>OY041603.1:2502500-3752500 GCA_955876795.1 Eupithecia tripunctaria | reverse complement strand
ACAACAGGAGACCATGGGATTTGCATAGTTCGCTGTCCGCACTAAAGAAACGTCACGCTCACGTCTCGTTACTAACGTCTCGTTACTAACGTCAAATAGACTAACCTCCATTGATTTATTAAAAACGAAGATGAGGTAGATACTGGTTGCTCGAAAGTGGCAACCTTAAATTGTGTTCTCCCACATCAGTCACCGTCTCACCGGCGGCACGGGCGGCTGTGATTCGCGTGAAATATTGTTGTCTCAGTCTCACTTCGGTCCTAGATACGGCTTTCCGTCTTTGTTCTCCTTTCTATTGCACAGGACTGGAAATATAACTGTGAGCGTATGTGTTTGCGTGTAGTTGTAACACATGCCATTTTTTGAGTAAGCGCTGGGAGAACGTAACCTATCTTCCCTTTTTAAATCAATGCTAACCTCTCTAGGTATTTGTTTTCGCGAAATACGCATTTTGTTTCTTTGTGCAAAATGGTACTCTAATTCGGTGTACTTATTAGATAGACTACACCAATTGTTAGCCAATTTTTTCGAATGGAGTACAATTCTGTTGACCGCAAATGGCCATGACAGAGTTACCAGACTTTTGGCGGGCGTAGAGGGCGCCTCGCCGGTAAAATTAAGTTGGGGCGACACGCACAAGGGCCACCACTTAGGTGCGAGCCTCGGCTTGAGCTGTCGACAGATGCTACGAGAGGGCATGGAGGTTACGCCTTAGGTGCGCGAATGCTCCTGTGGCCGGAAGGAGGGAATTCTTTGACCGCGCTTGCGGCGGGGCAGGTTTTTAGTCGGCTGTGTAAAGTGCGGTAACGAATTTGTTGACGTCACCTCTGGGTTAGCGGCGGTGAGTGGGTCAACGAGGGGGTCACCCAGAACTTGTTTCGGAGGATATATACGAAACACGCGATTCTTTTGGCGTCCCCAGTGTGTGAAAATCATCATCATCATACTATGTCACTTATCTCATCCGGTCTCAAGCTCATCTTACTTGATGACTAAAAAACCACAAGTCACCCAGGTACTAACAACATTTAAAGGTGGCTTATCACAATTTTATATTATTTCAGGAGAGAAATACCTGGGCAACTGGAGCGACAATAAGAAGCACGGATGTGGTCTGATAGTGACGCTAGATGGCATTTACTATGAGGGGCTGTTCATGCAAGACGTTTTAACGGTAAACTACTTCAGATCTCAGGGAGCCTACTTGATATTTCTGATTCGTTTTCTTGCAATAGCTGGGCTTGGAATTTGCACCACCCCATCTCTTCCCGTGGGTGTCGTAAGAGGCGGCTGAGGAAGATCCACCGGGGGGCGGGCAGCAGCGCCTTCTGCCGAACAATTCTACCACTGAACTGCGATCCCCAACCCGCATGCCCAGAGTGGGGATAATGGGCAATAACCCCCATTAGATAAACGCCAGGGGGAGGCCTGCGTCCAGAAGTGGACCAAGATAGGCTGTTACTGTTGAGGTTTCTTGCAAAAAAACAAATCTAATGTCTGTTATGAAAAAAATATACACGAAAACTAATCAGAAACTTTAATTTAGCGAACTGAGATAAGAAGTACCCTTTATTTTATTCCGGGAATAAAATTATCTGTAAGCAAAATTTTAGCCCATTAGTTGTAGTAGTTGTCAATGCTGTCATTTGTTTTGGCGTGAAGAGGTATCAAACATCCAAACTTTTACATGTATAATACTAGTTTCTGTCCACGACTTCGCACGCGTTGTTTCCTTTAAAAAGTAGCATTTGATTCCAGAATAAGAATTTGCATATATAAGAAATGCAAAATTTCAGCCCGATCCGTTCAGTAGTTTTGCCGTGAGGAGGTAACAAACATGCATCCAAACATATCAACATCCAAACATTCGTATTTATAATATTAGTGTGATATTGGCCACAATATAATAAAATCTGATTATCTACTTTCAATCGTCCTAATGAAACTGCACAAAAACAAACAAAAAACAACTAACATAATTAATTTTGTTCTAAAAAACTAAAACCAACTTAAATTTTTATTGTTTTTTCGTCAATTTTAATGGATCCCACTGTCAGAACTAAACAAAATTAAAATGGGAAGCACCAGCTTTCATATAAGTAAAAAAGAATCATGAAAATCGGACCACCCAGTCAAAAGGTCTGAGGTAACAAACATAAAAAAACAGTCGAATTGAGAACCTCCTACTTTTTTTGAAGTCGGTTAAAAACAAAACACAATAAAATCAAACCGTTCCATTCCCAGGGTCACGGCGTCATGGTCTTCGAAGACGGAACTCACTATGAAGGTGAATTCCGGTCAGCTGGCGTGTTCTGCGGCAAGGGAGTCCTGACCTTCTCCAGCGGTGATAGAGTCGAAGGTAGCTTAAGCGGCGCCTGGACCGAGGGGGTTAAGATCAGCAATGCGACGATGCACCTCAATGTTTCTAATCCTGTGCCGCCCACCGGTAATGCCAAGCCTAAGTAAGTGTATTAACCAAGTAATTCAATCGTTAGATACGCCCTTAAGAACGGAACGGATACCTTAGTCCCCATACAAACGTACTTTCCGCTTCATTTGGAAACTACGTTTCCGAGTAAAACAACGACAAATTCGCTCGGGCCGTCCGCTGAGATTTGGGAGAGGTTCGTAGCCTTCTTAAGCTCAAAAACTGTGGCATTGTCTTTGAATAATAATCTTATACCTTTAAACGAGGAAATCTTGTATTATATAATCCGGATCTCGGAAACGGCTCCAACGATTTTCATGAAATTTAGTATACAGGAGGTTTCGGGGGCGATAAATCGATCTAGCTAGAATTCATTATCAGAAAATGTCGTTTATTAGTTTAATTATGTTTTCAATAATTAACTTTATAGTAATCAATTCACTCTTCCTGACATCTATTGGTGAATAGTATCACTATTTTATTCGTGTTTTCAATAATGAACTTTATCCCAATCACCTTAGGTATTAAAGTGAAAAATTTGACTCTTCCTGCCATCTATTGGCGAATAGTACTACTATAATTTCTAATAAGCACAATTTACCGAAAAAAACCATCACCCACCCTAATATACCCTAATACCTGGGTCACCCAGGTACTAATATAATAAATAAAAAAGACGTGTGGCACTCGGGCACTGCCGCGGTAAAGCTATTGCAATGCCATCTAGAGGCGAGTTGCTGAACTAAAGAGACAAACGTCAAGGTTTTTTCGTTACGGAATTTCTGGATTCGGTCCCCGCGCTCAAGGCCCGCGATAGAAGCTATGCAATAGCTTAAAAATATTTTGTTGCAGAAAAAAAAGACAAATAAACTTAACCTCACTCACACACATGATATAATAAAATTTGGATATAATTCGCTGAGCTAATTTAAATCACAGATAAATAAATGGTTTCAATGGCTTCAAATAGTGATATTCGTCGACTTCCTCACTAGGATAGGCCTGTACCGAGAATGCGTGCGTTAACATTATGCCGGACGCACGACTATTCTTATTCGTAGGGACGCACGCACACTGTGAGTAGATAAAATTGGTGTTTTTGTTAATAAACCTAACTGTCATTATTGCCATTTATTGTGCAATCACATTGCACGAACTTTTGTAAACAAGCAAACCACAAAAACAAAAAATTCAGTGATTTCAAATGAGTGAGCTCACAAACTTCGCTTGGCGACAAACACGATACGGTCTCACTGCGAAAAGGGCGTATCTAACGATTTAAATCTTTGTTATTAACAATATTTTATGGAGGTGAAATAGTCACCTACGTAATGTTACTTGATGACTAGTCTCTATTCTTAAGAAAAGAAAGTCTAAACTCATCGATAACTAGTTTCTTTGCGCGCGGTATTTCTATAACAACATTTTAAGGTAATATCTATCTCACGGGAACTGATTTATCGAATAAAAAGTATGTTTGATTGCACAATTAAAATTACCTATAATTATGTACATATGTAAAATTTCACCCCGATCCGTTTAGTAGATTTCGCGTGAAGAGGTGACAAACATCCATAATTCCATGCCATTAAACATTTACAACACAGCGCTTATAATATTAGTGTGATAATTACAAAGAGTAATCTGGAGATTGATAAAAAAATGATGTGCTAGGTTAATACGGAATGGGTGCTTAAAAAAGTTCCTAATTGTTCTCAAAGCTGTTAAGGCTGTAAAATTGATGTTTTAAAACTAATATTATAATATATAATAATATAATTGCAGTGTTAATTAAATACCTAATTAGTTTTTGTATTCGTCCCAAATGTCTTTGAAAACAAGGTCATTTGCAGCATTTATTGGAAAAAAAGACAGCCGAATTGAGAACCACCCATTTTATGAACCTTTTATGAACCTTTTATGAAATCGGTTAAAAATAGCTGGTGATTGCATATACCAAAATATTTAATGGATATTTTGTCCATATTGTGAAAAATAAAAAAAGGAATAAAAGGTTGAAATTAAAAAGAAGATACAATCAAATAATATGAATAAATTTAAATAGGTATTTTCAATTGAAACAATTGACCTAACCGCAGACTATTGCAAACAATCTACAGGTAGCTCAACTGAACGATACCAGTCGGAAGCGTACCCAAGACGCTGTCTGCATTGCTCCGCTGTATAGCATTTTACAATCCAGCTACCCTAAAGTTTCTGTCTGTACCTTACTATTACAGCCATTATGTTTTATTAATATTCTAAGTTTTATCTTGTATTAAAATTAACTAATATAACTAATTACCTTCCAGTTCATTCGGCAAACTCAGCGTCGCACCAAACCAGAAATGGAACGCCCTATTCCGGCAATGCTTCAAATGTCTCGGCGTCTCAGAATCCACCCTAACGCCAACCGGCAACCATTTCACCAACGGGCCGTCCCAGACCATAGAGAACGTTAAAATCTGGCAGAATGTGGCCGTGGCTATATCCTGCTCCCATAAAGAAAGGAAGAAGGTTTTATTGAAGTTGAATCGACAGTCGGATTTGGAGAAATCAGTGGATTGCTTGGAGTTGATACCTCAGTTTGGGCAAGAGGATTTGGATTTCGCGAGTTTTTTGGAGGTTAGGCAGTATTTGCAAAACGTGAGTTTTTTAACCTATAATTGATCTTTTTTGTTGTAAAAACTATCGTAGTTTGAAACATTGGTGTTCTTCCAACACAAATAAGGTTCGTAGTTAACCCGCTTACATCTTTAATGGATCTGTTTATACTCAAAGAGCGTTTGTAGAATATAAATATCTATAGTCCGCGCCAGTTAAATTGAGAATATAGTTCGTTGACCTTTTGTCCGTTCAGTCAGAGGTGACCAACATTTGGAATCGAATTTAATACATTAATTTTGTTCTATATTTGCTAACAATCTAAAAAATTAAATCTAAATTCCGGTTATAAAATTTTATTTAATTTCATAAAATGTACAGATACATAATATCTTAATTTATATATAGTGGGGTCTTCTTTTCTTTCTCGGAGATTTAAGCGGTGGTGCTTCGCCGGAGGAACCTAAAAATTATTATCATAGTGCATGTAGGATCTCGTATGTACGGACGGAGAGCAATATTGCATAATAGCATTATTTTTTTAAATAATTCTGGAAAGGTTTACCCGGAATAATCTTCTTTTACGAACTGAAATTTATAAAATATATAATCAAGTTCTCTACATAAATTAAACGTACTGCATTTTTGTATAAATCTGTGACTAACCTGCCACGGCCACGGGTGGTAGGTAGTATATGACGGCAGCGGCGCGTGCGCCCACGATAACTTGACGACGGACCAGCTTGTTCCGAATCCATAGCGTAACCAATATCTCCCTTTCTTATAAATAACAACAAATCAATAAAAATAAAACAGATATACTAATAACAAAAAACGTACCTAACAGATCTAACAACAAAAGTTCGACAAAAATGTTATCAAGTTTTATGGAACACTCGAGGACGTATACACGCAAGCGCTGAACACGAATTATTGAACAAGCTACAAAATGGCGATCCAAATATGGCGAGCCCCTGGCGTGTCAAGTAAAAAAGCTGTGTAAGAAAGTAGGTGTAACCCAAGTTTTGTTCATTTTTACGAACTTAATTTGAAAGTGTGAAATGAATTGCTATGATATGTTATAAGCACATCTGTTTGAAATAGAACTTTGAAAAATCAAAAATCATTCTTATAAAGTCAAAAATTGGCAAAAAATCATATGAATTGCTCTATAATGTGCATTTGATACAGTTGTTTCCTTTACAAAAGTTAGAAAATGAAAAAACTAAGCATATTGAATCTCTGTATGAACTAAAATATGGTTAAAATATAGTTGAAAAATACATCTAAATTTATGAATTTTTCCTCAAAATTGATAATTTTTGGGTGAGACCTCTTCTTTTGTAATGCCAAATCGAGGTCAATGAACTTTATTCTCAATTTAAATGGCGCGGTCTATACTAAATATCTTGCATTATCAGCATACCTATAAATATATAATGTACACTGGTAGTAGGTCCCCTTATTAGACGGATCTGACAATATCCAGGGGCTATGTAGCTGTGTGGTGCTGGCTTAAAATTTGCACCACCCCAACTCTTTCATGACATGAAGATACCTAATCGCGATTCTAACGGACTTGAACGTTAATCGTGTTTTACCATATCCACGCACCCGTGGGAATTCCGGGATAAAATATAGCCTATGTCACTCCCTGAAAAGTAAGCTTTTTAATGATGAAATATATTTTTTAATCGGTCCGGTAGTTTCGGAACCTATTCCATACAAAGAGTCAGTCAGAGTCAAATCGTTTATTTCTTTAGACTTACAAAATAAGCGCTTAGACAAGTCAAATTTTTACTAAGAACATTCTAAACAGATTGATGAATAATAAGTAATGAATGTCAAACAAACAATCAAATATTTCCTCTTTATTATATTAGTATCATCGTCATCAGCCTATTTAGTCCACTGCTGGACATAGGCTTCCCCTAATGAGCGCCATAGCGCCCTGTCTTCAGCTTGACGCATCCAGCATCTGCCTGCAACCTTTCGCAGATCGTCATACCGCCTGGCGGAAGTGCGCCCTACACTACGTTTGCCGAGTCGTGGCCTCCACTCAAGAACTCGTTTACCCCATCGGTTGTCGGTTCTTAGCGAGATATGGCCGGCCAACTGCCACTTCAACTTGCTAATTCTTTGAGCTATGTCGATAACTTTGGTTCTCTGAAATAATATTAGTACCTATAGATTATGTTATTAGGTATATTAATCAAAAGTTTCATCCAACAGGCCTGTGAGTCCACACATCATCCATTAGGACAACTGGTTCTCGGTCTTACAAACGCGTTCAACACCACGTATGGAGGCGTGAGGGTCCATCCCTTATTATTGAGTCATGCAGTCAAGGAATTGAAGAGTATTACTTCTAGGCTTTATCAGGTAAGAGAGAAAAAAAGACGTGTGGCACTCGGGGACTGCCGCGGTAAAGCTATTGCATAGCATTTTGTATCAACTTATGCAATTATAATTTTATTTATTTATTTTATTCATGCAGTAGTTATTGCTTTTTCTTTGATATTAATTCAAGTTACACTTTTTGAGCGTGGTGACCGATAAGAATTTTACAAGTACAGCTATTCACTGTTGTACATAAATACCTATACACCTATATACTTTCTCATAAACAGCTGCTTATGTATTCGTCCAATTTCGGAGCAGCTCGTCTCGATTCGTACGAGTTTCGTAGAGTCGTACAATACGTCTAATCGCACGCACACGACGCCGTGTCGAAGACTGCCGAACTGAAACGACGTTAGACGATGCACGGCCTTCAAGACACACCTCCTTGCCCGGCGGAGTGGGGAGCGTGAGGTTATTCGTTACGGAATTTCTGGATTCGGTCTCCGCGCTCAAGGCCCGCGATAGAAGCTATGCAATAGCTTAAAAAATTTAGCATTATTAAACCGCTAAAATTATTTTTAATTAAGTTTTTTTTAGTGGTGGGGAAACCACAATATACACTTCTATATTTATAAACTTTAACTAAATAATACATCAAGAAATCTCAACATTATACAAGTAAACTTGAGTCATTTGTTTTCTTCCCCTGAAACAAGTTATGATTTGCGTACTAAACTCTAAATTAAATTGACCTGTGAACACACTGAAACACATTGAATTCTCGTCATATAATACAAAGTGATATGCACCATGACCTTATCGCTTAAAAGCAATCTATTCCAGGTCTAATACAGTTACGCTTGTCGACAGGTGGTGCGGTTATTGTTCCCAGCATTACCGGTAGAGGGCGTTGACGTTGTACTGTCAGAGTTGAAGGAAGAAGAGAATCCTATAGATGGGTGAGTAGATACATGACTTGACTTGACTTCTTCGTAAATTTACCACTTTTCTGCCAGTGACATTTCAAAATTATGGAATGGAGGTATGTGTATACCATTATAATATGAGCCTTTGGCACCAACCTAGCATTATATTTACATGGCTATTTTACACATCTTCGGTCCACTCCACTTTGATGGAATCTATAATAGGTAAAATCATATACCACTTTTATCCGAGCCCAAACGGCTAAACTAAATTTTACAGAACTAAAATTGTCGCCGTCCCTGTCATATCGGTCAAATTAATAAGGATGGCATCATTTTTAGTCCTGTCAGATAGTTTTGGCAACATCTGAATAGACACCATTGTCAAAAATTTAATATTCTTATGGCGGCTGCAAGTAGACATCATTTTCATCAATAATGTTCTTAGAAATTTACTCTTGTCCGAAACCCACCGAGCAAAAACAGACGAGGTTTTTATTTTTATCTCATTTATTGCTAGTGTTTCAGCCCCCTTGTTCACTATATAAAAAGAACCCTATCTCCTCCGCTATACTAAGTTATACTAAGTTTCTTCTGTTGTTATAAATAAATTTATTTCTTTCTTCTTTCTTTCCGTTCCGTTTAGCTATTTAGGCGTCAAAGGAATGAATGCTTCATAATTATTCTATGGATTTAGAAATGAAATGAAATGAATGATTTACTTATAATAATAATAAATAATTTTGGACAATATGCCTGACGACTAAATAAATATAATTAGTCCGTCAGTTATATTATCAGAAGATATTGGATACGTATTTTTTATTTTGTCGATTTATCAAAAAATGATGTAGCCAGTTTAAAGTTCCGCGTGATGGACCCGTGACGTCACTAGCCTCCTCTCCCAAACTTTGGGTGGCTTTATTTATGTAATTTTTTTTATTGACAAAATAAAAAATACGTTTACACAACATGAAACTTGAACTTTGAACTACACAACAATATCTCCTGATAATCTTATTGACGGACAATATAATTAGAATTTTAGAATCGTCAGACATATTGACACAACATGAAACTTGTCTATAATTTCCAGTGAGGTTGTAACAGCAGCATCCCTCCTCCAACCGACTCTGCTCCCGCGCGTGCACCCGGCTTTGTTCGTGCTATACGCGCTGCACAACAAGCGAGAGGACGACTTGTACTGGCGACGGCTGCTGAAATGGAACCGACAGCCCGATGTTACCCTCATGGCTATGTTAGGGATTGACTCGTGAGTTAAAACCTCTTTAAGAGCTCTTTCTCAATGGTGAACGTCACCCTTGAGTCGGTTACGTTGACCCATCACGCTGTGGTTGGTTACGGTGAATAGTCACGCACGAGTCGGTTACGCTGAATCGTGTTTACTCGTATATTTTTAACAGACCTAAAAAAACGGGACGTTCTCTATTCGTTCTGTTTTTTTTTAATGTTTGTTACCTCAGAACTATTGACTGGGTGGTCAGATTTTCATGATTCTTTTTTTATTTGAAAGCTGTTGCTTCCCGTGTGGTCTCATTTTGGTCCAGTTCTGACAGTGCGATCCATATAATAGAAGTCGTTTTATAGTTTTTTTAAGCAAAATCAAGTAATGTAATATAATGTAATCTGTTCTGTGTTGCTTTAAAACTAAATAATCGAGAAAATCAACCTCTCTCTTCTAGAAAGTTCTGGATCGGCTACAACCCGAACCTATCCCCTCCATCGCCGAACAAAGAGCAGCTGTTCCAAGAGGCAGTGGAGACGTTGCAGCAGCTCAAGACCACCTTCTCTCCCATCGAGAAGCTGCTGGTCATCCGGAGCACCTTCCAGAGGATGACTGCGGCTGTACAGCAGGAGTTAGGTAAATAACATGTTATAATAATAATAATGTTGGACAATTCACACAGCATTATCTAGCCCCAAGCTAAGCAGAGCTTGTGTGATGGGTACTATACTTAATAGAATACACTACATACATAGATATTTTTTTTATACATAGAAAACATCCAGAACGTCCTGAACAAATATCTGCAGATCGTACACACATTTGTTCCGAGGCGGGAATCGAACCCGCAACCTCCTGCAGGCGGACCTTCGCCCACCACGCCACAGAGGTAGTCATAGATATACATTAAGAATGTATGCGGATTAACTACGAACCTAATTTGTGTTGAAACGTTAGTATTCTTCCAACACAAACAGGGTTCGTCGTTAATTCGCTTAATGAATTCCTCAAAACTACGATTGTTTTATAGTAATATAGATAGGTAAGAGTTCTATAAATTATTTCGTGCAATGGCTTAATTGTAAAACAGTTACAGCTTAAAAGCCATGACACTCCATTATAGCATATGTGGTTCAAAAAAATCTATCAGTGGATTGCTTTCAATAGTCCACCAACTTCTATTGTATCCCCCATATTATGTATAATGTGCAGATGGTTTCCCTAAATGGTAAGTAATAAACGGTATGACAGAAATCGCCTAAGGTAGGTAACGCATTTCTTAAAGCTTTTAATGTTAAAAGTTGTTTTTGTTGTTTTCAAATCTCACTTAAACAGCGCTAAACAGCGCTTATTGGCAGACTGAACGTGGTGCAAGCCCGTATACATTAATTTTAGTATATATTCTTGTATCACAGTTTAAATACGGCTTATTTTCAATATGAAAACCTTTACAGAGGTCGTCCAATACGGAGAGTCGGTTATGGTAATTCATAGAGACATATCTATGTACAAAGTTGCATTAAAAGACCACTAGATGGCGAAAATATATATTTTGATTTCAATTGATAACAGTAGGTAATCTGTATATAGTATTGTATATATTAACCCCCTTATTCATTGTCTGCTAACATAAAACAGCTGCTAAGTAGTGTCATTTCTCAGTTTGACTTATGTCAAAAGAAGAAGACAGAGCGAGATTTAACAGTGTGCTAAGTTAGCAGACTATTATGAATAAGGGGGTTAGTATTTTATTGTCTATTAGTTAATTTTAAAGGCCTTGTTCATATTGCGCCAAGGGTTATTTCCGCGTGTCTTACGGCAAGCGCCGTAAGACACATGTGGAAATAACCCTTGGCTTAATATCCTTCCGTCTCCCTCTCTCCTCAGGTCAGAACTACCTCTGGAGCATGGACTCTCTCTTTCCCGTGTTCCACTTCGTGGTGGTGCGAGCTCGGATCCTACAGCTCGGGTCTGAGATACACTTCGTGGAGGACTTCTTGGAGCCTAGCACGCAGCATGGCGAGCTAGGACTCATGTTCACGACACTCAAGGTACGCTTAATATCTATATCACAGTCATATTATAAATGCGAAAGTTTGTATGGATGGATGTTTGTGACCTCTTCGACAATAGTATGTAAGAACAGTTGTTCTTAGTTATGCTAAGATTGTATTAGTTGATAAGCGATAAACTTGCTAGTGGTTTCTTTTTCACTGCTTCCGCTAGTGGACAAAAAATGGAAGTGAATTAGAGTCAATTGCACCTTATTTCTTGTTTGATAGTAGTAAATATTTATCAAGCTGTTTATATATTAAAAAAAGACTTGTCTAAGTGCTTATTTTGTAAGGCTAAAGAAATAAACGATTTGACTCAGACTCTTCACGCGAAAACTACTTAACGGATCAGGCTGAAATTTTGCATACATGTAATTCTAATCCTGGAATCAAGCATAGGCTACTTTTTATCTCATAAATCAGTTCCCGCGGGAATTCAGAATTCACCTTTACACGTTTCCATAGGAACAACGCGTGCGAAGCCGCTGGGCGCAGCTAGTTTAAATATAAAAAGGAAGTCGTATTAGTTACATTACTCGTAACTTAAGAACGGCTAAACCGATTTGGCTGAAAATTGGTGAGACGGTAGGTTAGAACCATGAGACGGGCATAAGGTTAACTTTTTGGTCCAGTTCTGAGTTTCTGACACTGGCATAAATGAGAAAACCATAAAATAATAAACAAGCTTTATTGCAGGAAATATGTACATATATACATTACGATAGGTGTTTAGGAAGTTCTTAAAGAAAAATAATTAGAAACTAACTAGCGTATCCTGCAATTGGCGGTCTTATCCCTTGCAGAGATATCTACCAGACTATAATTGAAGTCGGTTTATAGTTTTTTAAACTAACTGAATTATTAGATCGATAGGTAGGTACCTAGCGACGATTCCAAGTCAGCCTTCGCCATAAAAAGGAGCATCCTATAGCCAAGCTCAGGCGCAGCGTTATCTTATAACACTTATCACTCATTGGTCGCTTGACCGATGCCCAAGACGGTGACACCGCTGTGCCTGTGTGCGTAACTGTCCTTATTATTAAGCGTGTCTAAGTTTATATTAGAGAACCCTAGTGTCTAGATAAACCTAATTTGGGATTTAACACCCTACTTACCATAAAAATGTGATATTCATAAATCAATAAACGTATCTTTGTATGTGTACCCAATAAAGAGTCTATCTATCTATCTATCTATCTATCTTGATGTCTGAAACGACTCTAAAACTTTTTATTATTTTTCCAGGCGTGCTACTTCCAAATACTACAAGAGAAGATGTCATTCAACTCTTAAACTAAGGACTGGATGTAACGAATGATCTCGCAAGACGGTGCATTGTTGTGGCTTCTTCACAACGCAACGCAATAATTTGCTTGTTATAGTTGTAATTGTTATGCTTGTTATCAAATGTCAGGCTTATTGTGCGATTGTATAAGTCAAAATTCTAACGAGATACCTACTGCTAAAGGGTGTTAGTATTTTCCTACGTAGAAGGTATCAATATTTCGTAAGGGGCGTTTACAATGGCAGAGCAAATGCCTTGTTAGCAAAACAAACAGTTTTAGATTCTGGTGCTAAGGCAATAAAGTTCAATTCTAGTACTTGTATGGTTGCGGCTAGAAACTTAAATGTGTTTTATGCTAACCAAGCTAAAACACGTGACAAGCCACGGCCGAAGCCTACCACTAGAGGGTACCGCTCTTAGCACCACCCAGAGGACACGTGTAGGGTATCAGAGGGTCAACACCTACGGACGTGAGCGATACTGTCCCCCAAATATATTATTAATATAATATGCTATTGAATATTCCTGCCATTTTGAGATTTAAACTAAACAGAGATTTTATAGCTCCTTTTCTATTCCCTTTATGCTTAGATGAAGATTGATAAAGAGAGTTCCATAATGAGCCGACATTTGTGTAGCGTAGTTAACCGATAAGCAATAATTTGCGCAATAACTTAGGTACCTACCTACCTATAGATATCGAAATTAGGCGTGTTATTTATTATGTGTAAGTTTGCTAGGATAGGGGCTATTCAACGTCCTTTTGATTTTTAAAGCCGCGTTCTTTTATATAATCTACTTAAAATGTCGAAGTTTGAGAACCCATTATTGAAGTTTTAGATTCTGTCAGCAAACCTATGTTAGGTTATTAGACAGCTATATCCTTTGTTATTCTGCAAGGAAGGCTTGACCTTTTTCAGTTTGAAGTAACAATGTTTTAGTTCAAGTTTGATGATAGCTTTGTAAGTAAATGCGGTATATTTATATGCAACTTTGTCTACAGCTTTACTTAGGTCTACCTCTACGATCGAGGGTATCGCCAGCGGGCAACGATAGTCTTGTCGTCTCTTTCGATAACAAGTCCATGAGCATGTTTTCATACGATATTCCATCTCGACAATAATTGCGATTTACTCGCTGTCTCGTTCTTGGAGGTAGTCCTTTATAATCACATAAGGTAAAGTCCAATATTAGCCGAAGTGTTGAAATTTCTTTGTAGAAAAAAACATTATAGGTTATGTTAATAATACGACTCTATTAGTCCCACCTTAGTGTTTTGTGATGGTAAGCTTTATTCCGCTTGGAATTCGTTGGTCAATCATAGCCTTATATTTTGTTATTTATTTGAGTAAATTTATAATTAATCATAGAAATCTATTTTAAAATTTTAGTAAGTTTGACTTGTTTTTAATGTGCCAAAAATATAATTGAAATAAGGCGTTTAATGTAGTTTACTTGTCTTAGTTCTTAGTCGTATTTATGCAATAAAAACCGTACAAATCACAATATAAATAAAATAATTATAATTACAAGCATATTGCCCCAAAACTGCTTATAAGAAGCATATTTAGAGTGTCCTTGTCTCAATAAGAGGCAATAAGTACCTCGGCACATAAAAATAATTGATCAAAATGTTAAAAAAAAATGTGTAGTCACCAGGTGACAAAAATCTACATTAGTTAAAAATACTACCTATAGTAAAAGAAAACAAAGATTACCTTGAAATCGATCGATTATTTTAGAACTTCTTGGTTAAGTTTCGACTGTTATAGTACATTAAACAAGCGATAGATTTAAATTTGTATAAAAATATAATTTAATTTGAAATTAGTTGTATTGCTATTAGTTTACATGTATACCTATTTTTAATTTTTCACAATGACACCAAAAAGGATTGTATCTCAAAGCGTCAGAGTTCAAACTCAAGTTGTTAAAATTGTTAAAATAATCATATCATTAATTGATAAAATATTTATAATAATCTTTCCATTAATGTGTATTTGAAGTGTGCGTTTGAAATATTTAATATATTTGATTGAACATTTAATAAAAGTTCGCAATAAAACGTTGTATTTTTTATTTTATAACGCAAATACCTTAACATTCACTTGCTTCCCAAATACTCAATCGGAACTCAGATTTAAGCACGTCTCAAATGACGAATTTTTGACTGAATTTCAAATATCAATTTCAAAAAATCTTTTACATAAGCTTTTATTTGAGTTGAGTATTTGGGGGTGAGACTTTCAGCACATTCAGAAGGTAGGTACAGGTTTCAGATAAAAATAAGAATAACATAGTTTATTAAGGCTATTTATTTCATTCCTATAAAATAACATACCAAATGTCTCTTTTGTACAACATTATATCAAAAATGTACACCATTATATAAATTTCGTCACAGGTAAATGTTACCCAGCTACTCTCATGATTCCACCTATTTCCATGGCTATTACACATAAATATAATTATAGTCCTCTCACGATGATAGGTAATTAGGTACACTTGAATACCATTATTGGGCTTACGTACAAAACAAGTTCACTGTTTTACCGTCTACCAGGGCTTATCTGTGCGAAATAATGTTCTACGACGTTTAACGTTTAAATTTAACGTCCAAAGTCGATCTAACAGGACTTATCGTATGATCTAGCGAACACATATGATAAGCATCAGTAGACAAGCAAAGATCGGATTTGCCACGCGGCCATAGGACGCAAAACAAAATAGCCTAGATCTTACCGCGTTACGCACTCCTGCTGTAATGATATCTAACCATCTCTCGCCGCATTTATAGCAGAGACTAAGCTGAATTACAAATTTGAAATTTAGGTAGTTTACTAGCAACATCAACAAACATCACTGCATATCCATATTCACATAATGAACCACGAGCTTTGATAAATCCATGGTACAATAAGCACGAAGACATTTCCAGGTATGATTCATTTATAGAATCAACGGTCACAAGGGCGACACAAACCTACATCATTGACGCTATGGCGAGCTCTGTTTCTTTTTCGTTTGGGGAAACTAGATGTTGTAATAATTGGATCATGGATAAATCAATAATACACACGAATAGGGAACCACCTTTTAAGTCTGTCAAGTTGTAGCAAAGACGGACCACATGAATTCGAAAAAAGTCCTGCTCAAGATAAAAGGGGGGCGTAAAGCAAAACCTTATCAAGTGAATCGGAATTAAATTATTTTGTTCGGATCACCGGCAAATCTATTTTGTACTTTGTTCACAAGCAGCAAGAGCCATTTTCAAGGGGCAAATAGAACAGGGTTTTACTTACACTAAATAATAGCTTCAGGTTTTTAGTTTAGTTTTAACGATATGATGAGACTAAAAAAGGAAATATTTTAAAGAACAACATTTTACTACCAATAAAAGCCTTCCGCTTTGAGTCAAAGCGCTTTCAGTTCTTTTATAGGGAACATTTCAATGTTATTTTTTTAAATTTACCTTATTTCAGTCCCATCATACCCAAAACAGTCCTACAATAAAAATTAAGCTCATACGAAAAAATCATAAAAAACTATTGCGTTAAAATCCCTATTACAATTTTATTTCATAAGCAACATCTTAAACAAATGTTAATAAATTTATTTAATTACTTCATAAAAATAATCGTGAAAGATCGTGTCGTGATATCTACAGGAATGCGTCTAAAGGACTTGCTGAAACAGACCAAAACAAACATTTTTAACATCTCTACTTACAATTTAAAAATCTCACTCCAAGTATTATTGCAGATAAATATAAGGGTTTTTTCATCACCGATTAACCCCCCTAAGCGGGTAAAACTGAAACAGCGAATATCCATTTAACCCCAATAGGGGTAAAATTAATATTTGTTGTTATAAAATGGTAAATTTTGGTCTGGTCTGGTGACAATCGAAGCGATGAATACAATCGTAGACGAGGAAACACAATAGGCTAAACGACAAAAAAATCTAATTTGACCGTCAGTTATCAGAAGACGATAAATAAATAAATTATTCTGGTCAATTCACACAGCACAGTCCAAAGCTAAGCAGAGTTTGTGTTATGGGTACTAGTTATAACTAATATACTAAATACAATAAACTAAGTAAATACATATTAATTATTATACATAGAAAACACCCAGAACGCTCTGAACCAATATCTGCAGATCGTACACACATTTGTCCCGAGGCGGGAATCGAACCCGCAACCTGCTGCGTCGCAGGCGGACCTTCGCCCGCCGCGCCACAGACGATGGACACGCATTTTTTGTAGTTGCAGCTAGTTATAGATCCACATGACGACACGCCACGACAGTTTTAGGTAGATGACACTCCCAGATTTAAACACACTCTATTTTCGTTTGATTGACAAAAGAAAAAACAGGTGTCCAAAATCTGCTAATAAATCTAACTGGCTAATTAGAATATTTTAGTCGTCTAGCCTATTTGATGTTCATTTCCAAACAAAATAGAGTGATTTGATCATCAACCACTTCGGTCAAATTGTATTACTCAAAAGGTTAACCGACTTATGTATCGGTCCTAAAGAAGCATTCGCGTATTTGCAAAGACAACAATACCAATCTACATAAAATAATTCCATTTAAATAATGACCGTGAAAAATATCAATATAATTTTATTGCATGCACTATTTAATTAAATTATAAATAAAAATTAACAATTATTCTAAATAACATTTATTGGACGATGTTCGAATAGTTTCGAGTAAGTAGATTTATGGCCGTATTCCAAAAGAACAAAGCAAATAAGCTCAAAGATTCAGAATACAGCTTTTTACATGTCACAGGGGGAATACTCTAAAAATTACGTTATCTTTTTAAAAAATGTCTATCAAACAACAGAATTCTTAAATCTAGAAGAAATCAACGTATATATTACTTTACCGTCCTATAACTACGTGTTAATGCTTAGAAATAAATGCTCTCTACATTGGGGTGGAGTGGTCCTGTAATCCACTATCCTATCCTTGTGGTTTTGAAATCTTCAGAAGGTTAACAATAAGACCCTTATGGTAAAACACTCCATTAGCAAACGACAAAGAAATTTCAGTGGATTACAGATAAGTCGGACGATATAAAACTAAAATTAGCGATCTCTAAAATGTAAATGAGTTCATACATCAGCGTAGTCACTAAATAACAAACCAACTTGAATATGCATAAGAAAAATTCATAATAATAGTTTTTATGTTAATAAAACTCTTATTTACACGCTACCACGATAGTAAAAACAAATAAAACTTTTTGCTAAGCAATTATTATTATTTAAATAATAAATAAGGCTTGCGCCGTTATTAGTATTTCCGAATTAAATGCCAATATTTGTGAGTTTTCGGGTCAAATGTGCGTTGCTAGCGCTATAGTGCGGACGACATAAGGAAAAAGATTCGATCATTGACATAGTAATTACTTGCGTAGTGCGTACTTCTAGAATCAGATTGAAAAGGACATCGTATATCATGCTGTCCTGCTCAGTTTGAATCAGATCGAGCAGGATAATATGAGATGACGTCATTTTTGAATACAGTAAAGTAAACAACACGTCAGTGATCGAATTCCCCACTCCCACGCGTCTGCGAATTTTTAATATGTTCACATAATAATTTCAGTGCTTACTCAACTAATACTGAAAGCACCATTTCGTATTTATTACACCTAATTTAAATTTCCTAACTTAAATTAGTAAATTTTGAATTTTGAGATGTTTCGTTCGTGTTACGGCACAACTACACTATAGGCGGTATCGCAATTATACTGAAACTTTGACAGTTTCATTTGAAAAGATCTGCTGGTTTATTCAGATGTATTCGTGAGTGTTTCACTCTTGTTTATTATTCTTGCCGTTCATTGGCTGAATATTGATTACGAATAAAAAGAAAATGAACCAATTGCGCGACAAAATAATATCTGAATAGACCATCTGGTGATGGTGACCATTGAAGGTGATGTTAGTGTCGTGTTAAGAAATGAATATGAATGCACCTATGTGTAGCTGCCCTTAAAATATTAATACTTGACACCCAATATATAAAAAAATATGTTTTATTATATAATATCGCACTTCATAGCAATATACTATTAATTGTAAATGGCATCAAATACTACAAAGCTAGTTTTAATACTGAGATGATATTTCAGAAAGCTACCGCGTTCATAAAGAAAATCGCTGTCTGAATCACATTGTGGTGAACAGACTTGTGTGGGAAGTCTTCAGGATTATTTAATTATCATACAAAAGCTAGTAAAATTTACTCTGTAATTAGAAAATTCATATTTATACAATATTTTTACATTTACTGCGACATCATTTTATTTACATTAAGGTTACTAAGACAACCCGCTTAAAATGAGCATACAAAATCATGGTGATGAGTCTACAGCCATGCATTAAATTACTGCACATATACAACACTTTCACGGCCGACGGATCGCACTGCCGATGATAGGCAGTAAATGCGTTAATAAGAGCTCATCGTAATGTGTTCTTGGGTAGTCAGGGAGACGATTTTTATGGTGGCGTAGACACGAAAGTTATTGATATATCAACGATATTCTTTATGACACAGATTTCGGACAATGTGTAAAGCTTACGGTTGCATTATATTAAACAATCATGACACTGTCTTTGCCATAATTTTAATAATGATTCGTTCATCCATATTGTTAGATACGATTTTTACTATTTATGTTTAACACAAATAATATAAGAAAAGCGGACATAGCTTCCAAGCGCCAAAAGTACACCAAACGTTACATAATAAAAGATACCACTGTAGGTACTATCAAGACGTCTTTCTCTGCCAAAAAGTGACAGCGAATAGATACTATAAGGGAAGTTATATCTATCTCTTTCCAACTCGTGTAAATTGAGGAAGATATAGAGATAAAATATTTTGATGATGTCAAAAGTTTACACACTTTTTATGTAATTACTAATTAGCAAGCTTTGTGTGTGAGTGCTTAGAGTTTTAAAAATAAATGTTTAATGTCAAGTCGCGGTATGATCATTAGTATCATATAACAATGATTGCCTCTTTTGGGTACTCATGCGACTGTAAAATATTGTATTGCTGTTGTATCGATACAAATCGAATGGGTCAGTTGAAATGTAAAGTTTAACGTCGCTTATTTTTACGGTGTGTACCTTAAAATTTATACAATCGTACTATTTCATAATATTATACATACCTACATACATTTACATTAAGTATATCCGTAGTTTCTATTGATTGAAGCGTTCCAATCGCATTTCATAAAAAAATATTTACATTTTTCTCTAGCGCTGGATTTCTACAGAATATCCCAGTCAAAGTTTAGAATTCCATTATGATACAAGTCTATAAGGTTCGTTATAAGGATCAATGGCGAAATGTAATAAAAAAATCAATTCCAGATATCCTGCAACAAAATGTAGTTAAAAATATCCTAACTTATAAATATTTGATCCCAAGCACGATATAATAATTTCGATTTCATTTATTAACAGTTAGTCATGATTTAAAAACATTCCTGCAAGCTCTACGGAAGAAAAAGAAGACGTAAAAAACGAAAAACAAAAATCACAAATCCATCATAGATTCCACTTACGAACTAACAGATACCTAAAATGTAAAATAGGTACAAATAACGTCCTTACTAACCAGAAGGCAAAATTGGCACTTAAGACAAACGTCGCTCCTTTCTTTATAAGTGTTATGAATGTCGCTTTGGTTTCTTCGGACTCCATATTGATCGTGACGTCACGTTCTCGCATTTTCCGCAAATCCCGGGTCACTCGCAATCCATCCGTTAGATGCGTATCTTCAAGCTCGAAAATATGCATATCGTGTGATAGATGCAAATTTTGCATATCGCGTGATAGATGCGAATAGCTATCGTGGGTCAGATGGGTATCCCGTAATAGCTGTGATACGTGCGTATCACGTATTGTTAGATGCGTATCGCGCAATAGATACACTTGCGTTTCATCTAGATATTCCAAACTGATATGCTTTTGTAGATAATCTGTCGGTGATTGTGAATCATCTAGATGCCTTTCAGAGTCTAGATACGTATCTCGTAACACATAAGAATCTAACACTTCCGAGGTATTATCAGAAATATGAGCACCTAGATGGGTTTCACGAGGCATGTTGTGATGCGATTCACGGGACATATCTAGATGCGTTTCACATTTATCATCTATATGAGTTTCACGGGGTAGATCATAATCTAGATGTGTTTCACGGGCTAGATACGTATCATAGGCTAGATGCATATTATGGGCTAGATGCATATTATGGGCTAGATGTGTATCATGGTCCAGATGGGAATCTTGAGGCGACATTCGTAGAAAAGGAGCGCGATGCTATGTCGGCGGTGAGTTGTTCTGTGTGGGGTTGTAAGGGTGGTTCGAATTACGCAGCACTGTGTATACACTGTCCACCTTGCTTAGTTTCTCGAAGAACGGTATCAAGTCCAATAGTTCTGAATCTGTCATGTCGTCGAACCATGACGCGACAGGTACCTGGAATTAATAATAATAATGTGGGTCAAATCACATGGCATTATCTAGCCCCAAGCTAAGCAAAGCTTGTGTTATGGGTACTAGACAACTGGTATATGTACATAACACAATACACTACATAGATAGAATATTTTTTTAAATCATACATAGAAAACATCCAGAACGCCATGAACAAATATCTGCAGATCGTACAAACATTTGTCCCGAGGCGGGAATCGAACCCGCAACCTCCTGCGTCGCAGGCGGACCTTCGCCCACCGCGCCACATAGGTCGTCGGTATAATATATAGTTAGTTTATATATTATCTATTTAGCGCTGTAAGTAATCCTTTAGCATGGAAAAGGCCTCTCCCCCTCTACCCATTCCCTAACTTGCGGTGGGGATCGGGCGTCTTCTAAACCTTCGTGACCATACACTGTCGGTCACATCGTCACTGTCCATCAGGCGAGAATGTGGTTAAATTAAAGTCTATAGATAGACTCAAAAAATCTAATTAAGGGTGTTCAATAACGCCGCTACGAGATGTGTTTCGAGCGGGATGACACGACAAGATATGGTTTTCTCGTGAGTGAAAAGTACAGAGCAGAGACGTGCATCGAATTTTCTATGCGTCAAGACTGTATTTACCTAATTACAAGTTAATGAAACAACCAATCGAGAAAATTTAATTACATAACTAAAGAAACACTTCTAGGTTTCTTAGCAAAACAAAAACCGAAACATAAAAATGTGCTGTTCCTGAGATAAATAGCAAAATGTGTGAAAAATTTTAATTTTCCATAAATAAACTATTGAGAAAACTATTATCAATCGTGTTTTTAAAACACGTTATTCGAAATAAAAGATCGAAGTTACATTTCCCTAAATACGAAGGTCACAGCTTTCACAGATTCTGAAAAAAATAACTTTGCATGTTGGCCGCGAAGCGTTCTGCCAAATTGAGTACAATTTTGAAGTAAATTGCTTATGGCACACTCTTAACTGCGTCTTTGCGTGTTGTCCGCGAAGCGTTCAGCCAACAAATTTCCAACCCGTTTCGAGCAGTAGCTCGACAATGAAGTGCCATAGTTAAGATGCTGGGCATAAGCCTATTTTTATTTTGTGTCATTTCATTTCATGGTGAACTAACTAAACTGAGATAAAAGTTCGTACCTCGGTACACCAACCAGGCTCGGACATCAACATAAGCTTTAGATGTTCTACCGCACTCTATCACTAAAGATATACCTAAACGTAGATATACCTACCTATAGTATAGTACAGTAATACTTATGTCAAGCTTAACTTTGCAGAACACAGATAAGAGATATACTGAGCGTATTAAGTGGGGTCTTTACAGTATTTTGAACTTTAACCCATTCAAATACATATGTATAGTATTATTCAGCTGAAATAAGTAGGTAGACTACTCGATGTGTTTTGTAAAGTTTAGCCCGACATTGAGTCGCCTCTTTCATCTCTGTGTGGTATTTTAAACCTTCATTTAATTAACTTACAGCATTATCCGGATGGAATATGTAGGAAGCGGGCGAATTGTCGACGATAACGACGCGGCGTAAATCCCGCCCGAGACTGTTCAAGTCTTTGACGTAGTTCCCGCGGTGGAAGACGCAGCTGTCTCGGAACAACCGAGCGCGGAACACGCCCCATCTGGAAAAGAGGACATTTGATGAATTTTAACATTTTAAGCAGCGCCATCAAATTCATTTTGATCTCCAAACTATTTAATTGTGGGATCAAAATTTATATGTGAATAAGGACAAGATTATAGAACGCCTTCACGCCTTCCGGACAGGTTGGGTTGGGATGATGATCTGCGCAAGACTGCAAGCAGATGCTGGATACAGCAAGCTGAAGACAGGGGCGCTATGGCGCTCATTAGGGGAGGCCTATGTCCTGCAGTGGACTCAAATAGGCTAATGATGATGATGAAGATTATAAGAATCATTTTTCCCCAATTAGAGCAGTTTGGGTTATGAAAACCCAATGAATCATATTCATTTATTATGTCAGGTGTACAAGGTCAGATTTAAACGATACGTCGAAACTTTGTCGATAAGTTTTTAAGGACTAATTAGAAAAAAAAAAACCCGAGACTGATATCGAACCCAATATCTGCGCAGGGCAGATCCTCGCCCGAGCCAACGTAACTGATAAAATCTTAGTTAACCCCTTGACGGCTAATGATTCCAATCCGAACCAACAAAAATACTAGAATGTTTGCATCCGTCTACGGCTAATGGTGCGGATTTGAACCATCGTACTACAGGTCATTTAAAACCTTTTCGCAAGGGTATAGAGTCGATTATAGCATGGGAATTTTATATCCATCTGTTGTTTAGAGAATGAACTGTAAAATAAGCCCGCCATTCATTAGTCAAGTGCTATTTAGTTGTGACAAAAACAGTTGTGAAGTTGCCCTTCACGCGCGCGGTTCAAAGTTTTGTGTTGTTCTGATTTGTGTGGTTATTTGGATTTTCAAGAGATAAGTGCTGAATATTATTATGTAAAATGCTATTATTTCTTGTTCTATGCTAATAATAAAGCTGCTAAGATGTTAGATATCCCGAATTCAGTCATAATAATTGATTATTTCAAACTGAAATGCGCGCATCTGATTTCATAGTTTATGGTGTAATTTCTGTATCAATGGGCTTGAAATCAATAGAAATAGGTCATAATTACATATTGCATCGGTAATCACGATAATAACTACAAAATAAAGTCATAAAATCCTACGAAATTGTAAGGGAATTTTTCAGGCTGTGAGTTCACGAAATCAGTCGGAGATCACTAGTCCTGCGAGCAATTTTGCGACAAAAAATAATCGATTTCATTTTGATTTTTTAGTTGATTTTTATTATAAACTATCATGAAAAGGAGGTTTGGTGGAAAATATGGTTCCTTCTTAGTGCCCGGGTAGATATTCTAGCCTCAAAATCGAGCCGAGAATGAGAGAAAATTACCTTGACAAAAAACTCATCTATTTTTGACTTAGTGTTTGAAAATCAATATTTATAACTTTAAAAAAATTGTATATTTGTCACCTATCGGATAGGTAATATATTTCTCATCAGAACTACATTTACAGAATACAAATCGGTTCAGTACTTAAGATTTTATGATAAGTTTATCAAGTGGTCTCGCCGGGCTGGCGCCGTGAGGCAAAAAAGAGGTGTTCGAGTGGCGGTAACATATCGCGCGCGCTTGCTCGCACTGACAACTTCAAAGGGTTAAATCAGCATTTATTAACGAATATAATTGCCGACTTAGAATTCATCCGCCGGGGGGTAGGCCGCAGCACCTCTTAAAGAACATTTCTCACACCGAACTGCGAACCCCAACCCACATTTCCAGCCTGGGTATTATTGATTTTACCAATACCTATAGGACACGATGCCATGTGTCCATTTCTGAACAAAACCAGCTGATTCCTGCCCCGTCATTATAAAATCATTATAACAGCTAGTTCAACGTAGAGCCAGTCAGTTTTCATTACAAATTGAGACCGTAATTAAACAGAACGGCGCCAATTAAATTATTCTTGAGATGACTTATTCGGGTTATTGAATGACAACGAGAGAGATAATTAGAGTGTTCTACGCGAAATAACCACGAAAATAACAGAAGAATAGGTTATTGTTTATAATAAATAATGAGTCTGATGACTCATCGGGATATTTCACCACAGAATGGATCCCGAGAGACGACGTGCTCATGAAAGTTAGGTGGACTGTTAATGAATAGAGAGAAATGGTAAGAGGGACACCTGGCAGTATAGATTTGATAGATACATTTTTACATACTGGAAGGCTGGGTTTGTGACGTCAGCGTGGATAATTAATAAAACCGGCCAAGCGTAAGTCGACTCGCGCACGAAGGATTCCGTACCATTTATCTATATTAATATTATAAAGAGGAAAGATTTAATTGTTCGTTTGTTTGTATTGAATAGGCTGCGAAACTACAAGACCGATTTCAAAAATTATTTAACCATTAAAAATCTTACTTTTCAGGGAGTGACATAGGCTATATTTTATCCCGTAATATCCTAAGGGACGGGAACTACGCGGGTAAAACTGCGAGGCGCTACACGGAGAAAAAAATGAGATTACAAGACTACAAGAACGAGTAGTAATCACAAAAAATGTTGCGACTACTAAAAAATAATAATCTCTACTATATTTTCTAGTAACCATTAAATAATTTTCGTTCACTTTACAAAATAATATCGTACTTTACAAATAACTAGAATTTTAGTTACTGCTAAAATCATATTATAATAACAACTACAAATATTGTAAGCTACACAATGCTCTTTGTAGTTTCTACATTAATTTTAGTCCGCGCCGCGGCGGCGGCGGCGGCGCGCGGCGGCGCGGCGCGGCGCGGGGCGGGACATTGGCACGGGAGGGGCGGAGGGAATCGTTGTTCGGTCGGCGTTCGCCATTTTCTTTCTTTTTGCGTCGGTCGAGCGGCTTTGGAATTCGGATGTGTGTGTGTTTATTGTTTTGTTTTGTGAATTTGATTGAAGTGAAAAGTGAAGTAGACTACCTACATATGGATGAAGAAGTAAAAGCCCTGCTGCAGGTGTGGGGACTCGAAGAATACACTACAATATTCGTAAGGCACGTGTCGTGTTGGTACCTAGGTACCTGGTCTACCACCTATCTAGGTCGACATTGGTGATTTTGGAAGCCCTGTATTTGATCAACAAACCCAGATCAATCGTGGACCTAACCTAAACAAATGTTCGACACGATTGAACCTGTCCGGAGTGCGAGCGGGAGCGCCGCACATGGCGGAAATTTGGGGATGCGCTCATCATTACGTGTAAGCTGATTTTTCCTCGCGGGTACCCCAGTGACGGCTCCCCGGGGCCCCCCGCACTCTGGCACTTAGCGTGACTTTCTCCACAACGTATGGGGCGGCGGCGGTTAGCCGTTCCATCGTCGTCGTCAGCTAACTTGAAAGCCGCCACATAAAGAACCCGTGGCCGGGGCCGGAGGCGAAGGCGTGCGGGTTGTATCATACTGTTGTGCACGGCCGTGATGGGCCGGGGCTCGGCTGGCCGGTGGCGACACAACAGAAACATTCGACGAGTGGAGCCGTGGCAGGGTGGCACGGTGGAGAGCCAGAGGCGTGGCGTATGCGCGTTGTATTTCAGATAGTCTATAGATTTACATAGGTTTCTTCAATGTTTTGGTATACCTTTGCGTGTACTAGGATATCTCTAACAATAGGTTCTAAGTAAAGCTAAAGCTTCATAGATTGGAGGAGATTGTCTACATACATTGCCTACTAACTGATCCGTTTGTTGTTTTAGCCAATAAAATAGACATGGACTGTCTGAGTCTCTTGGACACAACTCTGGTCAAAGAACTGATTGTCCCAATTGGAGACAGAGCAAAGTTTCTAGAAAATCTGGAATACTTTAAGAAAACGCTGCCGGAACCTAACCCAATCTTGGATTAAAATGATATTTCGATGGTAAGTTTATTACCAACCTATTATAACCAGCTGCTCCACTATACCTACCTATCTACCTAAATATACCTGTTCAATTATGTAATTATGTAGGGTGATAGGTAGGTACCTTCTTGATCTTGTACTACCTTCATGATTTTCCTATACTTGGTACTTATGATATACATATAGTAATAAGCATATCACATTAATCAGATCAGAATCACATTGATACATCATATTAGGCACTTATGGTTATTATAACATTATATTGTGATACTTACAGCCTGTTAAACTGACAGAAAAATAAAAAATTGTTGAGCTATGGATCTCACACTAGGCCGGGCCTGTATTGAGTAGGTAGGTAGGTACTTCTCAATGTGAAACATACAATACCTACCTACTTAGAATATTTTAGGTATCTAAAAAAACAAAAATAACTCAATCTTAGCTAACTTATTAAGCTTCATGGACTGACAATCTCTAATATAATTTTTTAAAATTAAGTAATGACAGTTAGGATTTTTTTATTACTTTAAAAAACTATTGTAATATACATATAAATAAATAATGCAGGACAATTCACACAGCTTGAGAGCTTGTGTTATGGGTACCTACTAGATGACTGATAAAATCAATAGAATGAATGCATTCTAATGAGTAGGTATATCAGTCATCTAGTAAAATACATACAAATACATTATGGGTACTTGATGACTTTTTATGTAATATAAATACACAGAAAATACCAAGAACACCTGGTGCAAATATTTGGAGATACACATTTGCCCCAAGGCGGGAATCATACCCACAATCTCCTGCTCTTGTCACATCGGTTGTCGTTTATTGTAAGTGGATAAGGTTTTGTTAATAAAATAAATTAACTTGTTCCATTTCGTTATTTCAGTAAAAACTGATGATGTCAAATCCGAAGAGGCTACTTCTATTTACACCCTGACTCTGTTGGCCCTGACACCGGCTCAACCACAATCGAAAATCAAGAAAGCCACTCGTCGTCCATCCAGAATTGAATCTAAAGACACATCACAAGGCCAATGGATTTGATGGAAACTATAAATAGAAGAAGAGACAAGTTTGCTAAATTGGGGGTAGCATTACAACCCTTTATTTTGATCATTGGACCAAGTGCTGCGGATATACAGACTTAAAACGTTGTGGTAAATGAAACATTCTACATTGTTAATTCCATTGTAGTTCTATTATAAGTGATGATTGTGATTACTTAATTTTTATTATTTATCTTGCTGTTAAAACTTTATCTTTTGTGAACTTTGTTTTAATTAATTTATAATTATGTTGTCTGTTTTTGTGTTTTTTAGTCCATAATAACGTGATGCGTTGATAATAAATAGTAATAATACATTATATGACTTAATAATAGTTATTCTGATTCTACTAATTCCTCGGGCATTTTTATGATTACTATAAATAAATTGTTTAATTGGTTCAATAATACTTGTTATTCTGATTCCACTAATTCCACCTCCCTAAAATTAAATTGTATAGGCATGAAATTAGATGTACCTATATTATTGTAAGTATTACTTTTTGATTTTATTGTAGTTTGTAATAAAGGTTGGAAGAATCGCGAAGAGTAAAATGCTGTTCCATACTGATGAGCCAGGACCAACCCTTATCGAAGTAAAAACTACATACTAAGACTGCCATTCCACCAGAGATGTGCTGTGTTGCTATGTTTCCAACCGACAAATAGGACTGCTCCGTTATCGAGTCATTTTAGCTGACAAAAATGACGCTATATAGAAGCGATCCTTTTGGTCGTCTGGAAACTTAGCACCGTAGCACGTCTCTGGTGGAATGGTAGCCCAATTGTTCAGTAAAACTTGCAATCATAGATAGTTCACGTCACAATAATAGATAGTACCTGTAACAGGCATAGATAGTAAACATCACAAAGTTCATAGTGCACATAACAATGTGAACAGTAACCATCACAGTGCGCATGGCAAGAAAAAAGTATTCGGTACTAATTATTCTGGTAATCTCTACTAGACAGTATGGTCGGGATAACAGCTACCACTAGTACTGACAGCTAGAATTTATTTATTGTAATCGTTACTAAATTTTTCTCGTTGTCACAAAAAGAACGAGAATTATTGTTGAGTCAATCAGAATTTTAGTAAGTACAACGAGATTTTTCTCTCTGTGTACTAGTTATCTATAAAAACGACAAAAAAACCATGTCATTGGTATGGGAGCCCCCTCAAATACTTATTTTATTCCGTATTTTTAGTATTTGTTGTTATAGCGGCAACAGAACAACATCATCTGTGAACATTTCAACTATATAACTTTCACGGTCTATGAGATTCAGCCTGGTGACAGACGGACGGTCAGCGGAGTATTAGTAATAGGGTCCCGTTTACCCTTTGTGTAGGTACTGAACCAGTGCCAGCTTTTACAATTTTACGTATAGTAGTACTGTAATTCAGTAGAATTACTAAATAATTATTTAGTAGATGCCGTGTGGTGCCGGCGGCATAGAATTTGCACCACCCCAATTCTTCCCGTGGGTGTCGTAAGACTAAGGGATATCTTCTGGGGGGTGGGCAGCAGCGCCCCCTGCAGAACAAATCTTCCACCAAACTGCGATCCCCAACCCGCATGCCCAGCGTGGGGATTATGGGCATTACCCCCCCATGAGTTAAATGCCAATATGGCGTTTATCAGGGGGAGGCCTGCGTCTAGCAGTGGACCGATACAGGCTGTGGATGGATGTGAATTCAGTAGTTTCCACAGCTGTATTCACTGAAATGTTGGACCAACACGCGCCGGGCTGTGTCGCCATTTGGTTTGTAAACTTTAGCAAACTTTTACCTGAAATAGGTGACTAGCGTTCACGGATTGGAAGAATTAAGTTTACGTGACGTCCCTTACGTTTCAGACTTGAGTATCATGACGTCAATACCAACGGAATGACGCGTGCATTCGTGACTCCTTCAGTAAATTATAATCGGTAATTGTAAGAAACGTCACTGATTACATTACTCAATGTTATTAAAATCCGCTGGGAAGTTTAATAAGAGTAATTTACGTTGATTGTCCTTACACACGTAACTGCTAGCCACTTTGTAATCGACCTTATGAAAACTTAATGGTTCTATTAGAACGAATTATTTTTCAATGCAGTTAAAATGGCGTACACCTATGCAAAGCTCGATTCCAGCTGGGTCAGGACCGAGATGGGTGGAGGGACCAGAGACGCTTTTATCAGTGGGATACACCAGGCTAGGGCTTGGACTCCGGAACTCCGGTTTTGGTGTAACTAGGGAGTTTCGAAAGATTTCAGCATCGTTTGTAAAAAGTTATAAACTTTTTTTTTCAATTTGGTTAGTTTTATTTCCTACATAACAAACTAGAACAATAATTTTGATACAAATAAGCAAATTAAATTCACTATCTATACCACAGCACTCTTTTTACAATTAATTCATTAATTTTTCACTTTTTGGCATTTCAACTCCGGAGTTCCGGAATTCAGGAGTTGAAATGATGAACATCGAAACTCTTGTATTACTCTTGTATACCTACAATTACAATTAGCCTGGTGTAGGGCTTGGAACTCGGACTAATTTTCAGCTCCGGAGTTAGCTGAAAATTAGTCCGAGTTCCAAGCCCTACACCAGGCTAATTGTAATTGTAGGTGTAGGTATACAGGGTGGGGCAAATTTTTGGCCTCTTAAGGGTAGCTATACCGTTTATTTTGTAGTTAGAGGGTTTTGTTCCTAGGAACCTTCTATTTTATTTTGAAGACAAAAATATTGCCATTTTTAGTTTTTTGAAAAAAGTACGGTTTGCCCAAAAAATAACATTGGTCAAAAACAACAAGTTGGTTTTAATCGATTCTATTTCCAACCAGGAACACTTTTCTCAAAGTAATGTACTAAATCAAATCGTAAGTTCTGGCAATAATTAATAAAAACAACCCATACATTTTCTATGAAAACACGAGTAAGTGAAGACAACAATGTCACTTATTCAATGGTTCTTGATTTAAATTCGTATGTAACTACTTTTTTAAGTAAGTAGGCTAATTTTGAGGGCGTATGCGTTGTCTTCACTTACTCGTGTTTTCATAGAAAATGTATGGGTTGTTTTTATTAATTATTGCCAGAACTTACGATTTGATTTAGTACATTACTTTGAGAAAAGTGTTCCTGGTTGGAAATAGAATCGATTAAAACCAACTTGTTGTTTTTGACCAATGTTATTTTTTGGGCAAACCGTACTTTTTTCAAAAAACTAAAAATGGCAATATTTTTGTCTTCAAAATAAAATAGAAGGTTCCTAGGAACAAAACCCTCTAACTACAAAATAAACGGTATAGCTACCCTTAAGAGGCCAAAAATTTGCCCCACCCTGTATACCTATTCGTATTTACGATGCGGGTAAAAGAGAGAAATCTTCACTCCGCAAGCGTATTAATTGTCGCTGTTATAAAGACAGACAACTGCGACAAAAATAAGCTACCAAAGGGCCTTTAGTATAAATAAAAACTAAGAGTTCACAAGTAGTGCCCTCTGCTTTTTGTTTTTACTTAAATTCTGTATCTTTGTAATAACCAAACCAATCGTGTGTGTTTGTTTTATGTGACAAATAAATGAATATCTTACTTACTTACAAACTGCAAGAGGTGCTTTCAACTGCATTTGGACTCTACGCACAATGGACCAGCTATTATGACTAGTTGTCATATCTGACTCCGACTAAAATAATACTCTTTACTGCAGTGACCTCGGGTGAAGTCATACTCACTTTATCTTAAAAAAAATTAGAATAATTTCCTACAGTTTGTTCCCTTACCTCTACCTGGAAACCGGCGTAGCGTTGGGCATAGCCGAATGCAAGACATGCTTAGGTGGAAACCCTTTTTTACCCAACGTTCCTTCTTCTTATTCAGTTTTAATTTTAAATTTTGAGTTCCTACCTACTCTGTAACTCGATGTGTTAATAATGGGTAAAAATAAATATTTTGTCCTTCTTTTCTTTGCCTATGTCTAGTATATCTACAACGGGATCAGCATAGTTGGCAAGCGAAGCGAACAGGACACATTCGTACAGCTCGCCGCATCTTCTTAGAAACTCGTCGACATGCGTCCGTTTATGGACGTACACTTGATGCACCGCGCCATTTATCTCCACAAACTTTACACCTAGAAGTTTCTAGAAGAACTACAAGTTTGCTCCCTTACCTGTCTAATAGATCTGCTACGGGATCAGCGTACTTGGCGAGCGAAGCCGTGAACAGGACACACTCGTACAGCTCGCCGCATCTTCTTAGAAACTCGTCGACGTGCGGCCGTTTGAGGACGTACACTTGATGCACTGCGCCGTCTATTTCAACGGGTACCACGAAATCTGCGTTGTTGATTGGCTGGAAATAAAGATAATAAATCATTCATTTATTGTTCTAATCCCACAAAGAGCTCTCATTTACAACTAGAACAGTAAGAAACATTGCGCAAGACTAGTGTGACACGCCTATCCCATGGGAACTGATTTATGGGATAAAAAGTGATGATAAAAGTAGATAAAAAGTTTTATTCCAGTCCTAGAACTACCTGTACGCAAAATTTCAGCCCGATCTGTTCAGTAGTTTTTGCGTGGGTGAGCAACAAACATACATACAGACGTGTTTACAATCTTTCGCGTTTTTAATAATTAGTAGGATAATAATTAATAAGATATAGAGATTATTAATCATCATTGCAGCGGCGGTCGAGGCCAACCACGAAAGCGTTGGCGGGACGACCTCAACGCCATCCTAAAAAATTAGTGGGAAATCACACAAGATTGCACGGAGAAGAAAGATTTGAGGATTTGGGCGTATTTCGCAGTAGTTTGAGCTGCGCAGGACCGCAGCTCAAACTACTGCGAAATACGCTGAGAAAAACAATGGAACTTATTTATTTTTTCACTCATAAACACATCGAATCAATCTACCTACTAACTTTATTTAGTTTCAGTTATACGTTATTAGATGTAAGTATGTTTGTTTGTAAAGTTGAATAAATTTCATTTCATTTCAATGTACTGTCGCCTTAGTTAAGCTCAACCTTTAAGCCTTAGCTGCCATATTAAACTGATTAACTTGTGGGCACTCGAAACAAGCTCTTTTCAATGAAACACAGTCTCCAGTGGTTTAGTGTCTAGACCTAAACACGTTATAATCGTAAAAGATAATTCAAGTACGCAAAACGAATAAAGGATAAAACTTGTGCATTGTTTTCTAAAGTTATCACGTCACAAAACCTATATCTATTTTTAAATTAGCAACACATTACCCAAGATATCTTATCATTTGAAACTAGCTACAAATTACTCAAGTAATCTCATCAGCGTCATTCTCACTTCCTCAAAATGCATTGTGTAATCAAATATGATTTAAGCACACAATAGATAGATAACTGATGAATACCTACTACATAAACAAAAGACTTTACTAACTCGGGCTTAGAATTTGCACCACCCCATCTCTTCCCGTGGGTGTCGTAAGAGGCAACTAAGGGATATCCACTGTGGGGCGGGCAGCAGCGTCCCTTGTAGAAAATTTTTACCACCGAACTGCGATCCCCAACCCGCATGCCCAGCGTGGGGATTATGGGCAATACCCCTCATTAGATAAACGCCAACATGGTGCTTATCCGGGGGAGGCCTGCGTCCAACAGTGGACTAATACAGGCTGTTGAGGTTGAGGTTGAGGAAACAAAAGACTTTAAAGCAATGTCGAGAAGAAATGCCTGCCATGAATCGTGGGAGTATAAATGGGAACAGGGCTTGGTACCGGTACCAATAATACCGGTACTATTTCGGTAATACCAGTATTTTCTTTTCGGTGATTTCGAGTACCGGTACTTTGCCTAAAACTACCGTTACCATTTATACAGGTACCAAAGAAGTACCGGTACTACTTCAAGGTCATTGGTACCAGTTTTTGAAAATAGCGGTATTCCAAGCCCTGAATTGGAGGCACATCATTTACAACTCACAATCATATTTAGCTTCACTTTGTTAAATTTGTTTTCCAAATATTTTGAGGTGAAAAATATTGAGGTGATGAAATATGTAAATAACAAAACATAAAGTGATTGTTTTGAAAAAACTAACATCTAACTGTGCCGGCAATATCAACAAACATACATACATACGATGGATGGACATAGTCGAACATAAAATATTTTCCTTTTTAGAAGGAATTAAATTCCATGTCTATAGAAAAAATACTTACAAGAACTCGATACCATTCTATTCAATAAGGTATAAATAAATGCTGTTATAAAATAATAATTCTAGTAATAAAACTAAATACCACGTTTAAGAAAATTTATACAGAGAACTCGATACAACTCTATCCAGAAATGTATCAATGAATGCCTTCGTGCTCATAATACGGCTGCATGCAAGCTAATTCGTCAGCTACTGCCCGGTTAGACAAAACCAAGGGCAGATAGATCAGAACTGCCGGAAAATGTAACACGATAACAAGTGATTGTTATACCAGTCCGACTTCGCAGAGGTGAAAGCAAAATTGGACCTGACCCCGGTTTAAAGTCAAAGTACTAGCTGGTGCAATGGCCTATTGAACGTGTGTTTTGAGAGAGTGGGAATTTAAACTATGTTTCTGAAAGGGAGTTTATATAAATCAGGTAGGGGGTTTCGTGTCAGAATAAAAACTTCGATTCGAAGATACTATTTGGGATTACTAATTAAAGATATTTGTATTTGGGATTATTAATCAAAAAAACACGGTTTTTTTTGAGTTAAATTACGTTTAACTGCATATCTACAACCTGATAGAATATTAACTCAATTAATAAGTAATTTGTCTATCAGATCTGTGCTACTTTGAAATAGGTACTTTGTTTTTTAATCTCTTATAGGTATGGTTCAATTTCACCATTCGTTAAACTAAGTTCAGCTTGAATCGGATCAACGTGCGCTATTCGCTGAAATCGGTTCAAAGCGCTAAACTTGAGCAGTTGATCGCTATCAACATAGACGATCAACTGCAACGAAATTTTACCTAAGTTGTTTGTATTTCCTTACCCCAAAAGTTCAACCGTACTTGAATCACTATCACTACATAAAGCAAAGTTTTTCGGAGCGTCTGTCTGTCTAACTAGACGCAATACTAGAAAACAAATATATACGGTATTTACCAATAGATGAAATGCTTCAAAAATACCTACGCCTGAACGTATTGAGGGTTTGTGTAAATTGGCTGCAATATTAAGATAACTATTGAAAATATAAGAATGTTGCCACTTCGAGCTCCACGCGCCAAGTACACTTGCACTAGCACTTGGCGCGTGGAGCTCGAAGTGGCAACATCTCTGGTGGGACTCTGCCGTTGTTGTTTGGCGCCCTGTGTCAAGATCGAGTGGTGTGGTGTCCTGATGATGTCTCGTGGAGAGACGAAACTAGTTGACGACTTGCTTTGATAAATGTTCTTTCATTTTGTATAAATGTATAATTTTGTATAATTTGTTAGATTTTATCACAAAAGGTTTTTTCGCGGAATTGTTACTAAATATTTTTCATTCTTATATTTACAATGGATTTCCGCTAAGTAACGCCTGAATCTATTATTTATAACTATTGAAGATGTCGGACAAAATCTTGCAATCTAGGAGAAGCATAGATGGCGTACGCAGCGTACACCAGAAGTCGTATCAAATCTACAAGTGCAAAGCCTGGGGATGGTTTGCAGTATAGTCTAATCAAAGTCAAGCGTTTAGGGATCATATGGGGGTTATGGGATATTTACATATCAAGCTGTTTAGTGTGCAAGTTGCAAGGCAACTGCAGTTGATGACTATCGTCGACTGCAGTTGGCAACTTGCCGTCCGTGTATTTGAAATGTGCAGTCCGTGTATCCGCCCTTAATCAGCATTTTTTTTAACATAGGTAACTCATATCAGGTATATTAAACAAACATATATCGTATCCATTTTGAATAGAGCATAAACGTAAACAAACCGCCCATACTTAACCTAAAACCTTCTTTTTCACTTCTTCCGCTAGTGGACAAAAAATTGAAGTGAATTAGAGTCAATTGTACCTTATTTCTTGTTTGATAGTAATAACTATTTATCAAGCTGTTTATATAGTAAAAATCTAAGTACTTATTTTGTTAGTCCCAAGAAATAAACGATTTGACTCTGACTCTGACCTAAAATTCACTTTGTTGGCGCGTCCTTTTATACGTAATTTACATTACTTGTCGATTTTAGATCCTCCCTTCAAAAAAAATTGATTACAATTATATCTGAAACTCGACGCCAAGCAAGTGAGATTTTGTTATTTGTGTCGTACTTTGTTTACTAACATGCTTCATTCAAAATGGATAAACCATAGCTGTAACGATACAAATCAAGGTCTCCCTTAAAGCTATTCCCCAGACAGAACTCAACTAAATACATTTAAAACTTCAATCTGCGTCAAACAACGAACATAAAGGTTAGATCGATCAGCTCGGATGTGGATGATACCAAAGGCATTGTCGATGGCATCAATCGATCCCACGATGGTTTTGTTATAGCCCGGACTCGCTAATGGGATTGTAATACATAAATATACGTATGATATTGTATTGTAGGTTAAACATTATTTATTACTTATGATGTTGTTAATATAATATGGAGCTTAACACTAGCCACACTCGGTGTGGAATGTTTGTAATGAAAAGACTACACATCAATGGGCGCTTGTGTGTTTTACAGAGGTAATGCTTGTTGCATTACCCCTGCATTATCCCTTGGGCGTATATCTACATATCCAAATCGATCAAAAAAGCGTCCACAAGATGCTATCTGATAGATAACTAAACTCTTACAGGTACATTTTGTACTTGTAATTTTTTAACTCATTCTTATTGTCCTGAAATTCGAACCAATGGACAACCACCTCACGGTGAGTATATAATTAATTTAGTTTTAAAAAAACTATAAACCAACTTCAATTATATGGATCCCATTGTCAGAACTGGACCGAATTAAAATGGGACCAAACGGGAAACACCAGCTTTCAAATAGAAAAGAATCATGAAAATCGGAGCACCCAGTCAAAAGTTCTCATAAAAAACTGTCGAATTGAAAACCTGCTCCTTTTTTTGAAGTCGGTTAAAAATGATTGCTGTGTAGGGACACGTCACGCTCATAGAATTGCTATAGAATAGGGTATATGCATGTGATTTCAAAATGGCTAAAAAAATATATACGTATTCTCTATTGATATAGAAACATATGCACATATTTATTTTAGAATTTTGAGATGTTTTTATCGTAGAATTTTACCATTGAAAAATTGATTTTCAAGTGTTGATATTTTAAATCTCAATCGCAAAATTTCAAAACGCTTCGCCATTGACTAGAGCGGACGTGACATCGCTGTTCACATTTCTTTTTTTTTTTATTCTGCTTGCTGCACTATGATTTGACACTAGTCTGCCCACTTCACATTTCGTATTGTAAGTTATTTTCAGATTTTTCGGAAAACCTCTTTTCGGAGATGATCACTACTGAGCTCGTCACAAAAGGTTTTAATCGCGTGTGAACGTGGACGTCAAATAAACATGACGCTAATATGGCAGCGTTTTTATCACCCGAAAATGATTGTAGTTTTGATTTGTTTTTTTTACCTTGTTATTGCGAAATTCAGTGAGTGTCTTATCATTTTTCGGTTAAAGAATGACCTAAAGAATCGATTAAAACAATAAAAAAATCGATGCATATACCTATTAGGTGATACAACGAGACGGTCGACATATTTTATGGAAGTGTCCGTATATTTGATGACAATTTGAAGGTAGGTATGGTAGAGGTTACATTTAAACGGAGGTACTCAAGAAATGAAGCATAATGTTCTAAACAAACTAGACAACAAAGAAGTCAAAATACATTGTACATATATTGTTTACTCATAGCTTACGTAATGCTAATAAATAATGGTGTCAAAACACTAATTACAATAGTGATTTATTACCAGCATTTTTTATTTATTAACTGCTGAAAATGTAAAATACTAATTAAAATAGTGATTAATAACCAGCATTATCTAACTATTTACCTACTGCTGAAAAAATATAATAGTAAGTAACTAATAACCAGCATTTTTTACTATTAACTGCTGAAAATGTATGATATAACTGTACGAAAATCCAAAAATGTTGGTAAGAATGTGTTGCCAACACTTTTTGATGAAAATCTTATTGTAAATATTTCTGTTATTCGAACTATTTCTCGGTAACGAAATGGAATGTGATCGCGAGCGTGCGTTAGCGTTACGAGAACGTAAACAAGCGTTTGGTGAAAGTGAGCGTATTGCGAAAGCGCTAGATTTGGAGATGGATGGTCGATGGATTCGTTTGTGGGTTGGGTGAGCCATTCACTATGTACCTCCATTTACTATGGTTAACAAGTGCGCTCTTAGCCGTGTGATGTACAGTTTTCTACTCCATACCTAACATGAATATTATTATGAATCAATAAAACCACAGCGCATATTTTGAAAAATCATAATATCATAAACTTAAACTGAAATAATAGATACAAGAAACTAAATTAGAGCTAATTGAAAAACATACATCTATATTTCTTAATCTTCAATTTCGTAGTTAATATGCATGTATAAACTAAACCTAGTTCCGTCCTAATCTGAAGAAACCAAATCAGCTTAGGACTGTCATCGACAGCAAGTAACTGATTGGCGACAAATTGCATCTAGCGATCGTGAGTAAACACTTGTCTTGTAAAGTTCCCGATTCAGATTAATACTATTTTTGTTGTGCGATGAAAAACAGCCGACGGACAAAGCATGGACTTTCTCCAAATCTCGCCTCCGCTCGGTCCGAATAGCGGCAGATAGTTAACAATCTACGCCCGCTGTAGTAAAGAGAATAGAAGGGAGGGCATTTTGGGAGCTTTTAGTTACTTTGGCAAAAACTAGGTGCTATTGATCTGATAAGGTTAGTGACGTCACTATCACTAACCTTTTGAAATCAAAACCGCATTCGAAATAATGCGGTTTTGATTTCCGCCTCGAGGCAACTGCTTGTGCGATTCGCAGTTCCGAGTTTTCCGTGTGTTTTCCATGTGTGATAAAAATATATATCTGTGTTATTTATTGTACTAATACAATTAAGTAACCCTTTATTCATATTAGTCTGCTAACTTAGCACACTGCTAAATCTAGCTCTGTCTTCTTCTATTGACATTGACTATTGACATTGACATAAGTCAGACTGACAAACAACACTACTTAGCAGCTGTTTTATGTTAGCAGACCAATATGAATAAGGGGGTATGCAGTTAACGAGTACCATGACACAAGCTCAGCTTAGCTTGGTGCTAGATGCTGTGTGAATTGTCTAGACCAGCATTTTTTTTATTAATATTATCATCGTTATTGCTATGAAGTTTTCGATGACAAATAACGGAATTTAAACTACAACGCAGTATTGAAACTTGCGCTCTGGGTGGCCAAACCGAATAATCAGTAGAATGCATTATCAATTCATTGCGGGTAACCAACAGTAGGTACTGTAAAGTGACCTATAAAACGTCGCATAGAATATCGAGGCTTCTAATTATTGAGTAAAACAATGAAGATTCACGTGAATGGGAGTCGAGATCGTGACTAAAGCTTGAAGTAAACATAAACATAATTATATGTAAATTTAATAGGAATTGACCGATTATGACAGCCGTAAACTATTCTCGAGATGTTTTTCTTTAACTTACACGTGTCGAATGTGCATATAATTTTAGAAAAACACAGTATTTTTTTTTTTATTAACAAGCGAACTTTCTGCTTCGCTAATTCGGCATATTGAAATTTCAAAAAAAAAATATATTTTTTTCCAAATAAAAGTCATCTATAGTCAATCATCTATAATTGGTCCAAAAAATAATAAATAGAAAGACATACCAAGGATCACATCAAATCAAATACACATTTGGCAAAATGTATATTTAGTTCGGCATCAGAAAGCTTCTTTCAGCTCACCTACATTAAAATCGTATCAATTTTTTGTGTATTACTGTAGTAGTTGTAGTTACTCTGCGAAACGTAAGCATTGCCCGGGATTAAACAAAGGACTAGGGCCGAAAAGGGATCAAGGTTCCATCTAACAAAGACACGTAATCGAACACCGACACTATGCCGCAAGCCGCGGCGGGTTTCTACGACTTAGTCACCGTAAAGAATATTAAAACTCACATAATAACAAACATTCCTAATATTTCTAGCCAAATGTAATTAATTTGACATTAACATAAAACCTTATTATGGCTCGCATGACACAACTCGCTAACATGGAATGTATTTTAAGAAAACTCAAGGATGTAATACAAAAACCTTCGTGTAATTATGGAAAATGACGACGTAATTTCCTTTATAAAAACTGTCCTAGAGGTAAGTACTTTAGCTACTACTAAAATGGGGCTATGTGGAATTATGGTGATATTTGGAATTTTTCCAAATAAAAGATTATCTTTGTAACTATAAACAAAACAGGTATACTTCTACATGTCACCGGTGCGGTGGACAACATGAAGATCTACTGTAAAAAAAAATTCAAGCGAAATATTTTTTCTACAAAAAAAAACATTTAACCCCATTTTACGGTAGTGTTTCAGAATCTCAGAACTTACTAACGCGTTCCCAAACACGTGTTTAGAATTGATAAATGATATCTAATAGGCCCTCTACCATTCCTACCAACATAAATCAAGAAATATCGACATCCTAATGAGCGACTGAAAATTTCGACAGGTTCTCGACTCTAGAAAACGTGATAAATCGGGACAATAATGGTGTCGAATCTCCCTTTACTTCATTGAGCTAAAGTCGTTTGTCTTCTAGAGTTAGCCTCGGTCTCAACGAAGCCAAATATTAGGATTCGATTACCGATATGGCAAACGTTGTTCTCAATTGTATGACCAAACATTACCAAGGCTTTGCCCATGACACAAGAGCAAAGGAATACAATACATCAATGTGGTCTCCACAGATTACATTGTATAGTGGCAATATGTGATTCGTTATACAAACTATGCATGCTTAAGGCATTGTTTGAGGTTTGTCCTCTTAGTCATAGCTAATCAAAGGTGCCCTACCTACTACACGTTTATTTTATTGGTCGGTTTAAGTATATGCCCGGCAATACATATCCGATTTATCTGATTGTCCTAGGCATTAACGTATTCACTGCCGCAGGTGCCAGTCGCAGCTACACGTGCTGCAGACTGGCACCTGCGTCTTGGGCCATGAAGGTGTTAATGATCACCGTTCAAGCACTAAGTTTAGGGAATTAAAAAAAAAACTTCCGGTACATCTACGCTGGGTTCCCGTTCTCCATCCTCCCAGATTTTGGATCGATCGACCATCTGAATGCGTTCGTTCCTCCATGTGTGTATTTACAAATGTATGAACGCGTTTGTTCTATACATTTGTATAATTGATCTGATTGAAGCGCGCCTTCCAATAAGTATGATCAGCCGGGTTTTTATAATTCGTCGGAATCAAAAAGTAGCGTTCTAAAGTTCCGTTGGTATAGAATTCAAATTCGAATCTGACGTTTCCGCTTCGGAAATGAATCGAATGAATTAAAATACCCCTGCTGACTACTACTACTACTGCTATCTATAGACTATCTCATCCAACGAAAATCAGACAAAAAGTGTTTGTGGGTTTACTTACTTCATTCATTGGCACTTTGGCAGTTCAAAACTTCGCATTATCGGAAGAACGGAAATGTGACGTAGGTAATTTGTATGTTTTCGAATAATAACAAGAGGAAATATCTAGTCAAATACTATAGGTTACTAATGCAATGCCGAACAAACTTACCTATTGTTAGTGGAATTATTGGAATGATAAATTATTTTTTATTACTGTAACTTCTGATTATTATGACTTTAGTAATTAAGCTGTTTTAGTTTTATGTATGAAATAAATTTTATTATCAGTTGAATGAATTTAAATGAATTATTTTACAAGGCAAACAATTTATAATGCAATTTGTGACTACAATTTACAATCCATCCATCCACATCCACAGCCTGCATCGGTCCACTGCTGGACGCAAGCCTCCCCCTGATAAACGCCTTTTTGGAGTTTAACTCATGGGGGTAGTGCCCATAATCCCCACGCCGGGCATGCGGGTTGGGGATCGCAGTTTGGTGGAAGATTTATTCTGCAGGGGGCGCTGCTGCCCGCCCCCCAGAAGGTATCCCATAGTCGCCTCTTACGACACCCACGGGAAGAATTGGGGTGGTGCAAATTCGCAATTTGTCACTGAACAATTATTTAAAATCAATCGATTTCATTAAAAAAGCTTGCTTTAAACGGTAAATTGTGTAGACCAAAAAATATTAAATTAAAGCGCTGGTATGGCGTACCAAAATCACAATGAATAAATGGTTTTCAGAGCTACGTACAGGCGGCCTAACTCGGTTGATAGTAAAAAGAATGTTCATAAGAAAAGATTTTTAATCGTACCTACTAAAATAAATATGAGATACCGTTTGATCAATCTTGAATGTTGGTATTCGACTCTATTTCCGGGACGTAAGAAACTGCAAGATACTGTATATCAGTCGATTCAAGGTCAATAATGGCCAAATTTTGATAACAAGCTATTGTAAATGTGAAATGTTTGTGAACTTCTCGGGTATCTGCGATTTTTGTTCAAGAAAGGTGAGTCATCTAGGTTTTATCTTCTAGTCTAGACTCTATCGGTCTCTACCGCAGTGAGAGTATTTTGTTTGAAAAACAACTCACAACTATTACTGACTCTTGCCTAATCTAATCATAGACCATGCCACAGAGCCATGGCAAGTTCTCGTTATATGGGCTTATATTAGTCTAAAAGGGTTATGTCAGAAGGATTCTATTTATAAGCTCATTTCGCAAGCCCATCAGATATCTCAGTAATGAAGCCAAAGCTTCACAGTACGCTCACAATAGAAGTTTTATTCATAGCATCTGTAAATAGCGATTGGTCTTAAACGAGTGAACGTCGTTCGCACGCCTCGATCAATCTATTAGTGTGGGTGTCAAAGTTCACAGCTCACACCCCATGGGGCCAGTTTAAAATTAGTTTATCATTCCACCTTTGAGTTATGGGCAGTTTTCCCGGCGTTTTCATAAATATTGTTGAGAAAAATGTTTGGACGCTCGAAAGAACGATGACTCAAACTTTCAACCAGTGTTTTTTTAATACCTATGCTTGCTACATGCTTGTAGAGCAATTTCTCATAACCCCATAACAAAACGGTGACGGTCGAGGGCTTTTCTCGAAGAGACAGTTAAAATTTACAGTCTCGGTCTCGGCCCCAAACTATGGCAGCTAAGTCCCCACAGTAAAAGAAGTAAAAATAAGCAAAATTTGGTTTTATTTCTTACCTAGAATAAGCTAGTAATAATAGGGCACTCAACTCAAGGTCTACCTAACTCTAGGGCTTAGATGGCTTATATTAGAACGCAGCTAGATGAAATTCGGACATTTACGGACAATACTTTCTTTATATCAAAGTTCTCAGGGTATAACCAGATAACCATGTACAGCCAGCACGTAAAGGGTAAAACTTATTTTTGGAAGTCGTGAACAAGCTATATAGCTAATATAAATGCATGAATTTATGCAACAGAAACCGAGCGATAGCGATGATATTCCATCAAGTTTTTGCGACTAATCTTTCCTCCGCCTGAGGCAAATATCGTTGAGTAATAATTGCGTATGGTATTTCAACATCATTGTCTGACCACAGCTTTGAGAGGTTGTTTCTTAATGGTAGTCTAGATTTTCGTTGTAGACGAAATATCCTCCAAGGGAAATTAATAGGCGTATCTATGTATGTTGAAAAATATCTACGAACATTAAAATATTTTATTCATAAACCTTACAATGTACAACCGCAAGGTGGTTGAACTATAGATAATAGATATTGAAATTGTAATTACATCAGCTATGAAACTACAGTTCATAAGGCCGACTTCTCTAATGATTCTGCGGTAAATTTTGCAAGTTCCTCGAAGAAACTAGCCAATTTAATAATCAACTAGCAAACCAAAGGCTTTACTGTGAGAATATCATAATCACGAACTGGTTTAGTACATTTAAACGGTAGGGCTATTTGATTGAACGAGTTTGCTTGGACGTAGCTAGTATCCGAGGTTATGCTTGAGCAAAGAAAACTTCCAAACCACTAAATGTAAGATAGGTAAGTAATTTGTTTATAGAGTGAATTATCACACTTTAGTGAATTGATTAGTTACCGGCACGGTTCTTGATATCTATATTTAACCTTGACTTGCGTATAATAGAATTTGAACCATCCCACCACAAACATCCCGGAACAACGTTAGTTCCGCTGCCTGCCACTGATGTTTGTTTGGTAACTCGATTTTTTAATTCGATTGATTATTTTAAGGTAGAGACAATAGAGGTAGACCAGTTAATTATCTGATGTGATGACCTCTGAATACCCAAGTTAACTTGGTTTTAAATGACAGGGGGAGGACAGTTATAAAGCTACCTTTACCCCTGTCCTGGCTGCGCTCATGTGTAAGATTGTAAGTATTTTAGTGCGGCTACAAAGCATTAGAAGGGCTTCATTGCAGTGAAATGATATTTGATATCGATCAATTACAAAAGCATTCTGGGAACTCAAAGCCGTCCCGAGAATTGAGTTCGAATTAAAGCTATGGTCGATCTTATCGGTCAAAGAAGCAATAAAAAGTTTTTAGTTTTTAGTTTCTCTCTAATGGCCAAACCGATTTGCAATTTGTCTCTAGCCATAAAATACTGCCAGTAAAAATATCTATAGCTATTTTTGAGCACTCAACGGAAGTGCGGCGGACGCTTTCACATTATCTCCGTTTTATTCATCAATCGAGTGTTTCTCGGCGAGCATTCGTCAATCAGGTCTTTCTGGTTTCTTTGTGAATCGGCAGACCCTTTGGCAAACGTCCACTTGCACGCTCCAGTTACTAAACTGAAACGTTTTTAAAACCGGAAAAGCTACAACAAGCGAAGATAAACTCTGATGTAACGTTGTGAGCGCAAATAACTTAATTGAATCATGTGCCGCGTAAGTTTCTGTGATAATTCCGACGAAGGTCTGACTCTGTTATTTATTACTATTCAAACTATAGCTACAGCCTTCTACTATGCATGTAGGTGTCGCTACGAAATAGTATTTACGCCCTTGGTTTAAGATCTATGACATCAGCAATGCGGTAAGAAACAATGTATCGAATTGTGCGGTTAGTGTGCGTTGACCTGATAATCGCAACATTAAAAGTAGGCAAATAATGAGCTACGGCTCTGGCCAGAAGCATGTTAAAGCTATTGTTTTATGGCGTAGAACCGATAAACTTTATAGACACAGTAAAAATAATGCTTTTATCCCCTAAACGTCTGATATAACGAGCTACTAAAACAAAACTATTTTGAGAATTCAGGGAATGTGTAGAAGTGGTAGAAACATATCCATTTAATGGCAATAACGGAGGTTAATTCTAATAAACTGATATTTCCCAAAAAATTACGTCGGTGGCGGGACGCGGACCTGTAACCTTTTATTCAGTGTCAGTGTTTTATTCAGTCACTTTTATTCAGCATTGATTAATTAAAAAGGGAAGATGAGGTACTAGTTTCTCGAAAATGCCAACCTCATATTGTGTAAAATTGTGTGCTCCCACCTCAGTCACCGTCGGACCGGGGCGGCGGCACGGGCGTTCGTGATTCGCGTGAAATATTGTTGTCTCGGTCTCAGATACGTCTTTCCGTCTTTGTTCTTCTTTGTATTGCACAGGACTGGAAATGTAACTGTGAGCGTACGTGTTTGCGTGTAACGTGTAACACATGCCAATTTTTCAGTAAGCGCTGGGAGAACGTAACCTATCTTCCCTTTTTAATAAATCAATGAGTATGGGTATGCAGTGCTAATCACGTTACGCAGTCGACCATCTGAACAGTTAAAAATCTATGGGGCATTCTATGACTCTTGTCATTGGATATTTTCCTTAAGTGTTTAAATTACAACCTAAATTCATAGATGAAACAAATAATTCATATTTGTCAATAAAATCCGAGATTGAATAATTAATTTTGTTTTAAAAAATCTATAAAACAACTTAAATGTTTATAGTTTTTTCATGGAATTTTTCCCTTTGTCAGAACTAAACAAAATTAAAAAGGGGCCACTCGGGAAGCACCAGCTTTCATATAAAAAAAGAATCGTGAAAATCGGACCACCCAGTCAAAAGTTCTGAAGTAACAAACATAAAAAAAAATACAGTCGAATTGAGAACCTCCTTTTTTGAAGTCGGTTAAATTAATGCACCCTAACATAAGGTTGGTCCCAAGGTTATCAAAATATCAATGCATTGGATATGATAACAAATAATCTACAATGTTGAAACAATCATGATGATAGTGATAATAATAAGATAATGTTTACATCGATATAACAGGTAAGATGCAGACTACCAGTCTTGTAAGACTTTAAAATAAGCCTATGAATATTGTTTGGTAATAATAAGATTAAGCTCGTCTACTTGTATTTCTAGCCAATGGATAACCAGATAAATGTGGTTAATTCTACCAGCTTTCGAGGAGTTCGGTCAACCTTACCAATGTAGGTCAAATAGGCGCCAAGAAGTCAGCCAATTGAATTAGGGAACAACAAACTCTCTGCTTATTGATTCTTAAACAAACTTGTCTATCCATGTGTTGGAAAGAGCTCAAATTTAAGCTGCAAGCTAGTTGTAAGACCATTGATTATAAGGATTAAAATATTTAGTAACAATTCTGTTGTTACTAAATATTTTCATCCTTATTTACAATGGATTTCCGCAAAGCAACACCTTAATCTATTATGAATCTTAGACCATTGATTGTTAATGCTGATCATGATCACATGTAGCCAGGTCAACAGAATATCATTTGCTGTTCAAATTATGGAAACAAATAGGCGTGTTTACATTCTGTCAGCATTCTACACCAGTCTAGTCATGATGTCTCTTTGCATGTGAAATATAATATGACTAATTACTACCAAAACAAATGAAGCAGTGTCCATAATACACTGAATATTAAACAATGAAAACTGCTAGTAATTATTGGTATGAATGGTTTATGCACCTTAACAAAACAGCAGAATGGCTTTGTACAGAACTTTCACTAGATTGACAAAAAAAAGACGTGTGGCACTCGGGGACTGCCGCGGTAAAGCTATTGCAATGCCATATAAAGGCGAGTTGCTGAACTAAAGAGACAAACATCAAGGTTTTTTCGTTACAAAATTTCTGGATTCGGTCCCCGCGCTCAAGGCCCGTGATAGAAGCTATGCAATAGCTTAATAAGTTCATGGTTTGGAAACTATTTTGACAAAAAGAAAGTTAAATCATTGGAATGCTTTATACATGATAAATTAAGATATTGATCTAAGATTTTCCTATACATAATTGTTTTTTCAGTTGTTTATTATTATTTTCCAAGAAAATATAAAAACAAGCTGAGAAAAGATTGTATCTAGATTCCCCACAATAACTCAGATAATTGATTAAGCATAAGCATTGCAAAAACTGGTTTAATTAGGTATTTACCTACTTTCAATGAGCGAGTAATTACAGAAGCTGAGATATGTTAGTAGTAATTTACAAAGTTACTAAAGAGATTCTTTCCATCACAGATTTCTAAATGTGGTCTAGGTTAAGCTGATTTAAATAAACAGATACCCAAATTGATGTTCATTGGGGGTAATGACTTAAACAGTCATTAACCTACTCTTATAAAGTACATAGAAACTTCTAGGAAGAAATAAGATTTACTGGTTTATGGGTATGTAGATTTTTGGATGGACAATATGTATTTATTTTTAGTTTATTTGCATAGCTTCCGCAGTTTTGTTATGTTTCATGTTCATACTGATTAATATCTACAGATTCATTGTAATTATGACATTATGGTTACCTTAAAATGCATAGCTTCAGTGATCTTGTTAAGTTTAATACTGATTAATATCAATTGATTTTAATTATGGCTATATAAATGTTACAAATTATCATTATTTGTCTATTCATAGGGAGATGTCAATGGGGAAGATGTTGAGATAGAATACCCTAGTTTTGTGGTGATCTGGAATATAGAGTGGTAGTTACATATTAAAATTACTTACCTTGAACGAACTGTGCACTAACGTCTCATCAAGGTCTATGACCATACACTTTTTATGCATATCCTGATGTCTCACTGGCGGTAATAATGGTCTGGCGGTATGGTCGGACATGACCAGGAGCGGTGGGGAAGCCCGGCCGTCGACGCTGTTCGCGCCATTGCCTCCGGGAGGGCCCTTCCCGCGCCCGCCGCGCCAACAACACAGCAGCGAGCGCAGGAACCCGCCACTCCCGCTCGACTTCTTCGTCCCCAGCGGGGTAGACCCCGATACGGGAGTCCCGTCCCCATCGCTGTGCTGCCCGCCAGGGGATGATCCTAGAACAACCAACCCACATCAGAACTGCTTTTAATAAACACTCCACATTTAACAATATACGACACTTGAACAGGAGACTGTCGAGACAAGCTCTCAAGGTTGCGGTATGAATGTTATCGCGTCCACACGTTCCAATTGTTTACCTCACACCGCGCACTCCCGAAACGGAACACGAAACGAGATATCGAGATACATGAATCGGACAGGCCGCATATTAACTGCATAGACGTTAGGCAAATATTTACGTGTCGTGAGGAGGTAACACAATACGCTCTAATTTGATGCCAGTAGGTAACAGGTGTAATTCAGTTGGGATTTACCTCGGTCGGATCCATAATTGTTTAATTGTTCGTCATCCCGTGACACTTGAGTTATAATGGACGATGCGTCCATTTAAACATTTGTTTTTGTCCTTATTCCAAATGGCAACGAAGTTTTTGTAAAATTTTAACACCATAAAACTATTTTTTATCTCCTTTCTATCGTACAAAATGGCAGGCTCTTCTCTTGGCAAACGAATCCAACCAACTTCAATGCGATCAAATTAACGCTGCCAACCGGAAAACAAAAACAACATTGAATTGGTTGTCTCTCTCTATTACGCTAATATGTGAACGGGTGTGAGTGAGTCAAGAGTGTACTTACAACTGTCATGAAGTTCGTAAATCCGGTTTATCGGTTGTCAACACTGGTACAAGGTGAAAGGTCCGTTCAAAATTCAAAACGAATACCATTTCGATTCTACTGATTTAATCAACCATCGAAACAAAAACTGAGTTTCATTTATTTGTAAAATTTTAGTTTATTAAAAAGCTTCTATTGAAAAATAAAACTAAATTAAAACAATTGATTCTTCTTATTCTAATATATAATTTTATAAGTAAATGTAAGTAAACCTTGGGAAAACCGATACTGAGAAAAAGGGTAACGTTCAGGATGATGTTTCTGAAAACACATCTACGACAGTGACACATTTGACGTTTTGTCAATCAATCAATCTTTCTATCAAGCAAAGCAAGCAATATTTTTTCATCTGATCCTCGACGAAAGCTCGAAGATGCTGCGTCAAGAGTTATAGTTTCGTTTTTCTTAAAAATCTTCGTAAATTTACCATTACAAATGTGAAATACCATACAATTTTACACAAAAATCCAAGAGCTAGCTATAGCCGCAATAAATCATGGCGCATAGAGATCCTGGACCCATCCCGAACAGGTGGCTCAATTGCCCCAGGAAAGCAACAGGATTATTTGCTGATAAATTCTTAGCTTTCAAAACACCTTTGGGATCCCAATTCAACGAAAAAGTTCCAGAAGAGAACCGCTTCACTCCATCTATGCTGTTCATGTACATGAAACAAATGAAGGTGGGTCCTCCAACCATCAGCTGACTTGTGTTTTCATTGCAAGCTGTTATTCATTATTCCTCACTTGAATAATGAATAAAACAACTTGTAGTAATACTACTAACACTTACACACTAAAATTCAGGCAACCAAAGACGTTTTCTATCACCAACATTACCATTACTTTTAATTTATAACAACTCTGATAATTTCAGGTAAAGGTAGGACTCTGGATTGACCTTACCAATACCAGTCGTTTCTATGACAAGAAAGAGATAGAAGCTCTAGGCTGCAAGTATGTGAAGATGCAGTGTCGTGGACATGGGGAGACTCCATCTCTGGAACAAACTAGGTAATTAAAAGTTAAAATGAGCTCTTAAAATAAAATGTACTATGTATTTTAGTTACACAGCTAACTAAAGAGTAAAGTTAAGAAGTCATGTAAAAACCTCTAGCAATCTTTGACTATGCATTGTATAATATTGGCTTTAGAAGCCTCCAATAACTCTCTATTGTTGATTCTTTTATACAGTCAGGTTTTACTAGGCCCTCTCCGGGCCCAACACCTCAGACCAATTTAAACCTTATTAGAGGTCACTATGGTCGTGGCTAGAGATGGGTTTATGCTGGGCATTTACAGGGTGGATTGAGTAAATGCCTAATAAACGTCTTTTTATGCCTTATAAATGCCCAATGACAGGGCAGAAACGCTTCTAATCTTTAAACATTTTGAATTTTTTTCAAGAATATTCTTCAATTTAGAGTATTATAAGGTTTACTTCGTGATGTCTGAGAGTCAATATTATATTATTATAAAGTAAGTATGAATAAGTGGTACCTTGAAGAAATAAAAACCATGTACCTACTTAACATCTTAAGAATAAAACATTAATCCGTAAGTATGTACATAGCGTAGCTTGTAATACTTTAAATTGAAAAAAAATCAAAATGTTTAAAAACTACAAGCATAGTTTCTGCCCTGTCATTTTTTCTATCCACCCTGTAAATGCCCGGCATAAACCCATCTCTAGTCGTGGCTAATTCAGAAGAGACTGTGGAACACATTGTCATATACTACACAGCCACAGAGGAGGCCAGACACAAAACGGGGCTGAGTGTCTCATTGAGGCTCAAGTCCGGTAATGCTGTCATGGCCACCTGCAGTCACAGCATTTTAGTATAAGGTTTGTAGCTAGGTCGGTTACATATGTAATTAATTGAATACCCTTCCAGGGAATTCATCCAGATAGTAACAAAGTTCCAGATCCAATCACCAGATGTGATTGGTGTCCATTGTACTCATGGATTCAACCGGACGGGTTTCCTCTTGGTCTCTTACATGGTGGACCAACTAGATTGCAGTGTGGATGTGGCTCTCAATGCTTTTACTAAAATAAGGTAAGGATCCATTGAGATTGATTATAATTTTTATCATTTTGCCTAAATTAATTATGTTCCTTAATAAAGACATTCTAGGTAAAAAAAAAATCTAACTTCACAAATTAACCTCATGTATCAGAAAAAGGCTGATTAATATTTTTGTTGAACCAGTAGTATCCAAGAGTAATGAAAGGACAGTGTCTGTGCTCTTTAAATTTTGGAATATGACTTGATTTTGAGTCATGACTGCTGATCAAATTGAGTGATAAACCAAACCTCTTTGAAAAAGAAAATTACAAATTAAAACTTATATTTACAATTGCAACAATTGAGCTATAAGCGGGTTGGTTTATGGCTTGATTTGTTGTATTTATTGCAAGAGGTTTGGTTTATGGCTTGATTTGTGCTATAATAATTATAGCAAGCAAGAGGTCTGTATAATGTATGTAGGTAGATAGTTAATAATTTTCAATAGGCGTGTGTTGGAGCTTCGAAGGTCGCGCCGTACCATCTTCGCAATTCGCTTGTTCAGGTCTGACCTGTCTGAAGAAGTGTCTTGGGTGGTTTCCCGTCTTTTTGCCATCAGCCCGAGAGTCTCATCCGAGAGTTGGGATTTCTTGCCAGTACGCTGCTTTTGGCAGAATCTGATGCCCTCGTTCCTCAACGTTTCGACCAGATTGTGTAGGGTCTCGTCAGCGTCATCAGTGGGATCCAAGGCAACGAATCTATTCCCGAGAAGCTGCTGGAACTTCTCGGTGCCCGCCATGATCTGGATTGGGTTAGGTCGGAGCGTGGACTTCATCAGACGGTTTCTTTCAAGCTTTAAGTTGATATTCAGAGAGCCTCGGAGCAGTCGGTGATCAGATCCGGTATTAAACCTGTTGATCACTGAGACATCTCTGAATATGTGCTTGCTATCCGTCATGATGAAGTCGATCTCATTTTTAGTCACAGTGTCGGGGCTTCGCCACGTCCACTTCCTCTGGGCGGTTTCTTAAAGAAGGAGTTCATTAAGAACAGCCCCTCCTTCTCAAGGAAGTTGACAAGCATTTGCCCCCTGTGATTCCTAACTCCATAACCATGCGAGCCTATTCGGGATTCGTTGCCAGTCCGGATTCCCACCTTGCCGTTAAAGTCCCCCATAACAACGTTGAAGTGAGCCTTGGTGGTGTTATGTAAGGCTTTGGATATGTCTTCGTACATATCCTCCACTTTATCATCCGAGTGTGCCGAGGTCGGTGCGTAAACCTGAATTACCTTCAAGCTGTACCGCTTGGACAGCCGAAGGATCAGGTACGCTACCCTGGTCGACACACTGGAGATTTCCTGAACGTTGTTAGAGAGGGCCTTGTTGACGAGGAAGCCTACGCCACCCTGGGATGTTTTATCACCCTCGCGAAAGTAGAGAAGATGGCCCGAGTCTAAGGTTACGGTGTCCTCCCCCTCTCTACGGACTTCACATAACCCCAGAACATGCCATTTAATGTTCTCTAACTCCACTTCCAACTGCGCTAGATGGTGATCAAGCCTCAGAGTGCGTCCGTTAAACGTAGCCAGGGTCAAGTTTTTAAGTAATGATCGGTAGCCTGCCGTAGCCCGGGGATTCGGGGAGCACCCCCTGCCCCGCTGTTACCATGGCCGCTACCATGGCCAGGAATAGAGAGGCGGCCGGGAACTAGGGGCCACTTTTTGGCGTGTGCAATCATTTGGGGGGGTAGTGAAAATAATCCCCACGCTGGGCATGCGGGTTGGGGATCGCAGTTCGGTGATATTATCGGTCTACGGGAGGCGCTGCTGCCCGCCCTCCGGTTTCTGTCCCTTAGTCGCCTCTTACGACACCTACGGGAAGAAATGGGGTGGTGCTATTCTAGGCCGGCACCACACAGCACTAACTAATTCTATATAGACTAATTCTATATAGACTGTTTATCTTTAAATAGAAATGTACTCTTAGATTCCTTAGAGTCTGTTCAAAAAGATAAGAGGTGTGGGATTACAGTGAACTAACACTTTTAGTCCTGCAATCACAGAGCAGTGTTGTCAATGCAACAAAAGTTGTCATTTGACACAAGAGCGCCCTCAATTCCAACGACTCTTCTCTTTTTAACCAACTTCAAAAAAAACCTCAGAACTTTTGACTGGATGGGCCGATTTTCATGATTATTTTTTATATGAAAGCTGGTGCTTCCCGTGTCCTATTTTAATTTGGTTCAGTTCTGAAAATGGGATCCGTGAAATTTCATGAAAAAACTATAAAAATTTAAGTTGGTTTATAGTTTTTTAAAACAAAATTAATTATTGAACTGATATATATGTTATGTGTAGGCCTCCCGGGATATACAAGCAGGATTACATACAAGAGTTGTACAAGCGTTATGACGACATTGAGTACACCCCAGCGGCGCCAGCTAGACCAGACTGGTGCATAGGTAAGTTTGTTCTCTACCTTTTTTATATAAACTCTGTCAATTGAAGTGTTATTAGTTTTTGGTGTACATTATTTATTTATTTATTGATAACTAGCTGCGCCCCGCGGCTTCGCACGTGTTGTTCCTAAGGAAACATGAAAAGGTGATTCTCATCCCACGGGAACTGATTTATGGGATAAAAAGTAGCCTATGTTGGATTCCAGGATTAGAATTACCTGTATGCAAAATTTCAGCCAGATCCGTCCAGTAGTTTTGGCATGAAGAAGTAACAAACATCCATCCATCCATACATCCTTAAAACTTTCGCCTTTATAATATTAGTGTGATAGACATGCAGCCTGTGGCTGATGTGTCCATATTACACAGTGCTGAATTTAGTAATTGCGTCACTTTTTTTTGTTTCATTTTGTTGTCTCGTAACCAGTTGTAATTATAGGTCCGAAACAGACAAAACTACTATTTTTTGGGATATTATTTGACTACTTAGAAATTACCCATATAGTCTAACTAAACTATAATAACCAAAAACTTTTTATTATTGAGCGTATTTTATTTTTAGTTTTATGTTTAATGAAGATCGATGACGCCTTTCTATAGTGTTTATGACAGCACTAAGAAAACCAAGGTTTTTTTTTTTTTAATTAGCTTCTTAACTATCTAATTTTGAATGAATAATCCAGTCTGCTGATCATTGCTGATCGTATATCCTGTATTGTCTTAGCTGTGGACAGTTGTGTCCAGTGTTGTAACTTTAAAAGGTGCCACACAAAGAAACCGTGGCCGGGCCGGAGGCGAAGGTGTGCGGATTGTATCATATGAATTTATATGAGAATCTATCATATAAATTAAGGTATGGGACCTTTTGCCTGTATATGTTTTGTTTTAATTATTCCCAAAAATTACGATCTGGTTTGGTAAGTTACTTTGGGAAAAGTGTTCCTGGTTGGAAATAGAGTTGATTAAGACCAACTTGTTTTTTTTTTGACAAATGTAATTTTTAGGGCCAACCGCAATTTTTTTTTTAAATCTTAAAATGGCAATATTTTTTTCCTCAAAATAAAATAGCGTTCCCTAGAACAAACCTTTCTAACTACGAAACAAATGGTAGCAAATATTGGGCCAAATATTCAGAGGGCCAAATTTTGCCCCGCCCTGTATATTCACGCTTTACAACTCTCATATAAATTCGTATGATACAATACAACCTGCACGCTTTTGCCTCCGGCCTAGCCACGGTTTCTGTGTGGTCTGCTTCAATCTATACTTCTATGTATGCTACTATTATAAAGAGAAAATATTTGATTGTGTGTTTGTATTAAATATGCTCCGAAAATAAAGGACCATTAGAAAAAAATACTTTCATCATTAAAAAGCTTACTTTTCAGAGAGTGACATAGGCTATATTTTATCTCGGAATTCCCACGGGACCGGGAAATACGCGGGTGAAACCGCGAGGCGCTGCTAGTTTATAATAAAATAAAATGATCTTGTTGGTTTTAGAAGAGGAGGAGGTGGATGATGACAATGATGATGACAAACCTAGCAACAGCTCGTCAGACCCATCTAAGTAAGCAAAAAATTTAACTACATTTCTGCACGTTCTATAAGCTGCTCCCTATAAAATTGGTTCATTTATTTTGAACTGCTAGCAAAAGCCCTCCCCATATCTTTACAGCTATACCGTATCCATCAGGCATAGCATGTTAGTAAACAATCCACAACACAAATAGGTAACAAAAACTCACTTGCTTGGCGTAGAGTTTCATATGTAATCAATATTTACTGAAGCAAGGATCTCTAATCGACAAGTAATGTAAATTTCGTATAAAAGGACGCGCCAAGTGAATTTTAGGTTAAGGGTGGTTTGTTTACTAACATGCTACATGCTCGATGGATATGGTATAGATAGACCAGGCGTGATCTTAGACTACGACCGGTCTTACTATTATTGAAGCTAGCCCAAGTAAATGCTCAACTTACTCTATAAACGATGACGACCTCTGTGGCGCGACGGGCGAAGGTCCGCCTGCGACGCAGGAGGTAGCGGTTTCGACTCCCGCCTCGGACAAATATTTGCACGATCTGCAGATATTTATTCAGGGTCTGGATGTTTTCTATTTATAATAAGATATCTATCTATGTAGTGTATTGTATTAAATATATCAGTTACCTAGTACCCATAACACCAAGCCCTGCTTAGCTTGGAACTAGATAATGCTGTGTACTCCACACAGCATTATCCAGTTCCAAGCTAAGCAGGGCTCCTCCCAACATTATTTATTTATTATTATTTTAAGTAGCCTGCCTCGTTGGTCTAGTGACCGCTAATAATGAGGTCCTGGGTTCAAATCCCGGATCGGACCATTGATTTGGGTTTTTTAGGAAGAAAACTTAACAGTAACAGCCCGGTGTCAGGAAGTTGGGGCTGTGGAACCCTGTGCCTACGAAAGCACGTTAAGCCATTGGTCCCGTCTTAACCGATTGAAAGCGAGGGAATAGAGCGTGCACCTGTTATTGCCTACACGCTTGAGCACTATAATATGTCCTCCGACCCTGTCTCTGCTGAGACTGGCCGCTGTGGACGAAATCATCATCATCATCAGCCTATATTAGTCCACTGCTGGACATAGGCCTCCCCTAATGAGCGCCATAGCGTCCTGTCTTCAGCTTGACGCATCCAACATCTGCCTGCAGTCTTCGCAGATCGTCATCCCATCCGGCCGGAGGGGCGCCCTACACTACGTTTGCCGAATCGCGGTCTTCACTCTAGAACTCGTTTACCCCGTCGGTTGTCGGTACTTCGCGAGTGGGAAACCGTGGTCGAAATGACTTGACAATATACACGACAACTCGTTACGGAATTCATCTTCCTTCTGCAAATTATAGAACTAATTCCATTCCAGGCCAAAAAAGAAGAAAGGACGTCGCGAAACCACCCACAAGAAAGCTGCCTTCATGGCTGGCATCCGTGGAGTGGAACCTTTCAATAACCAGCCCCGACTGAGCGAGGTGCAGAAGAAAGCTCAAGAGTACTGCGAGTGGAACAGCACCGGGTTTCCAGGGTCGCAGCCTGTGTCAATGGATATGAATAACTTGAGGAAGCTGCATGAGAAACCTTATCGGGTGTCGTGGAAGGCTGATGGAGTCAGGTAACCAATAGTCAGACTATCCTACTTTTTAACCTATTCTACTCATACTATAAACGCGAAAGTTTGTATGGATGTTTGTTACCCCTTAACACCAATACTACTAAACGGATTGGGCTGAAATTTTGCATACTTACAGGTAATTCTAATATCTTGGTCATTCTTCTTCTTTGTATCCCATAAATCAGTTCCCGTGGGATAGAAATCACCTCTAAACGTTTCCATAGGAACAAGGGCGCAGAAAGTAATATTTTACGCGAAAGTTTGTATGGATGTAATTCATAATTCATAATTCAAATGTATAAATGTTATACATCCATACAAACGTGTTACTCTTTCACGCTAAAACTACTGAACGGATCGGTCTGAAATTTTGCATACAGTTCTAGGCCTGGAATAATACATAGGCTTTTTTTTATCCCATAAATCAGTTCCCGCGGGATATAAATAACCTTAAAACGTTTCCATAGAAACAACGTGTGCAAAGCCGCGGGCAGCAAGTAATATCACATATTCGGGGTAAACGTGTTCTTGAGTGGACTCCTGACTTGCAAACGTAGTGTAGGACGCCCTGCGGTGTTAGCACCCTGAGTAAATCCGTTTTAATTAAATACAAACATTTTAATTCCAGATACATGATGCTAATAGACGGTGAAGGCGAGGTGTATATGTTAGACAGAGACAACTGCGTGTTCCACGTTTTCGGTATCAGGTTTCTACACAGCAAAGATCTGAGGAGGCATCTTAAGAATACTCTGTTAGATGGCGTAAGTATTTTACTCCTATTCGGTTTTGTCGTGGCGACAGACAGAAAGACAGACTGACACCTCGAAGTGAGGGACCTTACCCCACCGCGTCTGTCTGTTTGTCGCCTATTTTTAACCGACTTCTAAAAAGGAGGAGGTTCTCCATTTGACTGTATTTATTTTCTTTTTTTTATAGAAATATAGAAACGTTTACTATGTTTGTTACCTCAGAACCTTAGACTGGGTGCTTCGAGTTTCGTGATTCTTTTTTTTATTTGAAAGCTGGTGCTTCACGTGTGGTCCCATTTTAATTTAGTCCAGTTCTGACAATGGGATCCATATGATTGAAGTCGGTTTATAGTTTTTTTAAAACAAAATCAATTATAATTTCTTCCATTTGTAACGATGGGATGCATATAATTGAAGTTGGTTGATAGTTAAAATAAAATCATAACTCAAAATAATAATTACCAAGCATTATTCAATAAATATTTTCTTTCTTTCTTTCTAGCATTATAATCCCCACGAAGGGTAACTTAACGCCCCACACCTACTAAAAAAGTAGAATGTACAAATCGCAATCCTTTCAGACTTATAATATTACATATTGTTTTCAGGAAATGGTGATAGACAAAGTGAACGGAACGGATATACCGCGGTACCTGTGCTACGATATCATAACTTTCGAAGGGCAAGATATTAGCAGTTTGGAGTTCTACCCGCGGAGGCTGCGTTGTATAGAAAATGAAATTATTAATCCTAGGTGAGATAGCTGTGTGGTGCTTGTCAGCTTTGTGGTGCTAGCCAGCTGTGTGGTGCTAGCTAGCTGTGTGGTGCTTGTCAGCTTTGTGGTGCTAGCTAGCTGTGTGAAGCTAGCCAGCTGTGTGGTGCTAGCCAGCTGTGTGGTGTTAGCTTAGGATTTTCACCACCCCAACTCTTTCTGTGGGCATGGGGTCTCATTCTATAGAAAAGTTTTTGCACCTAACGCCAGCTCTTCTAATTTTTTTGAAGTGTATCACTTAGTCATCGAGGTTTGTGTAAATTAAAAAAATATTATAGAATTTCGTTCATACATTTTAAATGTTTATTTCTTTAGATCACAGATATTATAATACTACTTTCGATGTACTCCTGGTGGTCTTAAAAACGAAATGAACTTATTTTATTTCGTTTAGTAAATAGTAACTACTCCTTGATAGATGGCGACTCGGGTTTTTTTCATTGAAATGCGTTTAGTTTTTTGTTTGATCCATATTTTCTTAATAGTTTGCTCCACCTTGGACCGTTTATGTGAGAGTATTTTTTTGAGATTAGAAAATGGCTCCTCACGAGTGTGATTATTTTAATTTTTGCGGGCCAAGTCTTGCGCCAACTAGTGAATTCAACTCAATAACTGGTTGGCCCGCAAAATCTCGCCCGAAGCGAGACCCATTTTTTACTATGAGATGAGGCATCTGTACTAGTATAGTCTAGTATTATCTGTACCGTGGGTGTCGTAAGAGGCGGCTAATGGATATCTATCGGAAAGCAGCGCCCTCTGCAGAACAATTCTACCACTGAACTGCGATCCCCAAGCTGCATGCCCAGCGTAGGGATTAGGGGCACTACATGCATAAGACGAATGCCAATAAGTCGCTTATCAGGGGGAGGCCTGCGTCCAGCAGTGGTTGGCATACAGGCTGTAGAGGTTAAAGGAGGAAACTTCCGTGGGGTAAATGTGTTTTCGGAGACCGCGACTCGGAAATAGTACTTTGGGAGTCCCTTCGGTCTTTGTCATCATCATCAGAAGGTAATTGTTCTTTTGTGGAAACGATCGCTGTTAGCGATAAAGCCGCCGATTGTGCCACACTAGATTATAGTCGGCATTAGGTTATGTTCTAATTCTTCTTTTCTATTGATGGTGCAATAAGTTATAATCTACCTTCTATTAAAAATTATAAAGACGTCAGGAATTCGTTACGAATACATCCGACGAATACATCCAAAGTTATTGAACATAGCTCTAAGAATTAGCAAGCTGAAGTGGCAGTGGGCCGGTCATATCACGCGCAGAACCGACAACCGCTGGGGTAAACGTGTTCTTTGAGTAGTGATCGCGACTCGGCAAACGTAGTATTGGACACCCTCCGGCCAGGTGGGGTGACGATTTGCGAAAGACTTCAGGCAGATACTGGATGCGTCAAGCTAAAGGCACTATTTACTGGAGGCCCATGTCCAGCTGTGGACATACATAGACTGGTGATGATGATGATGATAACACACAATAAATTAATAATGGTTGGAACTAATCCAAATCAAATTCAAAGTCAACTTCTTTATTTTTAACCGACTTAAAAAAGAGGGGGAGGTTCTGAATTCGTCTGTATATTTTTCTATTGTTTGCGGCAGAGCGAGATTCCCCTAACACAGGTAAAATACTTTACTTAAAAGGAGGTCTCAAACACTGTTATAAAATGTATTTTAAGTTTCTGAATAAAGATTTTGTATTTGTATTTGTATTTTTCAGGATAAAAGCAATGAAGGAAGGTATAATAAAGAAGGAAAAGGAACCGTTTAGTATTCGCTTGAAGCAATTCTGGGATCTGACCATGGCGCGGCAGTTGCTCGGAGAGAAGTTCGCTAAGACGCTGTCGCATGAACCCGATGGACTTATATTCCAGCCGTCGAAAGAGGTAAATTAATTAAAGTTGGATACCAATATCTATATTAATCACAATATCACACTAATATTATAAATGCGAAAGTTTGTATGGATGTATGGATGTTTGTTACCTCTTCACGCCAAAACTACTGGACGAATCTGGAGGCCTACTCGAACCCTAAAGAAAAATCGAAGTTTCGTTTTCGTTGTCGTGCAAAACCAACGCTTATGTCGCTTACATAAGATAAGCGTTTGCACGAAAACAAATCAGAAACTTGGATTTTGTTTTTAGGAGTAAAAGCCCTGGCTGAAATTTCGCGTACAGGTAATACTAATCCTGGAATCAAACATAGGCTACTTTTTGTCCCATAAATCAGTTCCCGTGGGATGAAAATCACGTTTCAACGTTTCCATGGGAACAACGCGTGCGAAGCCGCGGGGCGCAGCTTTTATAAAAATTCAAAAGTAACTCGGTCTGTCCTTTTCCTTGTCTGTCGTTCTCACTGACGTCTAGTGCGTAAATCCCATAAAATAATTGATTTGTTTTAAACATCTACAAACCGACTTAAATTTTTATAGTATTACCATGGATCCCATTGACAGAACTAGACCAAATTAAAATGGGATTACACGGGAAGCACCAGCTTTCATATAAAAAAAAATCATGAAAATCGGACCACTCAGTCAAAAGTTCTGAGGTAACAAAGTAGGTAACAAACATAAAAAAATCAGTCAAATTGAGAACCTCCTCCTTTTTTGAAGTCGGTTAAAAATAGATCGTCTCAATACTCTCCAAGAAACAAAACTCGTTCTGGTCCAATTGCGCTCTAATACAAGAATGTAATGCTTGCAAGGAGGTCCAATCCCAGCTATGGGATCCCATTTGTCCATGTTTTACTCTCACTTTCGGCACAAACGTGTGTTAGATCTGCATTATATATACATATTTTCAGTGTTCTGGATGTTTTCTAAGTATAATAAAAACTATCTATGTAGTGTATTTTATTAAGTATATCAGTAATCTAGTACCCATAACACAAGCTCTGCTTAGATCGTGGCTAGATAATGCTGAGTGAATTACCAAACATTAATTTAACTATATTATTATTTACTTTACTGTTATATTTTTTCAGCGGTACGTGGCAGGAAGATGCGATGAGGTTTTAAAATGGAAGCCAGGGCACATGAACAGTGTAGACTTCCGTTTGAAGATAGTCACTGAGGGAGGGGTTGGGTAAGTCGCTCACTTTACTAATAATGTCGTAGATTTTACTATAAAAAACATTCGTAGTTTGGAAAGAGCAAATAGACTACATGCAAAAAGATGGCAAAGGAAATATATGAACTCAAACAGCTACAACCTATAACCATTGAAAGAAATCGAAGGGAAATAATATTATGCATATGTGGACTCTACAATGTCTTATGGAATTATTATGTACGGTAACTCGACGGATTGCGAAAGACCTGCAAAAACGAGCAATCAGAACCCTCGTGTAATCAAAGTACCTATAGATAGAGACACTTGTAGGGAGCACTTAAAATCTCAAGGTATTCTCATATCAGCTGCCGATTTATGAAGTAATTAAATATGTGAGGCCATATATGAACCAATTCAAATTAAGTGGCACTGGTGATAAACATAGTAATCGACATCAAATGAATTTAAAACCCAATAATCACAAACTACACTTCTCGAAATAAACTACCGACTATTATAGGACATAAATTTCTTAATAAATTGCCACCATAATTTGACGATTGACGAAAAATAATAATCTATATATAATTCTTAAAGTAAAGACTACATAGGTACTGGTTAAAACCATTTATAGTGTAGCGAATTTCTAAATAATGACTATAGCCATCTCATTGATAAATAGGTTATAATTTCATGACCATGCTTGCAACTTAAGCTTTAGGTATTTATTGTGACTTTAACTAATCGATCAAAAATTTCGCGGCCTCCCTCGTAGATACCTAGAACCTTACGAAAATGACACTCAAAATTGTCTACGACTTGTTTTGACGCAGACAGTTGGCGCAGAGCTTGAGGTTTCTGCCTATGGAACATGAGATTAGTGGAGTTGAATTTATTTTATTTTGTAAGTAGGTGGGTAACTGAAAATGATAAAACTGCGTTTTTACAGAAACAATCGGTAAATCATACTTACCTTTACCTGGTACTTATCATATTTAATTTTATTTGGTTTCTTCTAAATACTAATAAAATTAATTAAAATCTTTTATCACGGACAGCAAATAGTATGAAGATGATTAAAAAAAGTCTCAGAACTGTTTCTGTGTAGTCAATACATAACAAATAAAGTGCAAAAAGAAAAGAAAAAAAATCAAAATAATAATCTTATATTGTTTTTAAATGTTTGAAGCATTATTAAATGAATCTAGTCTTTTTATATTCAAAATAAATCAAGAACATCAAAAATAAAAATATATTATATAAATAAAAATTGCCTCTCTATTCATGTATTTAGAACAAAGTTATAATTGTAACATATGCAAACCAAAAAACTATTTTCAACCCCGATTTCTTGAGGTAAGGGTAATAATTGTACATTATAGTGGTAATAAATGCATTAAAACTTTACTGAAAAAAGGAAGCCCGTCTTTTTGCGTCTTGGACATGTGATATTTGTAATTTTGCTAGGCATGCTTTCTGTCCAAGCCCTCAAATGACACTAATTCAAATACTTTCCATACATGCCAAAAAGGAAAGCTTTTGATACAGACGGTTTCAGACAGGGGGCCGGCGAAATTTTTGATCGATGCTTTAACTATAGGAAATTTCTTTGACAATTAGTTGTATTTATTAATTTATAATTAATTTTTTATTATTTGACAAGAAATCGATCGAATTTTATTATTTATTAATTACCGACTAGGTAATGTTTGTATATTTTTTTAAATAAAGCATTTCATATCTAGCAGAGGACTAATTTATGCTCATTTTTGCTAACCAAGATTATTGTTTCAGGATTTTGCCTACAAAAAAAGGCCACCTCTACGTAGGACAACTAGACACCGCTCCATTTTCAACGATGAGAGTAACAAAAGACATAAAGAACCTTAACAATAAGATAATAGAGTGCAAATTCGAGAATAACCAATGGGTTTTTATGAGAGAGAGGACTGACAAATCTTATCCTAACAGTTTTAATACAGCTACAGGTAAGTGTTTAAAAAAGATGTGCTTCATTTTGCTAAGAAACAAATTAGAACTAGTATTTTCTAATGAAACGGTTAATTGTAAACAATTGATGAAATGTCACCTGCGGATCGTAAAATCAGCCCATTTGTAAAATGGTTAGGCCAATTGCGAAACGAACACCAATTTGTTGAAAACACCTACCTAATCACAAATGTCGCTCGACGTCTAAATAAATAGATAATGCTGGATAATTCACACAGCATTATCTAGCCCCAAGCTAAGCCAACTCCTAACCCGGTCTGTATTATGGGTACTAGATAACTGATATACTTAATACAATACACTATACAAAATACAAAACTATACAGATAGACATTATTTATCATACATAAAAAATATCGAGAACACCTGAACAAATATCTGCCGATCGACCAAACATTTGTTCCGAAGCGGGAATCGAACCCGCAACTTCCTGCGTCGCAGGCGGACCTTCGCCCCCTGCGCCACAGAGGTCGTCAAATTCAACGTTTAGTATATTATTGAACGTCGATCGCTCAACAATCATGATAGGCAATCAATTGCATTTTGTGCGCCGTTTTGGAATCGGCATAACCGTTCAACTAACGAGCTGATACTACGATCCGGCGGCGACATCTATACCAGTCAAGCGTCTCCAATTTAAGACGCGCTGGCTGCTTTGCCCCGCGCCGCGTGGCAATGCTAATGGGCTGCACCAGATACTCATCATCATCTTTCGTCAAAAGTTCCGATTTCAAATCCGACGAATTAAAATACCCCTGCCGGTCGAAGCGAAAACGCGTGACTTTAGAGCTGACCCTATATTCGTGCGAAATTCCAGACTAGACCAGATCCTCTATTTCGTGCTTTTTTTCGTGCGTTTGATCCCCCTGAAAATCTATCAAATATATTCAGTTGAAAAAAACAGAGCTGTTATAGGGAACTCTATTCACCTATATAAGAGACCCCCAGCTTTTTAAGCTATCATTTGAACTAGACCACTAACATTTTCCGACGAACACAGTGGCGCAGCGGGCGAAAATCCGCTTGCAACGCAGTATGATGCGGGTTCGATCCCCGATCGGGACAAATGATTGTACAATCTGCTGATTTGTTGTTGAGTGTTTTGGGTGTTTTCTATGATTAATTTGACAGGAAGCTTTCAAATGGTATTGATATGGATCATTTGAGCTACCCGTCCATTGTTTGCTAACTGCAGACAGTTAGCTCAATCGTTTGAATTGTAAAATACTAGTTCTTATAATTTGTTCCATTATTTGAACATTAGTAATTGTAGTTAAAACTTTTAAATCCATCATGGTTATTAATACTAAGGTTATTTACAACGGGATATTTTCCATGATTTTGGAAATCATGGTAAATATAACTTAGTATAGTTGTAGTTAGTATAATTATATTATGTTAATACCTACTATCCTATAACACAAGCTCCGCTTAGATTGGGACTAGATGATGCTATGTGGATTGTCTAGCATTATATTTATTGTAAAGCCAGCTTTACCTAACAGTGGGTGCAACAAACAGAAGGCCTATTTTAGTACTAATACACCGAATAAGAGTACCAATTTGTATTAAAAAATCGAAACAAAACACGCAATTTCGTATTATATAGAATTAAAAAAGGGCTCCCGTTTCAGGTGATGCTGACGATGATAATTAATTATATCACGTTATTTTTCCTTTCAGCTGTATGCGAGAGTATAAAAGATCCAGTAACAAAGGAGATCCTATTAGACTACATAGACCAACACCGGTTTCACGACGACTCCGAAATTATGCCTCCGCCCAAGAAAGTACGACGGTAAAATCCTTAGATAAGTAGCAAACTATAACGAAAGTCGAAAGCGCTACCTACTCATCTCATCATGACATGTTGAAATGTTAAAGTCAATTTGATGGCAGATCACCAATTGCACTCGAATTTACGGCACTTTTAGGTACAATCAACGATAAAATCGCTGTACTAATTACCAAAACCATCTTCCAAAAACGATTTAAGGTGGATTGGTGATTAGAGGCGCTGTTGCGGTGCTTTTAAAAGTTCCTAAAAATTTACAATGATCAGCACTTTCTTTGTTGACTGTTCATTGCTTTGTAAATTGCAGCTCCCGAATCGGACACACTAATGTGTGACCAAATTGTATGTAAATCAGTTGTCTCTTGAATAATGGGTACATACTTTTTAGCGTTTTCTTTTAGCTTCTCTGGAATACCCACTTGTTTAGAATCGTAGTGTGTTAATAATAGCCTGTTATACAAGATTTTTATGTAAATTGTGTTGTGTACATATCAATGAATTAACATTTTAAATCTAAGTTGCACATTTGAGACACCAAAATTCAATGTTAACACAATGTAACATTGGATAGCTGGCGAGGTATCTAGTAAGTTACTTTAACGTATTAATTAAGAATACTGTTAGAAAATGGTGTACAATTTGGATTGAATGTATATCTTATTAACCCCTTGACGGCTAATGATTCCAATCCGAACCAACAAAAATACTAGAATGTTTGCATCCGTCTACGGCTAATGGTGCGGATTTGAACCATCGTACTACAGGTCATTTAAAACCTTTTCACAAGGGTATAGAGTCGATTATAGCATGGGAATTTTATATCCATCTCTTGTTTAGAGAATGAACTGTAAAATAAGCCCGCCATTCATTAGTCAAGTGATATTTAGTTGTGACAAAAACAGTTGTGAAGTTGCCCTCCACGCGCGCGGTTCAAAGTTTTGTGTTGTTCTGATTTGTGTGATTATTTGGATTTTCAAGAGATAAGTGCTGAATATTATTATGTAAAATGCTATTATTTCTTGTTCTATGCTAATAATAAAGCTGCTAAGATGTTAGATATCCCGAATTCAGTCATAATAATTGATTATTTCAAACTGAAATGCGCGCATCTGATTTCATAGTTTATGGTGTAATTTCTGTATCAATGGGCTTGAAATCAATATAAATAGGTCATAATTACATATTGCATCGGTAATCACGATAATAACTACAAAATAAAGTCATAAAATCCTACGAAATTGTAAGGGAATTTTTCAGGCTGTGAGTTCACGAAATCAGTCGGAGATCACTAGTCCTGCGAGCAATTTTGCGACAAAAAATAATCGATTTCATTTTGATTTTTTAGTTGATTTTTATTATAAACTATCATGAAAAGGAGGTTTGGTGGAAAATATGGTTCCTTCTTAGTGCCGGGGTAGATATTCTAGCCTCAAAATCGAGCCGAGAATGAGAGAAAATTACCTTGACAAAAAACTCATCTATTTTTGACTTAGTGTTTGAAAATCAATATTTATAACTTTAAAAAAATTGTATATTTGTCACCTATCGGATAGGTAATATATTTCTCATCAGAACTACATTTACAGAATACAAATCGGTTCAGTACTTAAGATTTTATGATAAGTTTATCAAGTGGTCTCGCCGGGCTGGCGCCGTGAGGCAAAAAAGAGGTGTTCGAGTGGCGGTAACATATCGCGCGCGCTTGCTCGCACTGACAACTTCAAAGGGTTAAATAAGATTTTTCTTAGCACTTGGTTTCATTTCTTTTTTGTTTGTCTTACGCCATTGCCTATCCCGTGTCGGTGTGCCATCGGATTAAGAGAGCGATTAATAATAAAATTAATGTATTATATTAGTACTTTAGTGTTCCCCTGTGTTTGCGTACAAACTTGTGCATTATTGTCTGTTGTTTTTGTTTAAGAATAAACTGGTCTGCAGGGACCTAAATTATGTAGGACTCGTCGCCCTGAGAAGAACGTAATACCACAGATAATATAATATACCTAGTACTAGTAATACCAACTAAAACCTCTCCGATGACCATCTTTCGCCATTTTCGCCGGACCGCGGCATCATTTAAACCTATCCCAATCCTACATTCTTCCTCTTATATATACATGGCCGGCGAGCCCACCATTCCACACACGCCTACCCCATTCTTCCGTCACCTTTCTTTTTCTCGATTGGAACACAGACAGGGCAGACACAGTTGAACACGAAACATTATAATGTCCTGCCCACACGACTACTCACCGTTGAGACCTGAGATTGGCCCGCCGCCGCCGCCGCCGCGCCATGAGAAAACATCATAATCAGTTTTCTATGTAGTTATAATAAAAAATATCTATCTAGTTTTCTAGTAGTTTCCCAAAACCCCAAGCTCTGTTTATCTTGGGGTTAGATGATGCTGTGTGAATTGTCCAGCATTGTTTCTTATAACTAGTTTCTACCCGCTGCTTCGCACGCGTTGTTTTTATGGAAACGTTATTCTATCCCAACTGATTTATGAAATAAAAAGCTTATATTATGTGATTCCAGGATTAGAATTGCCTGTACCTAATGCAAAATTTTCTGTAGATTTGGCGTGAAGAGGTGACAAACATCTGAACAGCCAAACTCATTATAGTGTGATCAGATCATAATGGCTTTATTTGGATTGGAAAGCAGTATTTTTTCCTACCTGGTCATAGGTAATCATCGGTTTAAGTGATAGTCGCAACTGGTAACAAAACAGCTTTAATAAAATTTGTTTAACCTGTTCAATTTTCAGTTTGATTTGAATAAATAATAATTTTGGTTACACACACTATAAATTACATTTACAAAACTGCCATTTGTTCTCCCCGTCCACTTGTACATTTCTAATCTTGTTTTCTTTAGACAGTTTAGTCAAATGATGGCTCACGTTATACGCAGCTGCAGGCCAAAGGTGCTCTGGAGTTTCCGTATAGATTATCTTCACTAAATCCATGGCATTGAGCTGTTTGTCAGAATTGTCTTTCATAGCTTCTAATATCTGGCTTTCTCTATGATTGCGGTGTTCTATGTAGTGATTTATCTTTTCTGCAGGCTCCTGAAATGTATTGATAGAAAAAGTATTAGAAGACAGTGCTGCTGACGTGAGAAATAAAAATGACCAATCACATTTATTGAAATAAACATCTTGTCATTCCGCTGGTTGCTGATTGGTCGACTCCGTTCTGAATCAGCAGGGCTAGCGCCACATACGGATAAATCCGTCGCCGATCTTTCGCTTTATTTTCGGTTCGATTCTAACTGATCTTCCGCGTAGTGTGCCCGAAAATAGAAACTACCAACAGAAATAATCTGGAAAGGAGGTTGCGGGTTCGATTCCCGGTTCGGGACAAATGGTTTATATGTGTCTACGTAGGTATAAGTAATAAATCATAGGGTTATCTATTACCCATATCACAAGCTCGCTTAGTTTGGGGACAAATAATGTGTGGATTGTCCAGCAAATTACCCATAGCGTAAAACAATAACCCCCTTATTCATAACTATTGGCTGCGCCCCGCGGCTTCGCACGCGTTGTTCCTATGAAAATGTTTAAAGGTGATTTTTATCCCACGGGAACTGATTTATGGGATAAAAAGGACCCTATGTTTGATTCCAGGATTAGAATTACCTGTATGCAATTTCAGCCCAATCCGTTCAGTAGTTTTGGCGTGAAGAGGTAACAAACATCCATACATCCATACAAACTTTCGCCTTTATAATATTAGTGTGATAGTGTGATGTTTTGCTAACATAAAACAGCTGCTAAGTAGTGTTATATCTCAGTCTGACTTATGTCAATAGAAGAAGACAGCGAAATTTAGCAGTGTGTTAAGTTAGCAGACTATTATGAATAAGGGGGGTAAGTATTTTCAAAGCGCTGGATGACGTCATCCGCAACAATATCCTCTTAGTGACATGATATTATCGCGGTAGACGACATCGGGAGAAATACCGGTCTCAGACATCGGTATGTAACAAATCCTTACGCTCCGATTCCGATGCTGTGAAGAGCGTTCCTACTCTTCGGCGTCTACTCATGAAGCATTTTGAAGCGCGTCCGTATACACGTCCGTATCTAGGTACCTACAGATAGTTTTCAAAATGCGCCTTACTAAAGCGCGCGCTTCAAAACGCCTAGTGAGCATTTTCTCTTATAGCTTACCTCAACCTCAACCTCAACAGCCTGTATTAGTCCACGGCTGGACGCAGGCCTCTCCCTGATAAGCGCCTTATTGGCGTTTAACTAATGTGGAGGTAATGCACACAATCCCCACGCTGGGCATGCGGGTGGGGGTTCGCAGTTCAGTGGTAGAAATTTTCCGCAAAGGGCGCTGCTGCCCGCCCGCGGTGGATATCCCTTAGTCGCCTCTCACGACACCCACATCATATCATTTATCATAGCTTACCTCCACGACATTCCCATGACCCGGATAAATGACACTGGGCTTCAAATCCAAAATCCTATGCAAACTCTTCATATACAAATACAGGTCTTCAAACACTGCTGTCCCCTCCCCCAGAATGCAGTCCCCACTGAACATTACATTCTCTTCAGCCAACATTAGCACCACATGGTCAGTGGTATGTCCTGGGGTGTGGTGGATCTTGATAGTGGCACCATCAACGGAGATCTCTTGACCATCGGACAGCCATTTGTTGGGAATAGATGAGGGTAGTTCATTGTCAGGTTCATCATCAGAACTTTTTTTGTGCTTCCATATTGTTGGTTGTTCTGGAAATACAGATATTATTCAAGGTACTGACCGGCGTTACAGGTTGTATTGAAACATGTTACACAGCAAACGTTCAGTCAGTATGCCCCAAAGTCAGTCGTCATGAGTGCACATGGCACAAACAACAATACATAAGTATAGTGATATGATATGCCATTATGTTACACCTTTTAGTTGAAAAAGATAGGGGAAAGTAGCAGAGAAAAATTCAAAATGGACCAAATATATCTACAATGGCTACAAATATGGAGCAAAAGCAGGCATATTTTTGCATGTTTTTTTACCTTAGAGAAAACATGAGCCCATCCACTCACTGTATGGTCCATACAGCCTTACCAGCTTTCATTACAATACAAATGACATTATAAGTAATAGGTTAAAAAGAAACATACTAGCAATAGTGCCATACAGGTTTTCCACACCCCCTATATGGTCATGGTGCCAATGGGTGACGACAATGTGCTCAATATCAACCTTTTCAGACTGAATGACTTCTGCCAGATGTTTCTGGTACTCTGGTACATCTTTATCACCAGTGTCTAGTAAGATGCGTCTGAAAATATAAGAGCCATATTTAAAAATATTTTAAAAAATGTTAGCTCCACTGTAGAGGCAGTTTTGAGAGGCACATTATATTTTTCTTTTTAGAATTCAATCAATACTGATTAATATTTCTTAAAATTTGGTAGGTGTTTCTGATGTTTGCTTACTTCTTTCCGGACCCAATCAAATATGTGTTTGTTCCTTGTAGAGTCATGGGACCCGGGTTGCATCCTAGAATTCTAATAACTCGGCTGGAGAGCTTTGTTATTGCTGGAATGACCGCTGCTGCCATGTCTTCTGAAATGGTTTAAAGTCCAATATGTATAGCTAAAACAATTCATTTCATGTTGATAATGTTGGCTAGCTACCGCTACTTACATAGTTATTGTATTCTCTTTCCCGCTACTTACATAAACAAATGGTGGTCTTTCGATGCCCGAGATAGTCTTTAGAAAATTAAACGTTCGGTGCGCTCGCGCATTAAAGAATTTTTTAGTTCTGGAAATTGTGATAACCGTACCTTTAGGTAGGTAAATATAGTAGGATTAAAATGGATTGCCAAGTCACTCGTGTCGTGCGTGTTATCTTTATTTTGACCTGAAATTTAATAATTATTTATGCCGTGCAAGCAGGTTGAATAGAACACATAATGGTAACTGAAGAAAGAAACTATATAGGTATTGCAGAATGTAAAGGAATTTAACAAGAAACTGTGAACTTGTGAAGTAAAAAGAAATTGTATTTTGTCAGCTGATTGTTGTTTTGTTTGATTTTTCAAAAATAAAAGCTTCGTTCAAAACCCGATCTACTTCAACTTCTTGCGTAGGACCGCCAACTCCTTGGAGTATCTTGACCGCAAATCGACAGTTTATTTATAAACGACAACGTGAAATGAAATATACGTTTCGTGATACGCAGTGGTGCCGGAGTATTTAATATATTCTAATTGTTTCAATCAGAAACAAATATTTTTTTCGTGCAGTATAATAGCTAGGCTAGTTAATTGTATTATTCGGTGGTCAATTTGGTTTTTAAAGTGATTGATTGTAAATTATTACATATTAATTGAATAAATGACTCATCTGCGTCAAATCTATGTCTGCGTCTAACGAAGTCTTAATAAAAATGTTGCACTAGGCAATCGTTACCCAAGGTGGTGGTAATTTTATTTTCAATATCAGCACACACAGCAAAATGAAATGCTCACATCAAACCCAACCGCAGCAAATAAAGGGTGCCAAAAACCTTATATAAAACCATCCTCTGTCGGGGGTAATAATAAGGTACTTTAATAGACCGTATGTTTAACGGGGCGCGGCGCTCCTTTATTTTTTGCCTGTTGTCGGTTATGATAAGAATGCAATTTTGTAGATAGACTAGCAGTGCCTCGAGAATTCACCCCCGTAGTTTCCGTTCTCGTGGGAATTCCGGGATAAAAAATAGCCTATGTCCATAGAGATCTATTATATATATATATATATATATATATATTATAGTACTATAAAAACTCTATGCATATGTCAGGCCCTGTAAAAGTAAGCTTTTTAATAAAGAAATAATTTTTAAATCGTTCCAGTAGTTTCAGAGCCTATTCAATACAAACGAACAAACAATCAATTCAAATCAATTCTTTTATATAAACCAGAGTGTAAGTGTTGAGAGTATAAATCAAATTGATTTATACATATTTTTATGAGCACGAGTAGGTACCTATTGTATCTGTGAATCGTAGGTTGTACAAGTTAGGTAAATTAAAATAAAATTGGAGGTAAGTCATTGAGGGAGGGAGGGAAGGGAAGGTATGGGTAAGATGTAAGTTCGTAACAATAGCAGTTATGTTATTTACAGTAGCGTAGCTAGGTGGACAAGGGCCTCGGTGGTGCAGAGAATGAATCGGGCCCTCACCGAGGGCTTACTTATCCCTTTCGTAGACTTCGTCGTCGATAAGAAATAAATGGGAATAAATAAAGAACGACGCACATGACAATCAGTGTTACCAAGGCCCTTGAGTCGTAAGTTACGTATTGTTTCCTGAAATTACATTGTTGCTGTAAAAGTTACATTATTGTTTTTTTGAATTTATGTGTTTTTGGGGTCCCTTTGCGTTAGTTGAAGAAAACCAAAGAATATACCTACTTACCTACATAAGGCGCGATTGCAGCCCAAGACTAAGGGCGGGAGGGCTACGCACCAAAGCGATCAACAAACCACGCCAAGCGGAGCGAGCCGCTTATGTTTTAGATAATTTTACGAATTTTATGGAAAAGTAAGTGTGCATTATTGTTTGCCTACCGGTTAGTGGAGTGAGCCGCCTCTTTGAAATCAAGAAAAGAAAGCAATGATAATGAGTTATGAATAATAAAAAAAAATACAATTTACAACAAAACAGATGAACAGTCCTGACCTACAGAATCCACGACATTTTTTACAACCCACTTGGAAAAGTAAGATCATGCCCTACTAGGTACCTACTCATTATGATAGGCGACGTCGCTCAGCGTTTCAAAAGACATTTTGGCTTTTAAAAAGGTTTAAATAATTACCTCAATTTTGATTACGTACGTATTCGTTTTTTGGCATTTGCAAACTTACGTGTAGGTAAAACTTTTAAATCCATCATGGTTATTAATACTAATATAATACAATAACTTTTCGTGTAGGTACCTACCTAACTACATTGGTGACTAAAAATATTTCTCCGGCTACAAAGGGCCCCCCTGAGCTCCAGGGCCCTGGTGCACTGCACCGCCTTGCCCTATGATAGCTAGTTATGTATGTGTGTTATTATGTATGTATGATAAGTATCAAGATGTAAGTATTTTAATGCTATGACAACCAATGGATGGGAGTAAATCCTCTCAGTTTAATAAATAGGAAAACTCCATAGTTTATATAGTACTAGGGAAAACTGCAATAATGCATCATGGCAGCACCAACTTACCATCATAATTGACATTTGACTTGACTAGTTGACAGTTGACACTAGTTGACTGACTGACATTTCGCAGATAAAAAAAATAAAAAGTTCGACGAAGAAAATCACGAAAAATGGCTGGTGCGCTAGCTAGAGTTTTTCATGGATCTAGGAATCAATTGGGTAATTAAACCAGTTCGCTGTAATGTCAAGAAACATCTACATGAAGCTTTTATTTAGAATCCAAGGCTACCTGGGGCCACGACTCATTGTTATTGTGCGAGGAACGTCGAAGGCTTACATAATTTTGACGTGTTTACAGGGCTCGTCGGACTTGTGAGCACCAACAATGTGCCGGTCCGTTACCAAACTCAGGCTCCTCCTGCCAAGGACCACTATGGACCATTGGCCGATCAGGATAGGATCTTTACTAACCTGTATGGAAGACACGATTGGAGGCTCAAGGGTGCTCTGGCGCGCGGAGACTGGTATAAGACCAGAGAAATCATGGACAAAGGAACCGATTGGATCGTCAGTAAGTATCTTCTATACTAGCTAGCACAATGAATGTTGATACTATATTCATGTTGACAATACATTAGAAAGTATGTATGTCTAAAAGTTTTGGCATGCCAAAATCATGCATGATCATGAGACTTGCTATTTAACTGCATCTTACCATTATAGAATATAATTTTTGTGATCACTATAATGTAATAAACATAATTTTTTACTGTTAACTTTCAGATGAGATGAAAGGCTCTGGTCTGAGAGGCCGTGGTGGCGCTGGTTTCCCCACTGGAATGAAGTGGTCCTTCATGAACAAACCCGGAGATGGTCGACCGAAGTACCTAGTGGTGAATGCTGATGAGGGAGAGCCTGGTACCTGCAAGGACCGTGAAATCATGAGGCATGATCCCCACAAGCTGATTGAAGGCTGCCTTATAGCTGGAAAGTCCATGGGTGCTCAGGCTGCCTACATTTATATCAGAGGAGAGTTTTACAACGAGGCTAGTAACCTGCAAGTGGCTATTGCTGAGGTGAGAGGACTGGGTGGAATATAAGCTTCTTTCTATGTGAAACAAAATAGAAAATAAAATAAATTTATTTGCCTTGAAACGACACAACACGATAACTTGATTGACTTAATTGATTCTAAGCTATTGGCTATTATCACTACTTAACAAATTTTTGTGCATAGCAGCCAAATATGGCCCACACTCAGCACTGGGCTGGGTAGACGTGGTGTGTCTACATGCTGCATACAGAAACTAGTTATTATACAAACCAGTGCTGAATAGACACACCAGTCTTAGAAATAAATAACCTTTTATTTTGTAGATTTATTGAATAACAACTACGAAGCTTTTGTTTGGGACAAACCTGCATGACATTGGCACAGAATCATGTGGACAAATACATTAGGTTCACCCATTGCTGGTTTCAGGCCTCCAGCCAGCAGTGGCCAGCAGTGGGTCACGGATGATGATGATGATGAGCTTTTGTTTGAGTTCAGGCTAATTTAGAGTTGACCTATGAAAATTTCAGGGCAATCTGTTAAATAGTTCTGGTATTAAGAAGTAACAAACATCCACCAACTCGGCAAATTTTCTCTTTTTTAATATTAGTGCATTAAAGGTCAAAATTAAAAATTCCCTGTACCTGTTAATTTCCTTTCAGGCATACCAAGCTGGCTTCCTTGGCAGGAATGCTTGTAACTCAGGCTATGATTTTGATGTTTTTGTCGCCCGCGGTGCTGGTGCCTACATCTGCGGAGAGGAAACAGCTCTCATCGAGTCCATTGAAGGCAAGCAGGGCAAGCCACGCCTAAAGCCCCCATTCCCCGCTGATGTTGGTCTATTTGGATGCCCCACCACTGTCAATAACGTGGAGACCATTGCAGTGGCACCTGTGAGTATATCTCTCATAATCATAATCATTAAATCATTGGGAAACATGATCTGTAGAAACTATTTAAGGTCAAAGAAACTTACCTTATGTGAAGTTTCACCATAATTACTTGAGTAGCTGCCTTCAGATAGAAAATTTTGTGTCATGTTATCTGGAAAACTCCGCTAAAGTCTCTTTATTTCCCTCTTATCAACGGATATCTAAGTTCAATCACTGGTTTAAGGTAGCTTCAATCAGAATACAACAGTTTTAACCTAATCTAATTACATTTCAGTTTGATTGAAACTTATGTATGTCTTGTGAATATTTACAGACTATCTTACGCCGTGGCGGCGCCTGGTTCGCTGGCTTCGGCCGCCAACGTAACTCTGGAACCAAACTGTTTAACATCTCAGGACATGTGAACACACCTTGCACCGTTGAAGAGGAGATGAGCATTCCTCTAAAGGAGCTGATTGAAAGGCATGCTGGAGGCGTCACCGGAGGCTGGGATAACCTGCTGGCCATTATCCCTGGTGGCTCTTCCACTCCTCTCATTCCTAAAGAGTAAGTTTCAAGATACAAGTGGTTAATTTGTGTTTTTCTTCGATTTCCGCAACTTGGCTTTTTTGCTGGATGCGTCAAGCTTAAGAGAGGCTTATGTCCAGCCGTGGACTATGGATGGAGCATGCTTTCCCAGAAGGAAATTATTAATAACTATTTTCTTTCCGCGGCTTCGCACGCGTTGTTTCTATGGACACATTTAAAGGTGATTTCTATCCCATAGGAACTGATTTATGGGATTTTTTATCCCAGTATTTCAGGACTAAAATTATTTGTATGTTTTTATGGCAGCCCGAGCCGTTCAGTAGTTTTGGAGTGAAGAGTTAGTACATCCATCAATAATCCAAACATCCAATCTTCTGCATTTATAATATTAGTGCGATTAAGATTTGTAAGTTAAGTGATGTTTTATATGAACCGTTACCATTTCAGTGTGTGCTCAACCGTTCTCATGGACTTCGACGGCCTAGTGGCCGCGCAGACGTCCCTCGGTACGGCTGCCATCATCGTCATGGACAAGTCGACTGACATCGTAAAGGCGATCGCGCGCCTCATCATGTTCTACAAGCACGAGTCTTGTGGTCAGTGCACGCCGTGCCGTGAAGGCGTGTCGTGGATGAATAAGATTATTTACAGGTAAGAAATACATTGACGTAATAAAAAAAATCGTAAATCTAAATCTACGAAAAATCGGGGAACATACATGGGGTATTTCTGGGTACCGGGGGGTTATGCAGTCGACAATGTTTAGTCCACCCTGTATGCATCTACTCATAGGAATAGAGGACAACTGTTTGGCCACGAGGGGGCGTGATGGGTCGACATAACGCAAAACCGTAGGCATGGCCCAGATTAGCACATCTGGCATTGGATCTAGGCGAATGGAATAAACTTAGAGATGTGAAGCCCATGCCCAGCAGTGGGTCGACAAGGGCAGACGATGACGATGAAAATAAGTTACGCTGGGGTAAACAAACGTGTTCTTGAGAGACGGCGACTCGGCAATGATTTACAACAATTTGTTCTATTTTTTGTGCAGAATGGTTGATGGAAATGCTTCGCCCAAGGAAATTGATATGCTGTGGGAAATCTCCAAACAAATTGAAGGTATGTACATACAAACTGAAACATCGTAGTCACTCCATCAAACAATAAAATGATAATGTCTTCTATCCTATAAATTTTTAATGTCTATACCCAAAAAAAATATCTTCTTTCCACTTATCCTTGTTGCGTAAGAGGCGAATTTACCCCGCGGAATTACCCCTCATGAGATAAAAGCCAATAAGGCGCTAATGAGGGGGAGGCCTGCGTCCAACAGTGGACCAATATAGCCTGAGGTGTCTCTCTATTTCAAATATATCTATTTTCATCAGGACACACGATCTGCGCTTTAGGCGACGGCGCAGCCTGGCCAGTCCAGGGCCTGATCCGGCACTTCAGACCTGAGCTGGAGAGGCGTATGGAGGAATACGCGCAAGTCAACGGACCAAGCAAAGCCGAGAGACTTTACTAGTATCTCATAGTTAATTTTAGGGGTCCGATACACGGACGGCACGTTGCCGATGGCAAGGCAACGGCAGCCGTCAACTGGCTCTTACAGACGACTGCGGCGTCGACGGCTGCCTCAGTTCTTTGACATTGGTCGTTTTCCATTAGCCGGCCCGGCCCCGGCGCCGGGTCGTTGCCGGCGAAGCAAAAGTATATGAAAATGTATGGCTCGTTTTTACATTTACCGGCAAAACTGCGTATATGGTATATGGATTGTACACGTGGGAGACAAAACGGCATCGACACCGGCTCAGTGAAAAAACGAAGTCCCGGGCAGTGCCGTCGCCGTCGCCGGTGCCGGGCCGGTGAGTTAAAAAAAACGCTCTATTATCATGTCGACGGGTGCAGTTGCCTTGCCATGACGTCGGCAACGAGCCGTCCGTGTATAGGGGCCTTTAGACGAGCAACGGTAAGTATAGTGAGGTAGGTTAGGTAGCAAATACACAAGGCGTACAGTGTTAGACGTTTTATAACTTTTTTGCCCATAACTCTTTTTACGTTTGGTTACCGAAAAGTTGTGTAATTTATACTTATTTTATCTATTTATACATAAATCAATACCTAGTTAATAAGCCAAAGTGTATATTATTAACGTAGTGAGCCGAATAAAATAGTTAATTGTGATCAATATTGCATATATTTTTCCCATTCTGTGAATTATTTTTAATTTGATTAAGTTTATGTCCTGCAAATATTTTCGACGTCTCATATTTTAACTTAGTGTTGCCATATTTATTTATATACTCAATGCAGTTTTTTACGTATATTTCACCCTCACTGTTAAGAGTTGTACAATAAAAAATAATTATTATATCTCGGGTGTATTATTAAAGTAGATCTAAAAGTAATAGATAAAATACAATGTGCAGTAAAATTACTTCGTTCAAACAAACAACAAACAAAAAAACTTTTCACAGATGTAAAAAAGCCTAACTGGCTTCTTGGGTGGCGTTGCATTCGCAAGGAATATGCCACCTTACATCTCCGTCGTCAACAATATTCTGAACTTTATTTTCCTTACTCAGTTTAGCCAAATGATGGCTCACGTTATAGGCAGCTGCCGGCCAAAGGTGTTCAGGCGTTTCCGCGTCAATTATCTTCACTAAATCGATGGCATCGAGTTGTTTGTTTTTATTGTTTTTCAATGCTTCTAGTATTTGGTTGTCTCGCTTTTGGCAGTTTGATATGTAGTATTGGATTTCTTTCAATGGATCCTGAAATGTCTTGTAATATTATAATCATCATCCGCAGCAGGATTTACCTACGGGTTTCCCGAAGTTTACCGGCTACCATGGTCCAGTTTAATACATCCAACTTTCGTATAGTTGTGTGGTGCTGGCTTAGAATTCCCACCTCCCCAACCCTTCCCGTAGGTGTCGTAAGAGGCGACTAAGGGATATCCACCAGGGGGCCGGCAGCAGCGTCCCCTGAAGAAAATTTCTACCAACGAACTGCAATCCCCAGTCCGCATGCCCAGCGTGGGGATTATGGGCATCACCCCCTCTGAGATAAACGCCAAAAGCTCTTATCAGAGGAAGCCTGTGTCCAGCTGTGGACCAATACAGACTGTTAAGGTTGAGGTTGAAGATGGTCCTGTTTGGAATATTTTAGGGAACCCAAAAAGCATTTGGAATACAGCGCACCATGAAAATTACTATCCTGGCGCATCAAACCAGGAAGAGGGTCTTGGCCTCCGACACAATAGATCGCAAGTCCGGTGTGAGGACCTGATCGAAGGCACAGGGGTGGACCCAGGGGCTTAGCTTCCGCCTATCTGCCGTATCAACGATACGGGGCCCCTGAGTTCTAGGGGCCCTTAGGTGTTGTTACACATAAGCAACAAAAAAATCTAAGAAAATAGGTCAGCGAGTCCATCGGAATTAGTCGGTAGCGTGGCTAGGCTATTGCGCTCATTAGGGGAGGCCTTTATCCAGCAGTGGACTAGTATAGGCTGATGATGCTGATGATGTGGCTAGACTGTGCTACCGACTGTTCCCTCATCCGCGAACCGGGGACGCTCCTCTACGCCATCAGGGGAGGGGAGCCATTTAAGAGTACAAAGTATCTGTGCCCATGAAGCACCATATACAAACCAACAGCAGCGGTGGCCCAATACTTTGCGCCAGGGTTTCATATACCGGTAAAAATTTTGAACCGGTACTTCCGCGCAACACCAGGTAACGTTACCAAAACAGGTAACGGTATTTTATGTTACGTTACTTTTAAGGCAAAATACCGGTAAATAGATATAGCGTTACTTTTACTATTATCGATAAAGTTAACGTTATATAATTATTGGTACAAAACAATATACTATCTCTTTCTTTCTTTGATTTTCGATGTTACGAGCAGTCGGCTTGCGCAGCGCTGAGTGAGGCTTTTATTCTTACATATCTATGAGTGAGGCGGAGTGCGCGGTGAACGGGTTCATAGGTTAATAGCAATTTAAATGTTTGGTTAACCAATTCGTTTTTCATTAATAAGTTTTCTAAGAAATTAAAATTAACTAGCAACATACCTTAACAACATTCCCATGACCAGGATAAACTAAAGCAGGTTTCATATCAAATATCTTCTGCAAGCTTGTCAAACTCGTAAACAAATCCTCTTCAAACGTTGGTGTTTTATCGCCTAAAATGCTGTCGCCACTAGGGAATGACGGTAATGGACCTATTGCCAATACCGGTAATTTTTCGGTATTAATATTTTTAAAACCGGGATCCCGGTATTTCGGTAATTTTTCGGTATTTTACTATAAATATTAAAAAAGTCGAAAAAAATATTTTCTTCTGCGTGTTATATTGTTTAAGAACAGAACGGATACCTTAGCTCCCATACAAACGTACTTCCCGCTTCATTTGGAAACTACGTTTCCGATCGTATTGAAATTTTGCATACATAATCGGATGACAAATAGCTATGTTTGTAGCGTTTTCGTTTTTTAAAAAACATTATGATATTTGAATGAGAGTGAAACTAATTTGCCATGTTTTGACCACCAAATCGAGTCATTTTCAAGCCATTTTTTATGCATGTTAGACACCTTTATTCGAAAATCTGTCACACTGCAAACATCCTAAATATAGTCACCATTAGAAATAAACAAAAATATTTCTGAAATCAGTCGATTATTCAAAATGAATCGCAAAGTACGAAAAAATATAAAAAATTGAGAAATTCCTTCAAATTTCTGCAACCGCTCGCTCAAACGCGGGGTGCAATGCGACACAGGGAGCACAATTCCAAAATAAGGCGAATGCCGCGGAATGGCCAACACGATGCGATTCTACGTGAAACAACAACAAATTTACTCGGGCCGGCCGCTGAGATTTGGGAGGGGTTCGTAGCCTTCTTAAGACTGAATAAGTATATCTTTATTGTAATAAAAAAGGGTTTAAAAAAAAGCAGTATTTTAAATCAACTTTAATTTTAATTGAGAATTTTTGGTAAGTCTATCTCTATTCTATTTTATATTGAAGACTTTTAAATAGGAAAGTAATCCACAAAATAAGCACCAACTTTCAAATAAACAAAGAATCATCAAAGAAGTTTCACCCAGAAAAAAAATCGGTGGTCGTATACAATAAAACTAAAATAAATACAGTAAAATTGAGATCCACCTCCATTCCGGTCGGTCATCGGTTGAAAAACCTTTCTGCTTTGAATTCACTCATATTATGCCTATTTACATCCATCAGTAATTCAGTATAATAGTTATATATTTGGTCTAGACAATAAGACGTGCAATGTGAAACTTCCGATATAGTAAATTGTTTGAGAAATAAATGAAATGAAATATTACTTACCGTTTATCCTTTCGGTGATTGTTTTTTCTCCAAAAGCAAACCAACAACACAAACGGTTTTTGAACTTCTTGTCACCCTGAAATGCACTGATTCATCCTTTTGGTGATAGTTTTTCGTCTCCAGAACCAAACCAACAACACAAACTGTTTTTGAACTTCTTGTCACTGCGAAATGCTACGATACACTAATTACGGTGCGTAGTAACAATTGATAGATAACTGGCCTACCGAGCGAGGCGCGCACTATGCAATTCAAAATGTGCGTGACAAAGAAAGAGGCACCGCACGGGTCCGACGGTTTTTTTCCAAGAAATTACAGGAACAATTGCACTCGCACCTGCATTTGTCGTTAATTTCGTCAATCAGTTTTGAGCTTTATGCATGCAGAAATATAGTCCCGAACGCTATGCTCGCTATTAGCTAGGCGGCTTTCTCAAAGCCACCCGCGTCCGTCTATCTGCTTGCTAGTATACTTTGATTGTTTAAAAATATCTATTTATAGATTTTAAAACTTTTATAAAAGTAAAGATTTAAATGAAAAAACAGTCTAACACTATCCTTCGGGCATTTGTTCGTTTATTTATTTTGAAGTCGGTTTGAGACCACGTGAAAACATGGTGAAGCGAAAACATGGTGAAGCGAAAACATAGACTGTCCATCAATTTTACAATCATTATAAATTTTAAAATAAGTTGTTTGTAATCTAGAGCCGCCTTATGAGTTTTTTTCATTTTTTTAACGTTAAATTCAAAATACCGAATTACCGGTATTTGCAATTTCAATACCGGTATTCCGAAGTGCCTGAAATAACTCGGTATTACCGGTTTTTCGGTAATACCGAATACCGGTGTCCATTCCCTAGTCGCCACTGAAGACTATATTCCCTTCAGCTAAAGAAACAACAATATGGTCGGAGCTATGGCCTGGTGTGTGGTGGATTTTAATGGTAGCGCCCTCAACGCAAATCTCTTGGCCGTCGGTTAGCCACTGGTTAGGAATTCCTTCGGGCAATTCATTGTCAGGAGGGTCATCAGGGCTTTTCTTGTGCTTCCATACTATTGGTTGTTCTGAAAAATAAGAAGTAAGTACCTACCATTTTACCTAGACATGTTTTTTCGCACGTCGAAATGTATGTGGGAATCATATTGTTTGAGCTACTGCATTAGGATCCTATAGTATAGTGTATAGGTAAGCGTGCTTTTACACCAGAGCTAAGTGGCATTCATTCTAAATTCTGTTGGTTCTTTACTCGTCTCCACTCACGAGTAAACCTGGCATTGGGAAACAAACTCACTAGCGATAGTTCCATAAAGGTTTTCCACTCCTCCGATATGATCATGGTGCCAGTGGGTCACCACTATGTGCTCAATATTGATGCCTTCATAATCCACCACTTCTGCTAGTTTCTTCTGGTACTCTTCAATATCTGTTTCACCAGTGTCTAGTAAGAGGCGACTGGAAAACGCGACAACCAACGTTTTGAACTTTGATTTGAAATTTGGCTGATAATAACAAGCCTCCAAGAATGTATACATACCTATAACTACCTATATATCTATTATTCAGCCTGTGAGTAGCTACTGCTGGGTATCCTCGCCTAGGCCTAGGTCTCTTAAATGAATATAGATTAAAATAGATGCTGTTGGAAAAATGCTACTACGAACTAAATGATTTTTTAAGCGATCCTTTTAATGACTTGTAAATCTTACTGACCGACTCCCATTGCAACACCCTAAATGGGTACATATTATATGTACTTACTTTAATATAGTTTGTTCTGACAAATTGTATACTTACCATAATATGAAGCATTGAATAAATGAAATGAAATGTCAATTGTTCTATGATGACCTGGCGGCGTAGGTGAAAGGTGGGGTCGGTCCGCCCGGGTGGTTCCGAGGGACACTCCTTGGGGCCAGTGCCGGCGTTAGGGGGGGGCGACGGCCCGGGGCGCCAAATTTGGGGGGCGCTGAGGTCTGGGGCCTCGGCCTCCTGGCTCACTGGCTGTGTACCCTCAATGGTACACAGCCAGTGGATACCGATACCGTGCTTGAGCGTGGCGCAAGGCTGCTGATTTGTATACTTGGTCTCTCGACTCGAGCGTCGCTCGATCATACAACGAGAAAACCGTCCACAATATTTTGACTGCTACAGAGTACAGAGTGCACGTGCACGAATTCTTTTTCTTACTGACTTTGTAATATTGTTCTTCAAATATCCCAAACCCTTTATTCCTATTTATTGTATTAAAAAATACTTCTTAATTTTTCTTTCAAATATATATTTTTTCAGGATTTTGAATTTTTCTACAGTTTTCTGCCGTTTTTTAGAAGTACTACTAGTACTTCTAAAAAACGGGTTTTCCTATTGATAATATTTCATTAAAAATGTCAGACCAAAGGATAAAAAAAAACCTTCCGGTGCGGAATATCGGAAACGTAAGCGTGAACAGGAGAGTTTCACAAAATCAAAAAATTTATGAATATTATAAATACATTTCAACAAAATCGCAAAAAGAGCATGAGCCTGTTTTGATTTCCTTAAGTGGGCGCCTAAATATTACTGCCCGGGGTGTCAGTGGCCCTAACGCCGCTGCTGCTTGGGGCCCAAGGGGTGCCAAGATGACACCCCTCGGAGCTTGCACCCCAAGGCTTGGAGTGTACGTGTCTCTCACATGCACAAGTAGATCATAACATTTTTTTTGGTTCGCTTTTGATCTAATAATGGCGACTCGTATTTGGTTGATAATCGCAAAAATTATAATTGTTTTAGCTCATTATCTAAGCTTCCTTGTTTTGCTAAGCATGCCCTCGCCCATATTATTGTGACTAATATAAGAAAAAACTTTTAAATCCATCATGGTTATTAATACTAAAATATGATTTTGAGCTTTCCAACAACAAGTCGCTCGCAAGACATTCAGACATTCCGTGATCATGGCGCATGAAACTGTGCCGAAATATTGGAAAGCTCAAAATTCAAATCATGGTAAATATCTCGTTGTAAATAACTTTAGTAATTTAGGAAAGCTTACTTTTTCCCTGTTCCAATCAAATAGGTGTTAGTTCCTTGTAGGGTCGCAGCTCCAGGGTTACATCCTAAGATTCTGATAACCCTCCTGGACAGCTTCGTGACTACAGGAAGAAGCACGGACATGGCCTCTGTAATCACATCATACTAATATTATAAATGCGAAAGTTTGTATGGATGTTTAGAAGTATGGATTGATGGATGTATGGATGGATGTATGTTTGTTACCTCTTTACGCCAAAACTACTGAACGGATCGGGCTGAAGTTTTACATACAGGTGATTCTAATCCTGGAATCAAACATAGGCTACTTTTTATCCCATAAATCAGTTATCAGGTAAAAATCACCTTCAAACGTTTCCATGTTAATATAGCGTGCGAAGCCGCGGGGTGCAGCTAGTAATAAATTATTAACATCATTGTTTCAGTTAACCCATTCATTCCTTATGCTGGGTAAAGCCTATATATTAACCACTTCGACCACCTTGAGATTTACCTACACCTTTAGGAATACCGGTAAATTATAGCAAGATCTTTAAGGAGACCTGCAGAGGCTGCCTCACAATATTCTACCTTTAAGCTTTATTAAAGTTTTTACTAACGCTTCTAAATTTATCCAAATTAATTCCTACTGCGAAAAACGAAATCCAAACAAATTGCAAATTAAAGTTATTGTCATAGATATTTAATTATAGATTGTATTCTCTTTGCCAAAGAGAATACAATTATTGACAATCATTTGACAATATGACTTTCTTAGCGTACTATATCTTTGGACAAATTGAACCCAATGAAGCAGAAGAGCATAGAGTTTATATAGACAAACTCGATGCAGAAGAGGATACAATACCTCTACCATAGAGTTTATATAGTACAAGCCAAACTCGATGACCTCTACAATACATTGAAGTTTTCAAAAACAAGGAACCAAATACCTACTTACAGTACTATTTGGACCAAATACATTCAAATAGTTTTTATTAGCTCTACATTTCGCTATCACGCTATGGCACTGACCTCTATTTAAATACAAATCAATACCTCTATTTATATTATTTGGTCAGTGCGCTGCTATAATCACACTTGAAAATCCTTACCTCCGTCACCTTTGTTTTACTGTGGTGTGGTCGTACTGTTTAATAGTAGATAAGTATTCATCTATGGTCGTACCTACCTATAATCTTCCATCTAAAATTGACTATTTGTGACAATCAATGTCCTATTGACATTACCAACTAAAAACATTTCAAAGAATTGAAATTACTAAATTATCTTTTAGAAACCCAGTTTTCTATACTCGTATCCATACAAGGATCATACTACAGGAATAATGGCTAGTACACTAGCTAGATTCTTTCATACACCAAAGCCAAAATTAGGTAAATCTTTGGTTCTCTATTGACATATTTCTACAACACGGCTTTTGCTATACTTACCGAAGACTATATTAGATTTTTTGAATTAGCAAATTAATTTCTAAATTCATTGCATAACTCGAATATGAATCAGCTATTGTGTCCTGTGTTTACATAGTTGGTCATAATAAACTACAAATAATTGTTCCAACAGTTTGTCCTTTCGGACATACAATAATTGTTATGTACTACTTATACTATTAAATAAATTGCACATCTTCTATCACACAATGTTATTTATTAATTTATTTATTATAAAGGAACGCCAACAGCGAATACATCAAGCATATTTAGTTTTAACTTAGTATCTATCTAGGCAGGTTCTAATATAATTAATTATACGCTTATAATAGGCGGACACAACATTGTTTGATAAATACTATCTTAAAATTATATAAACAATACCAAATTAATAAATGAGAATAAATAAATGTTGTTAACATTGTGTGATAATTATGGCGCTTAGCGCCTTTACTGCTTTTTATCTTGGGGAGTAATACCCATAATCCCCACGCTGGGCATGCTGGTTGGTGATCGCCGTAGATTATTCGGACATTCTCTACAGGGATCTTCAGCTATCTTGCTAGCGTCTGCTATGTGCCGGTTGGAAATCAGATGCGTAGTAAGCACTCCTACGGAGGTTTGCAGGATTCGGACAGAGTTTTCACTAATTTGTATGGAAGACACGATTGGAGACTCTGTGCTGCTATGTGCCGAGGAGACTGGTACATGACCGATAGAATCATTCAGAAAGGGGCAAAATGGATAGTCAGTAAGTGAAAACTGTTTCATAAGTTATTATTGACTTTACCTAGCTTTTGCTCGCAATAAAGCTTGTTGCACACTGAAAAGCACCGCTGCTGGTGCTCAGTAATAAAAAGTGCAATCTAATAAAAAAAACGGCATCATATGCCAGACAGCTCGCAGTCGCAGGCCACTTTGTGCTGAACACTTTGTCTTAGGGGTATTGAATTTATAAGCGCAGAGTTTAATGTAGCCTAGCAGCTATAGGTATCTGTAAGGCCACTTTGTGCTGAACACTTTGTCTTAGGGGTATTGAATTTATAAGCGCAGAGTTTAATGTAGCCCAGCAGCTATAGGTATCTGTATTATAGTAGAACCCATCGAATCACATTAGGTACAAAGATGACCATCTTTCTTACTAAATGGTCCGTCACTTTATCAAACATATTCGTCGATCTTCAGATATAGTTTCACTTATTTTTGGGGGACACCCTCTCGATTTATCTAGGTATATAGCAATAATCTATAAGCAAATAAATAAATAATGTTGGAAAATCCACGCAGCATCCAGGCCCTATGCTCAGCATGTAAGTAGGTACTTACTTTATCTTACAGATGAGGTTAAAAAGTCTGGTCTAAGAGGCCGCGGCGGTGCCGGTTTTCCAACCGGTGTAAAATGGTCCTTCATGGCCAATAAGCCAGGAGATCGACCGAAGTACCTCATAGTTAACGGCGACGAAGGCGAGCCTGGAACCTGCAAGGACCGGGAGATCATGAGGCATGATCCCCACAAGCTGATCGAGGGTGCCCTCATTGCCGGAACGGCTATTGGCGCTGTAGCTGCTTATATTTACATAAGAGGAGAGTTTTACAATGAAGCGTGTAACTTGCAACTCGCAATTGCCGAGGTAAGTGATGTTGCTTTTAGAAGGAACCTAGAATTTAGTTTGTCGCCAAGCGAAGTGAGTGAACTCATTTGAATCAGTTTAATGTGCGTTTTTGTGGTGTGCTTGTTTACAAAAGTTAGCGGAATGTGATTGCACAATATTAAGCAATAATAACAGTTGGGTTTATTGACAAAAAACACTAATTTTATCTACGCAGGCACCTATATAGTGCGCGTGTGTCGGCATTTCCAAAGAAAATGCCGTGGTTTTTTGTCAGTCTGATCTTTTCAGTAGTTTTGGCGTGAAGAAGTAACAAACATCCGTCTATCCAAAGCAGCACTATAGCTATAGCACTACTTTCTGTTCGTTTTTTCGCACGCCTTGCGTCTATGGTTATTTCTATACCATTGGGATAAAAAGTAGATTTTGCTTGACTCTCGATTAAGACAATCGACGTAATAGGAACAAAATAGTACTACCTACAACTAAACTGAAACTGGTTAGCCAAAGCCCATACCATAGATTGGCAAAAATCTACAATAAAATACCTGAATATTTAAAAAAGGAAGAAAGAGACACTACCTTTTACAAAAAGACTAAATTATTTTTATTAGGAAAATGTTATTATTCTATTCAACAATTTGAAACAGAGAGGCAGAAATGATATATAATATATTATATACCTATAGTATATATACATATATCATTTTTGTTTCTCTACTAAGGTACCCCTTTGAATGACTGACAAAAGATTCTGGCTTCTTAGTTTATAAGTTTATAATTTTAAATCTAACTTATTACTTTTAATTATGCTTGAAAATTAATTTATAATATTTGATAATAATGTTTTGACTATGTATTCGAACTCAAGTTTGCAGTGCCCTTCCAGGGTGCATGTACATAATAACTAATTCACTTAGACTTAAGAATGAATTGTACATGTAAGCAAAATAAATGAAATATGAAATATGAAATATGAAAAATATGAAATAAGAGCTACATCTATGCAATTTCAACCCGATCTCTCAGTGGTTATGACTTAAAAACAATGTTAAACCTCATTGCGTGAAGAGGTAACAAACGCCATCCATACAGACCATACATCTAAACTTTCGCATTTACAATAGTATTAAGTATACCTAATACCTGTCATGTCAACCAGGCATACCAAGCCGGCCTCATCGGCTGCGACTCCTGCGGTACCGGCTATAAATTCGACGTATTTATCCATCGTGGTGCTGGAGCCTACGTTTGCGGAGAAGAGACGGCCCTCATAGAGTCCATTGAAGGCAAGCAGGGCAAGCCACGCCTAAAGCCCCCCTTCCCCGCCGATATTGGTCTGTTTGGATGCCCCACCACTGTCAATAATGTTGAGACCATTGCTTCAACTCCTGTGAGTAACGACCCTTAAATATTTGTATATTTGTATTTATTAACCATTAAAACCATTGATTTATTAAAAAGGGAAGAATTGCACAGTAGTGGAAATATAACTGTGAGCGTTATGTGTTTGCGTGTAGTTGTAAATGTTGTAATGTGTTACAACTACACGCAAACACATATTAGCCCATAGCCAATTTTTTAGTAAGCGCTGGGAGAACGTAACCTATCTTCCCTTTTAATAAATCAATGATTATAACATTGGAAGTTATATAAGGCAAGTCATGGTGTACAAATCACAATTAAGAAAAATTTAATTTTTTATAATAATATTAATAATACACAATATTATATTCCATTCATAATAATTCAGATAACTCATTTCTCTCTTTCTCTCTCTCTCTCAGAGGTTCTCCATAAATTAAACATTTCAATTACTTAAATCAATAAATTGCTACACATAAATTCATTAGGTACCTGCATGGTAAGTTACCTGTAATAAACTATAATCGGTGTTCTTTACTAACGCATCGGCATCCTTTGGAGTGCCTTACCAATGTCTACTAGCACGTGCCGAAGCGGCTTTACAAAGGTACAACTGAAAGGGCTTTAAAAACGTAAAATAATAATAATCAATAAATCATTCTGCCATTATGCCTACTTACACTTTGTTGGCAAATGCGGCAGCCGCTGTATTACAAATGTCGCTATTTCCTTTGATAAAAGTCCGCCTTTGTGATGGTCCGTGTGATAATGTTGGAATTTGCCATTCGTTGTAAACCTGAGTGAAGGTTTATGGCAAATGAAATTTGTTCATGAAATTAAAATTGACCAATCTATAAAGAAAAAAACACAGATAAAAATTTGTGAAAAATTAAAAAAATATGTAAAAATAATGGGACAAGAGGAAAATAAATAACAATAAATTATTATTATGAATGTAAGCGGGTTAGCTAAGAACGCTAACATATAAATATAACCTACGTTTAAAATAAACTAGGTTCGTTTCGTACGCTTAGATACATTGTTAAATTATTTAACTATTTTATTTCATTATTAAAATTTGTAAGTAAATATTTTTTTAAAAGTTTGTATAGTAATATAATAAATTAATTAAATAAAAGGTATTTAGGGGATAAGCAGCTTTTAATGTAAACCCCCAACCCGCGTGCCCACCGTGGGGATTATGAGCATTACTCCCCATGAGATACGCCAATAAGGTGCTCTTCAAGGGGAGCCCTGCGTCCAGCAGTGGACTAACATAGGCTGTTGAGGTTTGAGGAATGTAAAACGCTTGCAGACTATTATCCGCCGCGGCGGCGATTGGTACGCAAGTTTCGGCCGGCAACGGAACTCCGGAACGAAGATATACGGCATCTCCGGCCACGTGGTGAATCCATGCACGGTCGAGGAAGAGATGAGCATTCCTCTGCGGACCCTGATCGAAATGCACTGCGGAGGTGTCAGAGGAGGCTGGGACAATCTGCTCGCTATCATCCCTGGTGGTGCATCCACTCCGCTCTTACCAAAGAAGTAAGTTTAATTGAAGTAATAATAATGCTGGATAATCCACACAGAACCGCACCGTGTAGTGCTGGCTAACCTCCTTATTCATAATAGTCTGTTAACTTTGCACACTGCTGTTCTTCAAATAATTAATTTTGTTTTAAAAAACTATAAACCGACTTCAATTTTTACAGTTTTTTCATGAATTTTCAAAGAAATCAACAAAATTAAAATGGGACCACACGGGAAGCACCAGCTTTCATATAAAAAAAGAATCATGCAAATCGGACCACCCAGTCAAAAGTTCTGAGGTAACAAACATAAAAAAAAAGTCGTGTGGCACTCGGGGACTGCCGCGGTAAAGCTATTGCAATGCCACCTAGAGGCGAGTTGCTGAACTAAAGAGACAAGCGTGATATTTCAAAAAGTCATTAAAAGTTCTGCTATTCATCGATAGATGGCAAAACTAAAATGTATCACCGCTGTGCCGGTCGGAGTGGGGAGTGTGAGGTTTTTTCGTTACGGAATTTCTGGGTTCGGTCCCCGCGCTCAAGGCCCGCAATAGAAGCTATGCAATAGCTTAAAAAAAATACAGACGAATTGAGAACCTCCAAAATAAATCCACGCGACTTGTTGAGGGAATTATTTAAAGAAATAAATATTTTAACAGTCGCAATATCTAATAAAAATCTAATGTATACACAAAAATACAGTCGAAATGAGAACCTCCTCCTTTTTTTGAAGTTGGTTAAAAACAGAGAAAACTTTCTGAAAAGGTGTGATGTTCACAATAAAAATACAAGAAACAAGAACAAATTACACATCCCAACATATAGATTACGAAAGGTAGGGAAATTATTTGTGGGCTATTGCGTATGATTCTATAACAAGCTTCCATCTGAAGCAACTGAGCTTCCTATTCGTAAATTTAAACTGTAGGTACATAAAACGAAATCTTATTAAGAAAGCTTATTACTCCATAGATGATTACAGTAATGATGTTAATGCTTGGCCGGATGTCGCCTAGTTCCGCACCGACAATAGTATGTAAGAACATAAATTAGTTATGTTAGTTAGAACTATCTACTCTTAAGTCGCATTATATTTAGACTTAGATATCCATAGATTGTATTAATATTTTTATTACTCGATTTCAAAAAAAGGAGGAGGTTCTCAATTCGTCTGTATTTTATTTTTAACCGACTTCAAAAAAGAAGGAGGTTCTCAACTCGACTGTATTTTTTATGTTTGTTACCTCAGAACTTATGACTCAGAACTATGTCCGATTGTTATGATTCTGTTTTTTATATGAAAGCTGGTGCTTCCCGTGTGGTCCGTCCCATATTAATTTTGTTCAGTTCCGACTATGAGATCCATGAAAATTTATGAAAAGAGTATAAAAAATTAAGTTTTTTAAAACAAAATTAATTATAATCTGGTTCAGTTCTGACAATGGGATCCATGAAATAACTAAAAGTTGAAGTCAGTTTATAAAAATAAATTTTAATTATTTATGTTTTTATGTTTGTTCAGAACTTTTCACTGGGGTGATCCGATTTCCATGATTCTTTTTAAAGCTGGTTCTTCCTGTTAATTTCCCCGTTCGTCCAGTTCTGATAATAGGATCTATGAAAAACTAATAATTCAAGTCAATATCAAACAGCGTATTACGATATTATATTACCCTTCCACGTTTGTATGAAAAAAAGATGAGCGGCTATGCAACTTCAAGTGTGCAATAAAGTGTTTTCTTTTCTATTGTAATACAAGTATGCCTTCGTTGAACCGACTTGAACCATATTGAACGTCCATAGCATTATTAGCATTGATTATTTATTAAAAAGGGAAGATGAGGTTTCTCGAAAGTGGCAACCTCAAATTATGTGCTCCCACCTCAGTCACCGTCTGACCGGCGGCGGCGCCGCGGCGGCATAGGCGGTCGTACTAGCGTGAAATATTGTTGTCTCGGTCTCACTTCGGTCTTAGGTACGTGTTTCCGTCTTTGTTGTTCTTTGTATTGCACAGGACTAGAAATACATATGTATAACTGTGAGCGTACCTATGTAGTTGTAACACATGCCAATTTTTTAATAAGCGCTGGGAGAACTTAACCTATCTTCCCTTTTTAATAAATCATTGGTCCACAGGGTATGTGCAACAGTTCTCATGGACTACGACGCGCTTACCGCCGCGGACTCCTCCTTCGGCACTGCAGCCATCATCGTCATGGACAAGTCCACAGACATCGTGATGGCCATCACTCGCCTGCTGCATTTCTACCAGCATGAGTCTTGTGGACAGTGCACGCCATGCCGCGAGGGTGTACAGTGGATGTGGAGGATTATGCAGAGGTTATTTTATTCCAATAACTAGCAGCGGCTCTTGATTTCACTTGCGTAGTTCCCGTTCACGTGGGAATTACGCGAGATAACGGGATAAAATATAGTCTACTAGCTGCGCCCCGCGGCTTCGCACGCGTTGTTCCTATGGAAATATTAAAAGGTGATTTTCATCCCACAGGAACAGATTTATAGGATAAAAAGTAGCCCATGTTTTATTCCAGGATTAGAATTACCTGTATGCAAAATTTCAGCCAGATCCGTCTAGTAGTTTTCGCGTGAAGAAGTGACAAACATCCATCCATACATCCATGCATCCATACAAACTTTCGTCTTTATAATATTAGTGTGATGTCACTCCGGAAAAGTCAGCTTTTTAATGATGAAAGAGTTTTTTAAATTGCAGTTGTTTCGGAGCCTATTGAATACAAACAAACAATAAAATCTTTCCTCTGTATTTGGTATGGATGGATAATAATAATTTGTTTATTTTTGTGATAAAAACAATCCTGGACAATTCACACAGCATTATCTAGCACCAAGCTAAGCAGACAGAGCTTGTGTTATTTGTACTAGTTATCTGCCTGTACAATACACTACATAAAATGTATTTTTTTATTACGGTGTTATTTTTTTTTAACGTGATCAGAAAACATTATTGAAAAAAATAGGTAAATTAACGCGATAAACACCCGTGAATATTTATATTTTTTAAAACATCCAGAACGTTGTTAGGAAATATCTGCATATCCTACAAACACATTTTTGTCCCAAGGCGGGAATCGAACCCGCAACCTCCGGCGTCGCAGAGGTCGTTTATCATTATAGTGTCGAAATCAGGAAATATCGAGATAATAATCTTCTGTTCTTACAGATTCGTCATTGGAAATGCTTCCCCTAGGGAAATTGACATGCTGTGGGAACTCTCTAAACAAATTGAAGGTAAACATAAACATTACATACTAGTATAGTAAATTAAAATACTAATATAGTAAACAATACCTTTAATATAGTGAATTAAATTATTATACAGAATAACAGACCCCTTGGTTCAGGAATTTAGCTAATCATTACCAAGTTTTTGGTCCCTTACTTTGTATAAAAATTCTAATATTCCCCTAACACTTTGTATGCCCACGCACGACGTATGCCGCCGATTTTCAGCAACTCGTCGCAGCAGGCAACGTGCGTGACCCTCTAAATCGCACTGCCGAGCCTGGGCAGTGAATGCCTTAAAAAACTAGAAATATACCAAAATCAAGTAATTTACGATTATTTTCCGTTTTGCAGGACACACGATCTGCGCTTTAGGCGATGGCGCGGCCTGGCCCATCCAAGGTCTAATCCGGCACTTCAGACCTGAGCTCGAGAGACGTATGGAGGAATTCGCCAAAAATTGTGGACCTAGTCAGGCTGAGAGGGTAGTTTGGTAAAAGCAGCCATTGCCTTGTCAATTCGTGCCCTGCCTAAGATTATTGCTCGCACCAAATAGGCTAAGGCAAGCAAGGCCCTTACCATGGAGGTTTGCAATCACGACCCAGGGTTACCAAGCAAACTAATTTTGAGATTCGCAAATAACATGTATACATATTGTGGATACTATAGGAAAATGTTTTGTATGGAAATCTACATAAAATAGACGTAAAGCATCGATTTTTTGATTATCATTTTGCGGATTAAGTATCTATATGAAATAAGTCATTTACATTCTAATTTATTACAATCGATGTAATTATGAGTGATGAATAAACTTCCTTACTACAGTTTCATTGAGTTTGGAAATACATTTCTAATCTTATTATTTGTTTTTGTTATAAGAAAAGGGCTACAGAAACATAACTTAACTCGGTAATTTGACAATTAAAAAAATTAGTGTAATACCATTTAAGAAACTACATGAAATAGGCATGTTTCGTAAGCTGTGAGCCACCCCGGTATTCGGTAGTTTTTTTACCACAGGTGCTCAAACTTTATCATAAAAAAATCGAATACACTAATTTTTGTTTTTAAGTGTTTGAAAAAAACAAGCAGTTGTGGCTAGGAATATTTTGTGATGCGCCATAGCAAGGCCAATTATCCACGGTTATTTCCAGAGAAAATCAATTCGTTATTATTGAATTTGTAGCCGTAGTGTTCAAAAATTTAAGAACAAAGGTATCAAACGGACTTATTTTTTTTTAATCCTAGACCGTTGCAGATTGTTTTAAGCTATTGCATAGCTTCTATCGCGGGCCTTGAGCGCGGGGACCGAATCCCGAAATTCCGTAACGAAAAAACCTCACGCTCCCCACTCCGACCGGAACAGCGGTGATACTTTTTAGTTTTGCCATCTATCGATGAATAGTAGTACTTTTAATGACTTTTTGAAATATGACGTTTGTCTCTTTAGTTCGCCTCTAGATGGCATTGCAATAGCTTTACCGCTGCAGTCCCCGAGTGCCACACGTCTTTTTTTTTCTGAGTTGCCTCCACCACAAGTACCTGTGGAGTTATCCATTAATTACCTGACACCCTGTATGTATATAAAAATGAATTGCTGTTCGTTAGTCTCGCTAAAACTCGAGAACGGCTGAACTGATTTATCTTATCTTGGTCTTGAGATGTTCATGGAGGTCTAGGAAAGGTTTAAAAGGTGAGAAAAATTAAAAATCACCTTTAAAGTTTCGTGTAACGTAAACATAAAACGCGTGCGGAGCCGCGGGGCGCAGCTAGTAATAAGATAAAATAGGTGGTGGGCGCCACTATGAACCTTATTGAAGCAAATCTATGAAATATAAGGAAACAATTAAGTATGTAGATTATTTTGAGCTCTACAAAACTCAGCTGCTCACAGCCCCCTATTTCACAATATGAGCAAATATTGCGAAACATTGCGAATTGCGATGTAGGTACCTACCTATACAAGGTAGGCAGGCATAGGTAGTTGTAGAGAACAATGTTTAGTCGTGCATTGGTAAACACATTTCCTACGTAAGTAAGGTACTACTTAACTTTATTGAGTTATTAATGTTATTATGTACATTAACTACATTACATATCTACCTATCTATCTAGGGTCGAATTCTACTAAATTAATCGCTTCACCAAATAACAGTGGTATCGATACAGAATGAAACATTTTGGCGTTTTACTTTTGATGGGAGAAACTGGCACCACCACAATTCTTTCCGCGGCTGTCGTCAAAGGCGACTAAGGGATATCCACCGGGGGCTGGCAGCAGCGCCACCTGCAGAACAATTCTACCACTGAACTGCGATTCCCAATCCGCATGCCCAGCGAGGGAATTATGGGTATTACCATAGTATACTCACCATGAGATAAAAGCTTATATTATAGGGCACTTATTAAGGGGAGGCCTGCGTCCATCCAGCAGAGGACCATTGCTGAGGTTGACGATGAAAGAAAAAGAAACTACAGATGGAGGGCAGAGTTTACGCTTGTCAAGGGTTGAAGCCGGCTTTTGACTATGGGATGTAATATATCGCACACCTAGATCAAAACTAGGACAAGTCAAAATACCATATTTTTCAGTAGACTAAAAATACGTTTATCTTCAACTTTTATTATGTCACTGTACTCACTCTCTTTATTATGTACCAATTTAAAATTACAGTAATGGAAGCGTGTTACGTTGATCGTGATCAACACTGATCTAACATGTGAGATCAGTATTGAATCAGCATCTGAGGCGAGTTTACAATTTATTTATATATACCCATGCCAAAAAAAGTGCACAGCAGCTTAAGAAGTTTTCACTTCAATATGGTATTTTAATTTGTCCTAGCTTTGATCTAGGTGTGTGATATTACATCCCATAGTTATAGAAAAGCCGGCTTGAAACTGTTCTATCAAAAGTGAAATCGTAGATGAATTCACTTTGTTGCAGCTTACCTACAGTCGTTTCTTGTCTATTCCCGATCTATCTTTCAATATAAATTTTATCTAAAATTCGACGCCAAGCTTGTGAATTTTAGGTATTCTTATGGCGGTTTATTTACAAATATCTCACAGCCAGCGTTCAGGTACCTATTTTCTATGATCTAGTGTTAGAAGTTGAGAGGTATGGTTCTAGTAAAATCAAAGTAAAGTATAATTTTTAAGTATTTTATTCCCTCTATCATTCTTTCTTTTTTGATTATCCTTATGATACTTAGCACTATTTACAGTTTGTATAAATTAAAGTAATATTATTATACAAGTAGGCTACTATTGTACACACTTTCATCTAGAAAGATTTGACTACTTCAAAATGATCAACAAAACCCATGACAATGATCTAGAAATGAAACAAAACAACTGATTATAACAATTCCGACACGGCAATGATCGATTTCAAACAAAATATACATAATTAATAACATCAAAATTGATCTCAACTTTATGTCACATAAAACAACACCAAGTACCAAATGGCAATAATTTAGTGTTTAGGAAGTAGTGCCGACATCACACAATCATTAATTAATTAACACAACAATAAATTAACTTTTAAATTAAATAAATGGCACGGAACCAAATTCTTCAACCATTTGCGGTACGTGGTGATGCTAATAATTTGGAAACATTTTTTGATTTGAATAAAATGTACACGTAACAATAATTTTGTAAATCTGTCAAATAATCACGATTTCAATATAAACCAATAATAATAAAAATCAAATATATCTATGATGGAAGCAATTGAACGTTGTGCAACAAAAGAAACAATATCACTTCTGTCTATTACAACAAATGGCAAAATAGTAATCGCTAAATAACATCGGTGGAGATCACATTACACGATATTCATAAATACAAAATATACAATAGGTAATTTACCTAACACTACAGCAACTTCAATGTAATATATCCATCTATATTGATGTGAAATTGATATGATTATATTACAATAACAGGAATTTAACGTAGTAGTTAACAGAATGCGTCGATAGTCGAGCGGTGCGCTCGCTATCTTCCAGAATCACAAGAACGCCATCAGTCTCACTTATTCTGTCATTATGATCGTTACGACTATACCACAGCTTGTAGGGTCCGAGACCCCGGTGTCGGGGGTCTTCCGGACCCTACTTTATAAATTAGTAGAGCGGGGTACGGACCAGCCGCCTCCGCTCTCTACAACTAACCGGAACAAAATCGGACTCTACTTTCCGCGATCAACTTAGGCCGGAATAACTTAAATTCTTAAATAGCCGGAGCACCGGTGCCCGCACCGGCGCGCTGCCTCGAACCGTCAAACCACCACTAGCCTAGCGGAGTAAATGCACGATCTAATAAATAATTTACGGTAACCCAGGCAGAATTCGATAACTCTTAAAAATTCATGACTGAGCGGCTTCTTTGGTTTGACAGCGACAGGTGCCTAGAGGCAGTCGGGGTGAATGAGGATGTCTGGCACCAGACGGTCCTGGTCAGCGTGAGCCCGCGGAGGCAGTTCGTTCCTCGAGTCCTTCGCGAGCCAGGGGTGCCTCAACACGTCCCGTGCCGAGAGCCTCTCGCAAGCCTCTCTCCGCAGCAGCGACCGGATGAGGCACTTGCCCCGCGACGACAAACATTCCGGAACCACGAAGAATCCTCGCGAAATCTTCGCGAACAGAGACGCATGCTCGGAGTCGTTGAACGGATACCTGCGACAAACAAAGATAACGTTAAACACTGACACAATTCAACCGACTGACCTAATGATCGCAAAAAATCGTAAAGATAAAGTTATGATAGGGCTCTACCAGTTTTTGTATCACCAATTAACTCTGAGATTGTCATTTGGGAACAGATGCGAAATAAAAAAAACTCAGGTACCGAACCCTTCCGACAGGTGAAGCGGCCGGCGAAATCCAAGCTTTCCAAAATAAATTACAGGTAGGAACAAAGGATCGCGAACGCAGCCCATCGGCAGGTGGATTCAAACGTCTTCGCCACATGACCGGGCAGGTGCGTAAGATTTCACTTATATGTGGGTGATATAATTGCTGGCCGTTGGCGCGTAACGGCCGACAGGTGATCATCCCTCGCCAACGGTCGTCCCACCCTTGCGATCTCGGAAAACGGTAAGTCCCACGGTAAGACGCCCCCGCCACCCTATTAACACCCTTGTTTGGAACCTACTTTATATATTTAGAAAGGACGAGTGCGTGGGCGAAGCAAAATATAGACTTGAGAAAGTTGCTTTTGTTCATCATTTCATAGAAAACACATACGCGTAAGTCTGAGGGTTATCTACAATTTGTGGATTGATTTGGAAGCATCAATTTGCTTTGCTTTATAATATGAAAATAGCTAAATAGACCTTTCCAGGAAATATTGGGTCTTAAAGTACAGTGTGCAAGATAAATTAAATCATTTTACAGACGACCTCCTAGGTATTCAATGTAATGCAATGTAAACGCATTGATTAATCAAGCCTTTATCCACACAGGATAAAGGCTCTTTCTCATGGTATTGAAACCGTACCTAACTAGCATAGACTATAGAGTTTTACAAGAACAGTAATCAAAATAACACATATAAGTTCGGTGACAAACAAAAAAAATACACACCTTCCAACAAGCATGGTGTACAAGATAACTCCCAGCGACCACATATCAGCAGCTCTGCCGGAGTACGTCCGATGGGCTCTCAGGATCTCAGGAGACACATATGCGGGACACCCTCTCTTGTCTTGAAGTAAATCCTCCTCAGGGTCGTCCAAGACTACTGCGTCTTCAAGCGATTCTAGCTTTAGTGTCGTCCTGTAACAAGAGAGATGCGAGTTTAGAGATTTGCGACCTTAAGATCTTGAAACAGAAGTATCAAATCAAATTGATAGAAGAACAGAAATAAAAAGCCTGCTAAAGTGCAAAGTCTTTTGATGGTATTTTGCTGTTGTGGCGTTTTTGCTCCCGAATTGCGAGGTCATTCGCTCGCATTTCCCTGTCCTATATAGATATGGATTCCAATCAGTGTAATGTATCCTACATGTATTCATGGGCAGATCATTGGATCCCTTTGTGCTCAAAGCCGAACGCATTAGCGATGCATGAATAAGTACTTACAGCTAATTATCGATATGAAACATCGGAATGAAACGAGGTTTTGTATACGCCAGAGGTAAATTGCTATTGTAATTTATTTTGAAGCGTATTTCTCGAAATATCTATCATACATAATTGCTTGTTTCTTTCTATATCTACTTAAGTGCAATATAATTAATTTTGTATTAAAAACCTATTAACCAACTGAAATTTTTATAGTTTTTCATGAATTTTCATGGTTCCCATTGTCAGGTGTCTGAACAAAATTAAAATGGGACCACATGAGAAGCACCAGTTTTCATATAAAATCAGATCAATCGGACAACCCAGTCAAAAGTTCTGAGGTAACAAACATAACAGACAAAAAAAACAGTCGAATTGAGAACCTCCTGATTTCTTTCGTAGTTGGAAGGACTACAGAAATGTATTATATCAGGGACTCTACATTGACTAACAATTTATTATCGATATAAACCTGTATGTATGAATGTCGCAAGGTTACCCCGCGTTTGCGCATACAATACTGTCATGTAAATAATAACATAGCAAGGCATAAAGCGCGATAACACAAACTATAGTGACGCAATAGGATTCGTTTCATCACTTTAGGCGCACCGTAGCCGACCTCGGGTTTCAGAGCGACCGCATCGTTTCGAAATGCATTAAATGCACACAACTCGAAATAGTACACTATAACTCGATATAGTGTATGATTGGATGATGCACATTGTAAAGGCCCGTTGGAAGCTCCGGTTACATGGGAATTGACTAATCAATTGTAATCGGGATTTGATTGACTTTAAACGTTTTAATTTCAAGTCTACGAATGCATTAGTTTCATTATCAGGGGATAGAATAGATGAAACATAAAGAAACGTCTGTACAAGAGATAAAACTCGCAAAATTAAGAGCGACCTTACACGATTTTTAAGTTTGTAAGACTACAATGTCATCCATCGATTTCGAGCGAGGGTCGTCCTGTAACGCTGAATAGTAGAACTTCAATGCCGTAACCTTTATTTCGCTTATTAACTTGCAGTATGGAGGTGAAGGCGAGACAGGTGCTCGGTGGGCGTGGAGATACGTTCTATGTACTTATACTTGCATTAAGCGTACTTATTTTTAGCCCAGTAATAAGGGAACACAAAAACGCAGCCGGTTCCCGCGTTTTAACCACCCTAGTTCTGTTATAGTTACAATGTTCGCTAGGTCTGGTAACGTAGACTCTTTCGTAAATATTAAGAAACGTGTATGTTTCAATTACTTCGAAATTCGAAGGTAATAAATATCAAGTTTACTCAAACTTGTTACCAAATCAACTGGTGGTTTTGACAGATGCAGTGTTCTAATTCTATTCTAACCACTAGACTTTTTTGGAGCGTATACGTCACTGGATTGAATTGAACAACTGCTCTGGCGGGATAAGCCATAATCAACCATAGCCTGATGTTATTACAGCTGACCCGCAAGATAATCGATAGAGATTTATCAAAAGCATTGCGAATGATCAAGTCGTGACAATATGGAGCGGTTGGCTCCCGCTAAAGGTTACTCTTGTTAAGTCTGTCGCAACCGTTATCACATGAATTATTACGCGCCAACTGCGACACTCAATTAGCAATCGCTTTGTCTTGCTTGCTTTCAAACATATCTACAATACTAGTAGTGGGTAAAGAGGATGAGCATTTAGAGTACAAAAGGTAAGAAGGCAGAAACACGTGCGCCGTCCGGCCACTAATCGGTGTGTAGCAACAGCAACGCGGGATCCACTGTGGGAAACTAGTTGACGAAACGAGTGACGTCACCGGCGGGTGCAACCGTTGCGCTTGCACTTCCAACCTTTTTGTGATCCATCAGTGAGCGGAGCCGTAGGGCGTCCTCGTATCCGTTTAGGTCTCGGCTGCGCAACTTCGCTGATCCTAATTAAATCCCTACAACGGCAAGGCTAAAGTGCGATGTCTGCAGTTGCAATCGATTCTGATTTCGCAACGTGTAAATAAGTTATACGGTGTCGTAACGCGGTCGGAAGGTTGGCCGGATTTCCGAGCGTGTTCCGAGCGGTGGCCTCCAAGGATTCTCGGGTTGGACGCGGCGGCGGCGAAAGGACAACCGCGCCGTGCTGTCCAGCTTACGCAACCTCACGCATACAGCCAGACCCTATGCTGCAGGCTCCATCGTGACGTGCCTCCAACGCACCACGCTCTCTATTACTAAACTGACTCACGTTTACACTTCGCAACTGTTAACGAAATATTTGGTTTGTAAGCGCTTCATATTTCTTGGTCAAGTTTGGGTCATTAGTACTTTCCTATCGAGCTAGTGGTGCCAGGGGATCAGGCGGGATGGGAGTTTTGCAACACAGTTGCTCAACTCAACCCTGACTGACAGTTTCGTAACAATGGCATCAGCACAGATGCAGCACACATGCATGCACTTCCTGCTCGAGTTCGCGTCCGCTGCGTCTTGCGCAATGCCACAGAACACTAACAGTGCCCCGCAGCAATGTCAGCCTAGGAAAATCGTTTACACGCCGCTATGCTGACCGGATTTACGACGTGACACTGCATTGCGAAAGTTCCGATCATAATCGCCTATTCGACAATTGTCATAACCTGTGAACTGAATGGTATACATTGATAGTTTTACGCTAATGGTGCTAGTAACGGTTAGTCATAGTTTTCGTAACACGCATTGTAGGGACATGTCGCAAGCGCTGCCAGTTGCCACACCGAGATGCCGCCGGGATAGGTTGGGAAACCATCCCGACCATGCCCAATTATATGTCGGCTTTTATTGCGCAAGCTCGCCGGATGTTTAGTAAACTTGATAACACTACGGAATCTAACGCGCTCCGCGATATAAATGTTTCTCGTCATAGTTTTGCGAAGAGGAACAGCTACCTATCTAATGTAATGAGTCATGAATGAATAATGGCGATAGCTGATAGCTGGCTGCTTGCAATGTACTGTACACATTACTCTTCAAATTTAGGTCTCAAAACCGCACAGGCAACGACACAGTTCGCTTTATCGGAGTAGCGATAACGCAAGTCGAACTCCGTTTTGAAACCGAGCACTGGGCCGCTTGCGAAAACGCTAATGTGAACATCGGTTGCAAAATTGTTTTAGTTTTAATCGAATGCAGTGACAATGGCAAGCGCGGGCACTCATGCGCGCCCTTGGATCCTGTCTGGCTCGCTCGATGCGATGCCGTCTCGTTGATCGGCCGAGGTGGATGGAGTAAGAGGATCGAGTAGCGCAATGGCAGCCAGCGGCCGTATTTGGCAGGCGGGCGGCGTCCACACGCTGGGCCGGTGTCACAATGGCGTGGATTATGAGTCGCGTTGCGATATGGCGTGTTGCAAGTTCGGGCGGCGGTCCAAGCGCCGCCGCCGAAATAATCCCATGTTGCAACGCGCGCGGACTGCGGAACGGGCGCCACTCCAGAGCCCGTTGCGCAAACAACACTGCCTCACGCAATCGGCCAATTGCATGGCATCTCCGGCTGCGGAGTGCGGGCTCTCCTCGCACGGCGACGTTTACGAAACAACGGTACCGTTCGATGACCCGCCTCACTCGACGATCTATTACGCGATTATTGCGCAACGAGAGAAAGAAAGCGTCCAGAATGCACGCGCAAAAAGTACCCAACGAAACGTCGGTGAATTCCGCCTCGATTGCAATTACACCGTTACGCAGCGTCGTGTAAAATCCGGTGAGCGGTCGACTTTCTAACGCGAGGTCGGTGTACCCGGCGTCTGTCGCAACAATTTCTCCGAGGCTCGCGAACGAAGAAAGCGCGACCTCAGCAGCGTTTTGCAATCGCGAGCGCGACCGCGCGGCCTGCTACTCCCTCGATGGAGAAAGAGGTAGAAAGCGTACATCGACCTGCGGCCAGCAGGGCGGCCAGCAGGCTGTAACTGGGGAAACGCAGCCCCGGGCGGCTTACGACAGATGCGCTAACAAGATTCCTGTGGAATCCTGCGACTGCAGCGGCCTTAGACAGCGCGACAGCGGTGGTGTGCGGTTGAGCGAATGAGCCCACAGTTGCGCAAGCCGCGATAGTGAGCGAGCGTGTCACACCCGTGAAATACTTCCGTTCATTGACTCCTTCCCGATATAACTGCGTTTTCCATTTCGAAATGGCTAGCGTGCCGATGCACGGAACATGTGTGAGGGAGGACACAGAGGGCATAAATCACCCGGCGCCGTCATCGTCGCGACCGACACCCGCCATCAACGGGTGCATCTTTCTAGGTCGTTTAAGGGCACGCTCCAGGGCCACTCGGTGCAATAAGGCGCTCCGCAAAGACGAACCTTTCTTTGCCCCGCCTAACCGAATGTTGCAATTATACACGTAATCGCTAGTTTAATTTTGTAGTTAGGAATTCTGTCAAGCAGGATATTACACGAAGAATCGTCAGGTAACCAGCTCACTGGCACGTTTGCGTATTCACTTTCATAACTCGTTGTTACGTTTTGAACCGACTTTTCCACGTGTTGGGAAACCGTAGAGTAAAAAGCTGGAGCTCCCACATCGCGGACGAGTAATCATAGTTATTACGATTGAATTGCTTAGTGAAAAAATACTTAATTGTAGTGTGCGACGGTGATTAGTTGCGTCGCTTTCGCGTGGATGACACGCAAGCGAGCCGCGTAAAAAGGTGTAGCGAAGCATTGTGTTTGAAGCGGAGATGTAATCATGGAGGCTGGCGGAGGGAGCACCTGAGTGCGGCGGGACCGCCAGGTGCGCGCCTCGGGAGGCTGCCGTGTAATAACGATAACCAGAAAGGGCAGCTGACGTCTGACGCCCGACAGATGCGGTCTAGATCGCCCGATAAATAAAAGAGCAATCCACATCCGTATACGGCAGCAGTTTCCGTCGCTGCGAGTACGCAGCCGGAATTCACGATTGTTTCGCTCTGCAATCGTTTCCTCTCCTTTATAAAGATATCGGAAGTGCGAAACGCGAGAAGAATAGCCGAGAGCTGCAACCCGTGTTAGTTTTGCGACATGATATTGAAATGTAGATCATCGTGAGCCTCGCATTAAAGGCTGTCGAGCTAAATTAGATCGACATTTATATTTTACAATCATGAAAGCTAGGCATGTTGCGACGCAAGAGCTTGCGATATTCGCGAGCGGACTATTGCGAACTGGCGAGGCTACAACTCCGAGCCGCATTACTGAAACAGTTGGTTAACAGCAGGTTAACCGTCTCGCAAGCCTATGGCGCAAATATATGGAAAAATGTATTGAGATGCTTTGTTCGCAGGTTTATTTATATGCGGCAGGGTGCCAAGTCAACCTCTACTGTTGGTAATCCCTGCGTTTTGTAACATTTGGATTTACAAAACAAGTAGAGATACCGCACCGAGCCTTTAGTCCTTACACTATTTCATAACGGCTTGCACAACGTTAGAAACAAGGCGTTTGTATCTACTAGGTGCCGTATGGCAAGCATTTAGTGCCTCAGTTATTCGGTTATCAAATGTCGAAAATTACCAGCTTTGGTTGTTGGGTTGGTTAAAGTTATTTCAAACACATTAATAAGTTTAGTATAGAAACCAAAGGCAGGAATGACGCAGGATGGTTTCGAAAACGCGAAATAAGCGATTGCGATTTCGCCTTGTGAAATACATTTTGCTTCGTGGTTGCAGAATAAGACGCGTGGGACGACAAGTAGGATTAATTTCTGTACATATCTTAACTATTATCCATAGAGGAAAACATTGGATAGTTTTGTTTTCTACCCCAAAAAGAAAAGAAACACAAAATTCCCCAAAAAAATCAATGCGTATATTTATGTAGGATAGCAAGGTGTCCCTTATCAAAACTTTATCTTACATTTCACTTAATCTTATCTCAAAGAGAGTTGAATATTGTTTACGTAGTCGAATCGGCGATACGATAGGCAAATATTTTGTAATGACATACTATTTGTTGCACAATTTGGTTCAAATTTATAGAGTGTGTTGCGAAAATGTAGCATTATGGTGCTTGTGCGTTTATTGTTGTAGATGTAAAGTGGAGTATTGTTATGGAAATCAGCGACTTCATATGCAATGAGCATATTATCTTTACGTTTTATTAGTTTAGTTGGCTGGCACTGAGCTCGCAATTACAAAGTATGCAAATAAAACGTCTGGTCTGATAAGAATTACTTGTAAGTCTGAATGTTCGAGGTATATTGTATGTAAGTTCATTTTATTCAAAGCTTAACCTCTTGAGATCGAGTAGTTCACTATACTGATGTGTATCGGGCTCGTATCGAAGAAGGAACAATAGACTCGATAACTCAGGGGCCGTATCCCACAATGGGTGCCGATAAGCCTCGCAAACCCCTCAGTCAATGCCAAACGACCCCCGACTCTACATCAAAGCATTCAAGACTGAAATTACTCCCTAGACCAAGTCTTTTATAATAAAACTAGGATTTAATAGTGTTTTGCGTTAAGCTTTCTACCGAGCGGTGAAACGTGTACTCTTAAACAATACGAGGAAGCCAAACAAGTCATTTAGGTATGTTTAGTCAAAGTTTGTAAATAAACAAGCCAGGATAAAAACGCGAGTTAAAAACTTGTTTTATTTACCGTTGAATATCGCTGAAAACAGCACAACCGGATAGTGAGACCAGTCGAAAACGAGTTACGCTTATCGATTTCACGGAAAAGGTACGATTTTACGGTCACCGCGTAAAATTATCCTATCACTATCACCAGATTCACAACTGGCCAGTTATCAAGACGTGTGTGTTCATAATCGAATCGTATAAGTTCATAGGCCTTTACCGCTAAGAATTTCAAACCGAATGTGTGAATCGAGAACGTGAATCGAATAATTTCGCGTGATCGTGTTGATAAATAAACAAAATAGGAATCGCGGACAATACCCCTGCTTTCTCCTCGACATGAGGAAAGACTTGGATAGTACTTGTACTTGCAATTCGTAAGTACTTTCAGGCATCTCGGTGAATGTGGCTTGCAGCGGTACTTTCTCGATGGCAGCACGATACTCATGTACCGTTCGGCGAAATGCCAGCATGATGAAAGTTTTAGGTGCGCTACTTATCTAGTCCGAGGATGATGTCATTTGGAAAGATTTACGCTCAGCAAAAAAATGTTTAGGCCTCGCCTTTTTATGGAGCTTTTTTGTCGTGCCAAAAAATGCGTAGTACGATGAGATCATAAAAGGATCAATGGTCTAGCTTGCCAGCGGAATGATCAACAATCTTCAGAGTGGCCCGCTTTCGGGCGTTCACCTCGCCCCTTGTAAACGCAATGATGTAAGTAGGAAAGTACGGAAATGGTGAATTCGGAATAGAGGCGAATTACACGGCCAGTTATTATATCATTGCTGGCATCTCGCGGATGCAACGGGCGGGGAGAGGTCAGTGAACTTGCGAAACTCACCTGTCATAGCCGAGGGGGACCGTTCAAAGCTGCGCGATGTGATGTAAGCAGAGAAGAAAGCTCAGCAAATGTCGACAGATAGAGCGCATGTTAGCGCAATTAAAGACAGACAATAAAGTTTTGTAATTGGGCCTCGATTCGAAATTCAAATGAATGGGAGTTGGTGGTCGTTGCACAACCGCATCGGAAGAGAGTGCGGGCGAAACGGCACATTGCGGTGATGCAATAAAGAAAGTGCGGAACTGAAGTAGAGTTTTCTAACGCGGTGAACGTACTCTGCTTATTGTAGCTATCAAGTCCGCGGGCCGATGACCCCGGCAGGTACCGCATTCGCCAATAGACGCTGATTGTTGGCGAAATGCGGGTGCGGGATGGCAACATTGGTACGTTACATCAAGCACTAGAGACTGCAATGACGTTACCTAACAAATGTTGTCACACTAGTTCGTTGCAATTACTTGACGTAATGCAACTGAAATAATTAGTAAGCTTTTCCAGTCAAGCACATAACACATTATATTCAAAACCTGTACAGCAGATGCATTGTAACCGGATCCGTAGAACCAGTTTTGGATTCTACATATTCTAGGCATAGGTTATATCGAACGTTACGATAAAACGAGACTTGTAGAGGCTCTATTTTGCTATCATTTAATTAAATCGCAACCGCACCTCCTGCAGAAACTTGATGTAAAATAATTATATATCGACAGCGACGATATATAATTCCTAATAAACATACATACATGTATAACTTTGAGTTTGATCTGTATTCAATGATATTAGAATATAATTTAGATACTAGATATCGTGCGTGACCCACATTGAATGGCATGACATACATAACAAGCCGAATTATGTTAAAAGCGATGTGTCAAGTTCAGTGGGCGCGAGGCCGATGGCGGCGCGAGCGCCCGCCGGTTGGGGAGCGCTCGTCGACAATGAATGGCAAAGCACCGTTGTACTTGACCCAGTATTCACTGCCACGCTGCGCCCGCGCTTCTGTCACGCCCCGCTGCAACTCGATTGATGACAAGACACGTCAAACAATCACAGGCAGTATAACTCCAGCGATATTGCCCAGTAAATAATTACCCGAGCAAGTTTTATAGTTCCGACATTGGCGCAGTAACCTACTTGGCACCAGTCGCCGTGCTCCTTCAATTAAAAATACTCAAAAGCAGACGACCAACGGCCATAGCTTTATCTAAGGCTACGGCGAGTGATGTCACAGTTCCGTTTGGACACGTGCTTGGTTAATTGAATGATGGTTTATCTTGACACGTTTAGAGCGGTAAATAGGCGATGTCGAAATCAAGCATCTCGCAAGTTTGATACACATTTGTTAGCGGCTAGATATGTTAGCGGGGCATGTGTGCCATTGCGCAAGGTCGGCAACGCACCTGCGCCCGCGCCGGTCACTGCAACCGTTGCGCGTTGTAGCTCCCACGATATGCCTTCATGAATATTGATAGAGCAAAGTAAAGGGTCAACTCTGGAATTTGGTTTCGTTTCACCTGCTCCTCGACCATCGCATGCTAATTTGCGATGTTCCCATTGATAGAGTTATTAATGTTTGCGCAATAATGAGCTACATCTGACGAAGTTCCGAAACTGCGGTTGTTTTTTCCCAAAAAGAGATGAGGTGTTCAAGGACCATGACCGCAGAGGCTAGCAATTGGCACAATACCATAGCGGCACGATAAAGCGGTGGCAGCGCTTGCGGCGTCCGGCGCGGGCGCACTCGTAATCATCCAAGTGGGTTAAGGTTCCATCAAGGATTTATTGCGGCAAGTCTCCGCTCCAAAACGCCGAGCGCTGGTTACTATGAGCTAACTGCACGGACTGCATTTTGTCCAACACAACCTTTTCTGACATTTCAAAGACCTTATTCCATTTCAAAAGTATCCCTTTTACTGTCTGAATAAAGCGACTATGGAGTCCCTATACAAATGAATGGCAAGGTGTATAATATTGGAGAAAAAATCTCATTGAAACTTAATGTCGCCCAATTAGTGGCGACACTTCGTCTGCTTGTGATGCTGAATAAGAGAGTTTTTCTCAAAGCGGTCCATTCGAATCGCATTTTCATTCACCTGCCAGAGACAGTTACCCACATAGACAAAAGAGCCTGGACATCTTTTGTTTAATTAGTGCCAGCAAACAAAAGTAACTCGATCGTTACAAGAGGCCCTTTGTGCGACACTCGAGCGTAACTCGGAATAATGAGAATGTCCTTTGAGGGTTCTTAAACGAGGGTCGCCATCGCCAAACAAACAGGTTAATAAGTTTCAAAATCCAGATGCATTACGGTTTCAAAAGCAACGATGTTTAGCAACTGCATGGCCGTTCTGTTGTAACGCAGCGTCCGGACCAACTGATTAATTGTTCCTATCCAGTATTTCAATACAATACAATTGTTATTGTTTTATTTAGTAACATAAAGTGCTACTCGAATTTGAAAGCTCTTTAAAACTTTTATACTATACGCACATTAGAGCTTTGTAGTGGTCCTCGGTAAACTGATGAAAACATGATTGAATTAATAATACCTCGATATTGGACCGAGTTTCGATTTTTGCAATAAAACTTTAGTATAGAACCTTACCTATCAATTGATTATGTAAGATCTGACCTCGCTTTAATTAGCTTGGAGTAGAACCGGTAACAAACATTAAAGAACCAATCGGGCAGGCAGCCTTATCAAAGTACAAGAAACGCACAGATGTGAATTCCAGGATACAAAAAAAGCTATATTTTTTAAAAGCCAAATGATGGATGACGTTCTCGTATGTATGCAGAAGGTGGCCACAATAGGAGGATTGTGATCGGGCCGGCAGATGTGCGCGCACGCATTGTGTCCCGCCACAAAGGCAGGTAGATGAGAAGACGAGGATCTAACGCCATGTGCTACGTGTCACTTTTTCATATCGATATACGTTTTACTCGAAAGTCAAAAAAGTTTTAATCTGACCGAACAGATGGCCGAGCACATGTCGCACCAAAAAAATATCAAAACCAGCACCGAATCAATTCCATTTACGTTGCGGCATTTCAGTATAATTCAATTTGTGCGCCAGCCAATCGAAAACTTTGTTCTCGTGGCGTACTACTAAATTAATTACGATGGTTTCCCTTTGTTACAAAAGAGAGAAACGAATCCCAGTTATCAGAATTAATAACAGCAAAACCAATTACTCTACGCGTAATATCCTCCGTTGTGAGCTCCGATATTAATGCTCTTGGACCTTCAAAAGCAACTCCCGTGCGCTAAAACAAAAGTTTTGAAAAGAGCAAGAGGGGACTCAGATAAAGGAACGCTGGAAAAACAGCAAATATTGACCTCGCGGCAGATGGTGTTGAAACCCAAACGTTTTCGTTTCGAACTCAGAGTGCATTTGAATAAACAACGTTTCTCGATAGTAACATGGCTTTGTTGACCTTCCGTCGTATCGGGTATCGTTGCACCCGATAGAGTTGTCATCAGGTGTCCAAACAGACTTTTAAGACCATTGTCTCTCGAGGCTGTTTCGAAATTATCGATTCATTTTTCATAACCAGAGCCTGTGTACCTACTCTTAAAAACAAAATCGAAGTTTCGGATTCGTTTCGTGCAAACGCTAAGCAAGAGACATAAGAGTTGCTTTTGCACGACACGAAAACAAAACCATTTTCCTTTTTGGAGATAGGCCCTCAGGACGTAAGTATTTACGTTACTAACACCAGCAGCCATAACCATAAGCGTTTAAGTAAACTGAACTTATAAATAACAGGTTCATTAAGTTCATAGTCCGAGAGGCGCCACTGGTTCAGGATACCGGATGCTATTACTTTAAGATAATATTAAACTGAAATAGACTCAGCGCTCAAACGATAAAAATTCTTGGCTATAAAAAGTTTATGCATTGCCAGGTTCGTAAGACGCTCAGTAATCTCAGAATGAAGTGATCATTGGAAAGTAAACTTTGTAGTGACTATTGTTGGCTATGATTTGCACTGACAGGTTCTTATAAATAGACTCCTAAATTATTATTGTTCGATGGCAACGCGAATATTGAACACGTGCGTTCGCAGGTAAAGATCTTGCATGTGCAATCCATTGTCTGATCAAAAGGTGTTATTCTAAAGATTGATGCAGAATCTTTGCACAATGGTCGGTGCTTCTTCTGCCATCATTGATTCGGCAAATAGTCGGCAAATAAAAACACGCGTAGGAGACATGAAAGCGTATTTGTTTGGAACATCTGGTTCAGACGAGGGTGGCTCTTACAATTGGCAAGTTCAGGCCACAAAAACGCTACTATTGTCGCTTCGCTCAGGTAATTGTTGGAAGATTAACCCGATACGGACTGCAACAATACAATTCGAACACCTTGAATTTTTTCCGAAATTCTCTTGAATGAATGGTGTCAGTTTGAATTTAGTAGAGCTAGGTTATTGAAGGCATTGCGGCATGTAGGTGACCTTACCGCTGTTATCTTCTGAGATAAGAGATTGTGTGACCTCTAATGTTGATTATGACTCTTTTGATAACAGTGCTGTCGATGACCGTGTGAGGATTTACAATTAGAAACGGTACATTCCCATAGTACTTGAGTTTTTGTAAAGGAACAGTTTGATTCTCAAGCACTCTCAAGCCGGATGTAACGGGACCGGAAACGGACTCGAATTAAAATGGCAGAATTACAGCAGATGGTCGAGTGTAGAAAAAGTTTTGTAGTAAAAAGTATGAAAACTAGCGGCCGGGATTCCATATGGCAATGGAATAAAGTTAATTAAAGCCGAGTGCACATTACGAAGCGGATTAGCTCTCTGGAAATGGACGCTTTTCTATGGCCACTTTGCTGTTTGATTTTATAAAATAGCTTTCAAAGTTACATTTTAGGAGATAAGATATGAGGCATTTTATCGTTTCTTCTTATAACAATAGCACAAAATGTGTTATCATAATCTATCATAGTAGTTGATTTGTGTCATTTGGCCCGGTAAACACATCACCGGGCCAGTTAAAACTTTTTTTTCCCATGTGGCCCGGCGCCGGGCCAAGTCACCGGGCCAGATGGGATACACTCGAAATAGGCCTCAACTCAAGTCTAGTTTATCAAGTAAAGATGACAAAATCAAATTTCTTGACGTAGGTATAACACTAATTGATTAGTTGCACCCGGCTTTGGCTATTAGTATATATTTCTTAAACCGTACTGTTTACCAAATGAATACCTACAATACAATACAACTTAGTTTCTGATGAGGAAAATTCAAGCAATTCTGCGCTATTTTATTAATTTTTTGCTGACGATATGAAACACCATCAGTTCATCGTAATGGAATAAGCATGATCGTGCGTGAGAAAACAATTTTAAATCCCACATTTCTTATTATATGAACGTGATTTTCACGCGTACAGTCATTGAATTTTAAGTATACTTACTAAAGCAACCGCTCAGTAAACCATTAAGAGGCAGTCTTTTCATCATCTTGTCACGTTTTGCAAAGTAAGTATTAACCCGTCAAGCATATTTGTTTAAATTATTTACGTACTTTAGAAACGAAAGGCACGAGCAAATTTTTGATGAAAATGAAAATTCCAATTTTAAACCGAATTCCTAACAAAACACGATCGTTATTATTTGATATGAGGACAGCCAATCAGCGTTTATCTTTTCAAATTAGATCGTTTAGAATTTTAAATGGCTGCGGTGGTTCCTAGTATACACCTTTACACGTACGTCGTTGGAAGGCGGAAGAGCGGCGCTTGCGCAACTGACATTGAACAGATTCGACTACAGTTTGTATGGAGCCGCTCTTTTGGAGGCCACGAGCCGGATTAATACGTTTAACTAGTCATAATATCAAGTTCAGATAAAAATACCTACCTCTCTACCTACTCTATATTCTCAGTTTTCCTCATAACGTAAAGAGATGCGTATAAACGTTAATGTACTACGCAACAGGAAAACCGCATTATAAAAACATTATTTGAGGGTTCTTGGAAATTGTAATAGAGAAAATATGTCCAACTATTGGCTTACAGGAAGCCATAATCTAAGAGACGCTACGTCATGTTAACGTCACGCTGCTGTTATCAACAACAACTGCGTAGTTTGAAATGAAACACGAAATTTCTGATGAAAATTTCGGCTGAAGAAAATCATAATTTTAAGCTAAGTCAGAGTTTGCAGTGGGTGCTGCAAAGTCACCTCCGTGTCGTTCACTTCAGGCTGAAGGTGAATAGTGTCAATCACGTTATAAACGTACTGTTATTTACTGTCTGATGGTTTATGTGAACGAGACAATACACGTTAATGTCAGATGGTAATTTTAGATGAAAGGCTTTAAGGCTATATTTCGATGCTTTGATTATCTTACGTCTCAGTCATTCTGTCCTTTGATAAAGGTACCAATCTCGGCACTAACAAAGTGATAAAGCTTCGATTGTGTTTTATTTTGGCTTTCAAAAACAAAAGAACGATAGGTAGGCATTTGTTAGTATGTAATAGTACATTAACAAATGACTATTAGCTCTTTTGTTTATTAGTATCTTAGTTCTCAAGTAAGTGTAAGTGAATGTAAAGGTAGGTATCCAGTGGTGCATCTGTGCGGCAAGCGGCCGCAATGTCAGAGGTTCTGTCCTTGGCCGTAGCATCGAATCCGCCTAGCAGTAGCGCGACCGTGCGTAACCGCTTCCGCCTCGACTCGCATCGCGTCACACGGATTCCACTTAACTCATACTAATTATAATCAATAGGTTATACCCTACGTCATTGTTCCCGGGCTCTGACGTCAGAGGTCCCGTGACGCCCGAATTCCCTTTGCCCTTTGCGTGGGATAAGAACTGTGTAACTCAGTTACGTGCTCTCTTTCAAACTTTTTACTTTATTTCTCTGAATTTAGGAAATTTCGCCATAACGTTGCTTTGTGTTTTGTATTGTTGTTGTAGTCTTTTGTTTGGCTTTCTTGAGAGACGTTTTACATAAGCTGAATTTATAAGGAAATTGTGAAAATTTTAATTGACAAACGAACACTATTACTTACATCAGAAAATAGGAATGTACGACGCAAATGTTCAGAAATCTGAATAAACATCTATTGTACTCTATAGAAACAAGAGTGTACAATAGCTCTGTAAATGTCTTGTTATTGTCGGTCGCTTGCTTGATATAAACGTCGATGACTTCATAAATCGATATAGGATCATCATCATGACACGACCCTAGCTCGTCACGAATAAAAATAATAATAACAATAATTAATACAACAAACTATACTTTATCATCACATCACCCTCGATATAAAACACAAAAAATACTGGTTGTTTTTTATTGTTCTTTTTGTCGAATTTATAGCTCAGTAACTGAGATTTTTATCCGCAATCAACAATTTGGTATTAGTTTAATTGTAATTGATTTATACCTGCGTTTTAGGTAAGGTTTGCAGAATCAGGTACCTACCTACAATAATTTTATTATTATGATCTTGAATTTAACCTTTAATGCTCTCCGCTCAAAAGAGTCAACCACGAAAACGTGTCAATGTAAATGTACATTTGTGGTCGGTATTTAAAAATCGAATTCAAATAAAGAATTACGTAATAAAAAAATCACAGGGGTATTGTTTGTTGCGTATGATTACACAACAAATGACCGCGAACTGAGGTCGGATACGTTCTCATATTATTGTACGTATTCTTGAATCTCGAACGCACGGCGAGGCCAGAAACACGAAAAGAGTACCGTTTCGCAACGCAACGCAACTCATTTCAATGTCACTGTGAACGGTCCCGATAACCGCTCACGGTTGAGCTCACGGCTCAATTGCTTCGGATCCGACGATTCACGCGGTGAATATTAAAACCGCATGCATTATTCAAATTAAATCTTATTCTATTGTTATAGAGTCTTTGTTTACATACAGAAAAATCAAGCGATGCTAATTGTGAGACAATTTTTACGGCCCTTTGCTTTGAATTTTAACAAATAAAATTGTTCAGTGTCAATTATGGCGCAAGTGCAGGCTCGTTAGCATTTCGCTAACAACTCTCGTCTACATTGGAATTATGACTTAAAATAAGTTTAATTACAGTTCAATGACGATGATGTTTTGTTGCGACAGTGACAGAATGATGAATGTCAATTCCAGTTCTGTGGTAGGTACTAGGGTTTGGTCCCGGGAATTCCCGGTTCCGAAATTCCCGGGAATTCCCGAAATTTTTGGCCCATTTAAGAACCGGGAAATCCAAATTCATTTCCCGGGAAATTTCGGGAATTTCGGGAAATTTATATACTAATACCGAAACGACATAACTTAATATATTTCATTTCGTCTTATAGCATTTCAAATAAATCGGGTACCTACGCGGTACTGGGCAGGGTTGACATGATTTATATCACTTGATTTCAATCAGTAATTATTTTTCCTGCAATCAAACAGTAAACAGCATTCACCAAAATGACTCTGAGAAGTTCGGCTAGTGTTGTCAGGGTGCAGAACGATATATCAGAGCCCTTCCGAAATTTCGGTGGTCCTTGTCAAGGACGTTCGTTCATTCCTACTCTTCAATATAGACTTGACAAGTGCAGAAAAACTCAAAAATTTAAATGAACGATACCATTCCTTTGAAATCAGTTCAAGTGATTTGGATCTGATAGGGCGAAATTAACTGCCATAAAACATGCTTACCACGCCTTGTAATAAGAGTCAAGAAAGGCAGGAAAAAGCTAAATTAAACGTAGTCACCTTCTGTGTCCAAATTGGTGTTACCAATAGTTATACAAGCTTCTTATTTTCATTTAATTTTTTATTATAATAACTATTGGTACAGTTCGACCGAAACCGCTGTACCGCTCCATAGGAAAGTGCGGCGAGGTGGGGACCGGGGAAAAAAGAGCAAGAGTACACATGAAATCGATATTGTCGGATAGCTCTTAGGATATCGTAGGTAAACAAAATGTTTATATTATGTAACGATTATATTTTTCTATAACTAAATTTTCTACAGATATTCTGACATAGATTCTACTTCAGTTTCGCCATTGGAAGTTGAATTGGAGTCATTCTGCAAATTTATTATTAATGGATCGATAATAATATTAAATCTACTATCGCGATCACTTTTACATTCAAAGCTTTCTTTGATGACCTTGACATCACGAGATAGCGCTCCCCCATCTTTTCATATTAATCTCGTGTGCATCTGACATACAGTACGGTACAAAAGCTACCTATCGCGCCGTGAGCGTTGACGGCATACTGATGGATCTCAGCGACCGACGAGGGCCTATATTCCCCCTTCGGCTGGCAGTAAAAAAAGCCAAGAATAGGAGAGAATGGCGTATTTTACCAGATCTAAGCCCACCCGCGGCTGTAGAGTCAGGGTGGTAAAGATGAATGGAAACAGTCCAAAATGTATAAGAGAGTGCCCAAATCAAGCTTCCGTGTGCATGCATAATGTACCTCCATTTTGAAGAAAAAAACTTACGTACTTTAAGTGATTGAACCTTAAATTGAATCAACCTTTCGTAATAAATCTATGAACTGGATAGACCAAAGCGTGTTTTGATTGTGATAAAAATAACAATTTTAAACCGATTATTTTGATTTAAAATAGCTTTTTTGTAACAATTAATTCATATATTCGGCGATTTTTCACACAAAGATACTTTCTGTTTATCAAGATCAAGTCCAGCCTCATGGAGTTTTGCTGCCTTGAGAGTGTTGTTGTAGGTAGTGCAGTAAATGAAGGTGCTCGATTCAGTCACGACTCTTTAGAACGAAAAGTTTTAAAGCTTGTTGTCGAACGAGGGAACAAAACACATCGACCACATTGAATTAAGAACTTGACATTCATTTTAACAGATGTATAGAAATACAGCTCTAATATACCTTATATCGCATACCTATGCAATATAAGGTATGTTACATCAGGTGATATAAGCGACATGGCTTAAGAGGCAGTTAAATTATCTAATTTCAGTAAAAATACAAAATAAATATATTTCCCGGGAATTCCCGGGATTTCCCGGTTCCGACTTCAACATTTCCCGGGATTCTCGGTTCCTCGAAAAACCGGGAATTTGCAATCCCTAGTAGGTACTCTTGTGTACAGTGATCACATAGTGTTTTGGCGAGTTTTGAATCGGAGGTGTAGTAACGCGCGGGGCCTGCGTTTGCGTCATTTCCTCTAGCTGACCGTGAAGGTTACGTCACAGCGTTCAAGTTTCCGAAATAATAAATTGATTCAGACAATTTGATACTTTTAAATGAAAAAAGAACGTTAACCTCTGTATGATTTTTCGCCATCAGAACATGTTTGTTTTTTTGTTTACAAATAGCTCGCAATTGTTAACCAATTAAAGTCATGTAAGTTAAGTAGGTACTTAAGTCGTTTAAATGGTAAGTATTGTGGTAATACTACTACGCAATACTCACTTACTCAGGTCTTACTCTCATACATTACAATCATACAACTGTGATAACATGAACATTATTTAGGGGAACTTCGTACATGATGATGTAAATGACATCATCCGAACTCTAATTATCGTATTATGCTTAAGTCGGTAATTTCCAAGCTTCCTTGACATCAATATGTATGGTATAATAATGTGCGTGATAAGAGCTTGCAAATCGGCAATTTTGAGGAGCTGAAAATGTTTTAATTACCAAGCTACATTTACATGTAAGTAAATAAAAACTAATTTAAGTTTACTGGCAATAAGATTCACTCGTAAATCGAGGACAGAAGCGTCAATGTCGAGGTCAATGTATCTGAAATTCGTTCTATTGCATTAAAATAAAACAGGAAGCCGGCAGGAAATAATGTCCGCCAGTCGCTTACTAATTAGAAAGCTATTGTTCGATGTCTGTGTCACCACACCACTGAACTCCTTTATTGTTGCTAGGTGACTCAAAACGACACAAAAAGTGAACGACGATCAAGTATTTGTGGCACACGCATCAACAGCGAATCGAGGGTTAATAGCTATTCTGGCCAGTGCACCGCCCAACCGGTTTGTTTTATACGAAACTGCGAAGGAAGCTCGCATTAATAAAAGATATTTATCCGATACCGAGTCAAGGTTTCAAGGTTTCAGCCCACGGGTTCTCCAGTGGCGTTTCAGGGGTGCGTAGGCGGGTTTTGCTACGAAAAGGTCGCTTTGAAGGAAGGGAGCTTTGTTAGCTCCTGAAGACAATACCCGGGTTCGTATTCGTATCAGTTAAAAATAGCCTACGCTTCCCAATATTCGTAGCACGAAATACGTAGGACGTTTCACCCGATCGGAAATGATGAGCCGAAATTGGTACGCCTCCGTTTGCCTTAAATAAACGGAGCGAGATGTTTTATTTTTGTTTGAGGTTGGACTGGATCATAAAATGGGAATGTAACACGCAAACCGCCCACCTACTCCGTTCCGTACTCGTCTAGACAGCTAAATATGTGTTTTTGTTTAGCTTGCTCTTTGTCGCCAATGACTTTGCCGTATCGAAAGAGATATTTATCGTGAGTTGTTGAACTCAGCAACAGGAAAACGCTGACGGGCTCGCGAGATTTACGACATGCTTCAGTGGCTCGGTCAGTCCCCCGTAACATAAAACTTTAGCTTGCACTTGAGGCCAATGTTTTATTTCAAACTCACTTCCATGAAAACTCGATATTCGCTCTCTTCTATTCTTTTTCTTGTTCGAGACGTGAGTTTTTATTGGGGACTCGTTTCTTTGCATGCATTAATATGCTACGCGGCTCGCGTGGTTTTAATAGCCTGTATTTTTTGCTTCTTTTAAATGTAAATTAACTCTCGGGATGCATTAATCCTTCGAGTTTACGGGGCTTATTAGCTACATCACTTATGTCTATTTTTGTACCAAAATAAATAGGCCCAATGTTTTTCTAACAAGCCATCAGAATTCATCCCATAGATTTAGGCGCCTATTTATAACAGTTATTTCTAGCGGTATTTCAGGAAAACATTTAGGGTGGGGTAAATATAGCTAGTTAGGGTACGAGGTTGGTGACCCGTCAGAATATCCCTATGATTCATCCCCGAACCCCCATTGTTGTGCCCTCCGCTTTATTATCCCGTCGGTGACGTCATCGAATGCAGCTAGTGCACACTCACCCGATGAAATTCATCAGCGATCTGTCATGACATGAGTCACATTACCATTGCATTGTCCTGAGGTTTTTCTTCGAAGATATGTAATCAAAGCTAGAATAACATTTTGACTAGCTGGCGGCGCATATAACACCAGGACATTCCTGAGTAATTACATTTAAATGACTTCTGAAGTCATCCGGTTCAACGGACCCATTGCCGATAAAGGTGACTATTTGGGGCTGAATAATTAGTTACTTTGTCGATGAACAGCGATGCTAGAAGCGCGTGCAACGTGTACGTTTGACGTGCTAGCAAACCTTACATAACAATGCTAAAGTGGCTAGTGTTTACGGGCTGGTGGTTTTCGTCGGTCAGTGACCTTCGCGACACGGATGCGTCGGAGGATGACTGTACAACGCAGCAGGCTTTTAAAGGAATAATCTCTACGCTGTTGCTAAGAAAAACAAAATGCCTGAAGTGGAACGACCAGCGACCGCGTAATGCGATGCAGAAGTGTGTTGGGCAGGGATTGTAGCTGGGAATGGATGGGAACCGTTCCTTTTGAGCGGTCATGTGCAACGCTTTCTTAGGGCTTAGGGCTGGTCCCCACTTAATTGCCGGCGCGTGCAACGTGCATATTTTTTTGCTTTCGCCACTAGGGGAATGCCACTGCACCCCGATCGGGTCGCGTGCGCAACCTTTTTGCTTTTTCACATCCGTGGCGTATGCTCCAGACCTCAGAAGGTCAACTCAGTTCAAAGCTTACGTTCACGTCTTCAGTCACGAATGCATGACTCACTCGGTGAGATCACGACGCGGACGCCTGTCTCCTTTTAAAACCAGGAAGGTTTTACAAGTATGTAGGAATTAAAAGCAGTTTCAGCTGACGTGTCCAATCCAAGGTGTTTGTTTATGCGGAAAGAGCGCGCGCCTTTTCCGGCCAATGCTAAAACCATAACATTTGCATCACTCTTGACATTGAACGGTGACATTTGCCTGTGTGTCATGCATGGCCTGCATGACCATGCAAAGAGTCTTAACATCTTATTCAGAAGAAGAGAGGCAAGTGCTATCAAGAGCATAATCATTGTGTTTTATATTTCGGTCAGCAGCGTGATTTGTAATGGTAGGTCGTAGGGTTCAGTTCAGCGTGCATGTCACAACACACGCTGGTATCAGCGGATAAGTGCGCCGTTACGCAAATCCGCAGATATGTCGGCGCGGGCGCAGGCCGGGCGCGCCGCTTGCACAAGGTTTCGCAGACCTTTGTTTTACGCAACCGGATCGATTTAATAGCTAGTCGTGCGTTTTCTCAGCTGTGCTCAGCGATACCGAAATAAACGACTTGCATGTCGTAATTGTACAAAAATCTAAGCAAAAACTTGTAAGGTGACGACGATGACAATAAAGAGGAAGGAAGACCGGATCTCCTTTCTTCGTACCTGCTATCCCGATTCGTTCTGCGCACACAATATCAACAAACCTATTATAATCCATTGAATTTCACGATCGGATTTACTTTTGTACGATGACATCCATGTCCGGTGATTCTTCTTAGAAATCGGCAACATTTATGTCACTCCAATATCAATAGGCGAGAATGCCGAGAGCAATGCACTATCGCCCGCGTCCGGTAGCCCCATCCGGTCTTTTTGCACACCCAAAAAAGGTGAGCGCACGTTATTTATAGTTGTGACGAATGCTTGCGTAGTCCTCGCCGATTCATTTATTTTCGGACGAATGGAGGCGGTCAAAAATTTGCAGCTGAGGCGTGGAATCAGCAACAAATCGTAAGGTTCAGTGTTGTGATGGCATACATCGGTTCCGCACGAGCGAGGAGGTAAAGCGTCGACGGCGGCGGCAGCGGCGCTCGCGACATTGGCACAGTTGTGCGCGACCTCAGCACGCTACTCGCGATCGAGGCCGCGCATAACGCCCCAAAACAAGCGGCCAGCGACTGCGCTTGAATTCCGGCACGCCTGATTCACACACCGCGAATTAGCACTCGGTGCTGGCTCAAATCTAGCCGTAGAGCCACACCCGCGCTCGTTTATCCACCACATGAGCCGTGCCAACTACGCAAATCATAACTGCAAAGGTACATTGCGCAAACGGATGATCCAGAGTGCATCCAGTTACACAATCGATGTACTCCTTTATTACCGAGAGCTCAGTTATGCAAATACATCGCTGTAATGTGGCAGTTCTTGCACCAGAGCTTTAGCAACTCCGTTTCAAAACGGTTTTCAAAATACTCGGCGTAGGCGCGGGCATGAGTCGCTGCTGAGAAATCGGCAATTGGCTCGAGGCGTTCTCATGTTGTCATTATCGTAAGCCGTTTCGGGAAACGGTCGGGCGGTCGCGTGTCTGCCGACGCCGAATATAAATCCGGGGTATTGGTACAGATTTGGAGTGAAATGGCAGCCAGGCGGTGGCCTGCGAGGTATGCGCCTCGGCGGCGTCTGCCGGGTGGCGAGTCAACGCGGACCGATTTGGCACATCCGCTGCCGGACGACGCTGCACAACGGTTCAAGCCGCAAATATCTCCTACAGATGACGCATCATAAACTTTAAATACCAGCTGATTTTATTCCTTTGTTTATTTGTAAATACTGATCTACGAGAGACGAGCCAACTTGGTGCCGAAACCACAAATTCTATCTTTACAACCTTACGTAATTGGATGCCATTGCCATCCCGTAGTATCATCGCCATTGTTTGTTATGCATTCGATACTAAATCGACTCGACTTCTGAACACCGTGTTACGCAAAAACCCTGGTCTTGTTACCTGCGGGATTCAGGTTATTGTTATTTTAGCGAGTAGGCGGGATGCGCCCAAACAATGCCGTCCAGGACAAAAATGTGTACCTGAGTTTATTTACAAAGGACTCGTATCGTAAGCCGGCTTATAGTATCGTCGTTTTCAAGGCGTGGGCTCCGAAATGTCTGAAGTTACAAGATTTGTCCCCAATTCCGTATTGTTACAAATCGGCGAGGCAAATTACATTTTTTAAGAACAGCGCGTGGACAAAAGGACATTTCGACTTGAACATAATTTCCGCTTCGGAAATCGCGTCACCAAAGTCGTAAGAAAACGAATTAAAAGCACAAAGGTAGTTTATATTCAAACATCCGGCTTTCGTCGCTAAACTTGTGTATGCAAACTTGTAATTTATGTTCGTTTATTGTTATCGTATTATTTCTAAGATAACGTTGAATATTTCTGCCTTTATTATAAGTTGATATTTCCTGCGTTGGATGTGTGATTATGTCGGGTGCACGCTACCTGCAGACCGGCCTCGGTTTCCTCTCCCAAGGCCTGCGCCCGGATACATAGGAGAGATCTCTTGATAACTCTAACACGATACTCACATTTGATACACTTAATCAACGGATGTGGAGAAAGTGGAATAATCCATAGAAATGAGCGGATGATGCTCAGATTATGCGGCTCAAATTTATTCCTATATCATGAGACAGTATTCAGAGCGTGTCTAAGGACGCAAACTTCAATCTACGATTTTCATATCAAAGGAAAAAGTCTAAGAAAATCCCGCTTGAGAGCATCAAAGAGCAAGTAATCAATATTAATGGCGTTGTTTACCTTTGAGATGGGGTCGGTCCGGATGGGTCCCATTACGGGAGACTGTGAGAACGGAGGTCGAAGGGCGCACTTGATCCTGCACCTTATCCCACTTTACTTCTCACGGCTGAACTGACCACCGCGACATGTGCAGTGCAATCATTAGAATACATTAGGGTCACCTCAGCTGCTTGAATAATTCAAACCCAGATTGTTTTTTCACCGGAGTCTACATCCTTTGGGATGGGAGCATTAATTTGAGCGCGGATTGTCAGCTGTCTACCTGCTTGACCGAGGTTATCTCAGACAGAAAAGGTGATATTTCCGTCCGACACTGGCTTAGGAAACACATCTGCAATATCCTGCTCAATTAATTAACGGCTAAGACATCCATAATCTTTCAAGCTTGTTTTTGCAGCAGTAAATAAAGCTTTGATGCAAAGTTCGTGTTTGAAGCGTATAAAGTTTGATATTCAAATGTAAACATTCATGGCTTTGAGCGGCAACTTCGGCAGAGGCTCAAGTCTGGTACTCTACCTCGTAAAGGGTGGAAGCAAAAGTTTTTACATTTAAGGCATAGCCGCAGAGCTCCCGTTCCACACCGTAAACCGGCGCTTTTGGCAAGCTTTGATATTTCAGAGGATATTACATTTTACCTTATCTGTCCTCTCAAAGCGATTCCATAAAATGAATAAACAAATAAAATAGCTCTACATTTTGCCTTTGTAGCATGTTCGTATCACGTAATTTTTTATTGCATTTCGATTTGTGCGGTCGCAAAGTTCAGAGAAGCGAAATTATTATCGTGTCACCTCTGGGACGAATGGTGAAAAGGTCAAAGGAACCATTAAAGTTATCCGAAGATAGTGGGTGGAGTGATTGTCTCCACAGGGACTTGACTTCGAAAGGATAATCTAATACATAAAGCGGTTGTTGCCTTACCCGTGGGAGGCAGGGACTACCGAAATCCATCTATCAAGCTCTTTACAACTTTGATTGGACAGAAGAAAGGAGACCTGAATGGTATTATTTACGCAAGAAAAGATTTCTCCGATTTAATCTTAGTTCACAATCGAATGTTATTAAAAACTGACATACAAGGGTCAGGAGATGCGGGCAGGTGAATAATGAAATTCTTGAACGTTGGCTTGTTGTTACAGGGGTGAATAAATATTATATTTTACTAGTATTCAATCACCTGATCCGGTAAAGGCAGGTACCCGTATGAGGGTAGTTATTTATCTGTTATAGGATTATGCGTGTACGCAAGTGCTTGTATAGAATCTGCGGTGCGAAGCGAACCCTTGACCCGCTTGCGGCGTATTGTACAGCAATGACACCGCTCGCCTTGAGCCGCTAGCATTGCCGGAGATATTCGCAACAATGGAGGCCAGATAACGTTTCAAAAGTTCCAAAATCCGTTGGTTCCTTTCCTATCAATCGTAATTAGTGTTTTGTAATCTCATTGTGTGGGATAGGGCTCATTACCGATCTATCGAAACGAAGAGGTTCTTGCTAAGCGACGAACCTTTTTCGAGGAAGCGACTACATGCAACGCATTAGAATGCTCTCATTGAACTTGATAAGGCTGATTCACGAAGGAAACGACTCGCTACTTACTACATTTCCGCTTCCCTTCCATTGTGTGTTTTTAAATATCGTTTTTCTCACGTTCGATCTTACGGTTGTCAGAAAAAAAGTCAGGAAGTGATTGATCGAGGGCGTATTTTGGGAGCAAAATTCAGCACAAAAATCTGGTTACATAACTTTTCAATAAGTAACAATAAGATTGACTTACCTCTGAGGATCAGCAAACACGAACTTCCTCAGCTTGAGATCTCGCAGCACGATGCCTTGTTCGTGGCACGCGGCCACCGTCTCAGCCATTTGTCTGAAGAGTCTCCTGGCCTCATGCTCCCTCAGCCGTTTTCTCGCTCGCACGTACGAGTGTAGGTCCGAGTGCGAGCGAGGGAAGATGAGGTACACTCTCTTGTCTCCGACTAGAACTTCGTGGATAGGATTCACGTGCGGGTGCCCGTCTAAACGGTAGTGCGCTTGTAATAAGCTACTGCAATCTCGTGACACTACCTGGTGACAAACAACAAGACAATTTTAAGGTCCGGATATTTTGATAATGTTTTCCGGCATACGTCATGCATTGTTAAACAGCGCTTTTGGGGTCGTAACTCGCAGGCAACATTTTCCTATCAGTATTGACCTACTTCTGGATTGCGTGACATGTCTTTCAAGTACAATCACTATTGTTTCAGTCATGGTGATTGGTAAAGCGACGGTTGAAATTCAATTTCCATACAAACTCGAAGTAACATTGAAGCAAAGATACGGCTCATGTTCCCGTCTACGTTTAAATAGATTCAAAGGGGTCCTATTTCAAAGCCTCCGTAATTTAAAAGGGCTTAGTCTAATGTGAATAACGAGCTTGAAACATTTTAGTGAATAGAAGCGAGCTGACCCTCTCGCAAATATCGGCTTGGCTGGCTTTAAATAGAGCTTCGGGTGCCGATGGATAGATATCTCAAACGGACAAGACATTGCGGCAATCATCATAGTGAATAGGCAAGAGTTGCGATGTATGCAACGGTGAAACTTTCTATGGCACCGCTAGACGTTGGGGCGTTGGTAGCGAACCGAACAGTTATTTATCAACGATTCGATAGCTCGTCATCATTTCGGAACGGGCACGAAATGTCAACGACATCGTGGACGCGATTTCCGTCTCTTTTCCCCGCAAATAATGGATGAATCACGTGTGAATCGGGAATTTTGTTTTTGACTCACTGTCTCGAAAATAGTGGATGTTATTTTTGAGCTAAGTGTCCGCGCTGTCGCTGTTTTTTGTCGAACTATTTTGGACGTATCCTAAAATACATACATATTTGAAACTTTGTTTGCCAACATGAGTGTGATAAGGATTTGCAGTGCCGTGTTGACGGAGCACTTGATAATATTTGGCATCGAAAGAGTACCGGAGCTATTGTAACCTACTTTGCAGTTATCAATATTTGTATAGCAGCAGTGTATTGCAGAATGTGCCCGCATGCAATGAATAACATAACTACAACAAAATTTCCACTGTCGGCTATTTGTAACGCCAAGAGATACTCAAAACCATGATTTTAGTGGGCAGAGGTTCAATTGTAGTTGTAGCCCACACTGTGGAATCGACTCCTACAGCAGGTCCATACTGTCCATAGCCTACACATTTCTTCAATGCCACTCGGTTCATTGCTGGTCCAGTTAGCGTTGTCTTATCAATTGTTATGTAAAGACAGCAATGTGCGCGTCGCGGTCACCGCGTGTAGAAGCGCTGGTGGGGAGAGAGGGGGCCCCAGCCTCGGCGTGACATTCGGCGATCGGCGCGTTATCATCTCGTCTATTTCACAATGTCAATGAGAAGGTCACGCCTATTTTCGGCGCGACCTGACGCGACCACGTGTGACGCCACCAATAAAGTCAATACTGAGATTACTTTGATCTTGAATATTTTTTACCACAAGTTTATAAATTTAAACGTAGCAGTGTCTGCAATATGGTGCAGGCGGTGTTGTAAAATACGCCGGCCGTTTAGCAACGATAATGTTGCCACACTTAACCTTGCCAAGTTCTCACGAGGGAAGTGCCTATTCTGTGCCTTGACAATACCAGTATGGGCCTTTGTTGATTACTGAAACTACTGGGTACACTTATGGTCAGCTCAGAAATAAGGACAAAGGAAGGACGACATAATTAAGATCAAATTAAGAATCGTTAGGATTTTCCCCAAGAATTGAGTCAATAGATAAGAAACGTCTGTACATAGAAGTCTAGGTACACGTTTGCATTGGAACTTCCATTTAAAATCATCACTTTGTTTATAAAACGATGACGCATACCTAACTCAGTTTTAAATACTTCGTGTGTTTTAATTGACGTGTACAGCGGTTATTGTTAGATATTGATTGCGAAAGTCAACACATGACATTGTAAAAACTGCGATGGCGGCCTACAAGTGCGATCGAGCGCGAGAGACCGTGACAAATAAAGTTTGTAGTATCATAGTAGGTACGATAGCCTCCATAGTAGCAAAATACTAAACAATGCACATAGGTACTCCCTAGTATCTTTAAAGGAAACTTCATTCGTCATCTATGATTCAAGGATTCTAGCAAAACATTAAAGTTATGAGTAAGGTCAGTTAACCACTCATTCCCGCAACTTTTGCAATTATTACTCTATTTGTGAAATCAATTGAAATTGATAGCGTATATTCGAGAAAAGGTTTCCTATTTTTAAAATTAAAAGGGACACTGCATGTGGGCATATTTATTGACGTCGCCCATCACTACATGGGGTCCGATCCCGTGGGATTCTGCTACCCTTTTGGATGACATTTGTTTGACGCTCGCAACGAATATTGTGCCAAATATGTGTCAGATAAGGATGGACCAACAGTTTCAGGCTAAACAGATTACGCACTGTATCAATCAAACAAAGCAACGCAAGTGCTGTTGAAACATGGTTGAAACTCGGCACAGTTTCGAAACGGCACATGTTACGTATCCTCTGCGGCCGTGATTGATCATTTTCCTTTGTCACATGTTTAAATAAAACAGATGAAACAATCGATGAGTAGGTACTTTTTTCTAATGTTTTTTTTCGATAGTGTTGAATGGGCGAGAATGGGGTAATGAGGTCTCAAAGGTGTTCGTTTGAGTGTGTCTGTCATTGTTTGTCAACTTTGGTGCTATTGATGGAGTGGCATAATGCCAGTAAAATTGGGGCAGAATGTCTCTGTCGTGCTGTCTCGGAAGGAAAAGGTTACAAGTCTGATTTTGTTAGATTTGGCATTTACATAGGTATATTTTATTAACTTATCTACCTACCTATCTTCAGTCATACCTACCAATTGTAGGACACGTCTTACTCATACCTACAATGAATAGATAATCCGATGATAGTATAATGAGATTAGTCAGGTTCCTAAGCTACCTAATACCAACCAACTGAAAAATTCCTTGTCATCGTTTCAGTCATAGTGTAGGTATTTTTTCTACCTAGTTCTACCTCACAACATCAACGAAACGTCAACAAAGACCTCTCCTGGATGATTCCCATGCAGAGTCAATGCCCTATGAAGCTTTGATAACTCGCCCTAACCACTCTAGACCTAGGCATAGGCAGTGCCTATGCCTAGGTCTAGAGTGGTTAGGGCGAGTCTAGATGTGTGTGCCTGGCACACACATCTAGACAAGTAGGTATGTACCTATCTAGATGTAGGCAGTCCAACTGGTGCATACAGGCAGAACGAAAAGTGCAAATATCTAGAATAGGGAATACTAGCCAGATTCGAAATTCGAAAAAGGGTGATCACGAGAGAATAGGCAGGTGTAGTAAAACGGAAACGGCTGATTAAAGACATCCTGCGATGTCCGAAACACCCTATGGGAAAAGTGTGAATTAGCTTACTCACTTTGCAAACATATTCCTCTTGTGTGCGCACGTCCACACACCGGCAGAGGGAGGAACCTTCCACTTGTTCTAGAAGGAGGTACTTCTCCGCCACCAGAGCGGCTTGGAACTGGTGCTGGGGAGGGCTGGGGCTCGGGGGAGCCGGTGATGACGAGGGGGACCCGGCCAGCCGCTCCGCCAGCCCCGGGGACTGCGAACGCTCCTCCGCCTTACTCGGTTCACCCACCACAGGCTTCCTCCCCTGCACACCCCACAACATCGAAGGAGATCCGGGTTCCATCACTAACACTCACACGGTACACAAGTTCACAAATACACTAGCACAACAACACTATGAGGAACTACGAAGAGATGAACATGATCTGCAACAAAACAACCGATTAGACATCTCGATATCGCGAATTCCAAGCGTCTTACAAATATTTCAAAACGATTTTGTAAGGGAAATTACGAATCGTGTACGGACCTTGAAATGAATCGCCCTGAGTGGATATCGTTCCAAAATTTGACTGTCCGTCGTGACGAAAGCGTCGCTATTTTCTGTGAGGAATTACTGGAATAGTCTCCTGGTAATTCGAACACTAGTAGACAGGCAAATATTTTGGGCCGGTGTCCGCTCGGGATGTTGTGAAACTAAACGAACACGCGACCGACACACACAAACGCCATTGCGAGACTGACGCTGCGAGGATCGGCGAAACCTCGGCCGGCAACCGATCCAACGTCCAATGTCGACACACCGTCAACTTGCGTAGTACGCTACAAGCTTCAAGTCGCAGCGCTGAAATTATTGCTGTCTCTCTCTTTTACAATAAATTTGGAATCGAAGAGCAAGACAGACTGTGACCATTCATTTACGTTTGCCAATGCTAAAACCAAATTATCAAAAGGTGGCAAAATAGTGCAAACAAATCTCATCTGTGTTTTGTTTAGAACTAAAAATTATAATTTATAAAGAAAGAAGAAACAAGGCAATAACACAAACGAAAAAAATATATCTTGTAAAAGGTGGCAAAATAATGCAAACAAATTTCATCAGTGTTTTTAACTAAAATGTATAAATAAGGCACGTACCCATCGACTTTATACCCATGGGTATAAGGTCGATGCATGTAGCATGTTACCTACCTAGGTACATACACAAACAAAAAATTTAATTAATGTAAAGTAGGTAGGTACCTACCTACCTACATATTATATGTGTAGGTATGTACTTCCTACCTGCTTAAATTAGGTACCTACCTTTTTTTTTTAATTAACCTTTGAGTAGGTTTAAAAGTTTTTTATGGAAAATTGTTATTTAGGTACATAAAACTCGATGGATATAAATAAACTATAAGGTAAATAGTGAATCACGTACCTATGTAGGTATTATTTTTACAAAACTACCGCTACCTACCGCACTACTACCGCATGTCCACGCGGGCGAATAGAATAGAATAGAAGCCATGCATCATGCATGCATGTAATGTACCTAGTATACGTACCTACCTACGTACTGTACTGCTTACTTATAGGTAGGTCGTAGGTACTTATGCTTACCTACTTACCTATGGATTCATATGATTAGTACCTACTACCTAGTTATGCACAACTTGTAGGTAGGTACTAGGTAGCTAATTTATTAGGAATTATGTGGAAGGTACTGGATACGAGATACCTTTACAGGTAAGTTGTAACAAAAGAGTTTCTATTTTGAAAACGAACGCGAATAGGTAAATCAACCACCCAAATCCTTTGTTTGTTCGCACATAAACTTATCAAAAATAGTAAACATAGTAGGTACCTACCTAAGTACAAGTACCTACCTAACCTACCTACCTAAGCGATAAAAACTGGCGATGTTTTGTCAACAATAATTACAATCAACGTCACTCGTGCGTGAAGAGGCGAGAACTTACTAGAAATATTTTGTAAATAATTGAAAAAAACCTACCCACCTAGGTACCCAATTTTAAATGGTTTAGGTAGGTAGGTAGGTAGGTACCTACCACAGTACCTACATACAGTTCATTGCGCAATAATATTTTTTCGTTGTGCAAGGTTTACACATTAACAATGCTTCATGTTATCATTATCACACTAATATTATAAATGCGAAAGTTTGTATGGATGTATGGATGGATGTTTGTTACCTCTTCACGCCAAAACTACCCTGGCCTGGCAAAGTTACCCTGGCCACAGATAATATACTACTATACCACTCATACATAAGTCATACTCAGTCATACTAGTAGGTACCTACCTGGCAAAGGGCGACTATTACGCTATATTATATCAAACAACAGATGAACGTCATTGCAATCGACGCAAATAATGTACCTACGCCTTCTTATTGCGTAATTAATTAAGGATGAGTGACGCAGGATACAAATATAACAATTTCTTTCGGGGAAAGTTAAATAATTATTTTGTAATGAGACGTTATAAAATGGATGAAACAAGTACCTATATTGCTAAAACAACGCAATCATTCAGAGGATCACGTAATTAAAACGTCAAAAGGGCGTCGTCGGCGTTCGGGCTCGCGCACTAGGGCAGGGCGTAGGTACACCTTACCTACTAAGTTTAGGACTGTTTATAATAATAATAATAATGGGGACTGTTAATGGTTCAAGAGTTTATGGACTTAAGTAGGTAAGGTACCTATTTGATGTTACATAATTTCAACTTGATTCCTCTAAGCGCGCTCCTGAGAAAAGGGGGTTACAGACGGACAAACAGACAGACACGAAAGTGATCCTATAAGATTACTCCATTCCTTACCTTTAACCCCTAATAAACACAATAGAGAAGAAAAAAATGTTTTTTCTTTAAGAAGGCTACGAACCCCTCCCAAATCTCAGCGGCCGGCCCGAGTAAATTTGTTGTTGTTTCACGTAGAATCGCATCGTGTTGGCCATTCCGCGGCATTCGCCTTATTTTGGAATTGTGCTCCCTGTGTCGCATTGCACCCCGCGTTTGAGCGAGCGGTTGCAGAAATTTGAAGGAATTTCTCAATTTTTTATATTTTTTCGTACTTTGCGATTCATTTTGAATAATTGACTGATTTCAGAAATATTTTTGTTTATTTCTAATGGTGAATATATTTAGGATGTTTGCAGTGTGACAGATTTTCGAATAAAGGTGTCTAACATGCATAAAAAATGGCTTGAAAATGACTCGATTTGGTGGTCAAAATATGGCAAATTAGTTTCACTCTCATTCAAATATCATAATGTTTTTTAAAAAACGAAAACGCTACAAACATAGCTATTTGTCATCCGATTATGTATGCAAAATTTCAATACGATCGGAAACGTAATTTCCAAATGAAGCGGGAAGTACGTTTGTATGGGAGCTAAGGTATCCGTTCTGTTCTTAAAAAAATATGTTAAGGCGCATACCCGAGCCAATCTGACAGCAATTCCTATTTTATCATATTTTTACGTTTATTGAGTTTGGTGGCCAAAAAGCGCAACTTCGTATCTCTTCCTAAGCTTACAAAATGAAACTATTACAGAGGCATTAATAAATAGCTTATAATAGATACCACAAACAGAACGTAGGATTTTTAAAAATTCCTGCGTTCAACGTAATAATAAGATATAATAGTTGGGGGCGCCACTTTCGCTGTTGTATGGGCCAAAACTCGCAGACATACTATGAGCAAGCCCAGAATCACCCCTTTCGGCTTAGTAGGTACACCCTTTGGGAGTTACTGTTCTTTGACACCCTGTTTATTAGGTTCATGACATACGTGCGATCTATCTTCGAAGACCACTGGCGCGGTGGTCGAAGGTCCGCGTGCGTCGCAGGAGGTTGCGGGTTCGATTCCCGCCTCGGGACAAATGTGTGTACCTACGATCTGCAGATATTTGTTCAGGGCGTTCTGGATGTTTTCTGTTTATGATAAAAAATATCTATCTATGTAGTGTATTGTATTATAATATATATATCAGTTATCTAGTACTCATACATAACACAAGCTCTGCTTAGCTTGGGGCTACATAATGCTGTGTGAATTGTCCAACATTATTTATTTATCTAAGTAAATTAGATCATAACAAGCTAAATAGTAGAACCTACTTACTTACTGCTGATAAAAAAATCATTTACTAACTACTGTGCTCTAAAATTCTAAATACACAAAGCCAAAGGATGTGGTTGTTTGCACGATCGTTTACAAATTAAGATAACCGGGTAACAGGAAGCAAAGGTCAAACAATTCATACATTTCTTATAGTAGGTACTTACCTAAGTACATACTCCTATCCTAATCCTAATTCATAGATCACGCATGCCAACATCCTACCTTACTTGAATTCCTTTCGATTTTCTCGAGGATAATGTATAGAGGAATTTATCTACAAGTTTTTTTACAAAGTTAGAACTTGGTTAGCCTATTTTCAGCTGTTCCCACTTCCCACACAGGTAGGAATAGGCTTACCAGGCTTTACACAGCATCATCTAGCCCCAAACCAAACAGAGCTTGTGTTATGGGTAGTGGGTACTAGTACTAGATGACTGAAATACATAATACAATGCATTACATACATATATATTTTATATTATACATAGAAAGAACAGAACACCCTGAACAAATATGCAGATCGCTAGAGGCCTATAGGCCCACTATACCCTGCAGTGGGTCTCTTCTCTACAAAAATATCACAAAAATTAGTAAAAAATATATACCTATAATATAATAAGTGATTAGAAAAAAAATTGATAATTATTTTAAAAAAAATGATGAATTTCGCGGACTTTTTGACTCAGCGTGCGTGAGGACTAAAGCACTATTTTGAAAATACCTTAGAATTTAATTCCAGGAACTACAAATCCTACCTTCTACCAATAAGTAAATACTAATATAGGTACTAATAAGTAAATGTCTAAATAATGTCATCAAAAACGGAATAGGCATTTTTTCATACTTAAGTAATGTATGTATTACGTAAATAACAATTAAAATAATGAACGGTCATCTGTGTTTCATTGATCGAGAATGCGCCCCGCGGAGTCCCGAGCCCTGACTAACGTTTCAACCCAAACAAAGAATTGGTGCATCCACGACATCGCTGACTCCTGAATCATCCTCCACCAGTCATCCATCAACCATCACTCAGATCATCCAAACAAGGATACTTACTATTGCTTTAACATTACACCATAATGTTGGTTTAATTGATCCACTTTATTTTGTAATTTGTACATTTTGTACCTTGACAGGGATGTGTAGGATCTATTCATCATCGTCATCATTATTCATTACGGTTGTAAGCGGGTTAACTACGAACCTTATTTGTGTTGGAAGTAGAGTAGTTAACCCGCTTACAACCGTAATGAATTCGTCAAACTACGATAGTTTTTATAATAAAATAGTCATCATTATTGTTTTGATTGTTAATAAAACAGTTAAATTCTCTCTCTCTATTTCTTAAAGATAGGTACCAGGAATTCTAGTAAAATTAAAATCGCAAGCCAAAGTAGGTAATGCAAAACGCCCGAAGTTAGGTGAATAATAAGATGTTGATACGCAGAATTTATATTAATCATTAATAAAATCATGCAAAATTTTCCTAGTAAGGAAAATTTGATAGCTATAAGATAGATGTACTTTAATGTATGACACACAATTAGGTACCTACCTACCTAGTAATAGCTAGAAGTAGGAAATGTATAAATAAAATTAGTCATCTAAGATTCCTCTTCACTTTTGATAACAAGTTTCGCTATGATGAGTCAATAATATGGTGTTACTTTACCGCTACGTTTTTCATCGTGAAGCAGTTCTATCAAAATCCATTGTACCTATGGTTTATCCATTTTGAATGAAGCATGTTAGTAAACAAAGTACGACACAAATAACAAAATCTCACTTGCTTGGCGTCGAGTTTCAGATATAATTGTAAGCAATTTATATAGAAGGGAGGATCTAAATCGACAAGTAATGTAAATTACGTATATAAGGACGCGCCAACAAAGTGAATTTTAGGTTAAGTATGGGCGGTTTGTTTACGTTTATGCTCCATTCAAAATGGATACGGTATAGTTACTTATTTAAACACACTTTTGTCTGCACGAATAATAATAATAAGGTCGAAAGGTTCATCACATACTCTATCTTCTATAATATAAAATGAATCGCTAAAGTAAGCGCATAACTCAATAACGCTTGGACCAATTTGGCCAATTCTTTTTTTTAATGTTCGTTGAAGTTTAAGGAGAAAAATTCGAATAACTGCCGGGAAAACACCTTTAAACGTTTCCATAGGAACAACGCGTGCGAAGTCGCGGGGCACAGCTAGTTTCTAATAAAAGGACACACCACGCACAAAGAAGGACACCTTAGGAAAGGTTTTGATAAATTGTGCAACAGTATAACACGAAACAATATTGAAAAATATGTTGTAGGGTAATTATTTATAATGAAGTAAGCATGACTACGTCTAAGATTTAGTAGATTACTATACAAGTAGGTACTTACAAAACTCAATAAACCAACTCAGAACAACCAAAAATATCAAGACGTACGAGTACGATTGTACGTTTTTTTTAACTTATTTTACAGAGAATTATTTCTAATGCTCAATTATATTTATTTTTAACCGACTTCAAAAAAAGGAGAAGGTTCTCAATTCGACTGTATTTTTTTATGTTTGTTACCTCAGAACTTTTGACTGGGTGGTCCGATTTTCATGATTCTTTTTTAATATGAAAGCTGGTGCTTCCCATGTGGTCCTAATTTGGTTCAGTTCTAACAAATAATTGCTCTAATTTTACCAATGACCTTTAATAAATATCTCACCTAAGTTTTTGATTTATGTAAAAAAAATAAAAAAAAAAATCTTAGGCTCATTCATATTTATTTTACTTTCCTTGTATTCGTAATGAAAAGCACAGTGTTCACCTCGAGTGAAAGTAACATTTGGTCCCTCGATCGAACTATGTATTAGCGCCCTCGCTACGTTCGGGCGCCAAATCCCGTCTCGGGATGGGACTAAACAATTTACTTTCATCCCTTGGGTAACAATGTGCTATAATTGATAATTTATTTCGCTACGTCCCTGGGTAGGACGTTCAATATGACACAACCTAATCTGATTTTACTGGAACATTTCTATTAATTTGTATGTTTTATGAAATTGTTAATCAGAAATAATTGAGTAGTTAATTAATCATACAATTATCTATCTCATAAATAAATATATAATACTAGCAGCGCCTCGCGGTTTCACCCGCGTTGTTCCCGTTCCCGTGGGAATTCCGGGATAAAATATAGCCTATGTCACTCCCTGAAACATAAGCTATTTGATGATGATTTTTTTTTTTAAATCGGTCCAGTAGTTTCGGAGCCTATTCAATGCAAACAAACAAAAAATCAAATCTTTCCTCTTTATAATATTAGTATAGATATAGATATAATATAATAATTGCGAGAAAAATAATAGTAATAGACATTTCACGAACCTTATCAAACCGACAGCCTGTATTGGTCCACAGCTGGACGCAGGCCTAACTGGCGGCGTTTATCTAATGGGGGGCAAGCCCATAGTCCCCACGTTGGCCATGCGGGTTGGGGAACACAGTTCGGTCGTAGAATTGATCTACAGGGGGCGCTGCTGCCCGCCCTCTCGGTGGATACCCCTTAGTTGCCTCTTACGATACCCACGGAAAGACATGGGGTGGTGCAAATTCTAAGCCAGCGCCACACAGCTAAACAAATGTTGACAAATATACCAATAAAGTCGCCCTTTGTACTTCCACACTTCTTTGTTGTATGCATTGTATGTCGTATATAATATTTATTGTCCTCTTATTAATAAATAAATAATGTGGGACAAATCACACAACATTATCTAGCCCCAAGCTAAGCAGAGCTTGTGTTATGCTTATGAGTACTATATCATATCCGTTTTGAATGGAGCACAAACGTAAACAAACCGCCCATACTTAACCTTAAATTCACTTTGTTGGCGCGTCCTTTTATATGTTATTTAAATTACTTGTCGATTTTAGATAATCCCTTCAATTAAAATTGATTAGAATTAAAAGATATCTAAAACTCGACGCCAAGCAAGTGAGATTTTGTTATTTGTGTCGTACTTTGTTTACTAACATGCTTCATTCAAAATGGATAAACCATAGATAACTGATATGATAATACAGAATACAGTACACTACATAGATAGATATTTTTTTATTATACATAGAAAACATCCAGAACGCCTTTAACAAATCTGCAGACCGCACATACATTTGTCCCGAGGCGGGTATCGAACCCGCAACCTCCTGTGTCGCAGGCGGACCTTCGCCCACCGCGCCACAGAGGTCGTGATATTGTACTTAATAGAGGTACCTACTATAACTATCTATAACCAATTAATCAGATTCCTGTCTGTACCCGTTCGTTCGTACCTACCTATTATAAATCATTTTCAAGATTTAATTAATACATATTGTAGGTTGGTACCTATACTTACCTATTTATCTTAAATTGAAAACAGAAATACCGTATTTACGAATGTTCATCTAGGTAGGTAGGTACTAACTTATTTACGCTTCTTCTTAGGATACGTCCCTTATATTTTGACTTCCTGGCTTTATATCAGTACTTACCACAGATATCAGAAACTGTACTTACATAATATCTCTCTCTACCGTAGAAGGAGAAACCTATAGAACGCTGACGAATGCCATCTCATTCGCACTAAAGCGAGAACGACTTATGATTTAAGCTTATGAAGAAATGAGATAGAACGATTGGTTTTGTGTCTCAACCGCATAGCCGGATTTTTGCAATATTTAGCTACTAGATGAGCTAAACAAATTTGCGTAGTGATCGACCATAGTTGTTTTTTTTCATTCTATGCCAACGGACTTCGCAAAATATTGTGGTTGTGAACTTTTTAGGGCTTTAAAAAGGAACTAAACCTTTAAGTGAAACACAATGATGGCTCGGTGTAGTGTTTTTGGATGTAAAAGTAACGGTGAGGCAAAAGTGCCGAACATTATCATTCCACTCGTAAGTACAAGTTCTTTTGACTATCTAAAGGTTATAAAATTACAATTTCTTCGCTTTTACATACAGACATGGCTCAAAAACGATGTTTTAGGTGAATTTTCATTATTATAACCTAAAATTACGAAAATTTAGGGTTGCCTGCACTCGAAAATAAAATTCCCCAATAGTGCATTGAAATATTTTTGTCATGCCTGCAAATTATGTCAACAGATCCCAACAACAAATCAAAATTCACATGCTTGGAGTCAAGCTCAATACATTTAGAAAAATCTCAAATCAGCAAGTACTTTTCGTTGTTTAAAAATCGTCATCGTCAACCGTCGTCAAGAAAGTTAATTTGAGATGTTAGTGCTGCGGGTTTGTTTATCTTTTGTGCAGGAATTAAATAAAATCGAATTTACACAATGAGCGTACTGATGCGTATTGTAAAATGTTTTTATTTGTTACAGATTTCCCGAAAACAACATTGTCCGGTTGCTTTGGATAGAAGCCACCGGTCGCAAAGGATGCGAACCGAAGGCGTCATCCAAATTTGTAGCAGGCAAAATCAAAGGATTTTGCCTTCATAGGAGCGGGACAAAGCATACATTTTTGAAAAGGCGTAAGCACCAATTTAAAAAATCGTCAATCGATTGATCGCACTTTTTTACTATTATAATGCTACTAATATAATAAAATGTTTGAATAAGTATTTCGGGATGTAGGTAATATTATTGTTTAGTGTAAAGTGACATTACATTTTGCTGTCTGCTCATTTCACCTGAAGTATAATTTCAAAAGTACCAATAAATTTCGTTTTACCTATAAGTTATTTTAGAAATATCCAAAGTTCAAGATTTAATTGAGTGAACGTTAGTGAACAAATGTCTTTGTTTCAATTAGGCATTTTTTATCTTTGTCGGTTTGTCCGCACTCCTCTTCAGGTCGTATTTTACAACCGATCGTTACGAAATCTCGTGTACAGATTCCAAGATTCTATAGATTTTTTTATCGTCGGGGTTTTTTAATTAAAGGCGTACTTCCCCCAAATAAAGCAAAAATGGGGTCTCTAGAATAATATGTTGATAAAATAAAATAAAATAGATATAAATATCTATAAAATCGTGAAATCTGTACAAGAGATTTTAAACGTCTGCATTTTTTTTATAATCGAAAAGTGAAAAAAAATCATTATTCTCGTAAAAAAATGGTAAAAATCTGATCAGAATGTTTGGCATAAACCTTGTGTTAAATATAATAATTGTCTGATTTCGTAATTGTTAAATAATAGATTTTGTTTGTACAAAAAACTATAAACAGACTTCAAATATGGATCCCACTGTCACAATTGGACCAGATTAAAATGAAACCACACAAGAAGCACCAACTTTAATATAAAAAAATAATCATGAAAATCGGAGCACCCAGACAAAAGTTCTGAGGTAACTAAGATAAAAAAATACATTTGAATTCAGAACCTCCTCCTTTATTTAAAGTCGGTTAAAAAGTTAATGTTCGCGAGTTCTATTGTTCGGAGAACTAGTTAATTTGCAAAAATGTGATTTTGAAGTCTGCTGTTAAAATTTAATTACTTACATAAATATTATTGTTATAACTACATTGTTTTTCTGTATTCTAAAACTTATTTCTACTCGCATTTTGTAATTATTGCCTACACTATATTAAAAAAATATACCCACCTCACTAAAAGTTGTTTTAATTTTATGCTTACCTAAATTAAATGTTTTACCGACCTCTGTGGCGCAGCGGGCGAAAGTTCGTCTGCGATGCAGGAGGTTGTAGGTGTTGAGGCAGTTTACTGAACAGTAAGTGCCTAATGTAAGCTGAGATGAGCTAGAGGTAGCTATGAGCTAAGTAGAAGCTAAGGGTTGCTTTCCTATAGCTTCGAGCTGACAAGGGTTGATCTCCAGGATGAATATAAAATCAAACTTGTTGACTTCTAGAAAAAACAAAATCATTAGGTCTAATTTGTACATAAAGGCTGTGACAAAAACTATGGACCTATTATTATACCTGTGACCAGTGTAGAAAGGTACCTACAAAGGTTTGGTGGAATAGCTTGTTCTGAAGATGTATCTCCAAATTGATGAACAGGAAAATCGCAAATCTAATCCAATCAGACGTGAAATAATGAACCTAAAATCAGGGAAAGAAAATAGCATGGCAACACCTTTAACCCCGCCCACTCGTATACTCGGTCTTGCTCACCGGTTACACATACAATCGATCCATATACTTCTATATCAATGCTCTCTACGTTATTTCCTATTACATATAAATAGGCAGGTATGTAATGTAGGTCGATGTACTAGGTAATAGGAGGTTATTTTTTTAAATTTAATTGATAAAACAGAGTTCATGCTATATTCGGGTACCTACATAAATAAGTGAGTAGCTAAGTATGTAGGTACTTATTTGTTTAAAAATGTTTTTGAGACTGTCAAAATAGTCATGAAAATAATAATAATAAATAAATAAATAATAAATAATGCTGGACAATTCACACAGCATTATCTAGCACAAAGCTAAGCAGAGCTTTTGTTAGATAGCTACAGCTACAAGGTACCTAGTAATTAGTACTGCCACTTTGAACAAGCTCGAGAAAATAGGAGGAAAGTGATAAGGAAATCTAGGTAGGTAGAAGAGTTTTTGGTAGCGTCACAATGAAAAATGCATTTACCCTAGTCGCCCGCCATATTGATTGCAAAACTGCATTTTATTTGCAAGGTAGTTTGGTACCTACCTACTTGCCTAAAAGCTGTCCAGTACAAGGGCAACCAGTGGACGATACATAGAGTCGCATGCCCTTAGGTAGAAAGGATTTGAGCAATAGGCCCTATTGGGTATCTAGACTAGACTAGATCTGTGCTAGTTATCACGACTTTTAGTAGGTAGGCACCTAGTGGTAGTAGGCTATAATTTGGTAGGTAGGTACCTAGGTGTAGGTGCAAAGTGTACCCTTTGAAGAAGTGTGAAGGTCATTGAAGCGTGTTTTTAATCTACGCTTTGGTCTTACTATGGCTGGTCTCCGTTGAAATGTAACTGGCCTCCAAAAAGAGCGCAGCGGGAGCGCGCGGCGGTGGCTTTTTTTATTCTGTAACGTGTGCCCCTGGGCTGCCCTGGGTACGGCCGGCAGAGAATGAAAACCGCCTAAGACCATCTTATGTTCACATGCAAGAAATTGCTTTTTAATAAGCGCAAAACAACACACCTGCCAGCTATTCACTTGTGGAAATCACAAATGAAACCAAAAATTCGAGTTTCCCGCCACTAATAAAAATTTCAGTAAAATATTTCGTCAATCGAGAATGTCGTCAAAACAAAATTCTACTCTTTGGTTTCAATGACTTTGACATTCCGGTTGACACTGTCATAATACAATAAAAACATTGGTTTTGTCTATGTTTGGTTGCTGTTTGACAAAATCATGGCGAGCACATCGAGGTCTGTTTTTCCAATTTTTCCAATAAATGTACTATTATAATAGTTTTGTTTTCAGAGAATGGCTTTTTTTAAAATGTTATTTATCGCTATGTTAAGGTACCAAATGACGCCATGATGATACAACGAAGTACATTTGCTTAGTTAGTGTGATGTCTACTTGTTGATGAATGTTGAACCTACTTTCGTTTGTGGTTTTAGAACTGAGACTAATAAGGTGGTGTGCTATTCGCATCCTGATGCACCGCTCATCGAGGATTACCGAGCTGGCGACATGATCTGCTCGGAATGCGGTCTAGTCGTCGGAGACAGGTACGCATTGTTTAGCAACATTTTTACGAAATAGCTGAGCTTTCCATCGCTCGATGGTGTGTTGTAATAATAACAAACTTGCCGAACTGACGCGTGTGATGCATTGGATTTCTATGTTTCGAGGTCGACAAATAATTGTGGATAAATTGTGCAATTTTTCAATTGAAACTTATGCAAATGTCACAGCCACAATCACAACCCATATGCATTCACTGCATCCAAGGTCACAGTATGCAACTTAAATCATCAGCTACTTTGAATAATTTCAGTATTTGTTCCACCACCTCATTATCAAGGCAGCTACATCTTTTACTACCTTCTAACTTGCAGTCAATCTCAAATGAAAACACTGGTTTCATTTCATAACAGTTACAGTTGTATTAAAGTTGATAGTGAACTGATAAAAATAATTTGATCTCAACTCATATATTTTGTTCCTCTAGGGTGATAGATGTTGGTTCAGAATGGCGTACATTCAGCAACGAGAAATCAGGAGTGGACCCCTCTCGTGTGGGTGGTCCGGAAAACCCACTGTTATCTGGCGGAGATCTTTCCACCATCATTGGACCTGGTCGTGGTGATGCATCATTTGATAGTTTTGGAGTCTCTAAATATCAAAACAGGAGAAATATCAGTAGCACAGACAGAGCACTTATTAATGCATTCCGAGAAATCAACACAATGGCAGACAGGATAAATCTTCCGAAAACAATTGTTGACAGAGCTAATAACTTGTTCAAGCAGGTCAGTAATTTATTTATAATATACATAATAATATACTCAGCCTTTTCTTCAGACAGTTTACATTAATTTTGTATATTTTAGTTTAAGCAGTATACTTATATTATAGTAGTATTCTTTATACACTAACTTAAACTAACTACTCTGCCTTGTCATCTGTCTGTGTGCCTCTTTGGACAAAGGCCTCCTCCAATTTTGACCATTCACCTCTTACTAGCCAATCTAGACCATGTGCCACTTGCTGTGGCCTTTATATTATCGACCCATCTTTTCAATGGCCTACCTCGTTTCTTTCTATTGTTTCCTGTGAACCAGTATAGAGTAATTATTTAGTAAATGTAAAAAAGGTAACTAAAATTTGGTATTTGCTTTAGAATTTGCTCTTTGTTATTTTATAACAAAATATGTATGATTATGTAAAAAGATATTTGCTTTAATAGAATAATAACTTGACACATGATTGCCTTAACTATACCATGTCCATTTTGAATGAGGCATAAACATATACAAACCGCCCATACTTAACCTAAAATTCACTTTGTTGGCGCGTCCTTTTATACGTAATTTACATTAATTGTCGATTTTAGATCCTCCCTTCATTAAAAATTGCTTACAATTATATCTGAAACTCGACGCCAAGCAAGTGAGTTTTTGATATTTGTATCATGGTTTATTTACTAACATGCTCCATGCTGGATGGATACGGTATAGTCTGTCATTTTTACAAACTATGTGTTTGTAAAGATGATATAGATGAAACAATAACATTTTAAAGAGATGTTATAAAATTGGTGTAGCGCTGTTCCGCATGACAAGCTAAAAGTAATACATAATAATTATGTTTCGTTTCTCACTGGCTGCTGGTGTTTGTAACAGGCATTTATAAAAGATCCTAAGTCAACTAAAACTATGGAAAGGTACAGTCAGAAAAAAAAGATGATCAAGTTAAAATATTTTTAATCAAAAATTTATTTCGAAGCACACATAAATCAGTCTTAACTTTCAATAGTGATAAGAGGAATGTTATTTAAAATATAATTATATCATAGCTCATTTAAGGTTTTTACAAGAACAATCAACATTACTTATTCATAGAGCACAACTTTATTTTCGTTTTTGATTGATATTTTACTTTAAGTATGACTTTTTAGTTGGACAATAGAGTTAAAATTTATATTAAAACATAATTGATCTTATGGATACATTCTCGAAGCTGTCGTGATCTCCTTTTGTTTTTCATGCTGGAAGCCTGAATTTGTGATGTCAGCATAGATAATTGTATGAATAAATAAAAGACAATTGCATGAACCTTTAAAAACATACAGACTTATCAAATAACTTTCGTTACCTACAGGTTCATGACGGCAAGAATTTAAAAGGCCGTGCAAACGATGCCATAGCATCCGCCTGCCTCTACATAGCCTGCCGACAGGAGGGCGTCCCTCGGACCTTCAAGGAAATCTGCGCAGTCAGCAAAATCAGCAAGAAAGAAATTGGCAGATGCTTCAAACTGATTCTAAAAGCACTCGAGACATCAGTAGACCTCATAACAACAGCGGATTTCATGTCTCGGTTCTGTTCCAACTTGGGACTCCCGAATTCTGTGCAGAGAGCAGCGACGCACATTGCGAGGAAGGCGGGGGAGTTGGATATTGTGTCTGGACGGTCTCCTATATCAGTTGCTGCAGCAGCTATTTATATGGCTTCTCAGGTAAGCTATTTGGAGTTCATTACACTGAAGCTGCGTCCTGTTTTCGCGGAAACGAATAGATGTACAATGTTTTATTATAAAAACTATCCTAGTTGGACAAATTCCTTATGGATGTTAGCAGGTTAACTATGAACCTTTTGTTTTCTTCCAACAACAAGGTTCGTAGTTAACCCGCTTACATCGATTCCCGCCGGGACCAATATTTTTACGATCTGCAGATATTTGTGTGGGGCGTTCTGGATGTTTTCTATGTACAATTAAAAATATCTATCTATGTAGTGTATTGGATTAAGTATATCAGTTATCTAGAACCCATAACACACGATCTGCTTATCTTGGGGTTAGATAATGATGTGTGAATTGTCCAACGTTACTACTAATTTTCTACAATATGTGTTACATAACATACAATCAACAAAATCAATACAGAGACACATTATATTTTCATGTAGGCTGAATGCCATCTTGGAAAGTTCAGCATTTTTGAAAATCTTGGGTAAAATCATAAACGGCTGTTTCCACCTTAATAAAGTTTTGTATATATAAGTAAGATGATTGCTTCATGACTGAACAGAACACAGATTGGAATCTTGATTATCCTATCACCTATCACGAACTCAAGATGTTTTCCTTCTCTTTCCAGGCATCAGATGACAAGCGCAGTCAGAAAGAGATAGGAGATATCGCCGGAGTAGCTGACGTCACCATCCGTCAGTCATACAAGCTCATGTACCCATCGGCAGCCAAACTCTTCCCTGAAGACTTTAAGTTTGCGACTCCCATCGAGTTCCTGCCTCAGATGTGATCATTTTAATTATGACGTTATTATTTGGCTGTTTTTTTGGTTGGTGGTTAAATATGGACTTAATTTCATGCCAATGACATAAATCGCCGAATGGATAATGTTTCAAAAGCTTTTTGGTCAATTAGGTAAGAATAATTCAAGAAGAAAATACAATGGTCGGTAATGAATCGTGCGGGTTGCAGTTAAAAGCAAAGCTTAGTTATTTTAGCTTATCTCGTATACAGCAGTGAGTATGACAACGTGTTATCTATACCTCTATATTGTGTACTAGCAGAACTTCGCGGTTTCACCCGTGAGGCGCGAATTCCGGGATAAAATATAGCCCTCCTTGAAAAGTAAGCTTTTTAATGATGAAAGAATTTTTTAAATTGGTCCAGCAGTTTCGGAGACTGTTCAATACAAACAATCAATCAAACCTTTCCTCGTTAGTATAGCCCTGTTTCCCTTAGTCAGGGCATCACTCGTGAATTGCAGGACCAATTTCTATTATTTGTTTTTATTGTTTTTATTATAGTTAGAAGGTTCGAGAAAAAAAAAATAAGAAATGTCCACGCAGACGTAGCCTCGGGGCGCAGCTAGTTTATTATAATAACTATTCCGAGTATTTATAGCGTTTACTTACAAATTTTCCCGGCGTATTATACTCATCCCAATCGTCAAAACCGTCTAAAACGTTTAAACCTTTATTATAGATGTAAGCGGGTTAACTACTTACCTTATTTGTATTTGAAGAACACCAAGGTTTCCAATCGTAAAATTACGATGGTTTTTATATGTAAACCTGTTGAAACGTCGGGAACAATAGATAAATAAACGCGATAAATACCCGATAAGGTATTATGTGTTCTGATCCTACCAAATATCTATGTTTGCAGTTTGCTTGTGAATGAAAAACTGCGTTATTTATGCGAGCTAAGTTAAAACTGTATTTACGGCTACCCGGCACATGTTTACCCCTTTTTGCTACGAATAAGATTATTCGTAGCCTTTTTGTGAGGCCTTTTACCATCTGAAATGCAGACTTCTTGTATTTATGAACATTATACTTCAATGTATTTGTTATAATTTCAAAGAGGGACCAAATGCACAAACCAGGGCTCCTCTAGAGCTGGATGCAACTTTCAGTTCCTAAATTTCAGTCCACTTAATTGAACACATTATGTATTGTAGGTATAATATCTTAGGTATGGCCTAGTACCTAATATAAAGTATGTATGTATGTTGTTAAGCAAGATTGCGTTTTGTATTGTCAAAAATTTGTTTTGCTTGGTTTGAAGGTTACGGACATAAATTTAAAACTATGTTCGATAGTTTGACGAATTCATTAATTTTGAACGATTAACGGCTACGAACCTTGTTTGTGTTGGAAGGTTTTTCAGAGTGAGTGCGGTAGGTGCCCGGGTTCGAGCACTGCAGCTCGTTGAGCTCGTTGCGTTAAGGGATGAATTTTTGGTGTTCTTCCAACACACAAACAAGGTTCGCAGTGAGCCCGCTTACTGTTACAAATATTCTTATTCGACCTCGATACAACCTAAACTTCTTTAGAAGATGACTAATTTAAATACCTGCTTCATAATATGATTCCCAGAGAATATTTAAAGCAGGTAGTCTTTGTTATGTGTGTAATCTAGTAAATTAATAAAATTACATAATATATCTGTGTGTGAGCAAACAATGTGTGGACGAGTGTCGTACAGACATTAGTTATTAATTTTAAGTTAAGAACAAACCGTTTTTCTTTAATTGTGATGAATAGGCAGGCAGATGTGTATTTTGGTTGTTTAAATTTATGTAAATTAACTTAGTAAACATTGAGTATAAATTAGTATAGAAAAAATAGACCCCTGAACAAAATCAGGGTACTTATAACTTTTTGAAACTATCATGGTTATTTCACGAACATTGTATATACAATTAAAAACCTAGTACTTACAACAGGATATTTACACTTACACGTCGTGAAAAAATTATGTAAATTATGTTTGTTATCAACATTAATACTTTACCTGAATACTATCGTAGTTTAATGTGGGGATCTTCCCACAATATCCAGTTTAAATGTTTTATTTAAGTATAATATTTATTTATTCACTCATTATATTATTTCTACATTATATATTTACACGTTCACATATCTGTTCATACCATGTTCATACCCTGTCCATACATTCTCATGTTCATACTTTCTTAATGTTCGTACTTATACACCCTGTTCATACTCTCTACTCTACTAATCCTACAAGTTTAACTTCACATTTCTTACCTCTACCCTCAAATCTTTGTCTTGCTTCTACTTGAATTATGTCTGGAGGGCCATGACCAAGAAGGTTCTCCGTAGGTATACCTCCTGCTGGTGTCATCACTGCGGGAAGCGGTGGTATCTCTGGAGCACCATGTGCTCTGCGGGAATTAAGCACTCTGTTCATAGTAACGAGTGGTGAGATGTAACACTCGTAAACGTTATGGTTTTCAGGAGTGACGGCTCCAAACGAACCTGCTGGTATTTCTTCCGCTTGGGGCTGTGGGACGGCGATATTGGGTAAATTAAATTTTATTTCCTCACCATTTACAGTGGTGGTATTTCCGACATTTGCCATAAAATGGAAAAGATTTTCAGGTACACATAGGTCCTCAGGCAACAAGTCCTGGCATTTCCCTGAGCCCATCTTTCTCTCACCATTTTCTAGGGTCAGATCTATAAGGTAGCTATTCAGGATTGTACACATTGAATGCTGGTACATCGAGAACGGCATTCTCCGATCTAGCCGGGGATCGATGCCGCGCATTGACTCATAGGAACGTTCGACTTGGTCAATGAAACCAGAAAACTCGAAGTTCTGAGAGTAGTTCTCTTGTACAGGGATAGAGCTTGAGTGGGGACCGAGATCGTACAGGGGTTCGTCCACCGGTGCTGTTTCCTCTTTAGAGCGGAAGTCGTAAGAAGTTGAGGCATCATCTTTCTTCTCTGTCTTCTTTTTATCTTGATTCTTCGCCTTCCAATTTTGACTACGAGCCGTTTGTCCACGAGGCTTCTGAGGACGATCCTCAAAGTCCTTTGCCTCTGCCCAATTCTCCTCGAAGGCCTTCTTCTGTTGATATTCGTAAGCTCTTCGGTTATTTCTTGAGCCGGTATTGTTATTACCTCGGCTTTGACTGCTACCACTAGCGGGATTTCCTCGCTGAAATTGGTCGCTTCTTCCGTTAGGGTATGACATCCTGTCTGCTTTAATAAGTGCAACTTAAATTTTCATAAAAACGACGTGCGTGTTCAAATCACGTCGGGGTCACCAGTTGTAGCGGGGGCCTGTGTTGTGGTGGTTGATAAATGAAGGCAACACACAATCCAGTTCACAGGCGGTTTATTGTTCACTACAGTTATAGATAGAAGGAGCGGAAGGTACAATATAATAGTTCAGAGTTCACAGTAGAAGATAGAATAGTGATAAGAAGGAATTACAGCGAGAGCGATGCGAAACAATAGATTATCGATACAGTTCCAAAGCAAGGTAGTGCGCGCGGTAAGTAGGTTCCGTACGACTGGCTGGCGTCACCGGCGGTGGAAAGAGGTACGAGGCGCGGGGGGTCCCGCGCGCTGGTACAATACCGGTCGGCCGCTGCAAGCGGCCGAATATCGGGTAGAAAATATTTGAGGGTAGAGGTAAGAAATGTGAAGTTAAACTTGTAGGATTAGTAGAGTAGAGAGTATGAACAGGGTGTATAAGTACGAACATTAAGAAAGTATGAACATGAGAATGTATGGACAGGGTATGAACATGGTATGAACAGATATGTGAACGTGTAAATATATAATGTAGAAATAATATAATGAGTGAATAAATAAATATTATACTTAAATAAAACATTTAAACTGGATATTGTGGGAAGATCCCCACATTTAACATATTAATTACAGATAATGAGCTTTTAGGAACGAAATTTACGAAACTTATATGTGTTTGAATATCACAAATAAGGTTCGTAGTTAACCAGCTTACAGCTTACACATTATAATTTAGTAACGGCAGTGTATTTCTGTCGAAACGTCCGAAAAAGCAGGCCTTCATTTGATGTCTGAAATATCATCCTCTCATTTCAGCCTATAGCTATAGGTAATAATATCTTAAAGGATGTATACTTAACTATTAACTGATTACTCATAAGTATACTACTATAACTCTTAAAATAATACCGGATAATGATGATAATACAAAAATCTCGGTTAATTTGAAGTTTAGGCAGGGCACAAACGTGGACACTTTTGTGTCTGTCAGACACAAGTTACCGATGAATATTTGATTTCCTCCCACTTAACACATACTGTTCGGTGTGCCGTGTCGGCAACCAAAAGTGTCTACGTTTACGAAGCGCCTTAAAGTCGTGGTTAAGTTATTGTGGTAAGATATTTTTGGTCTAAAACTCAGCGCCAGTATTTGCGGTGCCAACATTTCACAAGCATTAGATTCTGGTGTCGATTTTGTACCGAGTTTTGTTTCTAAGGAGGTACGAAGAAAATTTTTGAACTGGCTAATCATACTAAATTGCCTTTTGATTGGTTAGTTTAAGAAATAAAAAAAATATCAATCATAAAATTGCCCTTTGATTGATTGGCAATATTTTTTGCAATTCGTATCTTATCGAACGTCCATTTTCGAAAATTCGTTCAAAATCGATCACCTATGTTGTATTATTTAGTTTTTAATGTATAACTGAAACTTTATTTTCTTATTCAATAAACAAATTATAAGAATAATATATTTTATTTAAATAAATAATTCTTGACAATTCACAAATTTCTCATCCATACAGCAATGCTTGAAAACGAAAGTTTTCAATCAGTGCGTCCTACCCGTCCGTCATCTACTACGGAGCTGAGACGTGGACACTCACGATAGGGCTGGTCCACCAGTTTAAAGTCGCTCAGCGAGCTATGGAAAAAGCTATGCTCGGAGTCTCTCTGAAGGATAGGATTCGTAACGAATACATCCGACACCCCGAACCAAAGTTATCGACATAGCTCAAAGAAATAGCAAACTGAAGTGGCAGTGAGCCGTTCATATCTCGCGAAGAACCGACAACCGCGCTGGGGTAGACGAGTTCTTGAGTGGTGACCGCGACTCGGCAAACGTAGTGTAAGACGATCCGCGAAAGACTGCAGGCAGATAATTGATGCGTCAAGCTGAAGACAAAGCGCTATGGCACTCATCAGGAGAGGCCTATGTCCAGCTGTGGACTAGTATAGGCTGATGATGATGAATTCAGAAAGCATCATCTAGCTCCGTGCTAAGCTGAGCTTGTTTTATGTTATCGGTATCTATTAGACTAGTGAACTGATATACCTACAACAACTTTTCATTACACATGCATGAATGATCACCCAGAACACCTGCATCGGTCAGACACACATTTGTCCCGAGGCGGAGATCAAACCCGCAACCTCCTGCGTCGCAGGCGGATCTTCGCCCGCTGCGCCAGAGGTCGTCATTATCTACTAACTAAAATTTGACGCAGGACTACGAATACAAAGATTCTAATAGGCAGCGTTCCGTAGTTCGATAGATTGTTCGAACTGAAATGTTCAACTTTCTCCAGGTATAAAGTTACATAGGCCCGTACCTACTATGAAACTACGCATTGTATTAGGTAGTCTTAAATTCAAAAATGCTTTATTTCCATAAATATAATAAATGTACACTTAGAAAAGGTCAAATCGTATTAAAATAATTAATTTTGTTTTAAAAAACTATAAGCCGACTTGATTTTTTATAGATTTTTCATGAATTTTCATGGATCCCATTGTCAGAACCAGAACCGAACCAAATTAAAATGGGACCACACGGGAAGCACCAGCTTTCATATAAAAAAAAGAATCATGAAAATCGGACCACCCAGTCAAAAGTTCTGAGGTAACTACATAAAACAATGTGATAAAAGAAGAGTTGAATTGAGAACCTCCTCCTTTTTTGAAGTCGGTTAAAAATACACTGACACAGAAATAAAGTGGTATTTTTGATTTCGGCCGTTTCAGTATGTAGACTAAAGTAAAGAAACGACGAAGAAACCTTTAGCCAGCTAGTTGTTATTTTTCGAGATCAAAATCTACCTAACTTAGTAGAAACCTCTAGAAATGGGCTTTGATTTTTTCAGGAAGCCAGAAGATTACATTACCCTACATAATTGGTAGGTAATGTAGGTACCTTCTAAGTTGTGGTAAAGCAAAGGGAGTCAAGTTTCGAAATCCAATAAGGATAATAAGACAAGTTCAGTTTTTAGGCCAACTATGACTTAGGTAGGTACCTACTACTTTGGAAGCTTTACAAGTTAGGGAATCACTGTTATATTTTAGCCTGTAGGTACATTATTTATATACTTATATTCCAAATTCGGGATTAAGGAGAGGTATTTAACCCAGCTGCAGTGCAGCAGTGCAGAGAGGGACAAAGGGTGACAAAAAATATATGTTTCAGTAGACACATTCATTTTTTTTTGTCTAGCTTGTTATCTTCATTTTAACGAAAGAAATTAGTTTAAGTTATTAAACATGAGAGAATTCTACATAAATGATGAAGGTTATCTTAATATTAATATTTCCTGGGAGTTAATAATAATAATAATAATAATAAAGATCATTTATTTTCTTCACAAAGGTTCTCAATACAAATATAGCCGTCTTATTTAGTAGGTATAGTAGTGTGATGTGAACCTGTATTGTGAAGACTGGTGCCTGATGTAGGTTTAATAAAACCTGTATTACAGGTCACCAGGGCTTCACTCCACGGACCCGCTCGGTACAGTACTCGTGTTTTTAGTACCTGTCTTAGTAGACTTGTCTTGCTTGGTATTCGAGATAGAGGTAAAATTAGAGTAATAAAGTTTTATGAAATTATTACTACAATAGAAGGTGTGTTATAGAGATTTCACAAACGAGTAGGTAGGTACATAAGGAAAATGGAATATAAAACTAGATATAAAACTAAATATAAAACTAAGGAACCCTGCATAGGTGCAGTATGTGTGTTTTGTGAGTGTGTCGTGTGTGCGTGTGTGTGTGAATAATGTGTAGGTATATGTGTGTGCGTACGTGGTGGGTGTGTCTGGTCGGTATTTTTGGTCTATTGATAGTTCATTATGATTCTTATTAAACATCAATAATATTATCTGTTGTTGTAGTTTTGCGAAAATAATTATGACATTGGTTTTTTAGTTAATTTAATCCAAACAAAAATTCTTTACATACTACAGAAACCTCTATCACAAAAAATTGGCGTGTTTCAAGACCAACTTGAGGAATTATAATCAATTTCATCCTTTTAACAATAGATGAATGTTCAGTGAAACACGGACTACAGGAATCGAACCTTCGAAGTTCTCAGCACGTTTTAATAGGCCTAATAAAATATTCATCACACAGTCCCTTCGTACCTACGTGATTTCAATACAGCTACGGGCCCTTTCTAATACCGGGATCGGCCCTTACATGTGTCACTTATTTTGTCATATTTAAAATGATTTGTTTGGCCGTAGGTATAGATGTCCCTGATTTTTTTTGAAGCGTATGTTATGTAGCTTGACTCATTCCAGAGAATATACAGGGTCATTGGTAATTCGCTAACAATGTGTGCTCTGCACATCATCAGGAACACGCTCGTGAAGACGCCAGGTTTTATAATACCTTTGATACAAAATGAAAATAATTAATTTTGTTTTAAAAAACCATAAACCGACTTCAATTTTCACAGTTTTTTCATGAATTCTCATGGATTCCATTGTCAGAACCGAACAACGGACCACACGGGAAGCACCAGCTTTCATATAAAAAAAGAATCATGCAAATCGGACCACCCAGTCAAAAGTTCTGAGGTAACAAACATAAAAAAAACAGACGAATTGAGAACCTCCTCCTTTTTTTGAAGTCGGTTAAAAACAGGTTGGTCTGGAACCCAAAAAATTACTAAAGACCAACCTCCCAATGACCCTGTTTATTCAGGACAAAAAAGTGTTTAAGATAAGTTAAAAACAAGGCTAACGGATCTGTAAAGAAAGATTTGATTGAATAGAGGTAGGTACCTACCTCTATTCAATCAAATCTTTCTTTAAATCTACATCTACCTACTACCAATACCGTAAGTTTAAGGTAGAGTTAATAATAAATCAATATTGAACACGAGAGAGCGTATATTATATAAGCGTATATTACATAGAAATGGGTGGGCAGTTTCTATCTAATATACGCTTATAGTCTCTCTCGTGCACCTAATTTAATATTTAAATACATAATTTAAAATCTAAATGCGAACGAAACTTTAATTGCTTTTCATTTCCTTTGCAATTTCCTGTATAAGAGCTACGTACATTTGGTTTCCTCACTCCTTTCATAATACCTACCCCTCCCTACCTTATTTTCTGTAATAAAATTTACCCTAAGTACAGTACACTTTGATTTCGCAAAAGAACTTACCGTGAAAACACGATCAATTTCAACGGGGCTTTTCCAAAACAGATAATGTAATAGTTACTACGGCCTACAAGCGATTCGCTACGAACCGCTACGAATTCGTAGAAAGTATACTAACTCCTAACTAGTCTGTGGCTACACAAGTGCTACGAGTACACTGCTACGCTGCTTACCACGCATCGCTTTTCTTTTCGTCAGTACCGCGCGAGAGCTTATAGAGCACGGACGTATCGCTTTGCGTCATAAAAAATATTACGCGATGTTTTTCGATAATCCAATTAGATTTTAAACTCAAAGTAAGTGAGGATAAGGTAGGATGTGAGTTAGAAACATGAGGGATCGTGTTAGATGCGCGCAAGGATTGCTGTGGTTCCTGGGACTGGTGGCTGTCGATGGACTTATAGGTGAGCTGATGGAGCTTTGTGCTGTGTGGTGCTGGCTGAGAATTTGCACCACCCCAACTCTTCCTGTCGGTGTCGTAAGAGGCGACTAAGGGATATCTATCGGGGGGCGGCACAACAATTCTAACACTGAACTGCGATACCTAAACCGCATGCCCAGCGTGGGGCTTATGGGCACTATCCCCAAGAGACAAATGCCAATAAGCCGCTTATGAGGGGGAGGCCTGCGTCCAGCAGTGGACCAATACAGGCTGTTGAGGTTGAGGGGCTTTATCTTTTTTCGAGATTCAATAAAACTACCTACTCTATTATAGAATACCAACGTATCTATATTTATATATTTTATATTTAAATTTATTATATTTATTTAAAAACATTACATCTATCTTTACAGGTAAGACCTAATACAATAGAGCTAATGCAAAATAATGAAATAATTGAGCACAATAATTGAGATTGAAAATCTGTTTACTTATAAAGGTACTACTGCTTTGCCCGCAGTTTCGCTTACGAGGGTAACGGTAAAAAACATGGTATGCTTAGCTTATGCACTCAGTCAGGAACAAGGGTATTTATGGTAGTTATCCATCGATCAAAAATTTCGCGGCCTCCCGGCGAATTTTTTGATCGATGTAGTATCTATTAGGGGAATTTTCAAATTGTACCATCATACCGTACTGGAACTATTTCAGTGGACTTATTAATAAACGAATCAATAAGAAGCCAATATGTAACAGAAATAAAATATATTTGTAAAATATATTATACTCACATCATTTAATGATGTATATTATTGTGTAATCCACACAGCAATAAATAAGAAACAAATAAGTAACAAAAATAAATGATGGATATTAATTTGCTGTCGCCACCCCGTCTATACGTGTACAACTGCTGATTACGTGCTTCGTGTCCATCCAAGGTTGTTTGGAAGAGATCTCTTTAGCGATAAGGCCGCCCATTGTGCAACTCTGTTATTTCTCTTTTCCTGTATTTAATTTTTTGTGTTTTTTTGGTGTGCATTACATTTTACACACATACATTTTATTGTATTGTATTGTAAGTCGCTCAGCGTGCTATGGAAAGAGCTATGCTTGGAGTCTCTGAAGGATATGATTACACGACGAATACCTACATCCGACAGAGAACCAAAGTTATCAACATAGCTCAAAGTATTAGCAAGCTGAATTGGCAGTGATAGCCATATCTAGCGGAGAATCGACAACTGCTGGGGTAAACGAGTTCTGGAATGGAGACCGTGACTCCGTGAGGTTTTTGATCCGATATTTACACATTTCGACTTTCCCAAAAAAAGAAATGCATTGCCACATGCCTGTGTAATAGTTTTGCGTAATAGGCGCTGTCATATTGGCTCGGGTATGCGCCTAATTATAAAGTTTTGTTTTTGCTCAGCTGCTGACAAATAAACATAATATTTCGCAGTTCCTCTAATGGAGAATCCTTGAAAGCGTAACTCTAGTTAATGGCTTAACTTTTATTGCCAAGTAAGTTTTTATTACTTTTATCTGAAGTGGTGGTTGTTATGATATTTGCGCAGCTACAAACAAGGTGTAAATTTAATAATCCCGTAGAACGGGTTGAATAGAGACTTGACTAACTCAAGAAGACCATGGCAGTCATCCGGCTACCGAACAGCTTCTGAGAAGCCAAGGCTCTCTGGGCGACAGCGAATGACTTGAGGAAAGTCTTCCTCAACGTAGAAATGGGAAGAAAGAACTTTAGTTCGTTTCCTGCCTGCATTCGACAACGTAGAGCAACGTAGAGTCAAGTTGCTCTATGGTAGAGTCGAATGTTGAAGACCTCTGAATGAAACAGGGTAAATAGAGACTTCAGGGTGAATAGAAACGGACGAAATATTGGAACAAGACATTACCTGGCTGGCTGGTAGCAGTGGTGGCAACCTTAATCCGTGACTGTTCATCTTTGTGTCAGTTGGTCCTCTGAGCTGTGTGGTGCTAGAATTTGTACCACCCTATTCTACCACGGAACTGCGATCCCCAACCCGCATGCCCGGGGATAGGGATTATGGGCATTACACCCTCCCCATTATAAAGGCGCTTATCTGGGGAAGGCCTGCGTGGAGTTGAGGTTCAGGTATTACCTGTTGCAAAATGAGGTTTTGCTCCAGTATTTCATTCATTTGTATTCACTCTTAAGTGGGGGGTGAACATGGTTAATAGTCTCTATTAACCATGTTCACCCCCCCACCTACTTAGTGGTAGCTTAGGTAATACATAAGTTAGGCCTAGATTTGTCTAGATCAACAGTTTATTAGGTTAGGTCGTGCATAAGAGCTAGGTAACTTGAAACACGTGATATCGAAAGGAATCGTATTACAGTACACATTGTAATATTGCAGAGATCTTTAGTTTGACATTTTTGATCATGCCGAATGAACTAGGTACCAGTATTATTTCTGGACTTTTCTAAGTTGATCATGGTATTAATAAATGTGTGGATCATAACGAATAACGGAATTAGTGTACCTACTCTGGGCCCGAACTCTTAAAAACGAAATCAGTGTTTCTGATTACTTCCCGTTCAGTCAGAGTCAAATCGTTTATTTCTTTAGACTTACAATATAAGCACTTAGATAAGTCAATTTTTACTATATAAACACTAATGCACAGCTCGATAAATAGTAATTACTATCAAATCACACTATCACACTAATATTATAAATGCGAAAGTTTGTATGTATGTACGTTGGACACGATGCATGGATGTTGTTACCTCTTCACGCCAAAACTACTGAACGGATCGGGATGAAGTTTTGCATACAGGTAATCCTACTTTTTATCCCATTAATCAGTTCCCGTGGGATAAAAATCACCTTTAATATAAACAACGAAGCCGCGGGGCGCAGCTAGTAAGAAATAATGTGCAATTGACTCTTATTCACTTCAATTTTTTGTCCACTAGCAGAAGAAGTGAAAAAGGAACGACTAGCAAGCTTATCGCTTATCAACTAATACAATCTTTGCATATCTAAGTCTATTTTTGTTCTTACATACTATTGTCGGTGTGGAACTGGGCGACATCCGGCCAGCCTATGTCACTCCCTGAAAAGTAAGCTTTTATATAATGAAATAATCTTTTAAATCGGTTTGTTTGCATGGAATAGGTTCTAAAACATCTGTTTTGGAACCTATTCCATGCAAACAAACAAACAATCAAATCTTTCCTCTTATTATTAGTATAGATTTACCTACCTTTCTTGTTCATTGACAAATGGTTTCATTTCTTACACCAACTTTCGTTGACCCTTTTTTAAAACCGAGCGGGGTAGATTCCTTATCGCGAAACATAAACATTTATGACATCTACCAAACTCATTAATAATATCGAATTGATTCGTAAGCACAAACGAGTGTCGACAGTTTGACTAATAGGTAACTGCATCCCTTAATCCCCCTGGACCACCCTATTCTTAAATTTTGTATTAAATTCGCGCAGATGATAATTTCGTTCAACTAACGACAGTAGGTCATAAATCCCTGAGGGTGATTTTTTAATAGAAAATAATACGATCAAAATAGGGGTGGTAATGTCGGTGAGTATTAGATCTATGATTATAATTTTATCGATTATTAATATTGAAATGTATACAAAAATGTTACTTATGGAGTAGGTTCAGTGTGCCTACCATGAGTTGTCACATTTAAATTGCCTGACGTTACTACAGTAGTTACGTAAATACGCATATGTTATCTAAAGTACATTTTAGTACCCAACTATCCGCTAGAGGCGCTTTAGAAGTTTCCATACATTTTTTAACTAAAGTCGCTAGCGAGTATAGATTGTCAAAACTCATGGTAGACACACTAATCCTGTTAACTATTAACTAGGTATATAAATGAAATATATAGAAGTAAAATACTAGGTAGTAAAAAGATATAAATATACTAAGTACCTACCTATTGATCAGCCACAAACTCTGCTTAGCTTGGGGCTAGATGACGGGGTTAGATTGTTCAGCATTATTATTTATTTATTACAATTTATTAGTAAATTGTAATAAATCGGCAAGGGTAGGTATAGGTACATGTACTCGGTACCTATACCTACCAAGCCCAAATTATGTAATACGCACTTATATGTATGCTGTGTGATTGTCGAACATTATTTATTATTATTTTATTATTATATTGTATGTATCCAACTCACAAAATATGAAAAATTAAGTGCATCTTTTGATGTTTCACCAATTATCCTTATATGTTCCTAGCCTACCAAAATCTGCCAAAAAAACTATGGTAAAACCTTTGACAAGGGAAAACTCTGAAACATCGACTACGTCAAACAAACCAGAAGTATCGACTAGACTTCTAAACAAACAGAAGTCCCTACGTCACGGCGCGGCGGCGGCGGCGTTTGCATCATTCAGTCAATAGAAATAAAGTATCGATATCGATGAACGAGTCTTATCGACTAGACATCTCTACAGCCAGAGCATTAGCATTCGCCGATCGATATAGCCGAATCTATTGTTGGTCGTATGCGGTCGGTTCATTCATCACACACGATATGTTAAATAGTACTTCGATAATAGTCAAGACTGTTTTTTAGATACTAGCTGCGCCCCGCGAATTCGCACGCCTATCCCTCGGGAACTGATTTATGAGATACAAAAGCCTATGTGTTATTTCAGGCCTAGAACTGCCTGTATGCAAAATTTCAGCTTGATACGTCAGTAGTTTTTACGTGAAAGAGCAACAAACATACGTACTTTTTTTTTTTTTATTGCTGATGGATTAGCGTTTGGCTACCAACTCACATTAAGAAAGCGAAGATGTAGCCTAAGATGGAGCACGCTTTTCCAGAAGGAACTTATTTACCCTAGATTTGAAGACTCCAAGATTGTACTCTAATGGGAAGACAGATGCAGGAAGGTCATTCCACTCTTTGGCTGTGGATATTATGAAAGTAGAGCAGAATTTTTTGGTTCGACACTGTGGTATGTCGGCCAGGAATGGGTGGTATGAATTTGTGCGTCTGCTGGTCCTATGATAGAAGGGAGAAGACGGGATAAGGTCGTGCAATGCTTGCGCACAATCACCAAAGTGGTACTTGTAGAACACTGACAGTCTGGCAACGCGCCGCCGCCTATCGAGGCTTTGTAGGCTTAGACTCTGTAAGCGAGACATCATCAACAAGTCTAACAGCACGTCTTTCAATCGATACATACAGACATGTTTACAAACTTTCGCGTTTATAATATTAGTAGGATTTGCATCAGCCTGTTCATATTACTGCTGATAAATCTCTAACGTATTTAAACTTCTTTTTATCTTAATTGAATACCGTTTAAAAAGTATCATTTAGCCACGGCGGCAATGGACTCGACTGCAGGCAACGGCAGTCGTAGACTTCATTTGACTGCAGTTGACTGCGTCGCCTCCACCTATTATATCTTATTATTACGTTAAACACAGGAACAGTTACAGTTTGTGGTATCTATTATAAGCTATTAATTAATACCTCTGTAATAGTTTCATTTTGTAAAGCTTGGGCAGAGATACGAAGTTGCGCTCTTTGGAGACCAAACTCTATTTTCGCATCTCTTCTTAAACTATTTATGATAAAACTATTAAAGAGGTATGTATTATAAAAAGCTTATAATAGATTCCAAAAACTGTACGATAGATTTTCGAGAGATCCATATAAAATAGGTGGCGCATGGCTCTATTGGCTCTCCACAGGATTTTATTCAATGAGTAACTCCAATCTTATAGCAAGTTCAGTTTCCAGAAGTCAGTGGAATGAAATAAAACTTCAATCCTTTTATATATATTTTCTCAGAAACTCATAAACTTGTCAATCAATCCTATTTGTAAAAGCGTAGGTACTGTCAGCCGAATATTTGAATGAATCCATGGAAATTCATTTTTATCGCTTTTATTTGTACACGACAAAAGTAGTGTGGTTTTATTTATTTTTAATTAATCCATTTCTAATATTGCTACATTTGAGTTTACAATTTGAATTGAATTGAAACTTGGGGAAAGTGCGATTCCACCTCGTGTGTTTTAAGGCCCTCAGCTGCACCTCGTGCCTCACATGACATACGATAGGTCACTTTCTCAACTCGGTGTACAATATACTGTTGTCTATTCTTCTGCTCTTCTTAATATAAAAAATTATGGGAACGAATCGTTATCTAGTTATATTTTGCGTATATAATTTTATTGTAAACTGTAAACTTAAGGAACACTTAATTATGGGGGCACTGTGAGAAAACCACTTGCTCTATGATAGGGGTATACGACTATCGTCCAAATAATATTAAATTAGAAAATAATTAATTTTGTTTTAAAAAACTATAAACCAACTTTACTGTTTATAGTTTTTTCATGAATTTTCATGGATCCCATTGTAAGATCCGAACAAAATTAAATGGGACCACACGAAAAGCACCTTTCGTACAAAAAAAGAATCGTGAAAATCGGACCAAAAGTTCAAAAGTCAAAAGTTCTGAGGTAACAAACATAACATAAAAACAGACGAATTGATAACCTCCTCCTTTTTTGGAGTCGGTTAAAAAGTACAGATATCATACACCAGAAAACACACCCTCCTAGTATTATCAACGGTTTCGTAAAAATATTATGTAGGTATGAATTATTATTGTATAGTAGGAAATTGATTGACTCTTTTAAAATTTGTGTTTAGATTAGATTATTAAAGTGTTAAGTTATTTTAAGAACAACAAGTGTCTAGTTTATAAGATTTATGTGTAATTTCAACAAAAAAAATGTGCCACGAAAGTCAGACAAAAAGTGAGTTTTCGAAGAATCACCCTTATAGTAAAATGAAGGTCACTCCTCAAGGGCCCTGCCTGAAAACCAGCGCAGTGTTGTGCAATTGCCTGATACTGCAACATGCTGAGGCAGGGACCCATTTACCCTTTACCACCCTGTATCTAGTGTAAGTACTTAGTTTGTAAAATTATTTTAAGCTATTCACCTAAAATCTGTATTGTACCTACCAATTTAAGTGTTTTTGGGTAAATAAATTATATATATATATATATCTCTCTCTCTCTCTCGTATAATCATAAAACACCTGTTTTCTTACGCCGAGTGTGGATATCAGTGTTACCAGAATAGCTCGTCCTTGCTTAGATCAAAGTTATTGTTACGCCATCCAGATGCTCCTGTTTCAACTTTTTCCCATAATAGTGGTAAAAATAGCAGGCAAATGCTAGACATTTGTTATGACACCCAGATGGCAGAGTGACGTGGTCCTGTACTGTCGTAGACATATTTATAATTGAAAAGGAAATAATGCCTCTTTGAATTTCCGGTATTTTACAGATTGTATGTTACGGTTATCACTCGTTTAACAAAAAAATGACACTAGAGTTAGAGTGTTCATTGAACTGGCCAACTGAGCTAATGGGAATAATTTAACATTACTTGGAATAAATAGACATAATCAAGGAATGGAAGAATGATAATGAATAAGCGTTGGCTCTGCAGCGGCATACCGGTGACTTACCTACCTATATGAATATGGTAAAAACCCAATGAGTAAAGAATTTATTTACTGTCACGAGCTTTATAGTCCTAGGCCACGTCTCTAGACAGTCTGCATAGATATGTTGTATTGGAATTTATTCGTGTTTGTCTGTCTATCCGTAGTTCATTTGGACAGATCATCAACGAGTCATGACACAAGTCTTGGTGTCAACAGACGTTACGTTCTGTTGCTTCTAAATCTAGCCACTAAATGATACTTTGTATGTGGCGCTCGATTCAGAAATTATAGTGGAACTAGCTGCTGCCCGCGGCTTGGCACGCGCTTTTCAAGTAGCGAAAAAAACCAGACAGATTATAGACGGAGAGAATTTTACTTTATAATATTATTATGGATTTGTAATGCCCGGTTGCAGGTATTTAATTTTGAGTAATGGAAAGAAATAATGGCGGAGAAAATGTTTTTTTTTTTAAGACAAATTAACAAAATAAATATGTAATGCTGGACAATTCACACAGCACATCTAACCCCAAACTAAGCATGGCTAGAAGAATCGTTAGAAGAATTTGTATGAAAATTCCCACATTGCGTTTACCAAGGGCATCCTCACTCAAATTTGTTAGACCCATGTCTGAAATTTACGATAATTTATCACCAAAATTAACCCTACACAAAATTAACACTTGTCGCACCTATTTTATCATACCACCTTTATAGCCCCCCAGGGATAATGAATACGAACACCAACGTTTGATGTTAAGCATCACTTAATTTAACGTCGCAGTTTATCACCTTTAACTGCGATAGCAAGAAGTGATTTGTTACTTGTTATTAAACTGCAGTGTCAACTAAGAGGCGAAAAGAGTTAAAAGTGTTTTCAGAAAGAAAGTTTGTTGGAGTTAGGAGCTCTGAATCATGAAACATTTTCAGTGGTGTATTCAATATGGATATCATTTTTGCTTTTAAAAGGGTTCCGTTTCAAATTACAATTAAACTAAATTATAAGTAATTACGAATGTTTGGATGTTTAGATGTCTGGTACCTACCTCTTCATGTTTAAACTATGCTGAGGCAGGGATTTAACCCTTTTCCACCTTCTATTTAGTGTACCTACCTAGTTAGTAAGATTGTTTTAAGCTACCTACTATCTGTATTGTAACTACCAATTTAAGTGTTTTTGGATAACAGTTATTTGTGTCTGAGTGCAAAGTTGCTTTTTAACCGCGTGTTCAATTTTGATGACCGAGCAAGCGAAGGATTCTAAAATTAAAATAATGAGCGTTAGCGAGGGAATCAAAAGAGCACGAGGTGAAAAATCTTTGCACTCGAGTGCAACACGTAACTTTTCATTCCACCTCAGCGAGGAAATGACTAAATGCAAAAAAAAACGTTTACAATCACAAGATAGGTACACTTTTATTTCAGAGAATCACTCATTTTAGTTTTTTCACTTGTTTTCAAGTTTCTTGTTTTTAATATAAGGTTTAACAATGACGTGAAAAAATGCCGCGTAAAGAACCGCGTACAAAGCAAATTGAAAAAAGAACACCAAGAAGGTTCCGAGTCTGAGTTTTTAACAAATTAAAAAGGAGTTGTATGATATATTAGGTCCTTACATATGAAATTGGCGTTTTGTATGGGAGGAACAAAAAGTCGAATATTTTTTAATATAATATATTTAATTAATCAAAGTATGAACCATTATTTTCTATGCACTTTTGCCATCTTATAGGTAGTTCATTGATCCCTTTACTAAAAAAACCAGTCGGACGGGAATCAATAAAATCTTTGAAGGCGATTTGGACTGCCCCATCGGAGTTGAATTTTTTCCCTTGCAAGAAGTTATCCAAATTTCGAAAAAAATGGTAATCTGTTGGAGCAAGGTCCGGGGAGTACGGAGGATGTCTTAGACTTTCCGATTGAAGCTCTTCTAATTTAGTAGCCGTCTGTTGCGCAGTGTGTGGTCTAGCGTTGTCGTGAAGCAGCAGTGGCGTGGAGCGATTGACCAGCCTAGGTTGTTTAGCCGCTAGCTTTTCCATCATGGTTTGCAATTGCTGACAATAGACATCAGCCGTAATAGTCTGGCCAGATTTGAGAAAACTGTAATGAACAATACCGGTACTAGTCCACCAAACGCTTACAAGTAACTTTTTTGGGGTTAATTTTCGCTTGGGGCAGGATTTGGCTGGCTGGCCAGAATCCAACCATTGCGCTGAGCGCTTCCGATTATCGTAAAGAACCCATTTTTCATCACAGGTAATGATTCGGTTTAAAATACCTTCATTATTGTGCCGGTTTAGTAATGTAACGCAGCAGTCGACGCGCGTTTGCCGGTTTGCTTCAGTCAATTCGTGAGGTACCCACCTTTCAAGCTTTTTAATCTTCTCAATTTGCTTCAAGTGAATTAAAACAGTTTTATCACTAACATCGCAGCCTGCAGCTAACTCGGACGTGGTTTGCGATGGATCCGCTTCCACAATAGCCTTCAACTCTTCATTATCAACTTGAGTCTCAGGCCGTCCACGGGGCTTGTTCTGCAGGTCGAAATTTCCAGAACGAAAACGTTGGAACCAAAAACGAACTGTGTTTTCTTTTGCAACACGACCGCCATACACATCATTCACCCTTCGAGTTGTTTCCGCAGCACTAGTGCCACGGCGGAACTCGTACTCGTAAATAATGCGATATTTTAAGTTTTCCATTTTGTAAAATGAATAAATAAATAAATAAATAATGCTGGAAAATTCACACAGCATTATCTAGCCCCAAGCTAAGCAGAGCTTGTGTTATGGGTACTAGATAACTGATATACATAATACAATGCACTACATAGATAGATATTTTTTTATTATAAATAGAAAACATCCAGAACGCCCTGAACAAATATCTGCAGATCGTACAAATATTTGTCCCGAGGCGGGAATCGAACCCGCAACCTTCTGCGTCGCAGGCGGACCTTCGCCCTGAGTGACGCAAACAGAAAAAAACAGAAGAAAAAAAACAAATGAATGACGATCATCGAAGCACAAATACATGAGTCTTTAGCTGTACAAAATGCCAATTTCATATGTAAGGATCTAATATTTGGCACCATAAAGGTAGCAGTAAATAGGTTTAATGTTTTTTTAAATTCACAAACTTAGTGCACACGATGTTCTAGATTCAATTTACTTTATCCTCTAGAGAATAAAAACGGCTTTTCCACTCAGAAATTGAAGATTAAAAATACTCTTTCCGAGATGGTGGGATGAAAAATAAATTACATATCTCTCTCTCTCTCTCTAAACTAGGTACTGGACGAAACGGGGTGAATTTTTTGTTTAGATGTAGTTCTGGGCCTGGAATAAAACATAAGTGACAGTATATCCCACAAATAAAAGAAATGCGAAAATTTGGACGTTTAGATGTATGGATGTTTGTCATCTTCCTCTTCACACCAAAGCTACTAAACGGACCGGGCTGATTTTGCTTATAGATCTAGGAATCTAGTAAAATATAGGTTATTTTTATCCCATAAATCATCCCATGGGATAGAATAAACTTTTAAACATCTCCATAGACAAAACGCGTACGAAGCCGCAGGCAAAAACTATTTATTAATAACTGTCACTCTGTTTAAACTAAGTTCTACTAAAACACCAAGCTCCTACAAAAAATTACGAAATTTCAACTCCTGATTTCCCGACATGTTCCTTAATTCCAGACATTTCAAGAAAATTCCTATGTATTTAAAATAGACTGGAAAGCGAGTTTCGTCAGATTCTTACGGATCCGTCCAAATGCTTTTAATACACATTAATATATAAGTGGTACTCGTTCAAATCGCTGAGATTTTCCAACTCTTCAAAAGTAAGGTAACATAAGATTTCCATTTGCTGCAATTTTTAACCGACTTCAAAAAAGGAGGAGGTTCGTTGTTTTATGTTTGCTACCGCAGAACTTTTGACTGCATGGTCCAATTTTCATGATTTTTTATTTGAAAGCTGGTGCTTTCCGTATGGTCCCATTTTAATTGGCTCCAGTTCTGACAATGGGATTCATGAAAATTCATGTAAATTCAAGTAAATTTGCCACATGTTTTAAAAATATGTAGATATTGTAAATTAGCCCCAAACTTTCATGTTACATAATTTTTGCATAAAGTAGGGTTGGCAAATAAAGTTAATGGTGTTTAGCGCTCGAAATGAAAGCAATGTTTATAGTTAAAGTACTTATCGTAAATTTGATTTGTTGGTGTTGGTCGACAAAAAAGCCCGCCTGCAACAATATCAACAAATAATAATAATAATTCATTTATTTCATACTATAGAAAAGTTACAGATCTTATTTAACTTATTCTATAGTCCATAGCAATATATATACCTACTTTAAAAACGAACATACATAAAATACTTAAACAATACAATAACACAATAGTATTTGCGGCGACAACGTGTAGATGATGCAATCAGTGTGTCAGCGATAAAATACGAAAAGCTTTTATTAATAGGTACAGTCAGCACAACAGTTGACCCACTACGAGATTCTGTGATAAACACGAACTGTGAACTGGATCAAGTGCAGAAAAAGAGCCGAGTATCCATTTTAAATTTGCACGGTATATAAGCTCCTCACATCGATGACGCTGGTTGCGGATGCGATTTCCCCCGCGTGACATTTTTTTGTATTTGAAGATTTGTTTCGAGTATGGGTTTTTTCTAAGTATACAAAAAATCTACAGTATGGCATTAAATACTACATTAGTTGCCATAATACAAGCTCTATTTACCTACGTAAAAAGTTCAATTTACAGAAATAAATTAGTCTTTCTGTATAGCCCAGATATAAAAAACGAATAAAAAAAGGAATCATGTATTTCTTTTTTTATTTCTTTTTTAAATTGCGTGTTATACACTAAAACGAATGTATTTATTATTATTACCATTGAACTATTAACGACATCATAAAGAACAAAAAATACAGAAAAAAGTGAAAGAAGACAGTGTTCTCTCAACTATTCCTGATACGGTGGGTATTAGGAACAGTGAGAGAATGTATAAAATTGTACCTGATTTTGAATAAAATAAACTAAGTAAAAAATGCCTATAAAATGAAAAATTTAAAATATTGACATAAGAAACTATTGAGCTCGCCAACCCAATTCAACGTTGTAATTTTCACTCAATATCTGCCTTGTACGGTCCACAAAACCGCGTTCAACGATATTGCATCGGGGCGGTCCCAAAACAACCACGATTCGGACCATTGATTGAAGTGAATGGGACCTCTAACGAACCATGGAAGAAACAGTTATTGTCCCACAATTTTTCACTCGTACTCTTTCAATTCTTAAAGGGTTCGGTAGCCAGACAGATGCAGCTGGTCTTCAAAACAGACAGCGCTGCACTAATAAACGCACTCAAACGGACAGACACAAGATCAAAAGCAATTGTAGAATGCCATAAAATTCTACAAGATCTCTCTCAACACAGTAAGGTCTGCATAGAATGGACAGAGAGTAGATCCTGCCCAGGCAACATTAATGCGGACAGACTAGCTAAGGAAGGAACGAAACTAACTCCAACACAACAAGATGTAAGTCTCTCAAACCCGCCCACAGCGGAAGTCAAAAACAGACTAAAACTTAACTCTGAAAAAGAACACCAAAAGCAAATCTATATTCCCTTCCAAAGACAGGAAAACCAACAACACGATGCTCAAGATGAGCCGGGAGGACCTCAGAACGATGGTGGGCATCATCACAGATCACTGTGAATTGAACCATCATCTTTTCAAGAAAGGAGCCACAGACAGCAGCCTATGTCGTGGCTGCTTTCAAGAAGAAGAGACTGTGGAACACGTCGTGGTACACTGCACGGCCACAGAGGAGGCCAGACACAAAACAGGGCTGAAGTGCCTCATTGAGGAATCAACCCCATCCACACCCACAGGAAAGCTGAAACGAAGCTGTCAGTCACCTAAAGTCCTGCTCCGATACTTCAAGGAGCTGGGCTGGTTAGGGCCTGCTTAGGCAGGGGGATAATACACTCCTATGCGAGACGTCCGTGCAGATCTTAGTTCCCCCACTTAGAATTAGAATTAGAATTAGAAAGGGTTCGGTCTATTCTATGTATAATATGTATATATATATGTTTCTATGTATAATAAAAAATATCTATCTATGTAGTGTATTGTATTATCCATATCAGTTATCTAGTACCCATATTACAAGCTCTGCTTAGCTTGGGGCTAGATAATGCTGTGTAAATTGTCTAGCATTATTTATTTATTTATTTATTAGGCCAAATCCTTATTATGTCCAGTCTCCGAAAGACTATTGTATAAAAGTACGTTCCTCAAATTTCTAATTCTCCAAACGTCTATTCTCTGAATGTCCATTTACCTGTATGTGTAACCTATACGTCAATTCTCCGAATGTACCTATATCTGTATGAGTCTTTACATCAACACTACTTTATAAAAAAATTCACTCATACCCTTTGATTTCTTAAGGGTTCAATACTCAATACTCAATCATTTATTGTATTCCATAGGTGTACAGAGGTATTTACATTTTCAGGGTTCGGTCTATTAGGTTCAATTCGTTATTATATTTAGTTTCCGAATGTATGAAAGTTCATTCCTGAATTTATTCTCTGAATGTCCAGTTACCTGTATGTGTTTTTACCTATACATCTATTCTCCGAATGTCTATTCATCTGTAGTGTCGTTACATCAACACTACTTATTTGTCATTTACAAATACCTACTTCCAAAAAATTGTAATACTAAAGCTTGCTCTGCATAGGGTGCCACGGATGTATAAGGTGTACTTAACCGAAAGGGGGTGATGGCTATCGACGGGGGTCAATGTCAAAAAACAAAAATCAGCTATTTGTATGACAAATCCGTCGAGTCCACTTGATAAAGTGGTCGTACAAAATGAGTGATAGAGCCCACCGTACCTTCTATTTCCTGCAGAACAACACACGAGGGACGCCAGGTACAGCATTTTCATTAAATATTTATATTGACGACCTCCAGCCGAAAGGGTAGTGGGTAAGCAGAATTGCTTTTTCCTGTGTAAGATTAAAGTTGCATGTATTGTTATGGTATTGGTAAAACTTGGGAGTATTGCGGGTTTTGTTACAACAGCTAAGGATGAAATGGTATATGTGATCAATAGAGTTGTGCTCGTAGTTACTACAGGCTAGACCACTTTCCCTTATTTTATTATTATTTTCCTAGCATAAATAAGTGACAGAATATTACACTAATATTATAAATGCGAAAGTTTGGATGTTTAGATGATAGATGTTTGATTAAATTTAGATTTTAATTTATAAATTTTTACGACTAAATTGGTTTCGCTGTAAACAGACATTGTCAAAATTAGCGTTTTATCGTTTAATTATACAAAAATAATAAATTATCATCAGAAAACAGTACAATCGCGTGAATATTCTTGACAAGGTGAGGCAGGTCGTTAATATAAACTAAAAATAGGAAAGGACCGAGGATGGATCCCTGCGGTACACCCAACTTTACTACCTGTGGTTACTACAGATCCCAAAGACCGTTTCCCACTTTGTATCGTATCTTTCACTCTAATAATATGTTAGAAGATCCAAAGAGGTGTTCCTTATTCCATAGTCATGTAAGATCCTAGCACCCCCCTTCCACTCAAGGACAAACAGACGCACAGCGTAGTACCATCCGCATACTTGGTGGATATACCCTCCACTCACACTAAGTATTTTTCTTTTAGCTTCATTATTCTTACCTTCGTGCCGAAGGTGTACTTCGGGCAAATCTTTGCTTTCCATCAGGCGAAATTGCGGCTTGGGTTCAAACAAAGTTCTATTGTCGATTAAAAAATAAAGATGAGTGCATAATACGGCAGGCAAAATGTGCTGATAATCGAACTAAAGTAGGTTTCCGTCACAAAATCAGTACTCGCTTGCTGCTGCTTCATAACAGCCATCAAATCCCACTTTATAACAAGTTCACAATGGACCCCAGCGTCTTGTCTTAGCCCTTGTCTCGGAGGGACCTTGCCTTGGAGTATTCAGTCACGGGGACTGCGATGGTTAACAGAAAACGTGGCCAAGAAAATAATGGTGGTTTTCTTGCATGGAATGGGAAGCTTTCGCTTCAAAAAATTTGCTATTAAAACATTCTACACACACAGAACGACTTTATAGACTTATAAATATCGAAGCACTAACTTAAGTATGATATAATAAATAAGCTGCTTTGGAATGTAAAATACTCCATCCAACATTTTTTATTAAGGAAATTAACATTATACCTACATCTTAAAAATTAACACTGTCATAGTCATTTACAATGGGAAAGCTCAAAACGTTAAAGTACATGTACATCCCGTTCTCAATGTCTTTATTTATATATGTACTTGCCCAACAATCATAAACTTGGGCTAATTAATGACTGTAGAGTAAGTTTATAAAAAAATGTCCATAAGCAAACCCCTCAAGATGCACCCTTGACTACTTACTACATATTTTGTCGGCAGAATTGATTCTGGTCCCCTCCTCACGAATCCTCGTATTTGTATTGTACAATAGTCACTTGCACTGATGTAGACTGCCACAAACTTATCTGTTTCATCGACTGCGGTACTAGAAATGCTCATTCATTCGATGACCTCTGTGGCGCGGTGGGCGAAGGTCCGCCTGCGACGCAGGAGGTTGCGGGTTCGATTCCCGCCTCGGGACAAATATTTATACGATCTGCAGATATTTGTTCAGGGCGTTCTGGATATTTTCTATGTATAATAAAAAATATCTATCTATGTAGTGTATTGTATTATGTATATCAGTTATCTAGTACCCATAACACAAGCTCTGCTTAGCTTGGGGCTAGATAATGCTGTGTGAATTGTCCAGCATTATTTATTTTATTTATTTATTCATTGTCATCATTAGGTAAGTGTATTGAATAATGTACGTTATGAACGTTTTCTTCCCGTTCTCCCGAAAAATCACACTTTTTTGGTGAGTTCATATTTTCAGGATTTAAATAATATCTCTCTATTTACTCTATCTTAATTCTTCCCAAACTGTTATGGTTCTCATTTGATACTCATCGTACCTGAAAACCGAAGTTGGGATCCCTCGCACCTTCATACAAGATTAATATTTACTTAGTAAGAGTGAGGATTCGAAAACATACCCTTGATAAATAATTGATACATGCATACGTTTAAATGTAAGTTTTTTTGTTGTCGATATTTGTAAATACATACTTTTTGTTTGTTTTGTTTGATAGTCAATACAGTAGTATTTGTTTTAACTTGTACCGGTTACCGTAACGTAGGCTTAGATAATTATTTGTCTGAGATAACAAGGCTAACTTTCCGCTTGCTCAGCTTTTTTTTTCGGCTAAGTAGAGGCGGCTCAGGATGGCTATTTGGTACTTTTTGACGTCGTCTGTTTAGCTGTGGATGTATGTGGCAGGCAATGAGTTTGTCGTAGCCTACACGTATGTTCAGTATGACGTTACGTGGAGTTTCAATCCCAACACCTGCAAAGAAAAGTTTTACTATAAAAACTATCTTAGATCGACGAATTCATTACGGATGTAAGCGGGTTAACTACCCGCCTACACCAGCAATGAACAGAAAAGTTGTTAGCAGTTTTACTGTACTTATCTACCTATATTGTTTTTGAGTGTTGAGTACAATAGGGTGACAAGTTGGAGACAGGTAAGTGTTTATTACTAGCGTGGTGAATGTGAAAAGAGCTTTTGATGTGTATTGCCAGATTTTACACCCGGAAGGGTTTTCAGAGCTTGAAGGGCGTTCTGAAAGGCTAATTTGAAAGCACGGAAATGAGAACAATGAGTAATTTTACGGTTGGTTTCTAAAACGAGTCCTTTTGACTTTAGTAACGAAAGAAGAGATCGTGGCATGTCCTTATTCCATACAATTAAGTGCAGCATCTCTATCAGTATCTCGGACAAGGAACCACGCAAATCCAATATCGCCCATCATGCAGTCAGACAGAAGACTTCTTAGGTTGGGACTCTGTTCTCATTTTAGGTTGGGAATGGCTGCACAAGTCTTGTGACTGCTTACTTTTATTTTATTATTTTTCTTTTATTTTTCCTTGCTCTGTGTATTGTATGTATGTGTAATGGACAATAGAGCCTATTCAGATGTCGCCAAAACTAGACTAAACTAATTTGACTGCAGTAAAACTGTCGTTGCCCTTGTTATAACAATCAAAATAATAAGAATGGCTTCATTTTAAGTCCTGTCAGATTAGTTTTGTCTAGTTTTAGCAACATTTGAATAGACACCAATGTCCGACACAAACATACGTTACACAGAGCAAGTAAAAATATAGACACCAATGTCTGAATAAATAAACTTTTTATTTTATTTATTTAATACAAAGGGAAGACGATCGCTTGTGGTTATCAACGTCAAATAAACTCGGGTACCTTACTTGATATGACTTAGTATATTTTACTGAAGGTTTTCTCTACTATGAAATTCAGGAGGTAACTTTAAGAGGTACTTACCACAATTTATTTTCAATTTCCTACCCAAACAAGCAATAAGGTCTGATAATTTAAGAAGTTCACAATAAAATTGTCTAATTAACGTCCAGAAAACAAGGGTCCTACCTAACCTCCGTACTTTGTAGCTATCAAAACGACTCCTCGGCAAAACATTTTGGGTCACCCTTCGTTTCCGTTGGGATAACAGCCTGTCATTCCCTAATTAACCCAAATTTTACTTTAATTCCTCTGCAAAACGTTTAGTTTCCGCCAGACATGTTAATTTCATTTCGGACCTACGAGAGGACCGAAATGGCTTGATCTTCGATCTCTATGCAAAGCTTTCAACAATTTGAAATTATGCTCTTAAAATGAGGAGATTAAGAGGTCAATATTAACTGGTACATTTATTGGAACAGCGTTGTTTTCGGTGGTTGTCATAGCAACGCTGATCCGAAGGGGTGCTTTTTGAGACAGAGAGGGGTAGAGTTATAAATCAGATTTTCATGGGGGTGTGAAAGGGATAGATGAGAGGGTTCCATGCACTACGCACTTGTTCGTACATGGTAAATTGCATTAGCGAGGCATTTGGACGTCCAATCTGTAGCGAATTTGCTAAAATTCGTTGGCAACCTAGACAACAAAATGGCTTGATTTTGCCATGTACACGTTAATAATAAAAAAGTTCAGTCTAGCCGAGAAAGAAAAGCTTATATCTTGGAAACACACTTGTAGGTAACACATATCACTTGAGTTATGCATGTCTAATAAGTACCTATCTAAGTCGAACACTTCGACAAGAAGCCAAAACTCACTGTAAGACGACCTTCCTTCCTTCTACTTTGTTTGCCAATACCTCCTAGGTAAGGTATCGTCAGTGCCAAAAACTGCTGAACAGAATCAATCTTTCGGAGCAATTTTGAGAGTGGATGTTCAGTATCTTTTGTTGATAGATAGGATAAGGTAAGATAAAATTCATTTATTATACCCAAAGGCAAAAGAAATGGTACACAAAACTTAAATCTAACAATATAATACATCGGGTCAAAAGGGCAATCAAATAACGTTATTTGCGATAGTAATGGTCCTACAAAAAGAATTGTTTTATGTACGACCACGATGTGCTACAATTTTAGAATATTTAAAGTCGTTCAAAATATTGAAAAAAACTTTACAATAAGGTAACATTGTGATATTTTTCTATTGAGTGAAGTTCATTAGATCTTGGCACTGAATGCAACGTTGACTACTAGATAATTAAGTAGGTATTACAATATTTTTTCAGGATTTTAAATAATTTGATTTGTCTCAGCTGATTTTAAAAATTACAAAAATGTGGCCTCTGCTAGAATACCAAGCCTTTACAAAACTATAGGAAGTAGCATGAGCGAGCCTCGTTACTGTACCCATTACTATTAAAATTCATTACCAACCTTCACAAAGGGCTCGTTGCTTCCAAAAGCCGAAAAAGTATGCATTAACAATAACTCGAGTCGTGCAGGAATGTCCGTCCGTTGTATTATGCAAGAATCGGGATTTAAGACGGCTTTACGGTTTTTGATCGAATTCGGAATTAAGGTTCGTTTGCTCGTTATTAGCGTTAAGGGTCGTAAAGAAGAAATATTGTAGGATTTTAATCTGAGCCTGAAGCCTGAGCCCCAACCTAGTTTATTACAATAATTTTCACAAGAGAACATCTTGTGAAAATTATTGTAATAAACTAGGTTAGTGACGTCTTTTAGGCGGTCATACGCTTGGAAGCGTCTGATACGCGCGGAGCCGTATCCTAGACCATAAGATGATTAGAAGCATCTGCCAGGCAACCACAGCCAGAAAGCAAGTTTCTGAAATGCAGGATAGGACACCAATTAGGAGTAGGTATATAGTAATTTAACTCCTAATTGGTGTCTTATGTCATTTGCCTGGATCTCGCGCTAGTTTGGGCTAGTCCACACTTGTATTACCTATCCTTCGAAGTGTTAAAACACCTCACCTCACTTTAAACCTAGGTTAAGGCCACCTTGTTTCGATGATTTAGGCATTTTACTCGCCCAGTCGACTTGCATCCGCGTTACGCGGGAGCCGACTTCATATGAACTCCGGTGATCTTTATCGGCGGGCGAGAACGCCACAGTATAACATAATGCAGTAGGTACGGTGAGTTTAATTTTATTGACTGTATTCCTTTAGTATATTGATTATTTTATTGACTATATTCCCTTAGTATATTCTTTTATTTGATTGAAATGAAAGTTTATTGGATTTATGTAGGTATTGACTGTAAACATAATTACTCTTACTAAACTTTTTGAATAAGAGGTGATAATGATGATTGTAGGAGAGTTTGTGGTACATACCTAAAGAATACAAACAACAAATGAAAACAAACATAATTGTTATGTACAATATTTATTCTCATTTATTATACATACAGGTGGATTTAATATGAGGAATAAAATGCTTATTTTTAATTAAAATTCATGATAATTTAGAGTTCTAGTGCTGGGTCCAGGCTCATTTTCATTTATCCATATGGTCATATTATGTTATGACCCAAGTTTCATTTGGATCTTTATTAAGAAGTCTAGGTCCTCACTGAACTGCTCCGCGGGCAGTGCTGGATTTACACATTTGCCGCCCCAAAGCTTTACAATTTTTGCCGCTTCTACTAACTTCTAAATCTCTCTATAACTAGATACACTGTTCTAAATAAAGTAAATTCCTTTTTTAACCAACTTCAAAAAAAGAGGAGGTCCTTAATTCGACTGTTTCTTTTTTAATATTTGTTGCCTTAGAACTTTTGAAAGGGTGGTCCGATTTTCTTGTTTCACTTTTTATTTGAAAGCTGGTGCTTCCCGTGTGGTCCTATTTCAATTTGGATCCATGAAAAATCTTGAAAACTATATAATTCAGTTTGTAGTTTTCAACTAGGTAAATCAATTATTTTAGGGAATAATCTTGTTTCTAGATAATTTTTACAACTTTATTTGTTTATTTTTAAGCTAAGAAAAGCATAGCTTTGTTTTTACTGCACTACTTATAACTTCAAAGGTAGGCTAAGGACGATAGGTAGGTAAGGCCCAATACTGCTAACCATGCACCTGTCAACGTCGAAATATCCAAAAGTGGGCGGTTGAATATTTTGTATTTGCGTTTTGTACAAGCGAATCATGTACTTGCCGTAGAACTAGAATCATTTAATTTGGCAATAAGCTAGGACTAAAATAATGTTAATTTGTAGCTTATTCACAAAAAAAAAGTTTTATTCACGCCATAGACCAAACACTATAGGGTACCTATACCCACTTCCCGTTGACCTAGAATTTTGATATTTGACAAGAAACAAGATCTTACAAATATACAATAGAATGTCGCACTTGACATTTCATTGTACTATATGGTTTGTCGCCACGCCGCGCCGTAGAGGTTGTTAGTTTTTGAAATTTTGATTTTACAAATGTGTCTTTTTGGGTAGGTACATTTTATCTGTAGTAGTAAGAAAGAACTGAAACGGGATCAAATTCGAGGCAAACGGCTGAAGTAAATGTTGTCAGCGAGTGCAGGGAGCCGCGTAAACTTTACGTGTTTTTACAGTAAACATTTTGTGCGCCTGGGTATTTTGATAGTGACAAAAAGCTTGTAAAACCAATACAATAACGAGCGAAGCGAGATGAACTCGTATCTAAGAAAAAGGTAAGCAAAATTGTTCACATGTTACAGACTTTTACAGCCGCTGTCAAAAATAAAGGAAGCAACATAACGGCGAGCGGAGCGAGCCGCTTTTTGTTTAAGATTTTAGTGATCTTCTATCGATAAACGACTTGTAGACACACTTTTCTAGCCTGCTGCCGCAAAAATAATGTATGAAATAAACACACAAAAAAAACGGCGAGCGGGGCGATCGGTTAAAAAATGAGAAGTTTGGGTACGGCAATCAACATGCTCTGATGTAAGCGTACCACATATTGTTGATATGCAGTGCTGGATTAAGCCAGCACGGGGCCCGTAGCAAATGTGATCTAGAGGCCCTTGAATTGCATATTGTTTCAAATTTAGGATGAACGTAAATTAAATACTAAAGATTTCTGCTGTGGTGAGCAAAGTTACTTTAAACCAGGGTTAAGTTCTAATACTGACAGGCGGAGCAATACATTTTTGGTCTTATTAGGTACATTTTATCTGTAGTAGTAAGAAAGAACTAAAACGCTTGTAAAACTAACACAATACCGAGCGGAGCAAGCTGAACTCGTATCTAAGACTAAGGTAAGCAAAATTGCAGGCATGTTTCAGACTATTACAGCTGCTGCCAAAAACAAAGGAAGCAACAAAACGGCGAGCGGAGCGAGCTACGAATTTTTTTGGTTACGATTTTAGTGAAAGTCTATCGATAAACGACTTGTAGACACACTTTTCTAGCCTGTTGCGGCTAAAATAAAGTAAGACACAAATAAAAATAAAAAACGGCGTGCAGGGCGATCGGTAAAAATATGAAGAAAATGTGAGAAGTTTGGGTACTCAGCAAATAAAATAGCTAAGACAATGGTGAGCAGAGTGAACTGCACATATCTATGAGACTAATTCTTTTGTAGTCAAAAACTTTTTACTCGCTGCTAAGACAAAAACGCTAGCAGCTCTAGAAATAAACGAAAAAAGGAAAGTTTTGTAAGCTTTATTGTAAACAATAACTATTTGGCAGAGGTACCACGTTCCAGGTAGGTATGCATCCAACAATTAATAATGGTGCGTGAAATGAAACACAAATCAACTTGCGCTGGATGAAGCTAAAGGTGCTATGTAACGATGTGAAGATGTTTTTCAACGATTTTGCCTTCTTAAATAGCAATGTATCTGCAATAATTTTACAACATATATAATGTTTGACATTTATATCATTTTGACCGCAAGAGCCTAGCGCCTGGCCCCCCTAGGCGCGGGGCCCGTAGCTTTTGCTTCTCGTGCTACGTGGATAATCCGCAACTGTTGATATAAGTAAATAATTAAAAGTTCAGTGAGGATTAAGGCGTCTTTTACTTATTTTCACATCCACGCCGATTACGCCGATCACGCCGACCCCGCCAACCAATTCGACGCTGGGCGCCGCCATCGCACCGATGAAATGAGCATCGGCGCACATGTCTAATACATACCTAAATTAATTATTTAGATTCTCAAATCGAAACGTCTCATTGGCAAACACAATATCATTTTTTTAAGGTATTGCATAGCTTCTATCGCGGGCCTTGAGCGCGGGGACCGAATCCAGAAATTCCGTAACGAAAAAACCTCACGCTCCCCACTCCGACCGGAACAGCGGTGATACTTTTTAGTTTTGCCATCTATCGATGAATAGTAGAACTTTTAATGACTTTTTGTAATATGACGTTTGTCTCTTTAGTTCAGCAACTCGCCTCTAGATGGCATTGCAATAGCTTTACCGCGGCAGTCCCCGAGTGCGACACGTCTTTTTTTATGATTAATAATATTTTCTAAGTATAATGTTGAGTAGTTTTTTATACTGCAAAGTATAAAAAACTACTCCTCAAGTACCTAACGAAAAGGACACGTAGTCAGTCGAGGCGGCAGTAACAGGCCCTCCCTAGGCGGCAAGAGTGGGGAAGCGGCTGCTGCCACCGGCCGCCGGCCGCCCCGCTCCCACGCCACCGCAACAAAAAATTGGTAAAAAAATTGGTGCGCAAAAAAAATTGGCGCACTAATTTTTTTTGGGCCAAATATGCCGCCCCCTCTAATTTTGCCGCCCTAAGCTTCAGATTCTATGATAAATCCGGCCCTGCCCGCGGGTGACGGAATAGGACCAGATTGCAAATTAATAATGATTTGCGATAAAAAATTCTCATTTTCTTTATTTTCGGATTTGGTGGATTCGCATTCAAATGCCAGATTCCGTATAGGCATACCACGATATGTCTGGGGTTGACGATTTCTGGCAGCAGACAGAAAATAATTTACATAAATTTAAGCTAATAAAAAAGAAAGAAAATAATTTACATAAATTTAAGCTACTTTAAAAAAATATTTAATTAAAAACTGTTTTTATTCCTTGCAAGAGTTCTTAGATCTATAAATTTGTATTTAATGTGTTTATTTGTTTATTATTCCATTTTTTACTAATTTAATTTATTATTTTTGTAATTTGATTTATAAAAAAAATATAGTAGCATTTAATTTTGTTGCTGTCATGTTAAATTTAAGTTTACAACTCTTTAATTCTAATAGGTACCTATGTACCTACTATGTTACTACTACTATGTTACTAATATTAATATGTATTGTAGTGCCCTAACCGGGTCCATGTTTGAAAGTATTTGTAGGTACCTATTTACTTCTTATCTAACCCACAACATGGTGTCAATAAACATTTTGAATTTGAATTTGACATTTGTGGTAAAAGTGTGATAACTTTGATTTCCAAAATTCATCATCTTTTTCGATATGTACTGGTTCAGATCAATTTTATTTTATTTTCGTAAATCACTGCACGTCGCACGTCGCGCGTCGGGCAGGAAGAGTACTGGCACAGGTCCGACGTCGGTAAGCGCCACCGCGCGACTGACGAAGCCCGCGGACGTCGCGCCGCTCGCGGTTTTGTAGGTTTTTAGGCATCATTAATAGGAAAATAACACTACAACATCCACCTCAGCGATTTGTACTAGAAAAATGATTTATCTAAAGATTGGTGTAAAAATAAGGTCAATAAGTTTATTATTTTAGGCACAGTATTGAAAATGATTTTTAAAAAGAGGCAACTTTGGTATTTTTTTCTATCGAGCGAAGTTCATCTGATTGTGTAAATGTAAGCGAATTGTACTCTGTAAGATCCTCAACTGAAACATATATTTTTTTCAGAAATTTACGTCAATTTTTGACTGATTCATATTGATTTTAAAAACAGCATTTGCGGTATAAGGCGCCCTTAACTTTTTATTGACAATGTGCAAAACAAAAGTTAGATAGTACGTACTTAACTACCTATGACAAAGCTCTTGATTAGGAATTACCTATTATGACCCGTCATAACGTAAACATCGTCGTCACAATGTCGTCAATGGTATACTTACTTTAATTTATGCTTGTGCAGTATAAAGTTGTAACCAAAAACTAACGATACCCATCAATATGCAATCATAGCGGTACTCCAGCCGGTCGCTATAAAATTATATTATATCATGTTTGTAATATTAACACGTAATATTTACATCGACGCTTTGATGATTTAATGAGAGAAATAGTTTTATTGATCGTTAAAACTGGATATAATAAGCTACTAACCTTATCAATCACATTATGGAGTCTACTAAACATACTTGTCGGAGGGTCACCGCTAAGTTGACAAAACACTGTTAGCAGCCTACAATTATTCGACACTCGAACTTTTCGCCCAAAAGTCGTACCTCATGCGCAACTGAGTTGGCTACACATGCATCTATGTGAGTAACGTCAACGTCAGGGTTAAGGTGAAATTAAACCAAAACAGATGAAAATTCGCATGTCTATCTTCAAACACACAAAACATCATCACCATAAATTTCAAATCTGATGTTAATCACCATCGGCGTCATCTGTCAAAATCATTAACCATGCCTGCGCCCTGTGTGTGCGCCGTTCTTGTACTTGGAACGCAAATCGAACTCCTAGGACGGACGGTGCGGGGCGGGGTGGGTAATCTCGTTCAGGTGGAGGGCGGGGAGTGTCCATTCTATACTATTATACTATTATTATATTCTGTGTGCGAGGATGTGTCGCCAACTTGGGTTAGTAGACTCCCATTAACACATAAAATGCACGAGAGAGAACCCACGAGCTGGTAATGATACGAATAAAATAATTTACATAAATAAATGAAATCCTAAAGACAAAACAGGGAGAGTTTTGGTCCAAATGAGTTTTAAACAAGGTTCCAAGTTTGAAATGAGTTTCTCAAACTCAAGATGTACTTACCTCTTCAATTCCATCTTGAAAATATTGAAAGTTTGTTTGTGGAATTAATTTCTACGGTTTCGGAGCAAAACTTAGAGTTCTTCTAAATGTTTTTGGTTTATTTTGCTATAAAACTTTTTATTTTTATTAGGTACACAAAACACATAACTAAAATAAAATAAAAGCTGCAGTTCAGCTTAGAAAAAACTAATATAGGAATGTTGAACAAAATATCAGGTTTCGAGTCTTTCTCGATTTTTTTTTATTTTGCTTGATAATGATGATCAAAAGAATTTCATTCCTGATAGCCTAGACGAGCATTGGGTATTGTTGGAAACAGGGCGGCACAAGCCACGTGCGACCCGCATGCCCAGCGTGTGGATTATGGGTAATACCCCATAAACGGCAATAAGGAGCTTATCAGGGGGGGGCCTGCGTCCAGCAGTGGACCAGTACAGGCTGTTGAGGACACAAAACAATAACATGACCTTTCCATTTGTTCCAGAAATCGTGGAAGAGCAAAGATGCCACGACACAGAGTTCCGGCTGACATGCCGCGACCTGGACTCCCACATAGCAGTTCTGGAGGCCTGGTACACAGCCCTCCACGAATACCACCCCCCCACAACCCCCCATCTAGAACTAAAAACTGAAAACGACTCGGAACTAAACCGTGTCTTTGTGTATTCTAGTCCAAGCCATAACGGCGTCTATGAACCTACAAATCATTCCTTCTTTGAGAACTTCACTTTAGCGAATAATGATACATTTGTGAATGATAGTTTCTGGTTGGTGAATGATACGGTGTTGCGTGAAGGTGAGGTGGTTAGTGGAAGGTGTGGGGGGGATGAGTTTAGTAGGAGTTATGCCAGTTGGAGGGAGGGAGATAGGAGAAGACCAGGGATGTCTTGGAACTCCTCTGTGAACTTGAGAGCGCCGCTGAGCTATCGGTAAGTTTCTTAAATATTTTTCAGGGTTGATTTCTTTGCAAGTGTTGCATTTATGTTTATTTGGAAAAGCGTATTACCTCTTTGGCGTCACCTTTACTGGAGGTACTCTAGTTAGCTGGTGGTCAAACGCTTTAGGTATAAATCTATTACCAATAGAAAACAGAGCCTTTTGTAAGTGGTTGGACACGCACTTGGCCATCTACCTGGGTACTGTTGTTATGTAGGATTTAATTATTGTACAGAACACTTTTCCATTTCTTTGACTCATCATCGTCAGCCTATACTAGTCCACTGCTGGACATAGCCTCCCCTAATGAGCGCCAAAGCGCCCTGTCTTCAGCTTGACTTGATTTATTTGACTCAAGCTCGACCATAATATTAAAATGCCGTTCTTCAAACCGTGGCACCTACCCACAAATCATCTTGTTTAAAGTCCAGAAAATAAATTCCACTTAGAACTGTAATTATTACGATCCCTATTATTAACCGGGTTCTTACAGCGTATTATTTTATAGTAAATCTGGTGGTAATAATAGGTTTGAAATAATGGTTGGATTGTTTTCTATTATCTGCCAAATTGGGATTAATTGTTTTTTGGTTTGGCTTCTATTTTCTTGGGGGGTCTCTCTATTTTTGTTAGAGCCTTTTTATATCTGTGAATAGATGAAAATACTAATGGAATAAAATGCAATAATAGAAACATTTTAGAACGAGTAATAAACATTGAAAGAATTGAGCTAACTGCAGACTGTTGCAAAAAATATAAAGGTAGCCTGATACATATGATCATACCAATCAGAAGCGCATTGCCCCGCGGTATGGCAATGCTGATGCGCTTCGTCAGATCAGTAATGGAATTATATTTGTAAGTAAAGTAACTTATTCTGTAATTATTTACTACAAAAAATGAACTCATTTAAAAAGAAATGTACAAATGCGAGCTTAACCCAGATAAAGAGTTTTCTTCCAGCAAAACCTTAGAGTTAGAGAGGCGATGGAATAGGTAGAGGAAGTATACAAATTACGAATCTACAATACAAAATAATAATGATCCCAATTTATGCACAAAGTACAGCTTAGTTTCAATCCTTCAAAACAATTTAACGATTCATTTACGAATACGTAACACAACAGTCATGTCGTGACGTATCGTATCAAAGTCATAGCCGCGTACCCACCTAGCGCACAGGCTCGCGCGGCAGCCTCGGTGTCCGGATCGCGAGCGATGGCTCCCGCGGCAGCCTCAGTAGTTTTGTTCAATTTACACGAGGCCGCCTCGCGAGGCAATTCCGCGAGTATTCGTAATGGACAGTCGTGTATTTTCAGCTGCAGTTATTTTCCTAGCTGCTTACTGTTTAAAGAAACGAAAACAGTCACGTATCAAGAAAAAACCTAGACGCTTCTGGATTAGAAAAAGGGTCCCAAAGCGCATTGTACGTGCTGTACAGTTGTATTAAGCGAATGGACTCCTCCTGACTGCCCATGATATCAAAATTACAGAAGACAAACACGGCAAGAGACAAAACTTGAAGTAGCTTCGCGCGCGAGCCAAAACATAACCGTCCCCACCTAACGCACAGCGCTCACTGAGGCACCTTTGAGCGCGTCAAGTTTACCGACAACAGATGGCTCGGGGCCGAGCCGTGCTCGGTCGAGCAAACGCGCGCCCGAGGCAGGCCGAGGCACGTCCACACCAGCCGAGGCATTTGGCTCGCGAGGCTGCCGCGCGAGCCTGTGCGCTAGGTGGGTACGCGGCTAATTTACACGAGGCCGCCTCGCGAGGCAGGCTGAGCCATCGTAATTCCGCGAGTATTCGTAATGGACAGTCGTGTATTTTCAGCTGCAGCTATTTTCCTAGCTGCTGACTGTTTAACAGTCACATATCAAGAAAAAACCTAGACGCTTCTGGATTAGAAAAAGGGTCCCAAAGCGCATTGTACGTGCTGTACAGTTTTATTAAGCGAATGGACTCCTCCTGACTGCCCATGATATCAAAATTACAGAAGACAAACACGGCAAGAGAGCCAAAACATAACCGTCCCCACCTAACGCACAGCGCTCACTGAGGCACCTTTGAGCGCGTCAAGTTTACCGACAACAGATGGCTCGGGGCCGAGCCGTGCTCGGTCGACCAAACGCGCGCCCGAGGCAGGCCGAGGCACGTCCACACCAGCCGAGGCATTTGGCTCGCGAGGCTGCCGCGCGAGCCTGTGCGCTAGGTGGGTACGATCAGAATCGGTAATTGAGACACGTCCCGTTTTATTCTAGCACGTAGAGCAAATAAACGTAGACAACTAGGCTTTACGTTTTCCCACGAGAATATTTGATGTTGGGGACAGAATCGTAAACTCTTAAATGTTAGAGAAGCATGATACATTTTTATGAAATAAAAAATGAACACACATTTTTGGTTGTGTAGAGTTTGCAACGATTCCAAAACTACTCAACCGATTTGTCAATGTATATCGATCGGAACACAGAAAGCAAATAAAAAGAAAGCATCCACTAACTTTGATATTCAGAATTTTATGGTAAACTAATGTTAAATTGAATGCACAATTCAAATTGAATAAAATGATGAGAGAGCCAAAGGTTATCTCGCCCAATGTGCACGCCCTCATTGATAACGTTTGAATTGTACCTTTGTTTTTATAAACACATGTTTTTTGATCGTGAAGTCGCTTCAAATAAATTATTTCGATTGCTACCTCGATTACCCCACTTTTGTTATCAATTAGTAAGGGATAGATTTATTAAATGATAAATAAAAATAAAAATTGTTTATTTCAAGCACGTAAATAACTCATAAAATTAAACTATAATAATATTACACAAATAATAATTTAATTATGGCTTTCGATAAACCAAAGAAGATGCGAGACAAGTCCGTTGTTTTAGAAAACGTAGAACATAGAATTTACTTAAATTCTACTCGTACGTATGCTCATGCTCGTACGCTGTTATGTACGTATGTTTTTAGGGTTCCGTATTCAAAGGGTCAAACGGGACCCCTATTACTAAGAATTTAAGTCTGTCCGTCTGTCACCAGGCTGTATTTCATAAACCGTGATAGTAAGACAGTTGAAATTTTCACAGATGATGTATTTCTGTTGCCGCTACAGCAACAAATACCTACTAAAACAGATAAAATAAATATATAAGGGAGCTCCCATACAACAGACATGTTTTTTTTGTCGTTTTTATTGAGCAGCGCCTTGCGGTTTCACCCGCGTAGTTCCCGTTCTCTTGGGAATTCCGTTTAATATAGAGCCTATGTCACTCCCTGAAAAGTAAGTTTTTTAATGATTAAATATTTTTTTTAATTGGCCCAGTAGTTTTGGAGCCTATTCAATACAAACAAACAAACAATCAAATCTTTCTTCTTTATAATATTAGTATAGATGGTACGGAACTCTTCGTGTGCGAGTTCGACTCACACTTGGCCGGTTTTATTTACAGTTAGATACTAAGCACCAGTATGAACGAAATTGTTTTTGTTAATTTTTGGATTATCTTATTTATTGGTTGGTAGAGCAGGGTACAAAAATGTAGAGACAGATAGAGTTAGATACGGATGTGACGTGCCTTAATAAATTCTGAATCGAAAAACATACTATTGAACGCCTATATTCTCTAGCTTTGATCTAGTAATTGTAGGATCTAGCTGCTTTACATAATAGCTAGAGTTCAGCCCAGAATACAAATTGACTTATCTAGTCTAGACTGATACCCACGGGGCTCTATTATTAAGCTATCTGTAGAAAGAAACATGGTGATTGTTTTTTTGTTAATATTCTGAGAATTATCGGCTACATTCCTGTATTTAACTAATATCTAATTCAACGCTATTAGCACGATTCACGAAGATTTTTATAATATAACTAGCTGCGCCCCGCGGCTTCGCCTCCGTGGAATTGTTTTATGCCACGTCCCACGGGAACGGTATATTCGGCAAGTTCGTTTTTTCAATGTAGTTCGATTTTTCAACTTAGTTTAACGCATAGTTCCTTCTACAACAGTTTACGTTTCTACGAACGAACCAGTTAAACGTCGACTGGTTTTTCAACTAGTTGACAGATTATAAAAAACGGTTTCGTTTCGTTAACACAAAAATAGTCAACGACCCACCACTACACAAGGAGGCCAGGCGGGCATGTGTGCATCATAGGCAATGAAAGTGTTACTCTAAAAATCTCTCTTTTTGAGAGTACGGTACTTCCGAATTTCTTGAAATACCTAACTACTTTTATTTCAACACTTTGACAAACGGGTGTTTAACGACTTCGGTGTTGCCAGCCACTTAACGACTGATTCGCACTTTGATGGTTATTTCTGAAGAGTCAAAGCAAGTGACGGAAGCTGAACGTCAACGTTTTGTTAACCGCTGACACCGCAGAGTAGCTATTCTTAATTTGTCACGAGAACGAAAAATTACAACAATGGGAATGGAATGCTTGTTTTCTTGTTTTAAACTTTTCTGACCTAATTTAATTTGAATGTTACAGTTTTGAAAAGTTATATTGTTACCATTATTTTCATCCGACGTGGCGATATGTTTTTCGAGTATTTCTTGTGTTTATACATAATTAAGTAGGTATGTTTATGCTAACTATTACACAATCTATGGCCTATAGTTGTAGGAGAGAAGCAGGTGCTATTATCTATTCTGTTTCCCTAACATCATGTAGGTACGTTTAAACTCGAAACTATTAAAAGTAAACTTAATCTAGAACTTATAAGCTACCAGTGCTCGGTGTGTCCAGAATATGCATTTTGTAGACCTTTGCCCCGCATTTAGCGAAAAAAAAATAAAAAAGCAGGGACTGCGTCGGGTTTTTTATACTAGTCTAAATAACGTCTTGATAAATAGTTGGAAAGTATGATGTTTATTTTATTAGATTCTTATTGATATTATACTAACAATTTATTTCAACTTCGAAAATCTCTATAATTATGGGGCATGTTAGACGGTCAATCAATAGATTTAATCAAGAATTTGACTGAGTATTTTTTTTTATTACCAACAACTTTCAAGAATGTGATTTGTTTTATAATACTTAACTACCTACATTTGGATTTGACCAATTAGCTCGGATATCGACATATTTATCCGAATGTTTTCGGTTGATTATTTCCAAATTACCTTGTAGTATTTGAGTTTAGTGAAGTCGGAATTAAAGATTTATAAATTGTGTGCTTCAAATATATTAAAAGAAATAAATTTTGACTGTGAATATATGTCCACTATGATATGATAAAATATGTGATAGTGGTAGAGATAGATGACTGTATTAGCTATAATATTGAATAATATAATAAGTAATCTATATTATAGTTATTGCTCAAATGTTTATATTGTAAATACTTACTTATATTATTCATAATAGTCTGCTAACTTGCACACTGCTGAATCTCGCTCTGTCTTCTTCTATTGACATAAGTCAGAGTGGGAAATGACACTGCTAAGCAGCTGTTAAAAGTTAGCGGACTATTATGAATAAGGGGGTACCTTCTAATACGTTTCTTTAATTAGCTGATGTTTTAGCATTTTTAATAAAGTTTTCATGTCGTTATTATATTCTACACAAAACTGAATTTATTATCACAATAAAAGCTTTAGGGATTTTTCTACACATAAAAGACTATGTTCTAATATAAGTGTTCCATGAAAACGAGCCTGCCTTTTCTTATAATAATACTTAGAATGTTTAAAACATTTTAAAAAGCCTCGTTATTAGAAAGGTATTCAGAAATTACAGATATTTTTCACTTTATTAACCTTTTAGCTGAGTCTTCACAGTTTTTACGAGTCTACCATTTCTGTCGCCATCATAGACAACCCGTTGATTGTCAGCGGCCATAATGTTTTTATTGCAGCTCATAATGCCTACCAGCCATAACTTCCAAAATGTCTAATTACTAAGCGCCTAGCATTTTATTTAGATCAGAGAGTAAGCAATTAAACTATGGACATTACAACTGTATTCCAAGACTATCGTACTTCAAAAAATATTGAATAAGAAAATTACAATAAAATACTAGAAATAAATTAGTCTAATCATGTTGTTATTTCTAATTAATGAATTAACAATCTTTTTAATAAATTCTTAGTTAAATCACACTAACATTATAAATGCGAAAGTTTGTATGGATGTATGGATGTATGGATGGATGTTTGTTACCTCTTCACGCCAAAACTACTAAACGGATCAGGCTGAAATTTTGCATACAGGTAATTTTAATCCTGGAATCAAACATAGGCTACTTTTTATCCCTAATATTTATTTTTGGTTTCTGTGGATAATCAAGTAACATAAAATATGGAGAAAATGAGCTACGGTACATACAGGGTCTCCGGTTAAGGTCTCCTAGATTAATTAATATTATGGGGGCTGTAGTTTCCATAATTGTGGACTGATTTGACTATAAAATACCATACCCCCCAAATGTAACCGTTTTCAACACATATTGCACCATAAAGTTTCAAAAATATCGCCTATGTTTTGTCTATTTACTGCTACTTTTTAGGGTTCCGTACCCAAAGGGTAAAACGGAACTCTATTGCTAAGCCTCCGCTGCTGTCCGTCTGTCTGATTTGTATATTTAGATTTTTGTGGATAATGGTACGGAACCCCGGAAGCGCGAGTCCGACTTGCGCTTGGCCGGTTTTATTTCTAACTAGCTGCGCCCCGCAGCTTCGCAAAATTACAGGTAAATAAACAAACAGGGTCGGAGAAGACCGTTCATGATGAAAAAAAAATGAACAAAGTAGTAAAGACAATACAAAAATAAATGCTAAGAGTAGACGAAGTCTAAAGGCGGCTTCATCGCTACGAGCGATCTCTTCCAGGCATCCTTTGGATCGTCTTGGAATCATTGTCCAGGAGTATGAGAATGTATAAGCACATAAAAAAGAAACTATGTTATATTAATAAGTCTAACCCAACTAAAAGTCTATGGGTAGTTGAACTAGTTTTGAACTGAAAAAACATCTAATTTGCGTGCTTCATTGAACTTTTATCGTTCATACTCCTTATTTGTATCATATTACACCTCTAAACCCAAACAATTTCTCTCTGCTTGGCTTGGAGCGTAAGATTAAAGCGAATTATCATAATGCCGCTTCTCAATTGGAAGTGCTTTAATTAAAATAATTTGTAGAACACTTGCAAATTATATTTACATATTATAAGGGTGGAAGAAAAGTCCAGGAGTTGCTGAATAAGGGCTCAAAAAGATAGGATATACACACTTGTGCATAAATTTAGACAGGGTTTTTGGTAATTCACTGAAACTGCGGGAACTACAGGGTCTGCTCAATATACAATACAAAACAATTAAACTTGGTGTTGATATTAGGTAAGTACCCTCTGTCGCCATGACCTACGGAGCTGAGACGTGGACACTAACGATAGGGGCGGTCCACCAGTTTAAAATTAGCTCAGCGAGCTATGGAAAGAGCCATGCTCGGAGTCTCTAAGGAGGATTCGTAACGAATACATCCGACAGAGGCCAGAGTTATCGACATAGCTAAAAGAATTAGCAGCTGAAGTGGCAGTGGGCCGGCCATATCTCGCGAAGAGCCGCTTAGTAATTCTTGACTGGAGACCGCGACTCGGCTACGGCTCGGCTAAACTACTGGACCGATTTAAAAAATCTTTCACCTTTACAAAGCTTACTTTTCAGAGAGTGACATAGGCTATATTTTATCCCGGCATTCCCACGGGAACGGGAACTACGGGGCTGAAACCGGGAGGCGCTGCTAGTTACCAATAACCCTGTATTGTGATAACATAATTCGATATGTTTTATTGAACAGTTTTTACGGGCTTATTATTTTCAAAGCGGTAAGTAAACAAAAACAAACAGTAAATGGTATCACACTAATATTATAAATGCGAAAGTTTTTATGGATGTAAGGATCTATGGATGCATGGATGGATGGATATGTTTGTTCTGAAAGGATTGAACTGAAATTTTGCATACAGGTAGTCCTAATCCTGGAATCAAACATAGCCTACTTTTTATCCCATAAATTAGTTCCCGTGGGATAGAAATAACCTTTAAACACGCAGCTAGTAACTTCATAAACATTGATTTTCTAAAGCAATATCGTTATGAAATCCTCAAACCTCGAAAGTCTTGAGAAAAGTAAGTACCTGCCTATTTCCTCAATATCTTGATTTGGATCACCTTTTCCTGATTACCTACCTACGTACTACCATCATGAAATTCTATACATCATAGCATCTTAAAAGTTTAGTACCATTTCCATTTCCTCTCCAGCATGTTACATTTTTATGAACGTGGAGATTATAAATTCTAGAGCACACATTTGAACAAGCTATAAAATACGTGCCATTCTTTTTCTGTCTGCGTACTGATTTATGAATGAGCTTTTATTCATACTGATGCAGAATCATTTTAAATCGTCTGTTTTAATCAGAACTAGTAGTTTGCATGTCTAAATTCAGATCAGATTGAACTGATATGTTTTTCAATAATATTGACCATGTACCGTGGGCTTGAAAAGTCTGCTGCCTGGTTATTTCTATCCCATGCGAACTGATTAATGGATAGCCAATGAGTTATATCAGTTTTAGATCAATGCAAAGTTTCAGCCCGATCCGTTCAGTAGGTAGTTTAAGAGTGAAAAAATTTAACAAACATCCATCAAAACTGTCGTATTTATACTATTCGTGTGATGTGATTGCTGTGATAGTGTGATATATACCTTAGCATAAAACACGAAGGGCCCCACATAAGCCCTATGAACCCTTAAAAGCCTTTTCTACCCCGCTTGCCTTAAAATAAAGACCCTTAACGCCGTTGATGTATAGGGTGTACCAGAAATTCAAGCAATTATCCCAACCTCTCAAACATTAACATAATTTACTGTAATCCGAACGAAAACAACTAAGCCTCTGTTTAGAAACGCTATGTAATTAAATTACTCACTGTCTTCTCTCATTAATTACAGGCATCTTGTTCCCATATTCAAAGATTTTGACGTCCCTATTTCGTAATCATCAAACAATATCCAAATTAAACCCTATTTTTATCATGCCAAAGTTGATTTTAGTGTGTAGCTTTTTGATCCATTTCACGGGTAAAGCGTGTCAAATTACGTCACAATTTAATTACGCGGAACGTTAGAATTATGTCAAGTCCATTGCCGTTTTAAAGTGCAGTCGATCAATCAAGATCTTATTGAGGCATCGATGGATTGTTTACAATTTATTTTTATTGATAAAATGCTTTGATTAATGGTGGAATTATTGAAATGTGGTTTATCAGTACTTCGTTAAAAAGGTCATCGACAAAAGTGGTTTTAAATGTGCATTGTGCTCAAAAAGCACCTGGTTCTAGGTTATTTATGGTTAGTAAACTTTGAAGATGATTAATAGTGTTCTTTGAACTTGTATGGTTTTAATAATATTGATGAATTAAATGTGCTTAGGACAGCATTTCTTTCAACTTCTGTTGGCTTAAGCCAGATCAAAATTCCGCTTTTTGAAAATTGCCATTGAAATTCAAAATTGAATTGCATTTTCTATTAATTATTTGAAAGAAAAATATGAACGAAAATTATAAATAGAAATAAAATAAAAATAAAAATCATTTATTTCAGACCGAAAGTCCATAGACACATTAAACAATTACAATTTCAAGAATCAATTAAATAAAATAAGTTTATTATAATCAAATAATTTAAACTATTATTTACAATTGAGCTAACTGCAGCCTGTTGCAAACAATCTACAGGTAGCTCAACTATTTTTATTCTTATGTATATTCGTATAACTTTCTTATGTTAATATGTGGCATGTAATGTGCCTAAAAAATATAAAAATGTACGAAACTGAAACTATATAACATTTATTTGGCTCCTGAAACACAGGTTTTAATTTAGTTCAGGAGCTTATGGCTTATTACTGTGTGAAATTATAATTATGACAATAAAACATTTTTTTACTTTATTTTACTTTGTTAAAAGATCTTAGCATATTGTCTTCTTTTGTTCCTAAGGCCTATCAGAGACGCGGCGCGTGCAGCGGCCTCGTCATCGCCCGCGTAAACACAAACATATCGCAATGTACGGTAATGTTTATGTATAGGCGGGGCGTGAATAGTGGCCCGCGATGCCGAAAAACGCTTCTCCGTAATCAGACTCTACGAACGCCATATACTTAATAAATAATTAATAAATAATAAATAATGTCGGACAATTCACACAGTATTATCTAGCCCCAAGCTAAGCAGAGCTTGTGTTATGGGTACTAGATAACTGATTACATAATACAATACACTACATAGATATATTTTTTTATTATACATAGAACATCCAGAACGCCCTGAACAACATTTGTCCCGAGGCAAAATCGAACCCGCAACCTCCTGCGTCGCAGGCGGACCTTCGCCCACCGCGCCACAGAGGTCGTCTATGTCTGTTTATGTTTGAATTTAGTGCTGGCCACGCGACTATGCACGCGCCGCTGCAAGGCGTCACTACAACAGTGTTGATCCACTGCTGGACACAGGCCTCTCCCTGAATATACTGACATAGTTTTATGTCATTATTATATCAACCTCAACCTCCCTCAACCTTAACATCCTGTATTGGTCCACTGCTGGACTGGCCTCCCCCTGATAAGGGCCTTTTTGGCGTTTATCAAATGGGGGGTAATGCCCATAATACCCACGCTGAGCATGCGGGTTAGGGATCGCAGTTTGGTGATAGAATTGTTCTCCAGTAAGAGGCGATTAAGGGATATCCACCGGGGGGCAGGACGCAGCGCCCCCTGGAGATTATTATATCATTGATTCTTAATTGTAACTAGTCTAAGTTTTCTAGGTTTATTTTAAATAGAGTTAGTGAGTAAATTACTAGTTACGTAATTCTATAAAGTTATAGGAATAAATATTTCATTTCCTGATAACTGCATTATTGGCTATAATCTCATGGGGGAAGAGCCCATAATCGCCAAGCTGGTCATACGGGTTGGGGATGACAATTCGGTGTTAGAATTTTTCCGCAAGAGGCTCTGCCCGCCCCTGGTGGATATCCCTTAGTCGCCTCTTGGGTGGTGCAAATTCTAAGCCAGCACCACACGGATATGAGTGAGTGATACTCTTATAAATATATCTGGACCAGCTGAACAGAGAAGCTTCCTCCAACTTAAACTGGTTTAGTTAGCTAAGAAAAAATCCCATGAGATGAGCATTCAATGGTTTATAAGGAAACATAAATATCTATCACGGAATACTCGACAATGACTTTGAAAAGCATTTCAATTGATAATTTGATACCATTGCTATAGAGATATAGATGATAATCTTAAATTCAATAGGTCAAACTGATGGAATATAATAGTCTGTTATCAATTGGTGGTCCATTCATCTTTAATCCGAAGATCCTTTGACCAGGAAAAAGAACCGTATACATTCTGTCAAAGAGTTCATAATACTAAATCCGATCTAGGCTTTGAGATGAGAAGAAGGAAATCTTTGAAATAAGGTTCAGAATCTGCTACCACTTTTCTTGATGACGTGGAAATGTCTAGTCAATATTAATGTATTCACAGACGAAATATATTTGCATTTATAATATTCATCATCATCATCAACCTATACTAGTCCACGGCTGGACATAGGCCTCCCCTAGAGAGTGCCATAGCGCCCTGTCTTCAGCTTGACGCATCCAGCATCTGTCTGGAGTCTTTCGCAGATCGTCATCCCACCTGGCCAGAGGGCGTCCTACACTACGTTTGCCGAGTCGCGGTCTTCACCTACGCGCGAGATATGGCCGGCCCACTGCCACTTCACCTTGCTAATTCTTTGAGCTATGTCGATAACTTTAATTCTCTGTCGGATGTATTCGTTACGAAATTTATCCTTCAGAGAGACCGTAATATTAGTTTGATATATTTCTGTAGAGTGACCCGAAGAAGTTAAAAAAGGTCTAAGTTTTTGCAGATGTTTCAATGCGCGAGGCACTCATATTAAACCCCGTATCTTAAAAGGCGTATTTCCATAACATCCAAAAAGATTCCCAAATACATCCAACAGCATTTTTTAATTAAAAATCATATTCCCACCCACATCCACGAATTTTTTATACAGTCGACATGAGCAAGAATTCTAGTTTTATTATCATGACAGTTTAAAAATAATGCTTAGCTCTACCACAGTATTGAGTGTCACATTGTTCTTTTTGTAACAAAAAAAGACGTTTGGCACTCGGGGACTGCCGCGGTAAAGCTATTGCAATGCCATCTATAGAGGCGAGTTGCTGAACTAAAGAGACAAACGTCAAGGTTTTTTCGTTACGGAATTTCTGGATTCGGTCCCCGCGCTCAAAGCCCGCGATAGAAGCTATGCAATAGCTTAAAAGTAAACAATAAGGACCTTTTTGTAGGCATGAAGGCAAATTTTCTGAAACTCTGGTATATAGTACCTACAAGTTATCAATGGTCTAAGCCTTTTAGGCTGAAAGCTGACTCGTACGTGTTTGGTCGTAAAGTTCGCTTCTGTAATCAATCTCCATAAAGTTTGAGGTGTTTTATGATGCAGTACCCATCATTACCTTTAACACTTTCATAGCCCAAGACGCAGACGTAAAGATCCCCGGGTACGGCGGCGGCGGCAGCGTCGCACGTTTCTAGCATTTACTGGGCAGTGAATGTAAACGTCGTAATAGTCTATTAAGGGAATCTACTTGAGGAAGAACAGCAGTTTGCTTCTGTGTACTTAAAACACTTCTACTGCGATCACCAATTTCATTTCATTTCATTTATTTATTATACCGTAGGAACATTTCATTTATTTATTTCACCGTATGTACATTTATACGTCGTTTACTTGATGTCGTTGAATCTAATATCACATGGTATAATTATGTGACGATACGTAGCCGGTAAAAATATGTGATTATTTACAACCGGCATAATAATCATTTCATCGCCTTGTAACAGCATAAATATCGGATCGGACCGAGTAAAAGTAATGCACGAAATCAAAATTACATATGTGACATTTCAGCAGCGTAAATATCTATCTACTATAGAGGCATAACTATATTATTTACATGGTACTTTAATCATCATTATCTACGGTATTGTAATAAAATAACCCTGTATACAATGTACCATGTGCTATTTCGTTATAAATAATATTTTATAGTATCTAGAGGTTTCTTTGGTTACATATGTTTTAATGTAGAGTTGAATTCGTATAGTTTTTACAGCAGCGCCGAGAATAGGATGTATTTGTTGCTTGACTGAATGTAGTCACACATACTCTGTAGTAACCAGCTGATATCAGAAAGAAACCTAACATTGCGTTTCTAAAAAGTGTAGGAATGGGGCACAAAATTGGGAGCCAATATTTTACTCTGATTGTTTTCCTGAAAGAAATAAAAACTTAATTATATGCTCAAATTGCTCAGCGTTTTTATGGTTTCAAAATTCGATGAGCAAACAGGGTCAAACTCCCAAAAGCGTAATAGTGGTGTCTCTTCAGATGTGGCCAAAACTAGACTGCACTAATCTGACAGGATTTAAAATTATACCATCCTTATTATATTGATCGTTTTGACCGGGACGGCGACATTTTTAGTACTGTCAAATTAGTTTAGTTTTGTTTTGGCGACATCTGAATAGATACCACAATTATTTATTTATAAGATAAATTATCGGTGATCATCTCATCATTTTTGCTAGCGTTTATTACCGAAATAAATCGATAAAAATATTGACAAGCGAAGTAATAGTATAATGCATAATACTATGTCTGGGTCCCACGTTGCCCAGACTCTTAAGAGACTGGTGTCCTCGGGGGACGCTAGACATTCATCATCATCATATTTCATAGGCCTCTCCTAACAACACCCAAGATATTTACACACATATTTCACAAATCGCACACTCATATTAACATTACTCACACCACACCCATATTTCACAAATCGCACATTTTACCTTCCTTATAATAAATAAACTAGACCATAATTAGATTAGATTTTAGATTTTAACAATTAAAATAGAACATTTAGATTTAAAAATAACTTTTATTTGTTTTTTACTTACTTGTAATCTGTAACGTTTGTTATGGAAGAGCGAGACCCTCTAACACAAGTTTTGATACTTAAATGAGGGTCTCAACCATAGAATTACTGATTGTAATATTGTTACAGAAATAAATATTATTATTATTATTATTATTATTATAATAATACTCGTTTGTAGGAACGAAGTGTTTTGCATTTTTACCAATTGACAGCGTATTAATTTATATCACTGCGCACTCGAGGTTTTACCCGCGTAGTTCCCGTTACCGGAATTTCGCGATAAAATAAAGCCAGTGACATACACTAAATAAATAAATAAATGATGCTGGACTATTCACACAGCATTATCTAGCCCCAAGCTAAGCAGAGCTTGTGTTATGGGTACTAAATAACTGATATACATAATACAAGTAGTAGATATTTTTAATTATACATTGAACACATCCAGAGCGCCCTGAACAAATACCTGCAGATACAACGTACAAATATTTGTCCCGAGCGCAACCTCCTGCGTCGCAGGCGGACCTTCGTCCTGATAAGAAAACTTTTAATGATGAATGATTTTTTAAATCGGTCCAGTAGTTTCGGAGCATATTCAATACAAACAAACAAACCTTTCCTTTTTATAATATTTGTATAGATTATATTATATTAGTTGTTCAGTTATCGACATAGCTCAGAATTAGCAAGTTGAAGTGGCAGTAGGCCGGCCATACCTCGCGAAGAACCTACAACCGATGGGGTAAACGTCTTGAGTGGAGACCGCGACTCGGCAAACGTAGTGTAGGGCGCTCTCCGGCCAGGTGGGATGACGATCTGCGAAAGACTACAGGCAGATGCTGGATGCGTCAAGCTGAAGACAGGGCGCTATGGCGCTCATTAGGGAATCCTATGTCCAGCCGTGGACTAATATAGGCTGATGATGATAATGATGATGATGATATTATATCAGTATAGTATAGACTCAGTTCTTGTTGGGATTGCGTCCGAGGTGCCTCCACGAGGTCGATTCGACCACATCTGCGGTCAGCCCAATGCAATGCTCCTGTACACTGACATGAATATTAAAATTCCTTGCCAAATATTGACAGTTCAGTATTTTATGAAGAACTAGTTTCTGCTCGCGGCTTCGACGATACTTTTTTAAAGTCGTAAACAAACCATCTGTGTTGTTTTTAACCGACTTCAAAAAAAGGAGGAGGTTCTTAATTCGACTGTATTTTTAAGCTATTGCATAGCTTCTATCGCGGGCCTTGAGCGCGGGGACCGAATCCAGAAATTCCGTAACGCAAAAACCTGAGGTCCCCCCACTCCGCCGGGCAAGGAGGTGTGGCTTGAAGGCGTCGTTTCAGTTCGGCATTCTTCGACACGGCGGCGTTGTGTGCGACGTGTGCGTGCGATTAGACGTATTGTAGGTACGACTCTACGAAACTCGCACGAATTCTTTGAATATGAATGAACAAAGTGCATTTATTATTAATGAAGAAACAATAGTGAAAGAAAATGAGTGAGTACTCTATATACATACATTTTATTATTATCACAAATGCAGTAGGTATTAATTTTGAATTGAAAATATAAGTACTTAATACTGCTATAAAGATAACCTAAATTTTTGATATTAAAATGAGGTCCAAGACCCGTTCTTGCACCTGAACTCCTACCTCTCTGCCACCCCCGCGCCTTTGAGGAGTAATCCGTTCATCACTCAGAACCCTCTGATAGGCCGCCGTGATGTTGCCGGTTTGGGTACCTATCCCGGTAAATTCGCAAGGCTTGTGACGCATTTCCTCTAGCTTCACCGTAGCACATAAGCATTTGTCCATACCTACTCCCTCGCACTAAACATAATGTAGGTAGGTAGGTAGGTACCTTCCTAACAATAATAAATAAAAATAACACTTACTCAATAAAATACTGAAAACTTAATAAACTAAACTGCTTCTAATAATTATCAAAAAATTCACGAAACGGTCAGTAGGTACGTTAACACCACGCGCGACTATTCAGACCAGTTGGTGATCACGTACTAAAACAAAATAAAATAATAAAAACATTCGTGAAATTAGGTAAAATTATATCCCTTTATAAAAGCCGAATATTTCTTTGAGTAGCCGCCGACCGAAATCGCGCTGTCATATCTCCTATGAGTTCTAAAGTAATAATCATAAGACTCAAGTTTCCTTTTTTAAAATTTTGTCGGTAAAAATCAAAGAAGCGCGCGCGTACGGCCATCGGGTAGCCCCGCCGCCCGCGCCCGCGCCGCGCCCGCGCCGTGCGGCACGAGCACGCGGCATGGGCCGGGGCCCGTGCCGGGTAGTGCAGTCGACTGCAGCCAATGGAAGCCGTCGACCGCAGTCGATGCGTGTACAACTTGCAGTCCGTGTCAACTTGTAGTCCGTGTAAATGCCCTAGAACTCCCGAGACGAGACTACAAACTTATCTTTTCATAAATAACTAGCTGCGCCCCGCGGCTTTACACGCGTTGTTCCTGTGGAAACGTTAAAAGGTGATTTTTATCCCACGGGACTGATTTATGGAATAAAAAGTAGACCATGTTTGATTCCAGGATTAGAATTATCTGTATGCAAAATTTCAGTCAGATCCGTCCAGTAGTTTTGGCTTGAAGAAGTAACATACATACATACATAGAAACTTTCGCATTTATAAATTAGTGTGATTTGTACCTACCTATACCGTGTCCATTTTGAATGGAGCATAAACGTAAACATACCGCCCATACTTGACCTAAAATTCACTTTGTTGGCGCGTCCTTTTATACGTAATTTACATTACTTGTCGATTTTAGATCCTCCCTTCAATAAAAATTGCTTACAATTATATCTGAAACTCGACGCCAAGCAAGTGAGATTTTGTTATTTGTGTCGTACCTATTTTGTTTACTAACATGCTTCATTCAATATGGATAAACTATACGTACTTTAATTTGCAGCCATGACCTTGAAGCATGCTAATAATTCATTAGAAACATTAACATTTTAAACCATTGATTAATTAAAAAGGGAAGATGAGGTACTAGTTTCATAAGTTGACTTAACGACTGTGGTTTCCGCGACATTTCACGACAAGAAGACAAGAATGCATTTTTCGTTTTTTACTTTGTTTACAACGCTGTACATCTGTTGACGTCTAAAGCCGTAATGGCTGGCAGTCGATGGACAGACTATGATGTCAATGTGTGAGTGTGTTCGTGTACGTACTGAGGGTGGACAGCATATCGAGTGCTTCATTTTATTTCTTACTGAGATTCCGTCCGTGAATTTTGCTAAGTCCATGATTTTAAACACATTTTACTTTGTCTACAATAAGTAACTACCTACGTTTGTACATACACACATACCTATAACCTACGTTTGTACGTTTGGGGCATGGCGTGGCGCGGCGGGGCGGGCGGGCTAAGCAAAGGCCGCATACCTACGCCCGTGTAAACTCTTTCACTTTTACCGAAAAAAAAAAAAAAAAAAGGAAACCGAGTCTTTTTCATGATTATTACTTTAGATCATGATTACATTATATTTAGTGCGATGGAGTAGGTATGGACAAATGCTTACCTAGGTAGCTATCGATAAACTGCGGGCATCAAGTGAGATGATTGGTAAACATCTGGGTAGGTAGGGATCCATCAGAGGACTATCGTAGGGCCTGTGTTTCTGCCCCCCAGAATTAACGGAAAGGCACACAGATGCACATAGGTCGGCCTCCCTAATGAGCGCCATAGCGCTCTGTCTTCAGCTTGATGTATCCAGCATGCAGACGATCTTCTAAAGATTGCAGGCAGCTGCAGTCTTTATCTGATCATCATCCCACCTGGCCGAACGGTCGTTGGCTGTCGACGCTTGCAGTCGGCTGCCGTCACCTGCAGTCGGCTGTTGTCGCCGACTGCTGTTAAAGCGCATCAGGGCGCATCCTTCCGAGCCGCTTCCGCCGGAATCCGTGAGTCTAAAGGATTTGAGTAAAATGCGCCGGTGCGGATATTTGCGCGGGGTTGCCTATGTAGGTACCTACCTATTATTTTATGATGAATGATTTGAAAATGCGATGACTTCGGCGCGTGCGGCCGCAGGGCAGCGCGAACATAATTATTATTATTATTATTTTTTAGAGTTGTAGGAAAACTTACAGCTATTTCTTAAGAATAGTTGTTTACTTAATACATGCCGGTACAGACCAGCGCATGTGTGCTGAGGGCCAATTATAAGTTTCCACAGATATTTACTTAAATAGGATAATAAATTACACAGTGAAAGTAGACGACTTGAGGAAAAGTATATAAAAGGAAAAAAGCAACACAAAGTGAAATTTAAAATTAGTTATCTTAAAAAGAATTCATCGCTAAGTAAGCGTTTCAGCTTACTTGCAGATGTGTTAAATAAATCGACATCAATGTTTTTGCCCAATGAGTTGAACGATTTGCTAGCTCGTATTAAGAATGCGTTTTGTCTATAATTCGTTTTTACTGTAGGAACGTAGAGAATACTCGGCTCTCTCAATGCAGCAGTATTTGTACGGAAACGGAACCCTAATTGCTCCAGCAGCTCAGGACAGTTTACGTTGCCATTGCAGATGTTTATGAGGTATGCTAGGTCAGCAGCTTGCCTCCGATTAGAGAGTGGAAGGAAATGAAATGAAACTTGCGTATAATAATAAACGCTCGCTCATCTTTACGTGTCGGGCGGGTGAATGACCGCAGAATTCAGCTGTGGCTGTGGGTGTACGAGTGGGTACTAGTGGGTAGGTACTTATTTAAGGCAAAATGTGAATGTGAATAAAATGTGTTTTACATTTTTAAGTTATCATCAATTATGGGCATGCTTTTAAGGCCATGGCCGCTGATTAAATAGTAGGTTAGGTACCTACCTACCTACTAGGTAATTATTTATGCAAAGATAAGTTTGTAGGTACCTTGTTTCGCTCGGGCGGGAGTTTTACGTGTCGGGCGGGAGAACAACCGCGGATTTCAGCTGTGCTGTTGTGGCTGTGGCCCTACCAAAAAAACACATTTAATTTTGTCTAAAATACTCTCGTACACACCATAGCCTGCGGGTGTCCGAGGTTATTTTAGACATAATTAAATGTGTTTCTTTTATTTCTAATCAATGATAGGCATGCTCAATGCCATGGCCGGAAATTTAATCGTAGGTAGGTTAGGTAGTAGGTAGGTAAATTTATGGAATGATAAGTTTGTAGGTAGGTAGGTACCTAGTCTCGCACGGGCGCGGGCGGCGGCGGGAAATTTACGTGTCGGGCGGGTGAACGACCGCGGCGGATTACAGCTGTAGACAGCGAGTGCACGTGTAGGTAGGTACTAGCTGTCGAGTGAGAGGTTGGCAGTGTTTTTAAGCTATTGCATAGCTTCTATCGCGGGCCTTGAGCGCGGGGACCGAATCCAGAAATTCCGTAACGAAAAAACCTTGACGTTTGTCTCTTTAGTTCAGCAACTCGCCTCTAGATGGCATTGCAATAGCTGTACCGCGGCAGTCCCCGAGTGCCACACGTCTTTTTTTTTTTTGTTTTTTAAGCTATTGCATAGCTTCTATCGCGGGCCTTGAGCGCGGGGACCGAATCCAGAAATTCCTTAACGAAAAAACCTTGACGTTTGTCTCTTTAGTTCAGCAACTCGCCTCTAGATGGCATTGCAATAGCTTTACCGCGGCAGTCCCAGAGTGCCACACGTCTTTTTTTTATGTTTGTTACCTCAGAACTTTTGACTGGGTGGTCCGATTTGCATGATTCTTTTTTATATGAAAGCTGGTGCTTCCCGTGTGGTCCCATTTTAATTTTGTTCAGTTTTGACAATGGGATCCATGAAAATTCTTGAAAAAACTGTAAAAATTGAAGTCGCTTTATAGTTTTTTTAAACAAAATTATTGTATTACCTAAATAGCTGTATTTCACTTGAATCGAACCCGCAACCTCCTGCGTCGTAGGCGGACCTTCGCCCTGATAAGAAAACTTTTAATGATGAATGATTTTTTAAAAGATTATTTGAAAGATTGAAGTGAAGACTCAACTAGCTTTTTTTATAAAACACATAATGGCCGATGTACGATCTCATGGAAATAAAAATGCCGCTGTATTCAACTTAAGATTAAAGTACTTACCTAATTTTTTTGAAATCATTTTAACAAAAACCTTTTTTTTAATAGCACTTGTCCTATGTATAAGGTCTTAATGAAATAAAAATGCTGCTTGTGGCAGTCATAAGCAACCCAATCTCGATTATTACTTTTATTTTTTTAATTTAAATATTGGTGTCTATTCAGTTGAATTTCAGTTGCTGCCAAAACTAAACTAATTTGACAGGACGAAAAATGTCACCGTCTCTTTCTTATCGACGAGACGACCTCTGTGGCGCGGTGGGCCAAGGTCTGCCTGCGACGCAGGAGGTTGCGGGTTCGATTCCCGCCTCGGGACAAATGTGTGTACGATCTGCAGACATTTGTTCAGGGTGTTCTGGATGTTTTTCTATGTATAATAAAAAATATCTATCTATTTAGCGTATTGTATTATGTATAAGTATCAGTTATCTAGTACCCATAACACAAGCTCTGCTTAGCTTGGGGCTAGATAATGCTGTGTGAATTGTCCAGCATTATTTATTTATTATTTATTTATCGATCAAAATAATGACGGTGGCATTATTTTTAGTCCTGTCAAATTAGTTTAGTCTAGTTTTGGCTACATCATTTGCAGCTAATTTTAACCGTATAAGCAGAGATATATATACATATTATATAATAAGCAGAGATATATTATACATATTTTTCGATATTTCATTATGCTTTTGATTTTTTGTAAAACTTTGCGCTCTTCGTTCTATGAACAGCCTGGTGAATGATGATGATGACCTGATGGGAAACCTTGGAACTATTGAAACCAGTGCATTACAGAAGTCATTACTCCGACCCACATACTACTGAGGAAGCCGTAAGAAGGCAGACCTATTGTTATCGCTTTCTTAGAAGTAGGGGTTCGATTCTCATGGAAATGTTTGTCTAGTTACTCTACCTATATGGAAAGATACAGCAATGTGTCGTGTGAGTTTACTATGTCAAACGTTTTTTTTCTGGAACAGAGGCACACTAGCGCCGCCGCCTGTTTTATGTTATTATTACGTTGAAGAAAGGAATCTCAAAAAATAATAGGCCAGTTCATGATACCTACCATAAGCTTTCTTTTAAAACCTCTGTAATAGTTTTTTTTGTATAGACTTTATAATTATGTTAATATGTAGGTACCATTGTTGATTATTTTATTTTGTTTTATTTTGCTGCCATGCGTAGTTTTAATTAATAGCTGAATAAAAGTGTAATCTAGGTATGCCTTCTGTCTATTATTATATGAACACTTTTGTGGTTGACTGTACTAAAATTCATCTAAAGTAAAAGTGGTGTGAGTTGCAGAACGAAGAGTATAGCTTTTTCACGATTCGTCAACTCACACTAGTTGGGACCAGATTCATGGTGTGAGTTGACGAACGACTCTCTTTACTCTTTACGGTCATACTGCCACGGTATTGGTACCTTAAATACCTATTGGATACACCGTATAACACTTACGTTGGTGCTCACCCAATCTAAAAGCTTTCTCGTTCTTATCTCACAATTATAAACAAGAGGGTAGCAATTACCAGATGCACTGCGAACGTGTTAATTGCAAGATCCCGCGTACTTGTTAGAAAATGCTGTTATAGTTAAAGAAGTGCTCTGCTCATTTGTAGGTGAGGTATTCACTGTTTAGTATAAACTTGAGAACCGACCATTCCTGATAGATGTGAAGCAAAGTTTCAGTGAAAATATGTTTTTAACTATGGTTTATCCATCCAGCATGGAGCATGTTAGTAAATAAACCACGATACAAATAACAAAAACTCACTTGCTTGGCGTCGAGTTTCAGATATAATTGTAAGCAATTTTTATTGAAGGGAGGATCTAAAATCGATAAGTAATGTAAATTACGTATAAAAGGACGCGCCAACAAAGTGAATTTTAGGTTAAGTATGGGTGGTTTGTTGACGTTTATGCCTCATTCAAAATGGACACGGTATAGGTAACACTTTCATGGTCCAAGCAAGGGGCAAACGGGTCTCATGAAAGCGATAAACTTTCTATTCTGTGTTTTCATGTGTATTGTGATAGAACATGCCTACCAATTTCAAATTGCCAATGTTCTATTCAAAATTTCTGTATAAATATGCAGAGCAAATTCAACGACAAAAATAGCTGAACAGAATAACTAAATTTTTGATCTGCAAAAAAAGGAGTGAGCATCAATGGGAAAAAAAAGATCTCTCGATGTTATTGATTGTGAGTTTCATAGTCATAGATAAATAAGACGCTGCTTATGTCTATGCAGAGGATAACAAAGTTTTCATAATTTAGAATTTCGCTAGGTAGAAAAAATCATGAAAAAATATTTGTTTGTCATTGAACGGACAAACTTGGACAAATGCCAATTCAACTGAAATACACTTTCACTGTTGACATTGAATTTATGTGTTTGTTTATGTTCTTTTTTGGGATTTCCATGTTTGTTGCGATACTGACGTCACGGTAGAGATCTTGGAAATGCATTATCGACGTTTGCTGCTGGCACAGTGTATTTTATGTTTAAGAAACCAGGAAATATATATCAAAAGCTCAAACGTCCGGTTCACATGAGCTGCCGGAATACTGAGTCTTAAAGGTCTCAGAACTTTTGCAAAAGGGTTACTTACTTCTGGGTATAGGGTATAATCACAATCAAATCGAAAATTCAATATTTCCATAGATACAATTTATGTAGGTACACTTAGAAAAGGTCAAGCTATAAAATTAATCGCTTACAAGGTAATCGTCGATATTTTTGATTTCTATCGCTTTAGTACGTAGACAAAATGTCGTAAAGTAAAGAAGCGTCTAGAAAATCTTTAGCCTGTTAGTTGTTATTTTTCTGCTGTTGGCTTAATTGCTTCAATTGTAAATATCAGTTTTAATTTATTTATTTTGACTGTAATTTCCTTATTTAATAAAATATTTATTAATGTTATGTATTTGATAGTTATTTTCTTTTACAATTAAGAAAAACTTGAGAGGTGTCAAGGGACACCCGGATGGAACGAAGTTGGATTCATTATTATTATTATTTTTTAATATTTATTATTTACAAAAAACCTGTATACACTCAACAAAAATAATTGTCGCGACACCACACTGTCCAATGCGAAATAGAAATGAAAATATCTGGCTTGCTTTCTATAAGAGAGAGAGAGACAGACAGAGAAACATGCGACGCCGCACAGCTGGGTAGTATACCTACCTAATTGCTTATTGAAATTGAAATTTTTGAAATTTTTGAAGAAAAAGTCACAGGGAGTTAGATCAGGTGATCTGGGAGGCCAGTGTATGTCCCCACCTACTGATCACTTTTCCTGGAAAAATGCTTCTCACTTTGCTCATAGACGCTCTAGCCGTATGCGCAGTGGCGACATCTTGTTGAAAATGGGTTTGTCTATTGTTCCCATCAAAATGTTGCAGGGCCGGTACAAAAAAAATGTCTTACATTGCACAATACCTCTCAGATGTCACAGTTTGGTCAGCGTCAAAGAAAAAAGGCCCAATTATTCCTCTTGCTGAAATCGCGCACCATACCGTTTGTTTTTGGGCTGTGTAGTGACTTTTGGTGGAGTTTTTTTGGATTTGAGCCTGACCAGTATCTCATATTTTGTTTATTTACGTATCCTTCCAGATGAAAATGGGCTTCGTCACTGAAAAAAATATTGCCTAAACGCGCAGGAGTCCCAAATCGGTGAATAATCGTTTTGACATAAACTTCTCTTGCTAAGTAATCTCCTTCGTTCAATTGTTGCACAATTTGCAATTTGTATGGGTGGAAGTTGAGTTGAAGCTTTAATATTTTATGTACTGTGGTTTTTTTAGGCCAGTAGAAGCTACCACCTTCCTAACGGACTTCCGTGGATTTTTCAGGATTTCTTCTCGAACGTTGTTGACGTTTTCAGGTGTCGAAACAGAAGTTGATGGACCCGGCGGATGAATGTTTAATGTCGTGCCCGTTTTCCTGAACTTCTGTACCCACGATGAAATTAGTTGGGTGGACGGCCCGTCACTTACACGACGAATTTTGAAGTGTGAACAAAATTGCTGCCTTGCACTAAGTAGCGAATCACCACACCACACTTAAATTACGCTTCCACAGCGAACGCGCGATGCGGTCCCTGCCACTGACTCATCGTTACTGACACGTCCGCAATGCTCACGCACCGATCGGTACCCCCCGCACCTCCCTCATGCGTTTCGTTCATGCATAAGGCGAGTTTGAAATCGAAAATTTCCCGGCGGACACACTGTAATTATAAACGCGAAAGTTTGTAAACATACGTTTGTTGCTCTTTCACGCAAAAACTACTGAACGGATCAGCCTGAAATTTTGCATTCATGTAGTTCTAGGCCTGGAATAACACATAGGCTTTTTATCCCATAAATCAGTTCCCGTGGGATAGGCGTCCGAAGCCGCAGGGCGCAGCTAGTAGAATTACAAAAATAAAATGTTTAAGAATAAATATAAATAATAATATTTGTTTATTTCCTCTTCACGATAGGTTTTTCTTAAAATTTAGTTATCTTATGTACCAATAAGAATAATATTTATGTGCAAAAATCAAGGTTTTCGCCGGAGGCCGCGAAATACCTGATCGCGGCTAAGATACATATAAAAAAGTAATTTCGGATAAATTACAGAGAGAAAATTCAACTATAGCTTACTCGTGCGCATGTGTAGTATTTGGACATTTATGTTCCTGCAGCTTTACCAATCCCTCATGCCTAATCACTTCCTGATGGCCATGCGTATCATCTTACTATCATTTAAATCCTTCGCCAGGCCTCTTAAAACCGTAGATTCAACGAGTCACTTCTTAAACTCATTCATGGACATAATTGCCTCTTGTCTTAATTAAAACATCTAAAACACTGTAACTTGAGAACTTAAACAAGCATAATTGAGATTCAAACGCTTTTATGGTTTTGTTTTAGTTGAGAATATTTTGTGTCTCTTTGTGTAAGATTGTGTGATGATTTTCTAAGTTTTTTTTTTTAAATCCATTATGGTTATTAATACTGTACAGGAGGCCATTGAGATTACCAAACACAGGAACTTCAACCGAGAAGAAGGTTTCCAACTATCCGGAACCTGGAACCCTGAAGTGAGAATGTGTAAAAAACGAAGAAGTGATGCACTAACCGAACCGCGTTGTGATACTGTCGGTGTCGTGTGTCGTGATCGAGTTGCGTTCGATAATGAAACCGGTGGTTGTGGTAATATTCAGAGCAAAAGACTGAAAAAGAGGGTAGATCGATATATCTGCCCATAATAACTCACTCGCAAGACATTCAGTTATTCCGTGATTATGGCGCATGAAACTGCCGAAATATTGGAAAGCTCAAAACTCAAATCATGGTAAATATCCCGTTGTAAATAACTTTAGGGATTTTGTAAGGTTATGAGTATGTATTTCTAAGGTTATTTATTGATTTATAGGTTCTAGACGCAATTATTTTTTTGTAAATAATGACAGTTATGTATGAAAACTCATCATCATCCTATACTAGTCTACTGCCGGATATAGGCCTCCCCTAATGAGTGCCATATCGCCCTGTCTTCAGCTTGACGATATTCCCAATGCATATTATAAAAAAAAGTATATCGGACTTCCTCAAGACACCCTTATAATCAGGCCGGCAGCGAAGTTGCCAGCAAGGTAATCACTACAAGTAGTAGTAAGCAGAAACAGACAAAAAAAACCACATTATTTTAAAAAGTTTTTGTATTCGTAACCCCTTGTGCCTGTGTGCGTAACTGTCCTTATTATTAAGCGTGCCTAAGTTTATATTAGAGAACCCTAGTGTCTAGATAAACCTAATTTAGGATTTAAGACCCTACTTACCATAAAAATTTATCATTGATAAATCAATAAACGTATGTTTACTTACGCTATCTATTTTTGTTTACAAAAAATATCTAGTACCATTTGCATTTGAAATACTCTACCTCACTTTTTGATTCATCTTGTCTTTGTCAACCGTTTGGCCATGTTGTGCAACTTTGCCCACCAAAAATTTTACCCACCGTGTCGTCACAAACCATTTTAGTTAACTCGTGTAACAAAGGCCTAATGAAGCTAAATCGACGCCTATTCTTCAAAATTAGCCCTTTTACGTCATTCCTTGTCCAAAAATGTCTTTTCCTTACATGAACGACGTCACAGTCCCATAAAAGCCCCCAACTTTATTCAGAAGCTCCTATATAGGGCAGGGGGTCTTGAACGGGCTTGAATGGGCCACGTGCACTTACTACGCGTTTATTTTTGTAATATAAATACTTTGGGCAGCTGTATTTGGTAAGATCGATTGAATTGAATAAGAGTTGAATTGCGTATTGCGTTCCGTGGTTGAAAACAAGTTGGGTTAAAGATGGAGCCGTTAGGTTGGGGTTTATATAAAAGAACAATTTAGGGGCAAACTGGGACATCACTTAGGTGTTTGCTATATTTTTTTTAAAACTGAAACTGAATGAAAAACCCGTTTGGCTACGCACTAGGTAAACGAAGAACAATTGAGTGATTTGGAACAACTCCAACTGTCACAAGACAAAGCTTCTTCGCGAATGACAGATCACCTGTCACGTCAGTCATTTGGGTCAGTGCTCTGCCTGGATGGGTTCCTGGGTGCAAACGGTACCAGGTCATGGTATAATAATATACTTTGCCAGGTATAACATTACGAGACATCAAGGGCACGTGGGTGACACTTTTCCCCCCGGTATTTTTTTTTTCAAGGGAAATAGTGTATAATTGTACATAAAAATAAATTATTCCAGTTTTCCACTTATGGGGGATTTGTCAAGGTAGAAAACTGAAATAGCACCACATATTCTACGTTATCGGTGGATATTGCGGTTCTCAGACTTTTCAGTTTGGGGAAAAGTAAATCTATTCATTAGCGAAACTCGATGAAATAAAAAGGGCTTTCTTTCTATTTTATTTAGTTTAATTGGCGTCGTATTTCAGATATAAATGTAAGCAATTTTAATTGTAATAATACGAACGTTTTTTTTTGTCACAAAGGCAAGTACTATCTCAAGTATCAAGTAATCTAGTTTAAACGTGGTAAGGTGCTAAGATTAGGTAGGTGCTATTGGTGGCTGAGTAATAGGGTATATGCATGTGATTTCAAAATGGCTAAAAAAATATATACGTATTCTCTATTGATATAGAAAAGAACATATTTATTTTAGAATTTTGAGATGTTTTTATCGTAGAATTTTACCATTGAAAAATTGATATTTTAAATCTCAATCGCAAAATTTCAAAACGCTACGCCATAGACTAGAGCGGACGTGACATCGCTGTTCACATTTCTTTTTTTTTTATTTTGCTTGCTGCACCATGATTTGACACTATTCTGCCCACTTCACATTTCGTATTGTAGGTTATTTTCAGAATTTTCGGAAAACCTCTTTTCTGAGATGATGACTACTGAGGTCGTCACAAAAGGTTTTATTCGAGTGTGGACGTGTACGTCAAATAAACATGGCGCTAATATGGCAGCGTTTTTAGCACCCGAAAATGATTGTAGTTTTGATTTGTTTTTTTTTACCTTATTATTGCGAAATTCAGTGAGCGTCTTATCATTTTTCGGTTAAATAATGACCTAAAGAATCGATTAAAACAATAAAAAAAAATCGATGCATATACCCTATTACTAAGTACCTAACTGTTTCGCTCTTTTTATTTATTGAAGGAAGAAAATCAAATCGACAAATAGTTTAAATTGCGTATACAGACGCGGCAACACAGTGAACTTAAGGTTATGGGCGGTTTGTTTACAAAAAATCTACATCGTGATGACTATATAATAAAAAAGACGTGTGGCACTCGGGGACTGCCGCGGTAAAGCTATTGCAATGCCATCTAGAGGCGAGTTGCTGAACTAAAGAGACAAACGTCAAGGTTTTTTCGTTACGGAATTTCTGGATTCGGTCCCCGCGCTCAAGGCCCGCGATAGAAGCTATGCAATAGCTTAAAAGATATTCTTTTTCCCAAACCTAAAAAGTTTGAGAGCCGCTATATCCGCTGATGACGTAGAATTAGTGTCACTCTCGAAGTCAGATCTTGTTTTCTTGGACCATGTAGCAGGTCAAGGAGATGATGAAAATAAAACAAATGACTGTGTGATTCTGTAAGAAATGATCTAATTTCAACATCACTGAATGACTGGATTACGAGGAATGACTTCAAAGCGGAGAGCTGATAGGTATATGTCGAAACAACCAATACAATCTCAATATTATAATGTGGTGAGAGATATCTTTAGTGTAGCCAATCTCGAAGTAGAATATTTTTAAACAAACCGCACATACTTAACCTGAAGTTCACTCGGTTTCTGTTTCTGAAAAATTCTGAACTTCCAAATTACAAATGTTTGCGGACTTTTTTCATACCTACAAAAGACCGCAAACATTTGTAATTTGGAATTTAAGTTGTTTGAGAAAAATAATGTGCTGTGTGGTGTTGCAACACTCCACTCATCCCGCGGGTATCGTAAGAGGCGACTAAAGGATATACACCGGGGGCGGGCAGCAGCGCCCCCTTGCAAAACAATTCTACCACCAAACTGCAAACCCGCATGCCCAGCATAGCGATAAGGCGCTTATCAGGGGGAGACCTGCGTGGAGCTTTGAACCATTATCGGCTGATAAGGTGAAGTGAGGTAAGGGAGTCAAAAAAATCGTGGATGAAAATGGCTGTCGTTCTTTTCGTCCTATAGTGTGGTGTTCTATAGGTCTGTGTTTGCCATTTTCCCCATAACAAAGGTAGGTATAGTTATGTAGGTATCTAGCAATCCATTCAGTCAGCAATTTATCCCCTAATTAATGAAGACACGGTCGACAGGCTCGGCTCATTCAATTACTCAATTCAATGGCCTCGCCGGTCCGTTAGTGAATTGACTGAAAACACCAGTAACTACATTTACTGGCTGCCTATATCACACTAATATTATAAATGTGAAAGTTTGTATGGATGTATGGATGGATGGAAGGATACTAAAGTTATTTACAACGGGATATTTACCATGATTTGAATTTTGAGCTTTCCAATATTTCAGCACAGTTTCATGCGCCATGATCACGGAATAACGGAATAACGGTCATGGTAAATATCCCGTTGCAAATAACTTTAGTATTTAAAACCATGATGGATTTAAAAGGATGGATGGATGGATGTTTGTTACCTCTTCACGCCAAAACTAATGAATGGATTGGGCTGAACCACAGATCTCAGAAACTAAGGGCTGAACTTATCCTGGAATCAAAGATAGGCTACTTTTTATCCTAAAAATCACCTTTAAACGTTTCCATAAGGACAACGTGTGCGATGCCGCGGGCGCAGCTAGTTACTAATATTATAAACGCGAAAGTTTGTAAGCATGTATGTTTGTTGTTCGTTCACGCGAAAACTACTGATCGGCCTGACATTTTGCATTTATCATACAAAAATATCAATAATAATTACAGGAGCTTCTACAATGTAGACACTATTCATAGATTCTGAAATATCTCAAAAACAATCCAGAATAATTTATGTAGGGACCTACGTACCTATTCATATTCATACACACAGCAATAAACCTTAGATCCGTATTATGAAAGCATGATGAAGTTGACTCTACTTAAATTTCGTAGTTGTGGATAAGAATTATTTTTTTATTTAAGGCGCATACCCGAGCCAATCTGACAGCAATTCCTATTTTATCATATTTTTACGTTTATCATAGGAATTTTTAAAAATCCTACGTTCAGTTTGTGGTATCTATTATAAGCTATTTTTTAATACCTCTTTTATAATTTTATCTCATATAGTTTAGGAGGAGATGCAAAAATAGAGTTTGGTGGCCAAAAAGCGCAACTTCGTATCTCTTCCTAAGCTTTACAAAATGAAACTATTACAAAGGCATTAATAAATAGCTTATAATAGATACCACAAACTGAACGTAGGATTTTTAAAAATTCCTGCGTTCGACGTAATAATAAGATATAATAGTTGGGGGCGCCACTTTCGCTGGTGTATGGGCCTTAAATAAATAAAGAGGGATGTGTTTGGGAAACTTTTTTGTATGTGATGGGAATAAGCCCTTAGTTATCGGTCTATACTTGAGTTTTATAGAGTTATACACTCATTTATTGATAAATCTCTATATAATATATATGTTTTATTTGAGTTATACACTCATTTATTGATAAATCTCGATATAATATACATTTTTTACTATAGAAAGTAAAATATTATACAACTATTCTACAGAAAAAATATATCAAAATGTTTTTTTATTTTAGAAAATAAAATATTATACAACTATTCTACAGTAGATAATTGTTGTTGTTTTAAAAAACTATAAACCAACTTCAATTATATTTCATTTTCATGGAACCCATTTGACAGAACTGGACCAAATTAAAATGTGACCGGACACGGGAAGTACCAGCTTTCAAATAAAAAACGAATTTTGAAAATCGGACCACCCAGTCAAAAGTTCTGAAAAAAAATCCTGTTGAATTGAGAACCTCCTTCTTATTTTGAAGTTGGTTAAAATATATCAAAACTGTGAATCATGGCCGGTGACTCGGCTGCATGCAGAGATAGGAACTTCTTATTATTATCGGTCTTACTCAAGCAAAAATCGATGACTGAGTAGGTAATCTTTCATAAAACGGGCCATATTGGAGTTGGAGTGGTGAGAAGTAATCTCATACCTATGGATAAAACCCTGAAAGCATTGGCAGTGATATATCAATGTGAAAAGCATTTTTATAGAACAATGGAATATCCATTTGCGGATTTATGGAATTCTTTTCAAGGAGACAAATAGAAATACGTCACGTTGTTGTCGTTTTATATCACAATACACTATCACGCTCACACGAAATGGTATAAATGCATAATAACTATAAATGCGACAGTTTGGATGGATGGATGTTTGTTAATACCTTTTACTCTTTTAAGGTAGTTCTAATCCTGGAATCAAACATACAGGCTACTTTTTATCCCATAAATCAGTTTCCGTGGGATATATTAATCATCTTTAAACGATTCCATAGGCAAAGCATGCGAAACCGCGGGGCTCAGCTAGTGTAAATTAATAAAAAATATTTAGCTTTTTCCTATATTTTATATTTTTGTAAATTCAATGCTAGTAAAATAAAAATCTTTAAAATGTATTTGTCTTCAAATTAAACACATCCAACCCAACTCGATGTGGAATGTTTGTTAGCAAAACAGGACACAAAAACTAGAACTCAAGAGAGTTCTTTGGCGTCGAGTTTCAGATATAATTAGTAAGCAATATTTATTGAAAAAAGGATCACAAATGGACAAGTAATTTATGTTCCGTTTAAAAAGACGCGGCAACAGGCTGAATTTTAGGTTACGTATGGGCGGTTTTTTTACAAACATTCTACATGGACTTTGGCTAGTATACAGATTTACAACTGACGATGCCCGCCTAACCGATTACATTTATATTCCCTCACGCTCATAATCCGATGGGACGGCAGGCCGACACAACCGGGGAGAGGTTAGGCGCAGAACCAACAGATTAACGTGCTTTCCGAGGCACTAAAACAAGCAAGACTATAACACGGCGAATATGCCTCGTCGCGTGGCGTGGTCGAGTCTCACGCCGATCCAAGCTGTGAATGAGAAAAACCTCGCGTATAGAGTTTGGAAGATGTAACGCAATAGATATTTTAACTCGTGATCTTAATCGCTTTGAGCATCGATGATCTCGATTCAATGTCACGATCGATGTAATGGCTATTTTTATCGGTTTTTTATCGATTTCTTGGGTGTGTTTACGTTCGTATCAAAGCGTTGATAGAGATGGGAACTGAAGTTATTAATAGTAATAAAATCATAATAACATGTTCATGGAGTTGATGAAAAACTAATAAAACTGGTATAACTGTAAAGCTTCTATCATCGATCAATTATAAATAGAAATGGGTTAGCCGATTGATAGCCAGAGATGGACACGGATTTTGTCCACATTCTCACCGAGTATGAATGCTATTAAAGTTAAATAAAAAAATATGCCATACTAACTAAAAAACCTTAAATAAGTATGCATTGAGTCTAATAATTAAATTTACGAAATAATGGGAATATATAAATACCCATTCCGGGTGGAACAAAAACATAAATCCTGAGGCGGGTTTCGAACTCCTATGTCACAGCACTTTCAGTCACTGCGCCAGTGAGTTATAAGTTAGTTTATAGTTGTAAGTTAGTTTATAGTTGTAAGTTTGTTTGCAATTTGTCGGAAAGCTAACGGAACTGTATTTAAACTATTTAATTTTCCAAAACACAAAATCGATTGCTGAAACGAAGCAATCGAGTCTGTGTCTTTTATGCTCTGTGTGAATGAATTGTTAGGTAGGTACTCTAATTTCCTAATTAAAGTACCTACCTAAAAATTTGCATAAAAAAACATTTGTTGTCAGTCATTAGGAGTACCTATGGTTTATCCATTTTGACTGAAGCATGTTAGTAAACAAAGTACGGCACAAATAACAAAATCTCACTTGCTTGGCGTTGAGTTTGTTAGCAATTTTTATTGAAGGGGGGATCTAAAATCGACAAGTAATGTAAATTACGTATAAAAGGACGCGCCAACAAAGTGAATTTTAGGTTAAGTATAGGCGGTTTGTTTACGTTTATGCTCCATTCAAAATGGATACGATATAGTTATATTAATTCTCCAACACGTAATTTCGTGTATTGTTTGAGCCGTGTCACGATTAATATAACTAGGTACTCCAAATGACTACCTACTTATATTATTTGATATTTTAACGAATATTATGGTAGGGTATATTGACGAATGACCTACCATTCAAGTAAAACTCACAATATATTTTTATAATGCTTTACTATCAGAGGGCGTAGCCAAACGGCATTCGCTATGAAGCGAATCGAAAACAATTGAAAGATTCGTAGGATAAAATTCGTAACCGATCACGTGACATATCTAAGGCATACGAGTATGTCAAACCCATACATTTTTGGACTTATAGACCAATGTTATAGACTATCGCTTTCGACATCGATTGTCGCATTGTCTAGGCCCTCTGGCTGTTAAATTATTCCCGATAGCTATGATTTAACCAAGTGCCATGTGAGTGCAGCGATGAACTAAAGCTACTGTCAAATAAAACACAAAGAGAAGCATCCCACGGTGGGGATAAGTCGTCATTGTAGGTGATTATTTATGAAGGAACGCGACCACTAATTAGTTGGGGGGATTTACACGACATTACTCATTTCACAGTTTTACGAGCCGACGAAATGATTTATTGTTGGAGACAAAGAAAATTAAGGATTTGGACGATTAACTAGCTTTCAGAATCGATTTAATAACCTTGTTATTTATGGCTAAGAACTTCGGCGACAATACTTTCTAAAAAAGGTTCTATGAAGCGCTATTGGAAAATGATTACAGTCATTGTAAAAATTGAAAAATTCGTTGTAAACTCACATGTAAACGATTTCATCACATCACCTTCTTATTTTTTTTTATGGCTCTTCACTAGGTACTAGAGGTTAGCTGTCAGCTCAGCGAATTTTTCTCGATCTTGTGCCAAGTCACATCACCTAGCCTGGAGTAAAAAAAAGACTAGTTGGATAATTTCTACAGCATTATCATTAGAGCTTGTGTAAAGGGTACTACATAATATAACTGATATATTTAAAACAATACACTACAAAGAGAGTTATTTTTTATTATAGATAGAAAACATCCAGAACACCCTGAAAAAAAATCTGCAGATCATACACGCATACACGCTTTGACCCTGTCGCAACCTGGCCTGTTCTGGAATCCTTACAGCGATGCCAAGTAGACTATCGTTATATCGAGGTGAGATGTCTCTACGACGCCACAACCATGAGTGTCCAAGTACAGGACCAGCAGTCCGAACCCATCCAACTGCGCAGAGGAGTGAGGCAGGGGGATGTTATATCCCTAAAACCTCAGCATTTAACTGCAGTATCTTTATTTTGTACATTTACTACAGTAAAGAAAACTGAACCTGAAAGGGGTTGTTTGTACAACATAAAAAGTTTAATTCTGACGTTCAGCTGTATCTGTTCTACCGAATGCCAAGATATTAAAACCCAGATCACTTAACTTTATATTTATAGGTACGATTGTGGAAGTAGTAGGCTTTCCTTATTAATTTCTAATATTAGCCCATACGGTATCCATCAAGTTTGTAGAATATTAGTAAACAATCCGTCCATACTTAGCCTAAAATTCACTTTTTTGGCGCGTCCTTTTATAGGTAACATACATTACTTGTCGATTTGAGATCATTCCTTCTATAAATAATGCTTACATCTGAAACTCGACGCCAAGCAAGTAAGTTTTTGTTATTTGTATCGTTATTTACTAACATTCTACATGCTCGATGGATGGAGCATATTGCACGCCATTTACTCCAATTGGCTCAAATGTCTTGTTATGTCATTTATTAACTGCAGATACTCGTAGTTCAAAGACTGACATTTTTATTATCCATTATGGCTAGACTAAGCAGAAAGATTGCCAACTGTAAGAGCTGCTATCAGCATTAACCCCCTTATTCATAATGGACTCCTAACTTAAACAGTTGCTAAGCAATGTTATTTCTCACTCTGACGTTTGTCAATATAAGAAGACAAAGTGAGAATTAGCAATGCTTCAGGTAAGCAGGCTATTATAAATAAGGGGGTAAGTCGTAATAATCTATATATATAAAAGAAAGTCGTGTTTGTTACAACACTTATAACTCGAGAACGGCTGAACCGATTTGGCTGAAAATTGGTGGGGAGGTAGCTTAGAACCAGGAAACGAACATAGGATAGTTTTTATTTCGTTCCCGGCTGAAATAATCTTGATGAAATTTGGCAGGGAGGTAAACGGTATCCCGGGGACGGACATAGCTACTTGAATAGAGCGTGCGAAGCCGCGGGGCGCAGCTAGTTATTCTATAAAAACTTACTTAGATACTTAACATCTCAGGCCACATCTTTACTTACTCAGAGTGGCCTTTCTTAGTGAGTTGGTGGCCAAACGTTTGACCACCATCGATAATAATTGAATTTGTATAAAAAAAACTATAAACCGACTTCAATTATATGGATCCCATTGTGAGAACTGGACCAAATTAAAATGGGATCAAACGGGAAGCACCAACTTTCAATAAAAAAGAATCATGAAAATCGGAGCACCCAGTCAAAAGTTCTGCGGTAACAAACATAAATTAAAAAAAAAAAACAGTTGAATTAAGAACTTCATACGTTTTTTTTAAGGCAGTTAAAGAGAAGAACGTATCACGCAGGATCATCTTGCTGTAAAAACAAAGTTTTTTTTTAAAGAACCTAGTCCCTCAAACCTTTTTGTAATTTTATACATATTTTTTTTCATATTTTTTTATAAATTATTTCACGGCGGAATCGTGGTCTCACCGTTTTGCTACAGTTGTGTGACTACTAATTTATTTAACTAGGTTACACTACTCTGAAAAAGATCGCACTTGACTGAATATGGTAAGAGCCAGTTAGATATACAAAAAATACAAGTCGAAAGAAACAAACATTTTAGTATAGAGTACAAATGTGGGCAGGCTACCGCAAAAGTTAAAAACTCTGTAGCAGACTATTTACTTAGACACCTAAGTTATTTTTTCTTATTTATTTAGTGGACTTTGAGTCATTAGTGACAAAGTCAGTCCCGAATTTTAAGAAACTAACTACTACTGCAGTGAAAATCAAAGTTAAAACACACAAAACCGTTTTAAAACGTTGTCCACAGTTAAGTAAAACGATAGTCACGCTTCGAAGCTTATCTACGAAACAAAACCAAGTTTTGGTATTCATCCAAGTAAAATAAGCCAAACGTTCCAATTACGTACGACATGCTATGGTCTTATCTTATCCTGGTTTAACCTAGAATTAAATAATTAACTTAATTTGACGACCTCTGTGGCGCGGTGGAAGGTCCGCCTGCGACGCAGGACGTTGCGGGTTCGATTTCCGCCTCGGGGCAAATATTTGTACGATCTGCAGATATTTGTTCAGGGCGTTCTGGATGTTTTCTATGTATAATAAAAAATATCTATCCATGTTGTGTATTGTATTATCTATATCAGTTATCTATAGTACCCATAAGACGAGCTCTGCTTAGCTTAGGGCTAGGTACCTGCTTTGTAAACCCATCTCTGCGAATAAATATTTTTTTATTATTATTATTATTATTAAGATAATGCTGTGTGAATTGTCCAGCATTATTTATTTATTTAATTTCGTAGTCGGAACTTGTGGCCGAATAATCACAAACATAGTTTTAGTTGCCTTGTAAAACTGGGTCTTTAGTCGTTTCGCACCGCGAGCGGTTCGAACCGCGGTGCGAAAACCCCAAGCACTGTTTCCTGACACTCTTTAAAATATTTATAAATAAGAATCATGCATGATCCAAAAATATATTATAGTTACCATAATTTCGGGTGTTTCCTCGTGGTCTCCTTTCCATGTCAAAAGTCTTTAAAAGTCGCTAAACGTGTCTTCCAAAAGTATTTATGTGCATACAAAGCATGGGTCCACCGAACTTGACACCGAACTTGGCTGATGCTCAATAACGCGTGATTAGACCTACGTACCTAAAATTTGGTAGGTCTATCCTAGTAGGATAGACCTACCAAATTTTTTATTTTTATTGTTAATGTTTAGCAACGTTTGGTACAAAACATATATCAGCTATTGATGGTAATAGAAAATCTCACTTTTCCATAAAGTAATGGCTAATTTCGCCATGAAATTTAACTGCTACTTAGCGTAGACGAAACAGGAATCTCTACAGTCCATTTGTAGTGATTTGTTTGTTGAAGGGAACGAATCAACCGAAACATTATTTGTCCACTAAACATTCGATGGGATGTCCCTCGGATTTGAGCTTTATTTTTATAAATAGAAAGTTGAATATTTGTAAATTTATTGACTTGTTTACCTTTTTGTGTTATTTACTTACTAGTTTCTGCCCGTGGCTTCGCACGCGTTGCTATAGAAACGTTTGGATAAGAGTTATTTATATCCTAAGGAACTGATTAATGGGATAAAAGTAGCATAAGTGTTATTCCAGGTCTAGAATTACATTTATATGAAGAAAAATATAACAAAAACAGTCCGTTCAGTCGCTGTGGCGAGAAGATGTAACAAACATCCAAACATTTAAGCATGCATAAAAATTACTACGAAATTCAGGTAAGGAGACATTAAAGACACTGAAAAAATCTGAAAGTTAGTAGTTAAGTACCCATTTTAATGTTCTTTTACTTCGAATCAAACCCATTTACGGCTCATTCCCGCTTCGTCCCGTTAACGGCCCTGATAGTGTAAACTCATTTGTTCTTTATTGTTATGGTCTCTGAAAGCCATCCGATGTTATTGTCACTACCACAGTAAATAATTTACCCCGTCACCCCCGTAACAACTAAAAGTGGCACAAATTGTTATTTCTGAACTGTTATTGGCCATCTTTGTAATTTTATTGCCTTGTTATTTTATAGAGATAATGGAGAGATATATATTATATATTTCGAAGCACCAAACACTCCTATGTTTGGTGCAGATATTAATTTGGGGTCAAGGTTTAAAGAATTAAAAAGACCTGTAAAAATATATAATTTTATTTACGTCAATAAAACTTACCGTCTAGCCACTATGCCCCTGAAATCAGCGTTTGACTCTTACTTAACTGAAAATAAACATTAAGTAAGGAATTTTTTGGACGATAGCAAGTTTATTAGTAAATTGAGGGTGACTTTCGCCGAATCTAATTAACTGGATGTTAAGTTCGTATGGTCCGCGAGTGACCATAACGGAAGGTCCGAACGCTTTTGGTTCTGTGCAAAAAAGTTGCACATAATATTTTTTCTTTGGATGTTCCACTAAACTTAGACTTAATGCACCCAGGTGATATCACCTGGGTGCATTAAGTGCTACGCAGGGTACACTGTGCACCTGGGTGAACAAAGCACAGCTTTCAATAAAGCACCCGGTAGATTTTAGTCATTTAAAGTAGATTTAATTCACCTCAGTGGCAAGGGTTCTTGTTAATAAACAAAATATAATAAACCAATGATTGCTTGTTTAATCATTTGATTGACATAAGAAAATCCAAACTGTTCGTAAACGATTATCTTTATAATTTAATGTGGCACTTCCGGTACTTATAACGGTAGTTTTATTTACCTATTGGTGAAGTTCACCCTAACTTGGTTTACTTACATAATGAGCGGTTTGCGTGACTAAGGCTTAAAAGCTTTATGTAAGTGAACACAAGGACTGTGCAAGTCTAGATAAACTTTATGCACTACAAAGTACCTAGAATATAGGTACTGAATGTTACTTAATAGCTTAACCTTGTAACCTTTTCAGCAGATAATGGAATCTACAACTTTGCTTGATAAAATCTTTGACGGCCGCCGTTAGAACTTTAAATGAAATGTGCTCTAGCTGGCTTAGTTACTTGACACTAGATTTAGGATCCATAAAAATATGTAAATTAATAATTATTTTGATACATTTTGATAAGCAACTTGAGTTCTAGTAATCTTAACGATATTAACAGAGCTTTAAAATAAACATTTACCTTTATGAGTGTAGTAGTGTAGTTTTAGAATAAGTAATTTACTTCAAAATTATTGTTATATACTTCATAATCCGTTAAAGCCACCTTCATATTTAGGGATATGTTACTTCGATCTTTAATCTTGAATTGCGTGTTTATAAAACACGAAAGGTGAAAGTTTTCTCGACGGTTAATTTTGTCGAAAAATAAATGTTTTGCATACATTTATTAGGCTATTTATCCCAGGACAAGCACACAAATTTTCTTCAGTTTTTGTTTTTCTAAGAGACCTAGAACGATTTCTTTAGTTATGTCTTTTATTTTTTTGATTGGTTGTTTCAATAACTTGAAATTAGGTAAAAATAGTTTTGGCGCATAAAAAATTCGGTGCACGTCTCTGCTCTGTACTTCTCACTCGCGAGAAAACCATATCTTGTCATCCCGCTCGAAATCCATCTCGTAGCGGCGTTATTGCACACTTTTACAGCCAGTTCGAAATCTAACAAAAAGCTTTATAACAATAATAAACCCTTGAAAGTAACTAGGTAAAACAGGTATAAGTGCCTATACATATTTTATTATTAGCTACTGTGCAATACCTGCTATTTATATTTAATTACTTCTGCCAGTAATATCCTAAAGTCCTAACTGAATATTCCACCCGGAAGTCGGCCATGAATGTAAACTCGCACGGGTTACCCGGTTGGAGTGACGCCAAACTGATAAAGGCAGTAGCTAACCTGGTATTACGTCAGGTTACATAGTATAGTATTATATTATCTGTGGTCAGGCGAACTGTTGTTGCCGGATAATAATTTAAAGACCGGATCAGCTACTTCTTTCTTTACAAAATAATTATGAAATAGTTCTATATATATGTATAAATTTATGCAACGTATAGGGTTGTAAAACAGCAACTACTAAAAATATGTTTTTAACATTGATTTATTACAAAGGGAAGATGAGGTACTGGTTTCTCGAAAGTGGCAACTTCATATTGTGTAAAATTGTGTGCTCCCACCTCAGTCACCGTCGGACCGGCGCCGGCGGCGACGGCACTTCGCGTGAAATATTGTTGTCTCGGTCTCACTTCGGTCTTAGATACGTCTTTCCGTCTTTGTTGTTTTTTATATTGCACGGGACTGGATATACAACTGTGAGTGTATGTGTTTGCGTGTAGTTGTAACACATGCCAATTTTTGAGTAAGCGCTGGGAGAACGTAACCTATCTTCCCTTTTTAATAAATCAATGGTTTTTAAAAATAAAGTTAATTTAGTTTTAAGTAGTAGCATAGACTAATTAAACACAATTAGTCTATGGTAGTAGGTAGTTATTAGGTTAGTAGTTATTTTGGAAAATTTATAAAAAAATGATTCTTAGAGCTCTCTTTAGGAGCTAGATGAGGTAGTGTGGCTTGACCATCATTATTATTAAAATTATTAAATAGTTAAGTAAATTATGCTTCCGTTAAAATCAGTTCGCCGAGTCATGGCAAGATTTGACTCGCCAACTCGGCTCACCAAAGCTGTTAAGTCAGTCATGGCAAAATTCGCGAACGTCGTTTGATCCGCCCACCGGGACTCCACCATCCCCAGCTTATGTTCAAAAGCTACCAAATTTTCAATGACCAACACGATTCATAGATATTACCTGTTGAGAAAATAGATATTTAGATAGATAAATGCTGTGTAGTGCTGGTTTAGAATTTGCACCACCCTATCTCTTCCCGTGGGTGTCATAAGAGGCGACTAATGGATGTCCACCGGAGGGCGGGCAGCAGCGCCCCCTGCAGAAAAATTCTATCACCAAACTGCGATCCCCAACCCGTATGCCCAGCGTGTGGATTATAGGCATTACCCCCCATCTGATAAACGCCAACAAGGCGCTAATCAGGGGGAGGCCTGCGTCCAGCAGTGGACCAATATAGACTGTTGAGGTTCAGATTGATGAGATAGATAGATGTGTTATTTGACAAAGACAGTCCAAAATACGTAGCTACTAAGAAAAATGTTAAAAGCCGGACGATAGCCAACCCTATCTGGATCATAGGTCACGTTTTCATACCCAGTTCCAAGTCTCATCCGGATAAATTGAACCGTGTACCGGCTTTTCTAGCTCTGACCTACATGTTTGAGTAACTTTGATCCGTTCTCGACGGATGAATAGGTAGTTTTGATGAATGGAATTTTAAAGAGGTAATTTTGAGTTGTATCTATAAATATTTTTATGATAAAACGTTTTATAAGACCTGGGACAGAATTTTACTACACCTTTTTTTATTACACGCGAGTATTTTTGTACAAAAACTACGAAAATGACTGCAATTTATAAAACTAATATACATAACTCCAAGCAAGTTGGTATTTGTTATTTGCGGTATGGTCCTTTAAACATATGATACTGATTAACACCACCCTCCCTTTCATGTCACTTACCTCCATGTTATACTGTTTTTGTTTTTCATTTGTTTATTTTTGTAACTCTTTTTGTACCTGTGTCCAAGTAAATGTTTTTTAAATGTCTATTCTATTCTATTTATTCCTTAGTATTTATTACAAAACTTTTCAATCATTTATAATATATTTATGGCAGTGATTTGAGGCTGTTTTTAACGCAAAGACTAGCTTAACCAGTCCAATGTGTCTACATACCAATAGTCACAGAAAACATTTTAAAATTGCATTTACAGAAAATGGCCGCCCCGGAATGCAATTATCGAACAGTGGAAGCTTGTTTGTTGCTTTGTAGCTCGCCTACGGTTATGCAATACTGGATTTTTAGAGGTCCCTGGTTGAATTGATAAAACCATTGTTTAACAAAACCCAATCTTAAAAAGAATATCGTACAGGTCTAACTAATAACCGTTGTGGTCCAGTAGCGGGTCTTACATGAATAGTGACCCCGATTTTTAACCGACTACAAAAAAAGGAAGAGGTTCCCAATTCGACTGTTTTTTAAGCTATTGCATAGCTTCTATCGCGGGCCTTGAGCGCGGGGACCGAATCCAGAAATTCCGTAACGCAAAAACCTTACGCTCCCTACTCCGCCGGGCAAGGAGGTGTGGCTTGAAGGCCGTGCATCGTCTAACGTCGTTTCAGTTCGGCAGTCTTCGACACGGCGTCGTGTGCGTGCGATTAGACGTATTGTACGACTCTACGATACTCACGAGAATTGAGACGAGCTGCTCCGAATTCGGACGAATACATAAGTTTATGAGAAAGTATATAGGTGTATAGGGTCACCACGCTCAAAAAGTGTAACTTGAATTAATATCAAAGAAAAAGCAATACTGCATGAATAAAATAAATAAATAAAATTATAATTGCATAAGTTGATACAAAATGCTATGCAGTAGCTTTACCGCGGCAGTCCCCGAGTGCCACACGTCTTTTTTTTTCTTTTATGTTTGTTACCTCATAACTTGTTACTGGGTGGACCGATTTTCATGGTTTTTTTATGGAAGCTGGAGCTTCCCGTGTGGTCCCATGTTAATTTGGTACAGTTTTTAACAATGGGATCCATGAAAAACTATAAAAATTGAAGTCAATTTATAGTTTTTAAAACAAAATTTACTATGAAGGTATACATATGTGGGTGGACAATTGAAAATTAGTAGGTCAACATATTAAAACAACGAAAAAAGGATTGCAAGAAGGTTTTATTGTATACCTAGGGAAAGCTACTTAACAATTTCTCGGTAATAGGATGTTTAGTTCATTAGGGTGATTGTCAGATATCTTAGAAAAATGCTTAGTACTGTGTCTAGATAAAGTTGGATACCAGGTAGGAGGATTCAGTCATTGTAATCCCCTATAGAAGCTTGATTTTGGACAAAGCATTCAGTGTCTGAGAGAAAAAATTGAGCAACTAGTAACAGTCGAAGTAACATTAACTTAAATGCTTTAAGTGGATCTTATTTCGACAGGAAACGTTTAGATAATAATATTATGATTAGAGAAGGCAAGATTATAGTAATTGATCGAGTTTTAATGACTTAACTGTAAAGTTAATTGAGTAATTATGAGTATCTTAAGCGAACTTGCGTTTAATTATGTAAATTTTAAAATGAACTTTAAACATAGTACTATAGAATAAAAAGGAATGGAAAACAATGAATTATATAGGTTTTAGAAATTTATTTCTCAAAAGAATATGCATTTACTTATAGAAAAATACAGTATTATCCTAATTAAACATGCAGAGGGGACTTATGTAACTAAAACAATTGGTGATGTTTTTATTGGTACTTTTACTCCTAATATCTAAGGAACACGAATATATGTACAGTTACTTAGAAATTAAACAATAAACATAGACTAAAAGGAAACAGAATACCAGGTTCTTTAGTTAAGAAATCTGTGCTTTATCTCACCAGAAACAGAGTATATAATTTATAAACTTGATTATAGTTGGTCTATTGTTTAGGTAAGTAATAACAATGGCCAGATTATGAAAACAAAACGAAACCCTGGCAAAATTATTTAAGTAAACAAAGAGGAAGGTATTTTTGTAGCTTTCACGAGACCCTTGACACAGTTCTGCTTTGTATCTCTATAAAGAGAACATGGCGAATACAAAGGAATACATTCTGCGCGTTGAATATTCGCCTCGCTAGATGACCTGAGGCCCCGACGTCCAACTATGAAACAGTGAAGGCATGCAAAACATAACAAGGACTCTGGTATCTTTTTTTATGAGGTGCACAATAGTACAGTGTACATCGACTTGTGAGTGAGAAAGTATCCAATTCCTATCGAGTGTGTCATTTCTGGCACGAGGCGCAGCCGAGGGCCTTAGAACACACGAAGTAGGAATCGTATTTTCTCCCGTAGTGCTTTATACTACACTTTAGAGGAAAATTATCTTTTAAATCTTCAAAATCAATCAAAAATGTAAACCCAAATAGAATAACCGCTATTTGTCATAGTGGTTCTTTTTTGAATTATTTTTCCGAATACGGAAGAGGCCAACATCATGGCGCGTTTGAAGTAAAAACTTTTTTAACGTCTGACCTATTATAAAAATAACCACAGCTAAATACAGAAATTTAATTTTTTTTTTTAAAATAACACGTTAGAAATGGATTTCCATACACTTTTCCCTCCCGCTAACAGCGTAAATGAAAATCCATAGAGCTCTTGCATTTGGGTATGCCTGCAAAGACGGGCTCTACCTTTTGTTTAGAAAAGAAATAAGCCACTTTCAGAGCAGGTGTAAAAATAAAACACGTCAATAATAGCATAAAAAATCAGAAAATACGAACTGGCTTGAGACTAGTTGAGACGTACTCTATGTGCACACACCAAATAATTTGACATGTTTTTATATTAGGTCCTTACATATGAAATTGGCGTTTTTCTTACTGGCCACTTTAATCACAAATTTCTCCTCTTTGGTAAGGAATTCCAAATTCAAATTTGTACAGCTATAGACTCATGTATTTGTGCTTCGATGATCGTCATTCATTTGTTTTTTTTTCTTCTGTTTTTTTCTGTTTGCGTCACTCATTTTACAAAATGGAAAACTTAAAATATCGCATTATTTACGAGTACGAGTTCCGCCGTGGCACTAGTGCTGCGGAAACAACTCGAAGGGTGAATGATGTGTATGGCGGTCGTGTTGCAAAAGAAAACACAGTTCGTTTTTGGTTCCAACGTTTTCGTTCTGGAAATTTCGACCTGCAGAACAAGCCCCGTGGACGGCCTGAGACTCAAGTTGATAATGAAGAGTTGAAGGCTATTGTGGAAGCGGATCCATCGCAAACCACGTCCGAGTTAGCTGCAGGCTGCGATGTTAGTGATAAAACTGTTTTAATTCACTTGAAGCAAATTGGGAAGATTAAAAAGCTTGAAAGGTGGGTACCTCACGAATTGACTGAAGCAAACCGGCAAACGCGCGTCGACTGCTGCGTTACATTACTAAACCGGCACAATAATGAAGGTATTTTAAACCGAATCATTACCTGTGATGAAAAATGGGTTCTTTACGATAATCGGAAGCGCTCAGCGCAATGGTTGGATCCTGGCCAGCCAGCCAAATCCTGCCCCAAGCGAAAATTAACCCCAAAAAAGTTACTTGTAAGCGTTTGGTGGACTAGTGCCGGTATTGTTCATTACAGTTTTCTCAAATCTGGCCAGACTATTACGGCTGATGTCTATTGTCAGCAATTGCAAACCATGATGGAAAAGCTAGCGGCTAAACAACCTAGGCTGGTCAATCGCTCCACGCCACTGCTGCTTCACGACAACGCTAGACCACACACTGAGCAACAGACGGCTACTAAATTAGAAGAGCTTCAATTGGAAAGTCTAAGACACCCTCCGTACTCCCCGGACCTTGCTCCAACAGATTACCATTTTTTTCGAAATTTGGATAACTTCTTGCAAGGGAAAAAATTCAACTCCGATGGGGCAGTCCAAATCGCCTTCAAAGATTTTATTGATTCCCGTCCGACTGGTTTTTTTAGTAAAGGGATCAATGAACTACCTATAAGATGGCAAAAGTGCATAGAAAATAATGGTTCATACTTTGATTAATTAAATATATTATATTAAAAAATATTCGACTTTTTGTTCCTCCCATACAAAACGCCAATTTCATATGTAAGGACCTAATATAAGAATGAAAAATATTTAGTAACAATTCCGCGAAAAAACCTGCGATAAAATCTAACAAATTATACGTTTATACAAAATGAAAGAACATTTATCAAAGCAAGTCGTCAACTAGTTTCGTCTGTCCACGAGACATCATCAGGACACCACACCACTCGATCTTGACACTGAGAGCGCCAAACAACAACGGCAGAGTCCCACCAGAGATGTTGCCACTTCGAGCTCCGCGCGCCAAGTGGCCAAGACTTGGCGTGACTTGGATAAATGTTCTTTCATTTTGTATAAACGTATAGTTAGATTTTATCGCATAATGTTTTTTCGCGGAATTGTTACTAAATATTTTTCATTCTTATATTTACAATGGATTTCCGCAAAGTAACGCCTGAATCTATTATTTATTTGACATGTTTTGTTACGTGTGTGATAAGTAGGATCTATAACTAGATGTCTGTGGTATCGTTTTGAATGTCTACACCTAGTTCTCAAAAGATTTGTAATTCTGGTCGTTTTTTTCTGAATACCAGCATGATGTATTATGTAAATTTAATATGATATAGGTTATGTAATTTATATGTGATATAGGTTTATCAAAACGAAATCAAAATTCAAGTCAAGGTCCTGAGCTCTACATTATTACAATTTCATATAGGAAATTATCAAAAATAATTCTTTGTTTCATTTACCATCTTTTGTTTCTTTTGACATGGGCTTTTAATTTAGTTGAATAAGAATATGAGATAAAATATTCCATTTTAGGGTATTCATTTGGGATGGTAGAGTAGAAAAAACCAGTTTCATGGGTTTTTTAACTGACAGCTAAAACCCTTAAAACAAATAACAGTAAATAAAACATTGGCTTTAACAAATAACAGAAAATTTGTTTTACTTCCGGCAACTAAACTTACGAGGAATTTCCTGAAATAGCTTGCAAAAAATAGTTCTAAGATTTTCCTGAATTTGCTTTTAGCCAGACCAGCAATAATTTTACACAATCCAAATAGTTTTTACTACGTCCAAATAAGAAAACACAGCAGTTTAGTTATTGCATTCAACAGAACATGAATCTGTCGACCTTTTGGAAGGCATTAATTAGTTCAGATAGCTGTGATTTCTGCTATCTTACTAGAAACGGCCTCTGACTTTGGCTTCGTAGTTTATCTATAGGTAGACTTTATTTATGAAATTATCCATGGTATTTTCTTTACTGTTGTGACTTTTAATCATATTAGCGCATACAGGAGCCAATATGACAGCGCCAGCTATTTTATCATATTAATAGGAACTTTAAAAATACATCGCACAGTTTGTGGTATCTATTATAAGCTATTTTTAATACCTCTGTAATAGTTTTATTTTATATAGTTTATGAAGAGATGCGAAAATAGATTTAGGTGGCTAAAAAGCGCAACTTCGTATCTCTACCTAAGCTATAAAAAATTAATCTAAATAAATAACTTATAAAAGATACCACAAATTGTACGATGAATTTTTAAAACTTCCTGTATTTAACGTAATAATGTGATAAAATAAGTGGGGGCGCCACTTTCACCCGTGTATGCGCCTTAATAATGGTTTATAACCAGATAATTGGTTCATAATAAAGTCAATAAATAATTTAAAATAAATAAATAAAAAGTGTGTGCGCAAATGCAGGTGCACTCTCCTCACACACACACACACACACACCCGACCGAGGAGAGGTTGCTTAAATTGAACTTATACTTATGCATAGGTAGGCAGGTAGATATGTACCCAATACAATACGAATACTTTTGCTACATATAGATCTAAATTTTTACTGTAGATACCATTTTAGGTAAGTGTTATCCTGGATAAATGCTCCAGAATGACCTCCAACATATATCGTCCCATTCCACAAAAGACTCGTCATGATTTAATCAAATATACCTATTCTACTACCATTCTGTAAAAACGCTACAAATGAGAAGAAAAACATATAAAGTCCTCCCAAAACCGCATACAAAACCCAAACGAAGTTTAAAACAGTCAGTCGAACTTTTAACTATAAATTTAATATACCTAAATTCTAACTACGAAATATTTTGATCCCGTTCTGAAACTGCGGGACTTGGGGATTAGTCCCGGGATATAAATTTAACGGATAAATGACGGTCCTTGATCGTGTAATCCTTTAATGGCTTTAGTTTCCAGGATTTAAAACGAATGGTTGAGATCTTCAGTGGTTTTTATATGTGGAAACCAAAGATGTGGTCGTTAAGGCCCATACACCACCGAAAGTGGCGCCCCCAACTATTATATCTTATTATTACGTTGAACGGAGGAATTTTTAAAAATCCTACGTTCAGTTAGTGGTATCTATTATAAGCTATTTATTAATGCCTCTGTAATAGTTTCATTTTGTAAAGCTTAGGAAGAGATACGAAGTTGCGCTTTTTGGCCACCAAACTCTATTTTTGCATCTCCTCCTAAACTATATGAGATAAAATTATAAAAGAGGTATTAAAAAATAGCTTATAATAGATACCACAAACTGAACGTAGGATTTTTAAAAATTCCTATGATAAACGTAAAAATATGATAAAATAGGAATTGCTGTCAGATTGGCTCGGGTATGCGCCTTAAGTATTAATTGCTATCTAATTTCTATTAAATATTAGTTTCGTACGTAACGTATAAAGGTTATGTCTTTGCCACGGGATGACGGGAACTGATTTATGGCATATACAAAATAGAGAGTTTTATTGACTATTTATTTTAAAATTGGCTAGCCGGAAAAATCTGCTAAAAACTACTGGAATACTAAAAATGGTCCGTTGACATTTTTACCCCAACCCGTTTCGTTCGGCTGTAAAATATAAGCCATCAGCAATATGCAAGTGAAATAATCAAATTGTTTGGTTCCATCAAAGTGCTCAAGCTATATTGACGTCATCTCTGTGGGACAAAGCTGTATGATCTGGCTAAATGTAAAAAAAAACACACAAAAATGGCTGTGTTCACACGTAGGAATAACCTACTCGTATTTAAAATTTCAGCTGGATCGGTTCAGTACTTTTGGCGAAGAAGTAACAAACATCCAAACCAAAATCCAAACTTTCGCATTTATAATATCAGTGTGACTAGTTTCTGCGTGATGCTTCGCTCGCCTAAGCCCTTTACAATATTAGTAGGTGAGATTTTTTTAATAAACCTGGTTTTTTTTTCTACTTACTCTACGCACTAAAAAGTCTCTCGAAATACTCTCTGCCAGTTTTGTTTTTTCTTTAGTAACTCTTAAAATCGATGGCAATCGTAAAACCATAGTCATTACCATCAAGTTTGACAGACATGTCATTACCGGCGATTATTATGCGCACGCGCATGCCCCCCAACGGGACATGACGTTTCACAAACATGGCGCCATTTCCGGTCGATTGTCGCGTCACGCTGCGCTTCCTGGATTGCCCTTCAGAATTTGGGCGAAAGAGAAAGTTGAACTTTAAAGGACTTTTAAAACTTTCTACGCAAGAAACACGGGGATAAACGTGTTCTTGAGTGGAGACTGCGACTCGGAAAACGTAGTGGACACGCTCAGGCTATGTGGGATGAGCGCCTACGAAAGACTGCAGGCACAATAAATGCTATAGATGTGGTTAGATAACAAAGAGCTTTAGCTCTCAGGTGAGGCCTATGTCCACAAAGAAAATTACAATCCAATAATAGAAGCCAATTAGAACTAGTATTTACAGCTAATATAATTGACCTAACTGTTGCCAGCAATCTACAGGTAGTTCAACTGATCCGTATCAATACGAAGCGTCCCCAAGACGCTGGCTGCATTGCCCCATTAGAAGTTAATGCATCTTCAAAATAGCCGTTGTAAATTGTTACTCTCTTCATATAATCAATATATATAATAAATGAATGCTGTTCGTTATACTGCTGAACGGATATAAGTATATTATCTTGGTCTTAAAATGTTCGTGGAGGTCTAGGGGAGGTTTAAAAGATGAGAAATTTAAAGCGTGCGAAGCCGCAGGGCGCAGTTAGTTGCATTTATAAATACTGACCGGTAAGTCTTACGAGCAATATAAAAATAAACTTTTATTTACGCATTAGTGTTCAATCGGGCATGTAATAGAATAATTCCGATACCAGGTGTCTTGTAATTGTTTAGGGGTGCGGTTTTTGATCTTATCACTTGGTATTGTACGTTATTGGGTGATTGGTATTATTGATTTTAGAGGGTGATTTGTATTCATACAAGCTTTTTACCATGTGCTTGAAGAAAATAAACTAAAATTTAAAATATGAATGTAGAGAGACTCTTCAGTTTTGAAACCAGACAAAAAGAGAGGTGCTTCTGCTTATTTTTACGTATAACAAAGCAAGGAAAGTTGATTTGATTCAGAGTTTTTTATCTACCTATATTTGACAAAAATCGGTGCAACGATCAAATTTTATAATAGTATAAATAAAATTTTGGGTTCAATTTATTATTTTGAGGCATCGAGGTTTTCAAACAGATGAACCAATTTGATTATAGCTGTTTGACAGTTAATTTGATTCAGGGTGTTTTTAGCATTACATAAATATGTCTGACTGAAATATGTGCATTCATTCAAAGTTTAGGTATTAAAATTTTAGGTTGGGGTTTCGGATTTATACCCTGGCGAGAATAGTTGCCTTCTACAACTGCTGGTTATGTTGGAAAAATAAGAAAAATCTCTGGAAGTGAATGGATATTTTAAATACAGAAATACTTTTTATTCGTAATGCCAATTTACATGTCAATCACTTTTATATACAATGTGTATACAAGCTTTATATATACCGGGGTAGGTAAGTAGGTAAATATATTAGTCTTGGACTCGGAATAGGGCTGCTTCATAGTAATGCTAACTTTTATAATTATATAATGTGACGATATTAGAAGGTACTCTATTGCATTGGGTGTGCCCGTAAGGATAGATGTACATGTTTTTAAATAAATAAATAACTATTGCTGCTTAATGTGTTGTAAGATTTTAGTTAAGTTTCTTCATGTAGTTTTTTTTAAGTAGGAAAATTGTTTATGCTATGGATAAAGAATTAAAATTTATTTTTTTCATTTTCCGAAGTCTATTTTGGCCTTCAAAATTACAGTAGTTACGGTACGCCAGGCTTGTCTATATGATAAAATCACACCTAAGTACTCCATACATAATAATAATAAGACTTAATAGGAAAAGCTTTACGCTTTTTATCACCATTACCGCCTGACCGATACGTTTACCAATCATTAATCAGCGGAACGTTTGACCGCATCATTTCCTGCACTTCAAATGATGGATGCACTTACTCGTTACTTCATATTTGCACCCTGTTGAGGTGGGGTAAGGTGAACTTTTCAACGGCGATTAAGTACAGTCAGAGTTAAAAGTCTATAAGATAACAAATAATTATTTTCTGAAAGTGAATGGTACCTTGGGCCGATCTGTAGATTCTTTTCATAATATGGTACTGTCGAAATTATATTTACTTGTACAACTTTGGCTCATGCTGATAGTTGATAGATTTGATAAAATTCTTTGAATGTGGCCTCTCGCTTTACTATTGATTTCAAGGTTTTTTTCATACGTCTCTGTTAGCTAACTCGAACGGAGTAACCCCAAATGCTGAAAGCATTTAGCACGTTTCAAGTCGCGATTTTTTTGAAAGTTTTCTATAAAAAATCTGTCAAAAATTCGTAGTAAATTTGAGTTGCGTTTGAGTATACGCTCAAGTATTCTAAGCTTCAACTAAGCACAAGAAAGTCAAAGTGCGGTTTAACGACTGAATCATTTTTGTCAGTGACAGTACAATATCATTCATGCCACTTAGTTCAGCCCTGTGTTGGGGTTAGTTTAAATAAACGATGTTATCAGAAGGTAATGCTTGTAACGAAAATTTTCTGGAAGTCAGGAAATGGAAGTTTTGTACAAAATCAAAGGAAACACATTAGACCAAAAGCTTTTATGGGGTTGTTTATTGTAAAGGGTTGCTTGCCTTTCTTCAAGTAAGTATTTGAAGTGATTTTTTAATACGATTTCACTTCACAGTCTATTTTCGTTCAAAATATGTTTGTTTTCATTGAAAATAAAAGGGGTTTGGCAGAAATGAAAGCTACGGAAAAAAAAAGTCCCTTGGTTGGTTATTTTAGATAGGTACCGATTAAAGGCACTAAATAAGTTACTTTTACCCAAGGTAAACACTGTGCTTTTAATTACAAATACAACAAAAGTAAAAATAAAGGAGTGATAAATAGCTAAGTAATAAAAATTGTAATAAAGTGATTAAAAAAAAATCCGTATCAATAAACACTGTGCTTTTAATTACCAATACAACAAAAGTAAAAATAAAGGAGTGATAAATAGCTAAGTAATAAAAATTGTAATAAAGTGATTAAAAAAAAAATCCGTATCAATACCTGTCGGAAGCGCGAACAATCTACAGGTAGCTCAACAAATCCATATCAACACCTTTCATCCCTAGGGATGAAATAATATTTTATCCCACTTATTAGGCAACATTAGACCTACTTTCCGAGTAAGAGAGATGAATAGTGTATTATATTTTATGATGGTAAATAAACTAAAGTAAAGTAAATTAAACTTTTTGTTCCTATCAGCCTATTTTGAGCTGTGCCTGTTTATGATGAATTCGTGATGAAAAGCACAGTGTTAAACTCGGGTGAAAGTAACTTATTTAGTCCCTCGAACTATTAGCACCCTCGCTACGCTCGTTATTAGCCTATGCCACTCAAGTGCAGTTGACTTTCTATAATAATGTATTAAGTATATTTATATTAATTTCATTGTTTTAGATGCACAGGGGTGAACCACTGCAACTTCATGGTGAAGGAAGACTTCCCACCCTCAGTGAGATGGTTACCAGGAGTGGTCTTCATCAAGTACGCTTGTTTTGACGGTCAGTACCAAATAGTTTATAGACTAGTAAGCCAAATTCAGCAACGTATTATAAACTTTGAATGAACTTGTCTTTTAGGTCTCGGGACTAAATAAGTTATTTTCACTCCTAGTTTTTCATTATAGATGTAATGACTAGCTGACAATATTATAGGTAGCTGAACAAAAAAAACGCCAAGTGACAAAAATGTTTCTGTTTCTCAATGAATTCTGTACGCACTGTTTAATTGTTAGGAATATCCGACAGTCTGACGTATATAACCTACATTCTTACATACGAAATAGTGATAGGTCTAGGGTAGATATATCTTACTATGTGTTGACTTCAAAAAGCTAATAATTTTTTTACGTGTTCTCTATTGATATAGAAATATATCTGATTAATTTATTTTTGTAATTTTTGGTGTTTTTATTGTGAAATTTTATCATTGAAAAGTACATGTTTTAAATCTCAAACGCAAAATTTCTAAACGCAACGCTATTGGCAGCCGAACCGTGACGTCACACTTGTATATTTTAGTATGGTCATGAAGCTTCGACGTTGAGTTGACATAGGTGATTCGATGCAAGGGCTAACATGGCAGCGTTTTAATAACCCGAAACTGAGTGCAGTTTTACATAAATATGGTCTTTTACCTCAATAATTTAAAATTTTATGGATGTTATATCTTTTTCAGTTAAGTATTAACCTAAATAAAAAATTAAAAAAACATATCCCTCTCCTTTATAGTGAATAGTGACTTTGCAAAACATACCCTTATGTAGGCGATGTCAACATCCCGCGTGAAATTGATTTCGTTATCAACGTGCAGATGTGCAATGTCATGGTTATCAGAGCCCACGGCTGGGGCCATATGCTGCTGTTAAATGAATTGGACAATTTACGCCCTTAATGTTGGTATAACTCCCAGCTGGGCTGGCTGGACCCAGATAGGTTATTAAAAAAAATGTTGCCATAGCCCGATTGTCGAAATGGCCATACGTCCTAGTCAACAAGAGATAGAATAGAATATACTTTATACCATAAAAAAAATGTACATGGGCGAGCATAATGCTAGCTTAACATTATCTACCTTCTAACGTTTGGGTAGTGTGGACAAAAATTTAGCAGGTAGTGATTGATTACACAAGTTATAGAAAAACAAGAAATATAATAAGTACAATAAACAAATCGTGTCTTTACCATTAACATACATAAATACACACATAGACTTAATAAAATATACTACTTACTTACATAAATACTTACTATACTATTTAAAATCTTACAATAAGTAGACTCTTGTTTGTTTTATAATACACAGTTATACACAATACCCACATTTTACATCATATCATATTATCATATTATATTATACACATACACAGATTATAGATTATACACATACACAGAAGTTCAATCTGTTGCCCATACTCTTATGAGAATGGTGCCCTCAGGGAACTACAATGTTTGCACTTACAAATACACACACACACACACACACGCATGCACACAAATACACACGAGAGCGTGCGCGCTCCCCTTTCTTTTTTTTTCCTTTGCATGTTTATCAAAATTGTTTTTTATAAATTAATAATCATCACTTCAAAAATAGTAAATAGTAATAATTTATAATAATTTACAAATTTTATTTTTAATAATAATCTCAAATAATTTCTAATAATTTCAGTCAATATTAAGTTAGACCTACGTCAACATAAACTTTGATTAAAAAAATCCATATAATCTTTTTTTTGTATAAAATTAGTGTCATTGTAATGAGGGATGGCATAGATGTCTATAACACAGGCTTAAGCCTAGCGTAGACATCTAAAGCTAACCAATACAATCAACGCATACATAATATAAATTAATTAAACAATAAGCTAAGTGTAATTTAAAAATGATTGTTATTTGGATTTGTTTTTGTCTGTATTTCTGTACAAATAAATAAATTTCATTTCATTTCAATTTCATTTCATTTCATTTCATTTCATTTCATTTCATTTCATTTCATTTCATTTCATTTCATTTCATTTCATTTCATTTCATTTCATTTCATTTCATTTCATACTAGTAGATATACACTATGTACTATATATTATATTTGCGTACCGAATTATTGTTGCGAAAGAAAGTGGCTATAGTCTCTAGATTTGAAGATATCTATAGAGGTAGCCTCGCGATATTCGATATAGAGGCCTATTAAAGAAAATGTAGATTGTATTCATCATAGCATGCGAGTAGACCCTACCTATAGTACCTCAACACTTCAACAGCCTGTATTGGTCTACTGCTGGACCCAGGCCTCCCCCTGATAAACGCCTTATTAGCGTTTATCTGATGGGGGGTAATTCCCATAATCCCCACGCTGGGCATGCGGGATCATGCATGCTGGGATCGCAGTTTGGTGGTAGAATTGTTTTCCAGGGGGGTTTTGTGATGACACAGAATCGCACTAGCTATGACGCCGAAGTTCCATTTCTGAAATACCTTTATCATGTCAGCAGTTATAGACTGTGGATAGGTATTGTTGCGCTTTTACTGCAGAACAAAATGCAATCAGAGCAATACATTCTATTGAAATATTTGAAACCCTAGTTTTCTGCACAAAACGATACAATCAAATCTCTATTCACGGCGAGATAAGGTATAATTTTATAGCAAACTGTGCGAATCCCAAACAGTTTACTGCTTTGGTTTCAATGCATTGTGTCAAAGTTTCTACTCCCCTTGGGAAACCCATGCGCTTATCGTATTGTATCAGAAAACCATTACACAAAGACCTCTAATAGCTTAACAACTGGCCCCCGGGTCGATTAAAACGGATGTAGAGCGGGGGAGGGAATAGTTCTATCTGAATCGGTTGATAAGTTTGTCATGCCATTGACACGTTTACCCTAAAAATGGAGAAGCTAATGGAGAATGGCAACACACATTTAAATGGTCACGTGCTGGCAATTAATCGTAAGATTTATACGATTCTGTTGAAATTTTAAACTATCGGAACAACAAATCAAAGTGTGAGGGAATATAGAATAAAGAAAATGTATGAGAGTTTTTGTAACTCGTCGTGTTTCTTACTTATATTATTATCTAGGCTTAGAAATAGGGTTTTTTTTCGGCCATTTGTTGTACTCTAATACTCGATGTATGTATTAGAGTACAACAAATGGCCGTAACGTCCAAATCATAGCATCAATTTGAACAAAAAAATAAAAGATACTATTGACCTACTCGTACGAATCTTATCCCTAAAATTATTCCATCATTCATCTTTTTTTTTGTTTTTCATCAACTCGAGATCATCTCGAGATTATTCTTTATACATTAGTAAAAGAGTCAGCAAAATCCCATTGAGAAGTAACATACTTACACATTAAAAATCTAAGCTACAATAAAAAACTCCTCCCTAGCTAGAGAAGTTTTGCTCCAACTCGACAACTAAGGATTAAGTTATTTATTATTAATATAGATAGATATCGGTAAAATTCTAAGATGTCAAATAATATACCAAAAAATTTCGAACTCGGAAACTAATAACATAACAAAGTAAAGTAAAACTCTGTGTGCTTTTCATTGCGGATACAAGGCAAGCTAAAACAAATAAATTAATATAAGATATCCATAGGTAACAATCTACTATTATGATTTTAATGCTGGTAAAGGCTTCGTTTTTTTTAAACTATTGAAGTGAGCAAAAAGTCAAACTTAATTTCCTAGTTGAATGAATGATGTAATTTGAATTTCATGACGAGTCCGAGAGTCCTGAATGTATAAAAGAAATAAAACATTCCGATATTCCAAATCTCTCTTTTAATATCAAGAGCTTATAGGCGATTATATTTTCTGTAATATCGACGACCCAGGCTTTTTAATAATTCCTACATGCGTACATTCGGTCCCCTTTATTATTTTTTTGCACATTTCCGTCCCATGTGTAACAGAGATTATGGGCAGTGCATAATATGCCCATAAATTATGCAAGAGGGCATAATTCCACGCATGAAACGAGTCAATTATTTGGGCTGCGGTCAACATAGCTTCATATTGCAGAATGGACTTGGCCATCCAAAAATAGGCAGCGAAATTACTATTAACAAAACAATTATTGTGGTTAATTTGGCATTGGCATCGATTATTATGAGGTTTGATTGCTGAATGGTTATTTGGGAGTATTCCCATTTAGGGCACCGATTTTAAGAGCACCACATTTAGGGCACCATTTTTAAGAGCACCACATTTAGGGCACCGATTTTAAGAGCACCACATTTAGGGCACCATTTTTAAGAGCACACATTTAGAGCACCGATTTTAAGAGCACACATTTAGGGCACCTTTTCCTTGTTAGAGCATCCACAAATAAGTAGTATCTAGTGATAGGGGCGGCTTCGCACGCGTTGTTCCTATGAAAACATTAAAAGGTGATTTTCATCCCACGGGAACAGATTTATGGGATAAAAAGTAGCCTATGTTTTATTCCAGTATTAGAATTACCTGTATGCAAAATTTCAGCCAGATCCGTTCAGTAGTTTTGGCGTGAAGAAGTAACAAACATCCATCCATACATCCATCCAAACCTTCGCCTTTATAATATTAGTGTGACATTGCATTGGATATTGTTGTATTTAGTATGAGCAACGCCTCGCGGTTTCTCCCACGTAGTTCCCGTTCCCATGGGAATTCCGGGATTAAATATAAGCAATGTCATTTCCTGAAAAGTAAGCTTTCTAATGGTGACAGATTGTTTTAGATCGGTCCAGTAGTTTCGGAGCGTATTCAATACAAACAAAGATACAAACGAACGATCAAATATTTCCTACTCCTTAAAATATTAGTATAGATTTCATTACCACCACCCGCAGGTTTCAACCACTTCCGTTTATATGCCTTCTCTTGTTTGCATCTTCAGTGCTAAGAACATCAATAACACGGACGATTTAATAGCGATTTCAAAGTGAGGCGAGAGCTCAGCGAGCCCGCTGCGATTGCTCGCTTCGCAATTGAAACCAGAAAACGTTCGAAATCGCCAAAAGTGTGATATGTACGCGGTGTCGCGTAAGGTCTAAGCGATCAAATCCTGGATTCACTAGGAACTATATGGAAATAAATAAATAAATTCTTTTACAGTGCCCTACATGTACTATTGACCAAAGCATACATTATGACCTAAGCTGTACATGGTAAGCAAAATAATTAAATAAAATCTCTCATTTTCTCTATTAGACAACAAACCCCGTGCTAGGCCTACTGCACAATATGTGTTTTTAGATTTCTATTATTTATGAATTATGACACACTGATGAATTATCTTATAATGTATTTATAGAAAGTACTAAGGTACACTATTTTTACAGGGGCACCTAATAAAATAGTGTATAAAATCAATAAAATAATCATAGCATAAATATTTGTCAGACCTAGATAATATAAACATGAACTGAAAATTAAAATTAAGTAAGTAGGTACTACGGTAGCTAATATAATATACAGGGTGTGGCAAATTTTTGGCCCCTTAAGGGTAGCTACCGTTTCTTTTGTAGTTAGAAGGTTTTGTTCTAAGGAACTTTCTGTTTTATTTTGAAGAAAATAATATTACCATTTTTAGTTTTTTGAAAATATGTACGGTTCGCCCAAAAAATGACATTGGTCAAAAAAAAAACAAGTTAGTCTTAATCGACTCTATTTCCAACCAGAAAAACATTTCCTGTATAAAAAATCTTCAATAATGAAGTCGGGTCTCTATCATCTCTAAGAGAGCAAAACTAAGCATAGGTTCCTCATCTCATTGAGGCAAGCTCCGCTGCACCTTTTATCCAATTCTTCTTTTCTATGGCCCTACAGAAGCCGAGTTTATCAAAAGGAATCGATCTATTTTTTGCGTAATTTTTTTGGCAAACTAATCCCAAATGTGCACGTAAAAAGAAAAGAGGGTGCTCTTATTACTTCTATTGTATTTTTATGTGTTATGTAATTGAAACTAGAATATTATATGCATGTAGGAACCACTCTTATAACATTCTAGTTAAGGTTCAAAGTTGAGCTGTGTTAAATCGCTTTGAGTTAAGATATAAATTTTTCACTGCACACGTGTTCCAATTTTTCCAGACACTCGAACAAATTGGTTTTTTCAATAATTCAATTACTTCCAGTATTTATTTTCAATTCGATCTACAAAAAACGAGAAACTTAACAGTAAAATTGTTGACAAAGAAAATATGCCAGTAACTTTATTTCACATTTTATTCTTTCAAACTTTTTGTCCAGCTTTACTGAAACTATAGCAAATAGCAATTACGACAGAAGGTAGGTACCGGGTGCGGGGAAATTGCTGGAAAATCCCCGTTTCAGATTGCCTGGAAAACGCTCTACCGTCGGCGGGTTATGCTTTGTATTTTAATGTAAGACTTGGAACCTTTGTTTTCCTAGTTGTTTATGCTAATACCTGAAGTGCTTTGGGCACGAACTACGCCTACGGTATGAAAAGTTGATGAACGTCTTCCACCTAGGGCAGAATAAAAGGTCGCAGATTATCAGAATAAAAGGTCGCAGATTATGACAGAAAATACCATGTGGGCGAGAATTCATTAGCGGCCTTCACACGTAAGGTTCGAACCGCGCATCTGGACTGCGGTCCAAACCGCGGATGGATCTGTACAGTTTGGACTGCGGATCGAACTGTCGTCGTGCTAATTGCGAGTAAAAATGTTTCCACGGTTTGGAACGCGGGCAAATCTTTCACATTTTTCCAAACGATCCGAACTGTGCGTGTAAATAGATTTTCAAGAGTTTTGACTGCAGTTTAGACTGGCGCGTGGAACGTTAAAAGTTGCAAAAGTTTTGCCTCAGTCTCAAGCAGAATGGATACCCGATCATCGTGTTAGCGATCTGTAGTTATTACAAGCAACTGAATAAAGGCAAATGTGGTCAAATTCTTTATTTTTAACCGACTTCAAAAAAGGAGGAGGTTCTCAATTCGACTGATTTTTTATTTTTGTTACCTCAAAACTTTTAATTGGGTGATCCGATTTTGATGATTCTTTTTTTATTTCAATTTGGTTCAGTTCTGACAATGGAATTCATGAGAACTCATATTCAGAAAGTAGGTTTGAAGTTGCCTGATAAGCGGGATGAAAGTAATACTTTTCACCCCTAGGAATAAACAAGGCTTTATCTTAAAACGATAATTAACAGTTATAACAATAGGTAATTGTGATTGATACTGATTAGTTGAGCTACCTTTAGATTGTTTAAGCTTCTTACTGGTATTTATATGGATCAGTTGAGCTACCTGTAGATTGTTTACGCTTCCTACTGGTATTTATATGCATCAGTTAAGCTACCTGCAGATTGTTTAAGCTTCCGACTCGTATTATATCATCAAACGAATGAAATCCGTAATAGCTTTGACGACGTTCCAAACCGGCAGTTCTGTAGTTTGCGTCCACACGAGATGCGCGCACAGAACTGTGAGATCAGAGCGCGCATCGAACTGCCAGATCGGACTGTCAGCCTCGCGCATCTACACGTACGGTTCGGAGCGCGGGATGGAACGGCGCGTGCGATTTCCCGCGGTCCGAACCTTACGTGTGCAGGGCGCTAATGTGTAAGGTCAAACATAAAAGCGAAATTGGCTTCTGTAGGTAGTATAGATATTTTTATTTTTATACTAGGCTTTTAATACTAGGAAATTAACACAGCATCACCTTACCCAAAGTTTAACACAAACTTTGGGTAAGGTGATACGTGCTAGATAACCAATGGTATTTATTTCCTACAATCCGTAAAAAACACCCAGAATACCCGAAACAAATATATGCAGATCTTACACGTAAAAACACATTTGTCGAAGTAGTTCAATCAAACCCACAACCACCTGCGTCGATGGCATAGTGGTAGTCACTTCTACCACAATAAAACCATTTAAAAAGTCTGTTAGAAGGTCTGCATCAAGGTATGCTGTGTGGCTTAGAATTTGCACCACGCCATGTCTTCATGTTGGTGTTGTAAGAGGCGACTAAGGGATATCCGCCGGGGGGTGGGCAGCAGCGCCCCCTACAGAACAATTCTACCACCGAACTGCGATCCCCAACCCAGCGTGGGGATTATGGGTATTATCCCCCCCCCCCCATGAGATACGCCAATAAGGCGTTCTTCAGGGGGAGGCCTGCGTCCAGCAGTGGACCAATATAGGCTATTGAGGTGAGGTGAGGTTACAAGGTCTGAGATCGCCCATATTTTTAACGTGTAACGAATCTTCTCGATATTAAAGTTGGTTGAACAAACATAGCCATTTCTTTTAAAGTCAAAGCCCAAACTATCTGCAAATCCCAAATCTCCGCAACTGGGTCAAAATCAATAGATTTATCTGATATCGGAACGTGCCATTTGATTTGGGGGAACGGAACGAATTTTATTATCGGCATTATTATTACGATTGGATCTGGGATCGCGATTGTGATTGGAATTGGGATCGCGATTATGATTCCAGAAATAAATTAAAGTTGGAATGTACCGTTTGTTATCTTGTTGGAATGTACCATTTGAGGGAAACATATACTGATCCAATTTCACGCGGCAGTGTGTCAGACAACTTTGGTAATTATATAAATCTCTGTTGTGCCCTGTAGTATGTTATACAGCGAATATGCACTTGCTAGAATTCCCTAGATAATTGTAAATAGTATGGCGGGCAACTCCGGGCATTTGCTACAGGCCCAGCGCTGGCTTAATCTGGCACTGTACTAAAGACAGATGCGAGTGAATTATTCACAAATATCCTTCGATCAGATATTTTGCGGCCTCAGCGAAAACTTTGATCGATGCAAACAACCCTTAAACATGATGTGTCTCACTTCACCCCATTTTTGTTAATCGGATTATTTTTTTACCAAACGACAGGCAGCATGGTGGATTATAATGAGAGCTATGGGAAACCCCAACAGAGCGATATAAATTATCAATTTTTTTATTAGCTTGTGATGTTTCTGTTTTGGGTAATTTCATAGATGGAACATAGAATGTGCAAAACATCAAACATCCGACTAATATGTGTAATAAATGTGAAAGTGAATATTTATTATTCAAATGAAATTTGGTATGTATATACACACATAATTATGTAATGTCATAAGTGTCATTCATAACATAACACATAGGCTCATCTGATTTCTAGAATTTAATCTCTGACGGTTAAAAAGGGTGCCACAGTTTCTATGGTTCCTTAATACAATTCACTCAATACTCACTAGGTATAACTAAACTATAACGTAAATAATGAGTTACTAATTGTATTTTTACAGAACTAAAGGCTGTGCCATAAAGTTCTGAGATTTGTATGATTTACACGCGGGCAAAACCGCGGAGCGCAACAAGTGTATCATAAAATACCTGCACGAAATCTAACGGTTACCCATAAAGCGAATTAATTCACTCAGCTGCCCTGAAGAAAAGACATTTATGGTTAGTGGGCCATTCCAACGACGGTTGATTTATGAAGGACAAGCCTGCGGCCGTGTTGCCATTGTGGCTCTGGGCGGGCGTGTTTTGTTACTTGGTAAACAAATATGAAAAATGAATTTGGAACTTCTCTTATAAAACTAAAAAAGTACATTTAAGGATGAAAATGTTCATATTTACAATGAATTTCCGAAAAGCAACGCCTAAATCTATCATGTATCTAAAATAGTAGAAAGAAAGATTATGTACGTCCTCAAATCACCAGAAACTCTTTGAAGCTGTTAAAATTACAGAAAAGTAACAAAACAGGGGTCCAGTATTTTTTTCATATTATTCAATCTAATTCTGTAATTCTTTATTGTACACAAATAATACATATAATGAACTTATTTTAGCTTTACCCTGACAAAGAGTTTTCTTCCAGCGAAACCTTAGTCATATTAGGAGAGGCGATGGAATAGACAGAGAAAGTGTGCAATCTAATCAATATAAACAGGTACAAATCATCGCTGGGGAAAGTTCATGCCTTGAAGAACCTGAACCACCGACCTTAATTAGTAGATATCCATTTTCCTGGAAGACCCACAGTTATTCCTGAGTTAAGCAACCAATTTTCCTTTAATAGCCGAACCTAACCAAAGGTCGGAGGTAAGACCTTTGAGGGCCGTGTTTAGTTCAAGGTCGAAATGTTGCCAAGGGCGGGAAGTTCATGGTCTCGTTTGAAATAAATTTGTAAGTTTTGAGTACTTATTATTATTTAGCTGATCAAATACATTTCTGTGAAGTTGGGCATTTCCAGCCTAAGTCACTTTTCTACGTCGCAGTTGCCCGAAGGGGGATTGACACATCCGATTCCGGGGGAACTGTTTTTTTTATTCCAATTTGCTCTCACTCGAAAAAAATTCTAGGGGAAAAACAGTTTTTTTTTTAATTAATGTTTTCTTCTTAGCGAGCATTTTAGGAGGGAAAACTGGAATAACCCATGGCATGGGACAATTATGTGACGTTAATTAAAAATTAAGATGATCTATAACAGCTTGTCATCGATCAAAGTTTTCGCCGGCCGGCGGAATACCTGATCGACGCTGCTTGTTCGTTGATTAGACGTAATTGTACATCTATATTAATGATATTATAAAGAAAAAGATTTGATTATTTGTTTGTTTGTATGGAATATGGGCTTCGAAACTACTGGACCGAATTAAAAATATTTAAAAGATTTAGAACAAAGGGTAGCTAAGATTACTAGGCTTATTATTGTAACGAAAATAAATGCAAAGGTGCGACGGGCGAAGCCATTTTAAAAATATAAAAAAAAATTGGGTAGGTATCTGAAAACGTGGCTGATGAGATCAAAGAATCGAAAATATTCTTGTTTCAACAACTTGCCAAAACTTTTTACTCGGTTCCACATCAGCGGTGGCCTTGTTTGTAACAATAGGTTCGGTAATCAAACTTCCGAAGTGTTCGGACCTTCCAAAGTTTTACTGCTGAAAGTGTTTCTCACACAATTTCTTTTTTGTAGGCTACAGCGTTTTACTAGCAACCGATAGGTACCTATTTGTTTTCTTTTTTATTACCGAATTGTTCAGAAGGTTGAGTCCTGATCCATCGCGACGTCTCTTTTTAGGGTTCCGTACCCAATGACAATGAAACAATGAACAAATGAAACATGTGGGAACTGGGACGCCATTTTATAACTGTAAAATCATCGATTAAAAATTTCGCGGGCCGGCGAAATTTTTGATCGATGTGTAAAATGTATAAAAAGGACGCACCAACAAAGTAAATTTTAGGTTTAGTACGGTCGATGGATATGGTAGATAGTTGGTGATTGCCATGATAGAGCGAAGGTCACAAGCAAATGCCAAACAAATCGTGCCAATGGCGGTGTAGGCGCCGCCCGCCCTGTTAGGCGGATAGTAATCACGGGAGATAGATGTTGAATAAAAAACGTTTGTGATTGAATTGTTTTATATTCGTTGGTCAATTGATTTAGGTAAACATTTGTAAAGATGAATGGAGCTATCTGTCATATATATCATATTGGTTATCTACTCTTGCAATCCTGCAGAACAATAGGGTATAAGCATCATTTTTTTATTGTTTTTATCGATTCTTTAGGTCATTATTTAACCGAAAAATGATAAGACGCTCACCAAATTTCGCAATAATAAGGTAAAAAAATTAAATCAAAACTACAATCATTTTCGGGTGATAAAAACGCTGCCATATTAGCGCCATCTTTATTTGACGTCCACGTTCACAGTCGATTATAACCTTTTGTGACGACCTCAGTAGTGATCATCTAAGAAAAGAGGTTTTCCGAAAAATCTGAAAATAACCTACAATACGAAATGTGAAGTGATCAGAATAGTGTCAAATCATGGTGCAGCAAGCAGAATAAAAAAAGAAGAAATGTGAACAGCGATGTCACGTCCGCTCTAGTCAATGGCGTAGCGTTTTGAAATTTTGCGATTGAGATTTAATTTATCAATTTTTCAATGGTAAAATTCTACGATAAAAACATCTTAAAATTCTAAAATAAATATGTAGATATGTGCGATATCAATAGAGAATACGTATATATTTTTTCAGCTATTTTGAAATCACATGCATATACCCTATTCTAACATTAGACTGCGATCATCAACCCGCATGCATAGCGTGGGGATAATAGGCATTACCATCCATGAGATAAACGCGAATAAGGCGCTTATCAGGAGGAGGCTTGCGTCCAGCAGTGGACCAATACAGGCTGTTGAGGTTGAGGTGAAGCTAAGCAGAGCTTGTGTTACAGTTCCAGTTTCTTTATTCTCAAACAAATGCATTTGAGTCGGAATATTTTGCAATAAAATGTTCCCGACATGAATCCGTTTGATTTATGCGTACCATGGTTCTAATTGCTCTCTTGTGCGCCACGAAAGCAGTATTTGCGTTGTACCTACGCATAATTTTTGCCCCAGACCATGATGCTTACGAGTATAATATTAGTAGAAATTTTTAATATCAAAAAAATATATATCTATGTAGTGTATTGTATTATGTATATCAGTTATCTAGTACCCATAACACAAGCTCTGCTTAGTTAGGGGCTAGATAATGCTGTGTGAATTGTCCAGCATTATTATTATTATTATTATTTTTAAATCTCTACTTATTAATCTAAAAATATCCTTTCTTTCATTTCCAGACACGCTGTCAGTCCACTATTGCAACCGTGAGGTGCTCGTCGCAGAGTGGGGGTCAGACAGCGAGGGGTACATCCGCACCCCAGGATACCCCCACTTCTATGTGGGGGAGGACCAGTGCCGCTGGAGGCTGCGGGTGCATCCGGAGCAGCGAGTGAGGGTTACTTTACTTGATGTCAGTTTGAGAGGTGAGTTTATGGGTAATATTGGACCCCAAGGTAGAGTCTGTTCAAAAAGAGAAGCGTCGTGGTAATTACCAACTTTTGTTGCGTTGACAACACTGCTCTGTCATTTTCTTGACTACACTCTAACGAATAATTGTTTGGACATATACGGTTCTTAAATCCACGATATTGTATGTAAACAAAGACATGTATGAATGAAACCTAACAAAAACTGAAAGATACAAATAACAGAAAACACTAAGGTCACTAAATAGGTAGTAATCACTAAAACAAAAACGCAAACTTCAACAACGCATACGAAAAAGGATTAAATGCGAGTTCAAAAACGGACGAGAAACTATAAAACAACTACAAAACGGATCGATATGAAATTTTGCGTTTTATGTCATTCTGGAGACGACATAGTCCTGACGAATCCTTTTGACATACAATCTGATACTGCAATGACAGGGAACTACGCAATACCCTAGGAGACGTCACAATCACGGGTCGTCTAACGTCAAATATACTCACTCACCCCCTGTGTGTCTACCATGAGTTTTCACAGTCTATACTCGCTAGCGACTGTAGTTAAAAATATGTATGGGAACTTCTAAAGCGCTTCTAGCGGATAGTTGGGTACTAAAATGCGCAGTATTTGACTATCTGCGTATTAACGTAACTATTGTAATAACATCAGGCGATTTCACTGTGACAACTCATGGTATAGTTTGAACGCAACCGCTGTACCGCGCCTGAGGCACTGTAGAGATAACTATACTATATTCTATCTTCATACAAATGGCCGGAACGTGTGTCATACCTACGCGCCTCGTGTTCGGTACACTCTCGGTACACAACAAGCCGTGACATGTCGCGGTTGGCAATAAGTGTTGCCCCGGTGTAAGCCTGAACGGGGCGGGGCGCGCCGCGCCGCCTTCACAATTCAAATTCTAAACTCTAAATTCAAAATCTCACGCCACGTGAGATTTTTCAGCAGTTTGTAATTATATTATATTAAAAATACTAAATAAATATGGAGAAAAGAAAGTATAGACTATATTGTGCTGTTTTTGGGTGTTTAAATTCGACAATAACGGACCCGGAGATAAAATTTTTTAAATTACCTGAAAACTCCGAAAGGTAAGACTAAAATATTTTTTATACCCACTAGTTGATTAGTTTCTTTTAACCGACTTTAAAAATAGGAGGTTCTCATATTGTGTTTTTAAGCTATTGCATAGCTTCTATCGCGGGCCTTGAGCGCGGGGACCGAATCCAGAAATTCCGTAACGAAAAACCTCACGCTCCCCACTCCGACCGTTACAGCGGTGAAACTTTTTAGTTTTGCCATCTATCGATGAATAGTAGAACTTTTAATGACTTTTTGAAATATGACGTTTGTCTCTTTAGTTCAGCAACTCGCCTCTAGATGGCATTGCAATAGCTTCACCGCGGCAGTCCCCGAGTGCCACACGTCTTTTTTTTATCTTTGTTAGCTCAGAACTTTTGACTGGGTGGTCCAAGCCCGGTGGGGTATCGTTGTAAAGATCGCAGTTGGTAGGTACAGATAATAACATCTTTATACTTATAACTAGTTTCTGCCCCTAGCTTCGTACGCGTTTTTCTATGGAAATGTTTAATGGTGATTTCTATCCCAAGGGAATTGATTTATGGGATTAAAAGTAGCTTATGTTTGATTCCAAGAATTTCGATAGTTTGTGATAGGGGACCTTAATAAGCTGAGGTTAAAAATATTACATATTATCGTTAGTGTTTCTTGCATTTTGGTTGAGTAGGTAGGTGTAGAAGTTTTTGTTGTCGATTGGAGTTTGACGACAGCGGTTTTTTGTTACTTAGAATACGGGATTTTTTTCAGACGCCTTGAATGGCAAAAAGAAAATTCATTCATTCCAAACGATTTTTTAAAAATATGATATTAAAATATACAATCTAATAGAAAAAAATTAAGTAGGTAGGTAGATGACATTAAAATACTGCAGGTAGGCAGCCCTAGCGCGTTACGCGGCTGACGCGGCTGTAGGTAATTATTTCAAGAATAGGGCGGAGTCACAGTACTGTATAGATGACTTTACCGTGCCTGAGGTATGCGCGCGGAGAGGCGGGGGGGAAGTAGTAAGACGCACACGAGATAAATATCCAAAGATGGGTCGAGCGCTATCTCGTGATGTCAAGACCATCATTTTTAAAGTGGCCGAATATTTAAAGAAAAGAAGAAAGCTTTGAATATAAAAGTGATCGTGATAGTAGATTTAATATAATTATCGATCCATTAATAATAAATTTTCAGAACGACTCCGATTCAAGTTCCAATGAATGAATGAACACTTTTATTGTACATATAAAACAAAATAACTTATATCTAAAAAAAACAAATGAAATTAAAAACAACGTACAATAGGCGGCCTTATTGCTCAAAGCAATTTCTTCCAGGCAACCTTACTAAACAATAGATATAAGTAGGTAAGTAAAGAGTTGGTAGCACAGGAGTAAACAGTAAAAAAGTTTTATCATTAAAATACTTATGTAGGTAGGTACATACAATAGAGGTAGAAAGTTTTACATACACATCATACCTAAAGAAGCTTTACCTAAAAACAGACAAAAATATATATATATAGTAAAAATAATACCGAAAGAGGAAATAGGAGACAATTATTTATTCTAATTGCTGACAACTAAGCTACACTGTCATAAAAAGTTACATGCAAAGGCGAATTATAAAGATAAAAATAATGGTTTAGATAGCGGAAGATAGAAAATGGGACTTGAGTTGGGATTTGAAGGAGTTGATGGAAGCAGCAAGTTTGATAGCGACAGGCAGTTTGTTCCATAGGCGAACAGCCTGTACGCTAAAAGAGTTGCCATAAAAGGATTGGGAATGGGTGGGAAACTTGAGCAGTAAGTTGTCTGATGACCTAAGATTGAAGGTGTTAGAAGAATGAAGGAACTCAATTCTATTTTTGAGATACGCAGGTGAAGAAGTATTAAAGAGAATGGAATAGAGAAGAGAAAGAACATGCATGTCCCGTCGAAGTCGAATAGGGAGCCACTTGAGCATGGTGCGAAAAGGAGAGACATGGTCATATTTGCGGAAACCAAATATAAACCTAATGCAAAAATTTTGAAGACGCTCAAGTTTATCCAATTGCTCCTCAACGAGATCTAGATCTCAATGGCGAAACGGAAGATGAAGTTTAAAAGATAACACCATGATTGAGTTCATTACCAAAACTGGCTTTTAATCGACTACCTTCAAATAGGTTACTTTTTATAAATCCACCCTCAACTCTCAAATACATAACATACCTTCCTTCTTTAAATTGATTCTAAATAACATGAATATATTTATCAAAATAGCTTATTCAAAATTCTAATTAGGAGCACAATATAATTAAACTAAATCAGAATTAGGTACACCAATAATGTCCGGCCATCTCTCTGAGGGTGGTACTTCAATGTCAGGCTCAGCAGTTGTATCTCTGTTTTCATTGTCAGTTAATCTAGTTTCTGCTGTAACTGTTCTTGCCAGTATCTGATCTGCATGTCTCCGATGTAGCTCTCCATCTTCCGTTCTCACCCTGTACGAGCTGGGCCCCTCCACCATCTCCACAGTAGCCCTCTGCCACTTCTGCCCGGCTCCATACATGTGAATCAGTACTGGTTGGTCCACCAAGAAGGCCCGTGCAGGCGCGCGCTGTGCCGCCGCTTCTAGCTGTTCCTCGCCTCGGCTCTGCCTTGAGTCAGGGTGGAGAGACGATATGGCTGTCCTGTACTTACGGCCGTTGAGCATCTCAGCTGGGGTTTTATTCGTTACGCTATTAGGTACTGTTCTCATATGAAAAAGCACCTTGCTTGTCATTTCACTCCATGGCATGTTGAAATGCTGCATTTTCTTTATTTTATTTTTAAACGTCTGAATAGCTCTCTCTATCTGTCCATTGGTTGCTGGGTGGTAAGGTGGGGAGAGCAAGTGTCTAATTCCATTTTTCTGTAAAAATTTACTAAACTCATCCGAAGTGAATGCTCGGCCATTATCAGATACCACCACATCAGGTAAGCCTTGTGATGCAAAAATTCTTCTCATTACTGTGATAACCGCTCCACTACTCATAGAGTTAACAATCTCTGCTTCCATCCATTTACTGTGACTATCAATCATGACAAAGAAAGTCTTTCCTAGAAATGGTCCAGCAAAGTCTATGTGAACCCTCTGCCACGGCTTCTCAGACATGACCCATGTCTGCGGATCCTTCGGCGGACTGTTCCGTACTAGCTGGCAGTGTTCACAGCTGGCTACCATCTGCTCAATCTGTTTATCCATCTGAGGCCACCATACATAACCTCTTGCATATGCCTTTGTTTGGACTATACCCGCATGCGGGGTATGTTATATTTTTAGCACCTGTTCATGTAACTTAGCTGGTACTATGACTCTGTTACTCCACAATAAACAGTCTTTAGTGTGTGAAAGAGCCTCCCTTCTCGTCCAAAATGGCTGCAACTCAGAGTCAGTATTCTTATTTGGCCAACCATGTTGTACATAAAACCATACCTTCTGGAGCATAACATCTTTTCTGGTCTCCGCTGCAATTCTTTCAACGCTCATGTTCCAGCCTCTAGGTTGTTCTTCCAGCAACAATACTTCTTTCAGGTCCTCCTCAGCTAATGTCCCTGTGGTTGGTTCCGTCCATCTACTTAATGCATCCGCATTGCCAATAGATTTCCCTGGTCTGTGCTTGATTGTGTACTCATAACATGCTAACTTTAAAGACCAGCGTAACATCCTGGGTGAAATCTGGTCAGGGATTGGTTTACCTGGATTAAACAAGCCCACCAACGGCTTGTGGTCTGTTATTATGCAAAACTTGCGACCCAACAAAAATTCATGGAATTTTAGTAATCTAAACATGATTGCTAGAGCTTCCTTGTCGATCTGCCCATACTTTCTCTCATGAGCCTGCAGGGTGCGCGACGCCATCATGATCGGTCTCTCAGATCCATCTTCCATCACATGTGCTATGATAGCGCCCACTCCGTATTCTGATGAGTCACATATGAGCAGTAATTCTTTCTTCAAGTCATATCCCACCAATGTCAGATCCGACGATAATAAAAGCTTAGCTTTATCAAACGCTCTTTGCTCGCTGTCACCCCACCTCCAAGCTGTTTTAGATTCTAGCAGCCGATACAAAGGCTCCAATAAGGTGGCTCGGTCAGGTAAAAACTTCTGGTAAAAGTTGTACAAGCCTAGAAAAGCTCTCAAAGTTTCTTTATTTGTCGGCGCTGGTTTTTCTTTAATTTCTTTGATTTTGGCAGGTGCTGGGTGAAGTCCTTCGCTATCAATCATGTGTCCTAAAAATGTAATGCTATTGGCAGCAAATACACATTTATTGCTATTCAGTCGAAAGCCCACTTCATTCAGCTTCTCCATCACCTTATGCAGTCTCTGGTTGTGCTGGTCTAACGTCGCACCGGCCACCGCCACATCGTCCAGCAAACAGGCCACGCCCTCCATGCCCGCCAGCGTAGAAGACATCACTCGCTGGAAAATACATGGCGCTGCACTTACACCAAATGCCAAGCGATTTACTTTCATCAGACCAATGGGCGTATTCAGCGTTAATAGCTTGGCCGTCTCATCATCAACCTTCATTTGTGTATAGGCATGTTTCAAGTCGAGCTTACTGAAAACTCGGCCTCCACTGAGCTTCTCAAATGCCTCCACTGACCTTGGGAGAGGATACCTGTCTACTTGAATAGACGCATTAACAGTAGATCGGTAATCTCCACAGATTCGCAACGATCCATCGTCTTTCTTGACTATTCTCAATGGAGTAGCCCACTCTGAGTACCTCACTGGGGTCAGCACACCTGTTTCGACCATCCGGTTTAGTTCCTCTTCAACTTGTTGCTTCATAGGAAATGGAACTGCGCGAGCTTTTAGAAAACGCGAAACTGCATCAGGGCGCAAGTGGAGTGAAACTTCTGGACCTTTGTATGTGCCTAGATCCTCCTTGAAGAGCTCCGGGAATTCATTCTTAAATGGCACCAAATCTTCTTCAGCCCAGTACAATCCAGTCACTTGTAGTCCCAACAACTGAAACCAGTTGCGGCCCAATAGGCTAGGTCCATCACCGGAGACCACGATTAGTTCACACTGCGCCTCCTTCCCGCCCAAAACAACACGAACGTTCGCCACTCCTATCACCTTCAAAGAGTCTCTGGTCCATGTGACTAGTTTCACTTTAGTACTCTGTAGTCCAGGCGGTGTAGACCACAACTTATTGAAAGTCTTTTCTGACACAATGCTGCGAGAAGCACCAGAGTCTACTTCCATCACCAAACTAGCTCCATCTATGACCACATTTACTTTAATTGGTGGTTGATAGCTGTCCGCACACACATAAACACCCATCATGTCTTCGGTGCCTGATGACTTCTGTTTATCATCAGATTGCTTGTTGTTATCTTCTACTTGATGTACATTTGTCTTCCTGTCACAAGCTCTTGCTATGTGACCATACTTATGGCATTTAAAACACTTCGCCTTCACAAATGTACACTTCTCTCCAGCCTTGTGTATTCTAGTACAATGTTTACACTCATTGGACTTGATTTTGCCAATATCCATCGACTCAACTGCTGACTGAGAAGAACTAGGTTGAGCAGCCTCTAATCTCTGGCCTGGATACATGTCTTCAAAAGTAGCTTGGTGATTGAGACACATCTGTATCGCTATCTTGCAAGTTAATCCTTTGGTCTTCAGCAGTTCTCGGCGCAGACGCTCGTCTCGCACTCCCAGCACGATCCTGTCCCGCAATTGGCGCTCCAAGTCTGTGAAGTTGCACTTAGCCGCTAACGCACTTATTGCTGCCACAAAGTCCTGCACGCTTTCCTTGTAAAGTTGGGCACGTATATGGAACTTTCCCGCTTGTAAAATCTCATTTACTTCTGGCTCATAGAAACTGTCCAATAGTCGCAAGATCGCGGCAAACTCTGCATCACACGGACGTAACGGCACTAATAACGAAGCAATTAATGCGTAAGTGTCTTTAGCGCACTGTGACAAGAACAAAGAGCGCGATTTATCTTCGTCCTGTCTCGAGTCTCGCGACAGACCCGCCGCGTCCAATGCACACAACACTTGTTCCTTATAATCGCACCACACATCAGTTCTTGGGTTAAATGGCCCAGGCAACACAATATTCGTCATATTGAATGCCATTCTAGCTTTATTAGCACTTATTTTCCGAAGTCGCCACTAAAAGATAACACCATGATTGAGTTCATTACCAAAACTGGCTTTTAATCGACTACCTTCAAATAGGTTACTTTTTATAAATCCACCCTCAACTCTCAAATACATAACAAAGTTGAAGCAGAATCTATGTCAGAATACCTGTAGATAATTTAGTTATAAAAAAATATAATCGTTACATAAAATAAACATTTTGTTTATCTCGATATCCTAAGATCTATCCGACAATATCGATCTCATGTAATGCTCTTTTTTGCCCTGCCCCCACCTCGCCGCACTTTCCTAATGAGCGGTACAGCGGTTGCGGTCAAACTATAGGGTAGACACACTGAACTGGCTACTTACTATGCTCAAAAATTTGATAGGAGTTAGGCCTATATTAGAGGCCTAGTTAGAAGGCCTATACATTATAATAAATGTCCAGCAGTTGGTGTTATTATGGTCTCAGCGAACTGCATTTTGATGCTGATGACGTTGTGCAAAAACGTTAAGATGGGTGCAAGCAAATAACATGAAACTAGGTTCTATTTGATTGAAGCAGCCAAAAGAATAAATACTTATAATTTATTTTGTTTTAAAAAACTATAAACCAACTTCATTTTTTATAGTTTTCATGGATTTTCATGGACCTCACTGTCAGAACTGAACCAAATTAAAATGGGACTAAACGGAAAGCACCAGGTTTCATGTAAATAGAATCATTAAAATCGGACCACCCAGTCAAAAGTTCTGAGGTAAAAAACATAAAGTCGACCTCCTCCTTTTTTTTAAGACGGTTAAAAAGTCAGTTTTGTCTATTCTTATGGCAGTGCTACGAATTTCCATTCAGTACTACAAAATTCGTAGACCTTTAAACTATTTTTTTTATTTACTTATAAATAAATTTTGTTAGTAATATAAGGTTGCCTGGAATAAACTGCGTTAAGCAATAAACCCGCCTATTGTATTTTTTTTAATTTAGATAAGTAGTTACAGTCGTGGTCAACTAATTAGGGACATGCAAGATAGTGAAGAACAATAACCGGTTATGTACATACAAATATAAAACCCTATTGATTTCTCAGTAATTATTATTTGCATAATTTGGTCCGATTATTATGCTTTAAATGGCTGTAAATAAAAGAATAAATAAATAGAAAAAAGTATTTAATATCAAAGGTTGAACATGTATTCAATTTTAAGGTATAATTCTGTTGCTGGACATTTAATTAAGGACAGTAAACTATAATGAAAAATAGAGTTAAACAAAACTAATAATCTGCAGTATTATAATATCTTTAACAGCTCCATTTTATTACGTGTAAAATCAGTACCCAGTAGCAAAACCTTTGTTAGTAATTACCGCTTGACACCGATGTGGCATAGACATTATCAGTTTCTGGCATGTTTCGACAGGAATGTTTGCCCATTCCTTACAAAAAGCTTCATTAAGTTCATCTAAAGTTGTGGTACGATAAGTGGCTACTTTTTTCTTGATTTCGTGCCAAAGGTGCTCGATTGGGTTAAGGTCCGGGCTATTTGCTGGCCAATCTAGCACCGATACTGACTGACTGGTAAGAAACGACTTGACTGAACGTGCGGTATGTTTCGGGTCGTTATCATGCTGAAACGTCCATATAATAGGGAGATGCTCCTCAGCATAGGGAAGCATCGTTTCCTCCAATATTGCCTTGTATTGATGTTGGTCTAAGTTACCCTGAACTTTCCTCACAGGTCCCACTCCACGTCCAGAAAATGAACCCCACATTTTAATGTTTCCACCGCCATGTTTCACCTGCTTTTTTGTGAATCTTGGATTCATTTCCGCTTTTACTGGACGCCGTACGTATTGCCTTCCATCTGAAGAAATCAAATTAACCTTGGTCTCGTCAGAGAATAATACATGTTGCCATTGGGCGTAGGTCCAATGTCCATATTTACGTGCAAACGCCAAACGAGCATTTCTATGTTCTTTCTTCAACAACGGTACTTTGCGAGCCACTCTTCCGAACAACCCTGCTTCTACCAGACGTCGTCGAACGGTCCTCGCTGAGACACCAGCTCTTTCGTCTGTCCCAAACACTTCGTGTTTAATTAAAATAGAGCCTAGAAACGGATCTTTCTTAGCTAACCTGGTTATCATTCTATCTTCTTGCGGAGTTGTTTTTCTCGATCTTTTTGTTCTGGGCACATTTAAATCTGTGTTATTGCGTCTGACATGTTGCACTGCATTGTATACCATAGTTTTTGAACAATTTAAATGTTCTGCTATCCTTCGGTATGGCCAACCATGCTCGACAACAAACTTCATGATAATTTTTCGTAGTGTTGGATCGCAACTTTTATTTTTACCCATTTTTCTTCAAAATATTTCTCAAAACTTAAAATAAATATCGGGATTGCCGCCAAAACTACCACGAAACAATAAGAGAAGAAGTAAAAAAGTATTGAGATTCAAATTTTGAAAATAGAACGCAATATCTCAGTGTCCCTAATTAAATGGCCAGCCAGCATTATTTGAACAAATAGCACTACGATAATCTATCAGCTATACTGTAAAGAGGTTTAATGTTTAAGAAGTTGTTATTGTTTGTATAATCGGGCACATAAATGACTAAATAAACTTACATGTAAGAGATATGGAATATGGTTTAGACTCGTTGTAAAATAAAAAATAAATTTACAATTCGGTTTAACCAAAGAGTGTCCCTAATTAGTTGACCACGACTGTATATATACCTAATAATTTATTTTATGTGAAACAGAAAATTTACTTAATTTATGAATATGACTACTTGTGTACCGAAAAAAACATTATAATTATTATTATATACATATATAAAATGTTCATTAATTCATTCTTTCTTTTTTTTCAGGAGTAGGACCGTTCAACAAGGCCTGCACCGACCAAGTGTCGATCCGGGAGTCGAACGGCGACCACCTATACTCCTCTTGCGACCAAGTTGAGTTGCCGCTACGACTCACTTCTGGGACCAATGTTCTGGACGTGACGGTCGAGGCGAAGTCGCAGGGAGCTTATCCGAAGAGAGGGGTGTTGCTGCATTATAAAAGTAAAATTTAATTTTCTTCTCACTCAAAATAGTTAATTTTTCAGTTACGTAAAGTTGTAGAGCATGCTCTACCTACTACTAGTGCCATCTGTTATTTAAATCACATTTGATCTTGCACGCCATCTGTTGATTTTTAGTTGAAGTTTTAGAATAGCTACAAACAATGAAATTATAATTAGAGTCTGTTTGAAAAGAGAAGTGTCGTGGGAATTGAGGGCGCGCGTGTTCCAATTGACAACTTTTGTTGCATTGCTCTGTTATTTCAGTACGACTAAACACTGCTCTGTTATTTCAGTACGACTAAAAGTGTTAGTTCATCGTACGTAACGCCAAGACTACGCTTCTCTGGTTGAACAGACTATATACGCAATTCAGCGCTCAGTTTGTGGTTCTGATAAGAATTATTTTGCGTATGATATTGTTAGATTTTGTGCCACTTGGGTTTTGTACAAACGAAAAGTAGTTTTTGTGCCCTAAATCATAAAAAAGAGATTCACAATGTTCATAAATAGCGCCATCTGTCCGCAGGTATAGGTTGCATAACACTACCAGCGCCATCTAGCGGCTACCTCGTGTACCGGAATGCAGACGTTGCTCACTACATGTGTAACGTGAACTTTGTATTCGAAGACACGGGAGAGAGGGCGCGGCTGTTGTGGTGCTACGATGATAACAGATGGAATGACACAGTGCCTTTGTGTGTCGGTAAGTTGTACGAGTATAAACTTAAATTTACTTATTTATTTTTTATACCTACATTAAATTGATTAACCAAATTAAGTGCCAAGACTCGGTAAATTTTCATTAAAATTATTTTTATACTACACCTGCTCCGAAAGTTGTTTATTCCTTGTTTAAACAAAATCAATGTTAAACATCCATAAAAAATTATGAAATTCACACACATTCCAATGAGTATTTTTGTAGTTATTTTTATGATTATGTTGATCACTCGTCACTTTTATAAACTTAAAAAAGTTTCTACCTAAAACTCGCCTTATTATCATATCGGCTTCTTCTGTATTCGGAACAATAATTCAAAACAAAGAACCATGTGCAAATCTTACGTGCGTGTATTTATTGCTACTTTGGAACTTACAATTTGAATTTACTCGGTGATTTTAAAGGGTTTAAACGATGATTTTCCTCGAAGGTGTAATATAAAGCACTATGTATCATTCGCGAGAAAGTGCCATTCCTACCTCGTGTGTTTTTTTAAGGCCCTCAGCTGACAAAAATGACACCTCAACCTCACCTCAACATCCTATATTGGTCCACTGCTGGACGCAAGCCTCTCCCTGAAGAGCGCCTGATTGGCATATCTCATGGAGGGTAATGCTCATAATCCCCACGCTGGGCATGCGGGTTGGCGATCGCAGTTCAGTGGTAGAATTGGTCTGCAGGGGGCTACCCCTGCGTAGCCCCCTGCAGACCAATTCTACCACTGCACTGCTGTCCGCCTCCCAGTGAATATCCCTTAGTCGCCTCTTACGACACCCACGCGGGAAGAGATGGGGTGGTGCGAATTCTAAGCCAGTACCACTCAGCTTGAAATGACACACTCGATAGGAATTGGTGTACCAGAATTAGATCCAGAACTAGAATCAGATGGTGTATCAGAAGGTAGAGCATTTTACTATTGAGTCTAAAACTCTACAAGGATAATATGAGTCTACTACTCCTGCTTCAGATAGATAGATAGAAAATTCTTTATTGCACACTTATTCAAAGAAACAATACAATAGAACAGCTTAAAAACTAAGTGACAAGTGGCGGTCTTATCGCTCAAGAGCGATCTCTACCAGACAACCGTGGATGGATAGGATCATTGGATAATACTAGGGGATCTGTGTGCTCATGAAGGTTATATAAATAAAATACTTTATATATACATATAATAACACTTAAAATATACTACATACATAACATTACTTATATATACCTACAAAAACTACTTATATTCATAGGGACATAGAAGGTGTTCGTTCATTGACAGCAGGACAAATAATGCTCTTTACCATGGTTTTGTCAAGTCTTACGTCTCTCTCTAGCAGAGCAATGAAGCAGCAACTATCTCTATCAGAAGGTAGAGCATTTTTACCTACCCAACTTACCTGCTCTACTTTGTGAAATACTACTTACACTTTCATGGCCCGAGCCGCACATGTATCTGCTACCTACCTCGTTGTTGCCTAAGCCTGGGCAGTGAATGCGTTATGTCTGTAACTCATTTCGGTATAAATACCTACCTACGTACTTTTGCCATAATGAGTAAGAGTAGGACTGAATAAGAGAAAATAAAATGGAAGCAAATATTTGCCCCATGTTCAGGCATGTTTGGGAGATATTTAATAATGTAGAGTTTCTCGTTACCCTCTCTAAAAAATTTGCGAACTCTTTGGTGTTGAGTGAATCGTGAAAGCTAAGATAAAGGGTGAAGTTTTTAGTCTTTATACCCCAGAGATAGTATAGTTTTCCATTGTAAACTTATATTGTTTAAAAGTGCCGAAGTGTAAGTTGGTAGAGCCTTCTTTAAATGCATTTTATGTAGAACATGTCTCGTTTATTATAGCCTTATCTAGCCCATTATTCGTCAAAACAGGCTTCTTTACAATCCCGTCATAAACCACGATAAAAAAATCTCCGATCTGAATAGCTTACAACTTGTCAATAACAATAAACGCACCCCATAAAAAGTTTGGCTTTTGAGGTTATGCCATGGGGGAGCGCGGACATGCGCGTATATCTGCTACCCCTCTCACTCCCACTCAGCAAATATTAGTACGAAGAAAGTGACAACAGCACGTGTGCTAGGAGTGATTACGAACAAAACCATTCATCATTTGAAGTTTGAGCTCTATCTGCATCGGATAAGGTGTGATTTGGTTTGTTGGGTAAATATTTTCACAGTCAACAAAGGGCTAGCTATTCACCGTTTCAGTCGGTAAAAAGACGTAGCGGTGTTCTGTCTTGTTCGGAGCTCGGTTCGGAGAAGTCGCGTTCGAAATTTGAAATTGACATTCGGGAACACGTGCATTCGCCGCACAACGTGAGTTTAGATTATCTCATATTTAGTGCTAAATTTAATAGTGTTAGCCAGGTGAAAAGATATTTTATAAGAAAATATGGTTATTAAGTAGGCAACTTATTTCAGGATTAATATAGCTTTATTAAGTGGTTGAAAAGCTTAGGGATTCGAAGAGTTATTTTTAAAAGTTGTAGGTACTATTTGCAGAGGAAATTTTTCATGTTTGTATGTGGATGAATGTCTCCAAATTATGAATACCTAATGGGTTCAAAGAGCGTAGCTAGATAGCCTTCTAGGAAAGGCGTAAGTGCATGTATAATAAACTATTATAATGGTGGTTTTCATATTTTTTAACATATGCTCTGAAAAAATTTACGATTCTATGTGGATGCTTGTATCCATATCATTAACATATTTTGATATTTAAGCATATTACATAATCGATAATAGCAAGCGGATAACCCTTATCAAGTTATCACATTTGAGCCAATTTATTATACCTACTGTTTATTGTATTGGACATTTGTTGTTCTGGGTATTCTATATTAAAAATCTCTATTTATTTATTTTCAAATCTTAGGAATACTTACAGCTGGAACGAAAAATATGAAATACGAGTACCTACCTACTTATTAACATAAATAAACACATGAAAATAACACGTACCTGTACATTATGATGTACGTAAGTACATCATGGATGAACCAAATTGAATTACCTGATGAAATGAACATAGAGATTAAAAATATTCCGGTAGCTATAGCTACATTTATTGCATGATTACTGATTAGCTAGATGATGCTGGCCAGTATCATTTCTTTATTTATACATACGAGTAATATACCAGTTTATTTAATTCTATACAAGGTTGTTTTGTCTGTGTTATTGTTCTTTGTTTTCAACATTGATACATTGTTAGAGCAATTTTGTTGTAATGTTTCCTTTATTTGCTTATCCATTAACAGTATCGACTTCCTGCCTGCTCGTAAGTTATTCTGCTGTTTTTTTATCTGCGTTCAATATTCAGCATTGTAGTATTATTGTCATGACTAATTCGATTGTTATTTATTCCATACTAGCATCGCCCCGCGGCTTCGCACGCGTTGGTCCTATGGAAACGTTTAAAGGTGATTTCTATCACACGGGAACTGATTTTATGGTAAAAGTATGGTACCTACGTCTCCTGGTTCTAAGCTGAGGTAGCTTAGAACCAGGAGACGCCCACCAATTTTCAACCAAATCGGTTCTGTCGTTCTTAAGTTTTTAATAGTGTTACTAACACCAAGTCCGGTAATGCTGTCTAAGTCCGGTAACGCTGTCAAGTCCGGCAACGCTGTCTAAGTCCGGTAACGCTGTCAAGTCCGGTAACGCTGTTTAAGTCCAGTAACGCTATCATGGCAATCGGTGGTCAACAGCATTTTAATCCATTTGAAAAAAAAGGTACTTCAGTTGTGTTGACTTTCCTTTATATTATAGATTATTGAGTTTAGAGCAACTATAATTATTCTTGCTTCGTTGATCATCAGACTAATATCACAAATGCCAAAGTCTATTATATGATATATTTGTGCCATTTCACGACAAAACTACTGAACTGATTGATTTCCTAACTTTAGCATTTAAATTATTAATGTGATGTGATACCTCGGTAGATCAATATAATAAAGGTAGTTTTGACCTGCAGTGCTAGAATAAAAATAACAAGTAATTATCAGGTTATTATGTTAATAGGTCTCTATAACATTTTAATTGCTTGCCCGAATCTGCTCATTAAGAAGACTATATTCTTCCACTGGTAACTCCAAATAAAAAACACAATGGATATGCCTCTTTAACATCCATCAGACATAGGCAGCCTTCTATAGTCACTAACTTCAAGCCAAGTGCCACATTCTACCCTCTAACTCACTATCCAGCGAAACATTTACAGCCCAAACGCATTTTCATTATACGGCACAATAAACCACGGTAATCAGATGTAGAAAATGGCCATAAACATTTATAATTAGAGTTCGCTCGGGTGTGTGTCTTCACGTCACGTTCGCGTGCCGTCACGCTATGTGCGTCACGACGTATTGACGACCTACGCATTGACGGATAGTTCGATCGAAGCCGATGATTCTTCTTCTTCTTTTTATTTTTGGCTCTGCTGCGTCATGGTTTGACACAATTCTGCCAATGATTAACATTCGGAGTAATAACTGACATTGGCAGAATTGTGTCAAACCATGACGCAGCAGAGCCAAAAATAAAAAGAAGAAGAAGAATAACATTCGGAGTATTTTGAAACGACTTCAAAAAAAGGAGGAGGTTCTCAATTCGACCTTAGAGCTTTTGACTGGGTGATCCGGTTTTCACGATTCTTTTTTATATGAAATTGGTTCTTCCCGTGTGGTCCCATTTTAATTTGATTCAGTTCTGACAATGGGATATCTAAAAATTCATAAAAAAATGAAGTCGGTTTATAGTTTTTTAAAACAAAATTATTTATTTGACGTAATAACGTCTATTAAATCGATGAACATGGGTAGCATGTTAAAAAGGTGTCACGTTGTTGGTGATGTTGTCATGACGACTGAAGCACTAAAGTTTTAAGATTGTAATTTCGTCTCATAGATAGCGTTTAAAGCTAGCTAACACCAGAACGTCAAAATCATACAAAATAAGCACAAGCAAAACCAATAAATCCGTCGATTACCGTTATAATGTAGAGACCATTTGAATATTTACCCCAAAATAGTCTACCATTTTACAAGTTCCTTATTTTGCCGAATAAATAAAATAAAAACAAATCGTTCATGTCTTCGAGTTTCGAAACGCTCATAAATAGTTATGAAAACAACTTAATGAATAGCGTCTACTTGGCTCTCTTCCAGTAAAAGCTCTAAGAAAAGAAACAGTTTCCCTATTTGTGGATATTCCACACGACGACGGCTCCGACTTTTTGATCAAGTTAAATATTCATGAAATATCTTGGAAAAACACTTTGACCTCATGGACATATCTGGTGGTTTGCAGAAAATCTGCCAAAGGCCCAAACGAGGTTATTTAACATGTTCTCGAATTGCCATTATGTAGAGCTCTTAGCTTTTACATAAGGAATAAATATATAAAGGATATTGAAAAAACCCGGTAAAAACCAAAGAGAGCCTGTCACAGTTCACTTCTAACTTGCGTAGAGGTGATCAACGAAAGAATCAACGCCATCAACGCTATGGATCTAGCGAAACTAATAAAAACTTTTTTGCTACTTCCTCGATATAAGAGTGATTTCGTTCGTCCAAGACAATAGCAAATATGACACAGTTCAGTGAGTGTCAGGTTTCAGGGACTAATTTAAGGGTTCAATAGCGGCTGGCAAAATTGCGTCAACCCAGACAAACCCAGACGCAAAAGCCACACACGAGAAGTTGAATAAGCAGGTGGTGCCAATAGTTATTGTATTCTCTTTGGTGCCAATAAAAAAAGAAGTAGAAGAAGTTAGAACTTTTATTTACAAATTGTATAAAAAATATCTTTAAAATAATAATTTCTAGAGATCTTTATTTATTCGTCGATAATCCTAAAGAATTTTTAGATTCAAGACAATTTTTTTGGCCTGTAGTTTTAACGAGATTCGTACGTATTGTTGTTCCTGCCAGTGTAACTAAACAAAAATAAAATGTGAGTACCTATTTAGCGATAACCACCTATATCTGTGCATTAAACATTGAATTAACGTAGAATCTTGATGCCCTCCGTAGATAATATGGGCTGAATTTTCAGATAAGTGCATAAATTTATATATATTTTTATATAAGCCTAGTAATTTCAAAATAGGTTGATACTAGAAACTATAACGGTACTTCCAGAGTCGCTTAGCAAGCTATGGAAATACCAATGATATTTTTTCTGCAATGTAGAATAGGATTCGTCACGAATATATCCGACAGAGTAGGTAAGTACCAAAGCTTACTTTGCTCGACATAGCTCAAAGAATCGAACCAACAACCGCTGGGGTTGACAACGTGCTCTTGAGTGGAGACCGCGAGGGCATCCTACACTACGTTTGCCGAAACGTAGAATTGGACGCCATCTGATTAAGAGGGATGATGAACTGCGAGAGACTACAGACAGACGCTGGGGCTGAAGACGGCGGTATGGTGCTCATTGGGGAGGCCGTTGTCCAGCTGTGGAATAGTTTAGACATAATGATGATTTTACGGGATAATAATCTCTCTCTTTCTGCACAGTAGATAGGATTTGTACCATGCACACTTTTTATTCGGCCTTGCCTGGGGCCAAGGTTTTCACCCCAATAGTACTTTCTTTTATAACTTTTATTGCTGCCAGCAACCGTCTTCATGGCCGTCGTAAAATCAGCGAAAATTTTACGGATACTATTACGTTTCTTAGCCTTTTTTTATCAACAAACTCGTTCAAAATTCTAGATACAACTGAAGCAGTTTAATGCAAAAAAGTAAGAGGTGTAGAAGAAATGGCACGTTGTAAAGTTTTAAATCAGATTTTTTTGTAATATTTTTGTATGATCAAGCTTCAGGAGCCATTCTTTGATGTTAATTTTATAAAGTGAAAGTCTACAAAACAAACTAGGTACATTTGACATGAAAAGACGAATAAAAGGTCCTAAAGTGAACTAGCTGTAAAAGTACTAGTATGAGACTGTAGACGAATAGGTGTCGAAAAATTTCCATGTTTTTCGCCAAAACAATTTATTCCTTATTACACTCATTGCTTCTAAATTATTCTAACCAAGTCAACTTCGTAAACGTTCGTGATTCGTCGCCAAAAAGCTGAATCCAAACAGTTGTATTTTGTTTTATGAAAGAATAAATTCCATCGCGTGGAAACTGTGCACACGAATTTCATGAGTTCATGAAAGTTGTATGTGACGTCATTCGTCCCTAATTCCACCCGTAACTTTCGCAGAGTAACGGGTCCGCTTATTGAAGAATATGACTGTATTTTGTCAGTTTTACTGTCTATAAAAGAGTTTCTTTGTTAGTTTGGACAACCTCTGTGGCGCAGCGGGCGAAGATCAGGTTTCGAGTTCGATTTCCGCCTCAGGATGTTTGTACGATCTGCTAATATTTGTTCCACCCGGTGTTCTAGGTGATTTTTATGCATAATAAACATATTATATTATGTATGATAGATACGTTATATTTGGCACGGAATGTCCAGACATTTCGCGTTAATCTGGCCATTTTAAGCATAATGCCCATTTATTATTATCGGTCATGCACTTTTACTGTTACAAAATAAACATAAACCTTGGTTTTTTCATGTTATCATTATTAACGCTTTATTGCTCCATTTTACGTGCTCAGTCATAGAATACAAATTTTATCATGTTTGTTGTAAATTTGTGCGATGCAGGTGTTTCTACTAGCTGGTGATTAATATTGCTCAATCTGTCATTGCGTATTCTATTTCCATTTTAGTTTTTATCCGACCGCACAAGGAGGGTTATATTAGGAGTTGTACTCACCGTTTACCAAGATGAAGGATTACCAGCTGTAATTTTATCGAACGAGGACTAAGTTACGTCCATGAAACGCTATTTCTGTTCATCTTCGACGAAAATATCCGAAAGTTTCCTTTCCGATCGCTCATTACTTCGAACGCTCGCACGTCGTTCGACAAAGGCACGACACAGGCCCGACACAAACTCTGATAATTAAACTTGTTAAGCTCCGACAGTTCGTCCCCTTTACGGGCTGACTGTGCGAGTACCTCCTGCAAAGGGAATCGTTACGACTCCTACTTGTCGAAACTGTCTGTAGGGCTGCCGAATTTATGTTTGTCCCTAATGATTTATTGATATTTTCCTGAAGCATGAGTTTGGCGTCATGAGTGTGTAATGTTCGAATACTCAAGCGCAAATATTATTTAAGCAGTCTTTTTATGACAAGTTTTTGACAGAATTTTATTAAAAATTCTTAAAGATCGTCTTGAGACGTGCTTAATGTGAGTTGCGTTTAAGTATTCGGGAGAACTGTTATGTATTTCTATCAAAATCAGGTCGTAAAAAAAATCACAAGTGAACTGAAAGCTAGCATACCTATATATTTTATTGATTAGTGATAACTGATAAGTTAGAGAGATTTATTCGTTGATTCACAAATCATTATCAGTCCAATTAGAGCTTATTTTATTAATTGCCAAAACTTCTACTGAATTTGATCGTCGCCTGCATAATTTCAATTGAATTCGAATGTCACTTTGCAAGTTGCTACCCGCGACTTCACTGTTTTATTTATCGGGATATTGCCTTTATGTTAAAATAGATCCTCATAATATGTAGAAATAAACAAATGAAATAAGTAGTTTTGGTATTGTCTTCAGACAAATATTTTTACAAACTATCGCGAATTTAATTTAAATATTAAAAGGAATTTGTCAGTCTTCAGCTTCGAATTACACGAAACTTCAATAATGTATTTAGATTTTAAATATTTTTTTATAATTTTATTTGTACTTAATATTTTTATAATCTTTTATAGTTGGAAACAGGATAGGAATCCCCTAATCATGAATGAATTAAGTTTAATTTTTGTACTATCCGCGCGTAGAAGACACATCGGTATCTAAAGCGTCATTTGTGTCAACCCTAGCTCCCCAGAGAGCCATACGTCACATTAGTTGGGCGTCGTCGTTGTTTCGCCACCAACGGAATAGTACTTCCACCAACTTATCTGCTCCATAGAGAACCATAGAGATGACGGATAAAATAAGATCTATAATGCCGATTCTTTATATTAAATCTATTTTATCTATATTCTAATAAGCCATTTTTTAGCTCTAAGCTATCCCAGAAACCCAGCAACTAAGATTATTATAACAAGATGAAAACTATAAAGGTGTACGTAGGGAGTCTTTTAGAGTTTAAAAATAGGTATACAAAAAATTAAATAAAAAAATAGTAATATCAACTCAATATTGTAAAAGGTAGATAAAAATAAATAACAATAATGCTGGACAATCCACACACCATCATCAAGGTATTGGCTTTTAACAAGCCGCATGTCGGTCATCTAGTAAAAGGTACTAGATGACTGACCTTATATGATCTTATACATAATATAGATCTTTACCAAGTTTATTTAGAACCACCCCTGACGAAAAGGACGCCCCTACTGAAGGAAAAGAACCCCTTCTAAGAAATAAATATTAAGTAAAATCGGAAACCATTCTGAAAGCTATAATTTTATAGACATGAACGAACACATTAAACACAAAAAACCCAAATTTAAACGAATTGAAGACGTCTTAATCTTTTTGTCTGTTACTTAAATATACGCCAATAGCTCCGCTGTCTCACTGAACAGATACGTTTGTGGTGACCCTTAGACCTAGGGATGCCACTCGGGAGTTGTAAAACTATTCTGTCTTTACGGTTCGGACTGCTTGATTTAACCCGGTGGTGTCGAGTTTCGGATCCTATGTGAATTGGAGCCATTATTTCAGGTTTAATTGGGATTTAGAAAATATCAGAGTTTATGGATGCATTAAATTAAACCATGAGTTGTTTTTTATCTAAACTGCACAAGAGTCACATAGAATTACAACGATAAAAATAATGCTGGACAATACACAAACACAGCATCATCGAGCCCCAAGCCAAGCTTGCTTATGTTTATCAGTGACTGATATACTTATAACTGATTAATACAATACGAACGTATTACCAGTGTAAGCAGTCATTGGAAGCGCATTCAAAATTTATTATTGGTTTTCCTTTCTCCATATTAATTTGCGTTTCTTAAAAAGAATAGTGCTTACCTTTGTATGATAATCACAGAAATATAATTTTTCCTTGATCGGGAGTCTATTCATATAATAATATAGGTCATAATAAAAAATAAAAAACGTACTTATTTGGGTAAACATGTGTTTTTCTCCCATACAAAACGGACTTTTTACTACCAATTCTACCAAACATCACTAAAAAGGTTCTATTTGAACTGTCGAAAGGGTTCCAATCCCTTCCATTGATCTTTAATAACGTTCAATAACGTGGTTATCCATATTTTTACAATGTCCCGCGAGTATGACCGAGTCCAAGATTTGCCTTGGGAATATGAGTTAAGACATGCTATTTATATACATTTCTTTGTATTTAGTCGCTTGAGACTGGAGAAGTAATATCGGCTGGCCGTCTGATGTTTGTTTGTATGAAGCTAGTTGGATCGTAAAGCAATAATTGGTTGTTTTAAAAACTATAACCCAACTTCAAATTCTTCAAGAATTGAATTGAGTTTTTAGTTTGATGTGATGATATTTGGATGAAACGACGAATAAAAGCAGGCGTACTTTGAAACGTATGAAGTTTCGGTTGACGTTCGTACAAAACGAACAACCTTACCGCTGAATGTGTAAATGTGCATTGCTTCGGACGCGTCACTGGTTTTTGGATCTATAAGAAATAAGTCTTACGTCCGAATTCTCAAACTCATCTCAGATATAAGCACGTCTCAAGTAACCCATTTTTGACAGATTTTCATTGAGAACTATCAGAAAATCGCTACTTGAGACGTGCCTAAGTCTGAGATGCGTTTGAGTATTTGGGGTTTAATCATTTTCATTTTATAGCAGGGTTGAAAGAACGTTCATCCTTTGTTTTATGCAATACGCTATTCTTCAACTTTGTAATTTGTTTTTGTAGGTCTTGTTTACGCTCGTTGTTGCCATGGACACCATTAGTTACCAACACGTTACCAATTATTAGAAAAATGATCTGCTGCAACAATAGTGAAAAAATCTGCAAAATTGGTTAACTGTGGGCGGATGGCTGATATCAAGTAACATACTTCTACACACATAAAAAACATACTCGACGAATTGAGAAGTCGCTTAAAATACATATAAATACAAATACCTGTACACTTTCATGATAATAAATTTATTTAATCACCAGTCTAAAGCTAAATCCCTAGGGTCTGTCTAATGCTGAATTTCATTTCCAGAGACATCGTATCCAAAAATCATTCACTCAGGCATTTTGTATAATTATATGAAAAAAGGTACGAAACAAATAGACGTCGCGAAGATTTACGTATCCTGGGCCTGGGTAGGTACCGTTCGGGATTACATTAGAAACATACACACTACGACAAAACTCCCGGATAACCAGTAGACAAATGTAAAAAGATCCTATTTCTAATCCAGTACTGATCCACTGGATAAGGGAACTGGATCCGCGTAAATAATCCCGAATCTACGCCGCTCCCGGGAATTCAATTTATTTGTCTTTGATTTTCCATAACCCATAAACTAAACCGGTATTACTTCATAACTTCGGCATGGATGAACGTGAAACAACGCAAAAGGTTTTCCTCGAGTTTCCCCGACGTTTCCGAGAGTTTTATCTGTAAAGTTTCTGGTCCAGGAATATTATTTATGAAGGGAGATACGCCGTTTTGCCTGCTCTCGGCTCTTTTGAAAATGGTGTTGTCGCCTTTTATCTTTGGGAGGCAGGAGACCCTTTGATGGATTTTTATTCGTACAAGATAAATGGATTATGGACCTTACCTCACCCACTTCTTTTACAGAATTAATATTTCACTTGGGGTCTCTAAACTGATTTTGGAATTTAATGCACCAATTTCCGTTCTACAGAGAAAGAAATCAGGTAGGTTTTTTTTGTTTTTATTCAGCGTTGTCCGCGCAGGGCAAAAGCCCTTTGTCTTTTTTATTCAGATTTCTCTGTTCTTCACCTCACGTCACCTCAACAGCCTATATTGGTCCACGTCTGGACGCAGGCCTCTCCCTGAATACAGGCTTGGTTTTATCTCATGGGGTTAATGTTCATAATCCCCACGCTGGGTATGCAGGTTAGGGATCGCAGTTCGGTGGTAGAATTGTTCTGAACACGCTACAGCCCGCCTCCGTTGGATATCTCTTAGTCACCTCTTACGACATCCGCAGAAGGCTGAGGTGCGAACCCAGCACCACACAGCAACTCTCGTTCTTCAAAAAGTTCAAAATCTTTGTTCAATAAAATATCCTGGACTCCTCACCGAATGTAGTGTATCTAAACGGTTATATCACCGAATAAGATATGAGTTGATACAATAATAGCTTGAGATAAGCTAATGTTTCGTAACACAACAACAAAAGTGATAGATGATCGGGCTCATTATTAGATTATTGTTGTCGGCTAGTGTCAACGTCAACCCGGGGCAGGGCGAGACATGTGTTCCTTCCGACCCAGATATAGATGTGATAATATTAGCGATATCTTACGAGACAACAGCCCAAGGCTTTGCACGCGCTGTTTCCATGGAAACGTTTAAAAATTATTTCAATCCCATGGGAACTGACTGGCAACTAGAACCTCGAATCTAAAACTTCAGCGTGATCCAATATTAATAGAAATATATTGTTCTCATTTATTCTATGTACCTATTTAATTATTATCAATCTTCATTTCTTAGTAGAAAACCAACTTAGTACTCGTAAGTTGAATTTCTAATTAAACTCAAAAGAATGTGCCTCAATTATTAATCTAAAACCGTTTTGGCAAGGTGTTTGATTATATTTTAAATAAATTTGTAGTTATTAAATTTTCTTCGACAAAAACAAAATCAAACTTCACTTCAGTTTTATAAAAAAGTATGATTTGCTTTAGTCTAGAATTAATGACACGAGGCTAGACTTACTAAGGTTTACGAAGGTCGTCGGGGTAAGAAATAAGAAAGATAAGAAAACAGAAGCACGTAATTTCTACGAAAAACATCGTGTTTTTCGCGACGAATAAATTATGAATCAAAATGTTTTGATTCAATTTCAACTTTGATACTTTTATTAGCATTTTAACTTTCTAGCTTGGTCGAGTTGTAGGTACCTAGAGGTTCTAGGAACTTGGAACTAGGAGTCGATGCGGAGATGAGGTTTTATTTTGGGTTTGGATTTCGTGAAAATTAGGAACTATGTAACAATACAGCAAGGTTTTCTTTAATATTTTATTTCGGAAATCTGAATAAAAATATAAAAAAACGGGCAAGCTGCTAATTGAAGAATCAATGTGTAGGTCTAAACAGTCGCATATGCATTGCCCATACAGCATAGCTTAATGTTAGAGTATGATTCCGCCTGCCTGCTCGAGGCAGTGAATGTGTTATGAAGTGAAATTAATTAACCTGTGTTTTGTTCACAGAAGAGGCGGCTAAGGAAGCCGCCAGGAACGGAACCGAAGGTCCAGGGGCCAACGTCAACATGACGCAGGAGAAGCCTAACATGATGGTCGGTGAGTATTGACACGGAGGTTGGTTCTCGAGGTCCAATCACAGGGTTTATAAGTTTTTTTTTTATTGGTGATGGATTAGCGTTTGGCTACCAATACACTTTAAGAAAGCGAAGATGTAGCCTAAGATGGAGCACGCTTTTCCAGAAGGAACTTATTTGCCCTAGATTTGAAGACTCCAAGATTGTACTCTAATGGAAAGACAGATGCAGGAAGGTCATTCCACTCTTTGGCTGGTGGAGTATTTGAATCAAGTCTCTATCTTAGTGAGGGCTCCTTGCGGAAGGGCTGTTCCGCGGAAGGATGATGTTAAATTCTTCGGTTTGTGGACGAACTCGTGTCCGTTTTACTGGTATGGACGGGAAGAAGAGTTATGTGGTTTGCAGGATGAAATTTGAGCTAACTTAGTTTTGTCTAAGCTCACATAGCTGATGTAAAATTTCATACATGCGTGCAGACTAAATTAATTACAAATAAGAAATAAAGTGTTAATTGCTATTCTCTTCACTACAAGACATCGATCGCATTTTACCGACTAGGTAATGTTTGTATGAAATGCTGTTCTTTTCTATTAAAGCATTTTTATTTCATTTCAATTTAAATGAAGGTAAGAGTAATGAGTTTCAACTCAAAATCGTCGAAGTCCTCTTTTTAAAACACCTGCCTCAAAAATACTATATTTACGGTAAAATTTCCGTCATTTCTCATTTAGCTTTCTTATCTTTCAATTCCCGGCCCAAGTTTTAATGGTGCGATTATTTGGGGGCTGGTGCCAGTGCAATTTACATAAGCCATTGTCGGACAGCTTGGCTTCCCGACGATTTGTCTTTGGCTAGAGTCGGTGCAAAGTTTTGACTGGAATCGAAGTTTGATAGATGCTTGGCTCACTTTTCGGGGCAAAGTTGTGAAGTCAAGTTTTGAAGGATATCGAATTTTGAAACAAAATAATGGATATGGTAATTTGATAGTCTTGAACCAGATATTATTACCATCTGATGCCTGATCCTACAGAAGTAAGTATTATTGTACAATTTTGTAATTATTAGCTTTGTTGTGATCCATAAGTTAATTTATGGTACGCTAATCATTGAAGTCTTGATTGCATACTTTTTCTTGCGTAAAAATCTACGGTTGATTCGCCGTATGTAGGCGCGGTCGTCCGTTTTACACGGATAGCTTAAAAATAGGTCTATTCGCCGTAAAATAGTGTGTGGAAAAACTTTATTCTAGGTTATATCCCAGAAGAAATATATAGTATGGCATATATTTCCTTTGTTTCTGATTTAATTCTTCTTGGAAAATTTAACTGACCTGGTGATAACCAAAGACCTATAAATACTCCTATCTTTGGGTCAAAGCTTCTAATCTTATCGTCCAAACCAATAATAATATAGGTCAGGCCTATCAATAAAAGTCCAGATAGCCTAATAAATGAGCCCAACTAGTAAAGATGCCCGTATGATTTTCCTTATAGCTCAATTTGACCAAACATATGTTTGGTCAAACTGAGCATCAAGTTGCCCAATTAGGCCAAGTTTCGGGAATAGCTCAAAGTGTCACTCACTGTCCTCTAGTTAGAACCTTTGGCCTTTGCTTTCGTTGTTTCATTTCCTTTCCTGTGTAGTCCCGAATAGCCCCCAATTATCCCTGTTGGTCTTTTGTTGCACATGCTGTATAGGACACATCAGAGCCAGGGATGCCTCTGTTGTCTCCATTAAAATTGTATCATGTACTAGCTGCGCCCCGCGGCTTTGCACGCTTATCCCACGGGAATTGATTTATAAGATGAAAGTAGCCTAAGCGTTGTTCTAGGCCTAGAACTACCTGTATGCAAAAATTCAGCCCGATCCGTTCAGTAGTTTTGTGTAAAAGAGCAACAAACATACATACATGTTTACAAAATTTCGTTTTTTTTAGTAGGATAACTACTACTCAACATGTCCCTCTATTATTTGTTGTGTGCCCATAAGTTGTGTTTTAAAGCCAGATCATATTTATATTATTTTATTGTGTTTTTGTATTATTGCTTGTGATGTGTTTTGTGTAAGTACCAAATAAACAAAATAAATAAAAAAGTCTCGGGCTCAGCTGGATCCTATGCACCTTTTATCTTAGCTTAGAGGAGACAGCTAGCTCGAGTCTTTGTATTATCAATGCGTAAGTTATACTCTGTTGTCTAAGCATCATCGTCAAGTTAGCCCATCACTACTTACTTCTTCGGAAAAATAAAATAACCCCTCTTGTTCCCTTGTGTATTTATCGATACAAACCCCCCTTAAATGCTATCGATTTCCGACTTAAGTTAGGTATGTACTTATCGTAAGGCTTCTTTTGTCCGGATTACAGGGAAGCCCTGGTTAGAAAAGTGTATTAAAATCACACCGACTCAAAAGAATTTTTATGAATAACTTAATGTTAATCCTAGTGTTCGTGACTTGAACAAAGTCCTCGTTCTTTAAGTAAATGCTGCTGACTTTATCTTTTAGAAGGTAAGCTGGAGCAGAATAAGTTACGTGGCGAGCCTGAGTATCAAGGCTTATAGAAATTCATGAGAGGAATATCACAAAAAGTATTTGCATGGAATATTTTCTTGAAGTTTACTACAGAAATTTATTTTATTTTTAAAGTCGCTTTACAAACAGTTTTCTTTATGTTATGGAGTACAATAAACAAATGCATCTTTCTCATCTCGCTGTCTTTCCAAAAAGTTTTAGTCAAGTTCATCCACCAGAGATTGTCCACCTATGAGGTCCAATTACACTGTTGCAATTGAAAGCAGCAATAAAAATAAACGCAGTTTATCGCTTTAAACGAGTTCAGCGTATTTTACCGACATAACGTTGAACCGATCCAAGCGCTTAACCGAGTTCAAGAACTGCCATGTGACATGACACACAATAGGAAGGTAAAGGAAATTGAACTCGATCAAGGGTTGGACTTGGTTTTGGCAACAAAAGGTGTAATTGGATCTTAGAATAAGTGGTAGTACCGAGGTTGAAACTCCGTTGAAACTGTTTTTTTTTTGCATTTTGTATGAATTTGTTTCTTGTTCCAGATATCGTGATCCCGTCGCTGCTGATAGCAGCCCTCTTCGTCGGCAATGCGTTCATCGTATTCATCATCTACAAGTACAGGAAACGGTGAGTGTAAACATTTACGTAGAGTTACCCTAAAGCCAGGTTTCCATTGGGAGCGGGGAGAACCCATTTGGACTACGTTTAACTTCCAAGAGTAAACTGCATATTTGTGTTTCCACCAACAAATAGTCGAGCGGAATAGGGTTAAGTGAGCAGAAAGATAATGTTATTGCTGACGGATATTATCAAAAATAGACACAAATATGAAACCCTTGAGCAAATGGCCGCTCGACTTAAAACCAGAAGGAAGGATTTGGAGATGCCTTTCTGTCCTAGATTAAATATTGCAAGACATTGTAGCAGATATCAGGCTATCAGATTATTCAATTCTTTACCAAACGGAATGAATTTGAGAGGTGAAACAAATTTAAAAGTGAACCAAACTCCTGCTGAAAGGGTGTTTCAACGGTCAACGAGTTCCTCAACCGTAGCAATTAAATACAACTATATTGACTTTATATAACTTTAGTTAGCTTATTGGACAAGTGTAACTTTTTATAACTAAGAATTTGATATTATTCTCTTCACTCTGCATGATATTTTGATGTGCCTACTGTTCAAACACAATTGTATGGTTCTGAATAAATGATTTATGATTTATGAAGATAGTCGATCGAAAGGGACTGAGTGAGTGGAAAGCTATGAAATGAATTCCGCTCACTGATCTCTCATTTCATTACCCACTCATTACCATTTCGCGGTGGCAACCCGGCTTTAGATGATTCTACATCGAGTGTTCTATGTCAGCCAGGCATCACCGTTACTGACTTAGGGCCCATATACATACACAGACAGCATGTTGTTGACTGCAAGGCAGGCAACTGAACCCTTCGTCTGCAGGCGACGGCAGTCAACCGCCTGCAGTCGAGCTTTGCAGTCGGGTCTTTGGCATCTGTGTAATTGAGACGTGCAGTCCTTATCATCTTCATCATCATCATCATCACCATCCAGACTTACCAGCGGTAAGCGCTCTTATACATACATATATGTATATTACGCGCTTACCAATGGTATGTCGTTAATGGAGATGCCTGGCGATTTTAGAATGTCTCTTCTATCTTATCTACGTAAACAAGGCATAAAAATAGAGTCAGGAATGTTTTGTTTTAACAAATTACTAATTTAGCAATAACAGATAGACATTAATAACATATTGAAGAAGTCCACATTAGCATAACATGATGTAATTTGTTCATTTTACACAAACAAACTTTTATGGAGATAAAATTGAACTGAAATTACAAAGAAACCTACCTACTCCATCATAACCTGTCCGAACATTCCGAAATCATTTTTGTCCTCTGTTTCCCTGTTATTGTTTCGTTTTGTGATCAATACTCATCCCTATTGGTGCCAGTGTAGCGTAGTCGGGATAAACGTCAATCGTCACACAATGGAGGGCTTTACGTATCGATAGATATTTGACACTGTCCCAGTTATATTCATTCACTGATCTCTCTGTGATCTCATATCGGGAAATTTAATCCGTTGACAATAGCTTTGGTAGAATGAAATGTTTGCTGTTTTGGTAGTTATTTAGGATTTTGTAAGGTTGGGTTGAGCTGTGGCACGGTTCTTTGTTTTGTTGAGTTGGACCTCTTTGGTATGGGTACCTAGTAGCCTTAAGATTCTCGCAAGGGACAAAAGTAAACTGTAAAGTTTTTGTTTATGAGTATGAGTGTTTGTTAACTGGCTTATGCTAAAAATCATTTCAGTCAAATAAGATCTAAAAAAACTCGGCTGCGACCGGATGCGATTGGCTAGTGTATTCCCGTACTAAGGGAAGGTTGCAAATTCAAGCTACTTGTAATTCGATTTTTTTTGAGTGGGTGCACTTCAAACGTTTAGATGCATAACACAATCTCTGCTTAGCTTAAGGCAAGATGCTGTGTGGATTGTCCAGCACAATTTAAATAGTGGGAGCCTTAAATTATTTATTATACAAATGTCTTACTGCAGAGACGTTTCTTGTCTCTATGAGAGAACTCTAAACTTATTGAGAACAGCAACTCAAGTTTTCAAATCATTCTAGATCTCAGTTTATCCTACGACAGTGTCAGTTCAATTCATCTTCATTTGAATGGACAGGTAGCCAGCCCAGGCATCATTTGTGACCTATTGTGTCCAGGAAGCTACAAGCAGCAATCGCACTCACAAGGAATAGGAAATTGGATTTCCTTTGCGAATGGTAGATGGTATAGAGGGTGTATATAGGTTTTAGCTTGTATTTCGATTTGGTTGAAAACAAAGGTTCATAAACTCTTATCAAAAGAGTTCACGTTAAGCAAAATTGTAGAAGTAGTTAGAGTCTGTTCAAAAAGAGAGGAGTCGTGGGAATTGAGAGCGCGCGTGTGCCAGTTGACAACTTTGGTTGCGTTGACAACACTACTCTGTCTTTGCAGTAAGACTAAAATGTTAGTTCGAGGTTACTGCAATGGTATCGAAATTTAATATAAAAAAAATTAAGTTATTGTCTAACTATTATTTTTATTGATCATGGTAAATCGTTGGACCAACATCACTTAAGAAAGTCGAAGATGTATTACTCCCAGGTCAATATAACTTATTTTTAGAATGGTTCTATGCCCAATTCAAATGAATGTCGACGGCGTACGTGTCATGGCCATAAAATGGATTGGATGGAACCTACGATAAAGTTCTGAATAAAGTTGGCTGGAGTTTAATGTGATTTGGTTGGGGATGGAATTAATTTCTAAAATATATGAATGTACTTATTTGGATGGAGTAAAGGTGATTTATGGAATAAAGGTAGGTGAATAGAGCCAATAGCTACAAGAAATTCTTAAAAGACGTAAGAATTTTTTTGGAAACACATACTCATACTCATTATAATTAATTTTGTTTAAAAAACTATAAACCGACTTCAATTTTTATAGTTTTTTCATGAATTTTCATGGATCCTATTGTAAGAACTGAACAAAATTAAAATGGGACCACAGGGGAAGCACCAGCTTTCATATAAAAAAAGAATCATGAAAATCGGACCACCCAGTCAAAGGTAACAAATATAAAAAAAATATAGTCGAATTGATGACCTCCTCTTTTTTTTGAAGTCGGTTTAAAAAACAATAATTATTATTATGTACAATGTCGGTAGTTACAAAATATTATTTCTTATATAATATAATGCTAAACAGACTTTGTGTTGGGCAGCTCTGTCTTCTGTTTTAGTTATAAAAACTTATACAGAGGGCAGCTTCTTCATTCATTATTGGATGAATACGAATGAATATAATAAGAAAACAAAAATATTTCGTCATTTAGATTATCAGAAGATATCGGACCCATATTTGTTCTTTTGTCAAGCAAATAAAAAAATTCTAAAATAAACCGCGTCAAAGTTTCGGAGTGGATGCTTAGTGACGTCACACCTTGCTAAAAATTTACGTAAATTTGTGACGTCACGCTGAACTTTACCTGGATTATCTTTATATTTTTAGGTTAAGTCGACAAAAGAAAAGAATAGGTACGTATCCATATGATAATGATGATAATCTAACTGACGGTCTAATTAGAAATTTTTAGAATACTAGCCTATTTCGTAATTAAATTATCTACTAAATAAACATAACTGCCCCGTTATCCACTATAACTTTTGACATTACACGAAACTCAGTTCTACCTTCATTGACATAAAGCAGTTATTCCACGGACCGGAACCCCCGTGTTATTGTTAGAAATCTCCGAAATGTACCGACATTGTGCTAATATTGTGATAAGCTTCCGTTGTGCCGATTCTGGCTGAAATTGTTGAATGCAGGACCAGATTTGGAATTCAAATATGGTAATATCTTTGAGCAATTGCCTTGTGCTGAAGTTTGGGCCCTGTTGAATTGAAGTTCTGGTGTTGGGTGCCAACTATTTCTTAACAAGAAAGGGCAGGTGGTAGTTTAGAAGGCCTAACTTGGAAACACACAACATTATTCTATCAGCTTTTATTTTATTTTATTTATTTATTTATACAGTTAGGTTAGCCTATGGCGAGTACACTAAAACTTACAAGATATATAAATAACATGGGGACAAATGCTAAGTGCACCAACTTATTGCAGGCCGTCACAGCATGCAAAAACTAAATAGTAACAAGCTTTATACAACAGATAAAAAAGAAGAAGTCTTTTTCTCGATGAAATAGGATCCGACTCCTTTTCTCAACCTCAACAGCCTATGTTCATCCACAGCTGGAGTCAGGCCTCCCCTGAAAAGTGCTTTTTTGGCTTTTATCTTATTGGTACTTAATGCCCATAATCCTCACGCTGGGCATGCGGGTTGGGGATCGCAGTTTGGTGGTAGAATTGTTCTGCAGGAGGCGCTGCTGCCCACCCCCCGGTGGATATCCTGTACTCGCCTCTTACGACACCCGCGTGAAGAGTAAGGTTGGTGCAAATCCTTAGTCTCATATATTTGAGGATTTTGCCATACACTCATTTCTCAAAAAGACACCTTGTATAGTCTTGTGAGTGAAGATAATTATACGTTTTATTTGATAATAAAATATATTTAACAGAAGTTTGCATACACCTACTGATAATTCGACTATTTTTCGGAGTTTCTGCGGGATTTTGGTATAGATATTTATTTTCCGCACCCTCGTAGCATATGTTTGCAGTTAGGCCCTCTGCCAACGAAACGCCGCCGCCGCCGCCGCAAAAGTCGTTTTCAAAATGAATCTGCAGTTACAGTGAACGACACAAATATGTAGGTATCATGATGATCATTATCAATTTTTAACCGACTTTAAAAAAAGTAGGAGGTTCTCAATTCGACTGTATTTTTATGTTTCTTACCTCAGAATTTTTGACTGGGTGGTACGATTGTCATGATTATTTTTTTATATGAAACCTGTTGCTTCCCGTGTGGTCCCATATTTTAATTCAATCCAGTTCTGACAATGGGATCCATGAAATCCATGAACAAAACTATATAGTTGAAGTCGGTTTAGAGTTTTTTAAAACAAAACCAATTATCAAATATTCGAAAGCAAATGCTTCTGAAAGATGGACTTTTTTCGTTGACTACAGGGAACAATTACGTACTTACATTGTTATTAGTTATTATATTTAAATAAGATTGCACCTTTATCCCTCAATACTTATAACAAAGAGATAAATCTACCAATGTAATGTAGTCTTGGAATACCCACATGCTTTCGACCAAAGTACTACCTGATGTTACATCTTCTCGACTATTAAAAACTATGTTAGTTCAAACGGCTATTTGAGCTGTGTGCTATCCAAACAAGCATTCCGACTTATAATCTAAATGCACCGAGATAGAGTTTCTATTTAAACATCCTTCCTTTGCCTTTTCGCTCCAGGTTTGCCCTCTTTACTCTGTTTGATTTGAACATCAAAGAGTCTTTGATGAAGTTAAATTGCACCTTATCTGGATAGAAATAGGGCTTATTGTAAGGGTGAGGCATAAGGGTCATTTTGCAGTGCAGTTGGTGCAGGTGGTCAATATTGGATACAGGATGAGTTCATTAGAGATGATTTGTTAAGTGATGAGACGATGTGAGTGAACGAGTTGTTGAGTGAAAGTATACGACAAATTTGTGGCCATAAGTTTAGAATGTTTTTCTTTGCAAAATTATGCATGTAATATACCAACTGATTTGACATTATTTAACAGGAAAAATAATAACAAAGGCGAGCTTAATCCCTATAAGACTTCTCTTCCAGCAGACCATATTGGGAAGATACAAAGTTATAAAAATGGGTAAGTAGAGAGGATAAAAAATGTACACTTTTAGTGCAATTTTTTTTTCTTCAGTGTACTACGCGTAGGTAAGTACATTCGTTTGACCACAATATCACTTTTTTTTCGAAAGGATTATGCTATTTACGGCAGATGGCCATGACAGCGTTAATGGACTTTTGACGTGCGTAAAGGGCGCCACTCACAAGGGCAATAGGGCAATCACGTATGATGGGTATGGGTACAGACAAGCGAGCGTTAGCGGGCGAATGCAAACGAGCGGGATTCGACGATCGGTACGTTCGTTCCATTTTTAACCGACTTCAAAAAAGGAGGCGGTTTTTATTATTTATTTTTGTATGTTTGTTACCTCGGAACTTTTGACTAGGTGGTCCGATTTTCATAGTTCTATTTTTATTTGAAATCTGGTGCTTTGTGTGTGATCCTGTTTTAATTTGGTCCAGTTCTGAAAATGGGAACCATGAAAAAACTTGAAAAAACTATAAAACTGAAGTAGTTTTGTAGTTTCTTAAAACGAAATCAGTTATTCATTGATGTAGCGACAGTAGCCGGAACACAGCCAACTGCGAACAAAGGCCCTTGTTTGGGCTCGATTGCAATTTGCGATTGCAATCGAGCCCAAACATGACATGACATCCACACTGGTTCTTTCGCTTACTCTCTCTCGCTTGGTCTATATCCAGAGGCCCTAGACAATGTAACAATCTATGTCGAAAGCTATAGTAGAAACGTTCAAAAATGTATGGCCCGTATTATGAAACCTTACTCAGTCATAGAGCTATGCTTGAGTGACGTTTATGCCATAGAAAAGCGTTGCTCAAGCATAGTAGGATGACTGAGCAAGCTTTCATAATACGGGCCGTGTTTGAGTTTGACACATGCCTAAGATATGTCATGATCTATTTCCAATTTTTGCCTACGAATCTTTCAATTGTTTTCGATTTGCTTCCTAGCGAATGCCGGTTGGATACGCCAGATCCACCATTAGGTGCAAACCTCGGCTTGCGTTGTTGTCATATGCTACGAAAGGAAATGCAGGTTCCACCTGGGTGCACGAGTGTGGAAAGTGACGATGTATCACGAAGGGTGACGAAGGTCTAGAAGACTCGTCACCCTTGTTTCTGCTCAATAAATAAAAATCGATTTGGTATTCTAAGCGTGTGTGGGATCAAATTAATTGATCTTTTGTCAATGAAGTACCAGAAAAAGAGTCTTTTTAACCGATTTCAAAAAAAGGAAGAGGTTCATAATTCAACTGCATTTTATTTCTATTTTTTTTATGTTTGTTACCTCAGAACTTTTTGACTTGGTGGTCCGATTTTATATGAATGCTGGGGTTTCCCGTGTGGTCTCATTTTAATTTGGTTCAGTTCAGACAGTGGGATTCATGAAAATTCATGAAAAAACTATAAAAATTCAAGTCGGTTTATAGTTTGTTAAAACAAAATTAATTACTTTTCTTCTAGATTTAAATCAATTAAGTATTACAAGCTGTGGATCAATTTAATAGATTTTTTGTCAATTAGGTAGGTTACGATTATTTATATTATTTTTACCAAAATGGTGCTCAAACAAAACTCGGATAGTAAGAATGCCTACCTACCTCGGTAGGCAATGACTTCATCTTTGTAGGTAGGTATATTTTTCTGTGAACACAACGCGAGAGCTTCAACTATTTCACCTACCAACTAACTAACTAACTAAATTAGTCTGGAGAGTCCCACAGCTGGACAAATGCCTCCTCTGGCCTTTGCAATTGCCAACTTATTCATTCAATTGCTTTCCAGTATCAATGTAAGTCAAATTCGGGATATTAGGTACTAGCTTCTCGAAAGTGGTAGGCTAAAATTAGGTCCAGCGTATTGTTGGATATAGTGTCTTTGAGTTTACTTGGAATAGAAAACAGGCCATTTGTTGAGTCAGCGCAGAGAGAACGTACCATATCTATAAAACTATGTTTAAGATATTATTTTTCTTTTTTTCTTTCATGTAGTGATAACATCGGCAATCCACCGCAAGAAGGAACTTTATGGCGTTGGATGTATGACAAATTATTGTAAAACTCTACCAAAAGTGTTGTCTATGGAAGTTGGTATTTTTTCTTACTTAGTAGTCTTCACAGGCAAAAAAATTCAGAGTTCTCATTTTTATTATAACATTCGTCATGTTGATTTTTATCGTTTAAACTGTAGGTAAACCTCCGTACTTACATAATGGGAATGAGAATGACGTAATCTCTCATTTTGGCCCCCTCAGATCGGATTGAAACTGAGCACTGGACAGCTATGATAGTGGTTTTACACTGCGAGTCTCGCTCAGTTTGAAAAGTGAAGAAAGAGATACCCTGTATTTCAGCGCATAAAGACCGCTTACAGCTCTGATGGAGAAGTTCAAGCCGAAATGAACTCTATAGCGTTACTAATTGTAATGCTATAAAGTTCATTTCGGCTTGAACATCTCTAGTATCTAAAGTTTATTGTTTCCAGGCTCAGAAGATAGAAAGAAATAAAACCCATAAAACATAATGTACAATAGAACTTGATGTATAATGGCCATGAGAAATGACGTCATTCTCATTCATAGTAGTAAATTGTAGTACAAATGTAACACCCTCATGATCAGAATAACCCCTTTATGGCTTAGAATAACCCTTTTTGTGGCACCCTGTAGATATCGATTTACACTTCATCAATATAGCTACTTCGGTGGAAGATTCTCGTTAACACACATTCGGCCACTGTTGAAGACGGGTTTGGAGTTAAAATCATCAGGGCTCCCGTAAGTACTGAGGGTTAGTGTAGTCTAGTCTAGTCTAGTACCTCATGTTTGTTGTCAAACGAAGTTTGTGAGTTCACAAACTTGTCTTTGTCATTTCATTTGTGGTGTGCTTGTTCGCAAAAGTTCGAGTCAAATGTAAATGCCACAATAAATTGCAATAATAACAGTTAGGTTTATTGACAATAACACTAATTTTATCTACTCATACTGTGCATTTTGTTAACACACGCACTCAAAGAATTTGCGTCAGTGCTTGAGCGTAAGGCCGTATCTAACGATTTAATTCTTTGGCTTATATCATATCAGACTGGTAAAAACATAACTCTTCTTTCTATTACCGAAGTCGGCTATAAACGATATTTTGATAAAGATGGCGTTATCCATTTCTCTATTGCCCGTGTTCGTGTCCGATATATTTCTTTGTCCGAATATGAGTGGCCGAGAATTGGCCATTGGCCGCGTACGTGATTCAATTACATTCATTCCTTGTAGCGAAATGCTAACAATGGGATTTGTTCTTTGGATCGTCATCATCATCTCAGTGTGATGAGGTTCACTGCTGGACATAGGCCTCCCCCAAATATCGTCACAATGTTGGATCTGGATGTTGGATCAGATGTTTTATCTTATTACTAGCTGCGCCCCGCTTCGCACGCGTTGTTCCTATGGAAACGTTAAAATGTAATTTTCATCCTACGGGAACTGATTTTTGGGATAAAAAGTAGCCTATGTTGGATTCCGGGATTAGAATTACCTGTATGCAGGTAATTCTAATCCAATAAAATTTCAGCCAGATCCGTCCAGTAGTTTTGGCGTGAAGAAGTAAAAAACATCCATCCATCCATCCATACATCCATACAAACTTTCGCCCTTATAATATTAGTGTGATTAATTTTGACTTGTTTTTGACATATTTTTATTTGTTATATTATGTAGGTATATTGTGTAAAACCTCCATTGAATATATTAGGTCCTTACATATGAAATTGGCGTTTTTCGTACTGGCCACTTTAATCACAAATTTCTCCTCTTTGGTAAGGAATTCCAAATTCAAATTTGTACAGCTATAGACTCATGTATTTGTGCTTCGATGATCGTCATTCATTTGTTTTTTTTCTTCTGTTTTTTTCTGTTTGCGTCACTCATTTTACAAAATGGAAAACTTAAAATATCGCATTATTTACGAGTACGAGTTCCGCCGTGGCACTAGTGCTGCGGAAACAACTCGAAGGGTGAATGATGTGTATGGCGGTCGTGTTGCAAAAGAAAACACAGTTCGTTTTTGGTTCCAACGTTTTCGTTCTGGAAATTTCGACCTGCAGAACAAGCCCCGTGGACGGCCTGAGACTCAAGTTGATAATGAAGAGTTGAAGGCTATTGTGGAAGCGGATCCATCGCAAACCACGTCCGAGTTAGCTGCAGGCTGCGATGTTAGTGATAAAACTGTTTTAATTCACTTGAAGCAAATTGGGAAGATTAAAAAGCTTGAAAGGTGGGTACCTCACGAATTGACTGAAGCAAACGCGTCGACTGCTGCGTTACATTACTAAACCGGCACAATAATGAAGGTATTTTAAACCGAATCATTACCTGTGATGAAAAATGGGTTCTTTACGATAATCGGAAGCGCTCAGCGCAATGGTTGTATCCTGGCCAGCCAGCCAAATCCTGCCCCAAGCGAAAATTAACCCCAAAAAAGTTACTTGTAAGCGTTTGGTGGACTAGTGCCGGTATTGTTCATTACAGTTTTCTCAAATCTGGCCAGACTATTACGGCTGATGTCTATTGTCAGCAATTGCAAACCATGATGGAAAAGCTAGCGGCTAAACAACCTAGGCTGGTCAATCGCTCCACACCACTGCTGCTTCACGACAACGCTAGACCACACACTGCGCAACAGACGGCTACTAAATTAGAAGAGCTTCAATTGGAAAGTCTAAGACATCCCCCGTACTCCCCGGACCTTGCTCCAACAGATTACCATTTTTTTCGAAATTTGGATAACTTCTTGCAAGGGAAAAAAATCAACTCCGATGGGGCAGTCCAAATCGCCTTCAAAGATTTTATTGATTCCCGTCCGACTGGTTTTTTTAGTAAAGGGATCAATGAACTACCTATAAGATGGCAAAAGTGCATAGAAAATAATGGTTCATACTTTGATTAATTAAATATATTATATTAAAAAATATTCGACTTTTTGTTCCTCCCATACAAAACGCCAATTTCATATGTAAGGACCTAATATTTTATGATAATTCAGATAGGCTTGATCATTATTTACTGTTTGACATTATATATGTAACTATTATTGAATTTTAAAACCTGTAACCTGTATCCTAATTTCATCAATTAATAAATAAATAAATAGATCTTGCTGGATTAGTGTTGATAGAAAACGAACAAGCTTTTTACAAAAAAATCCACGGTTAGTTTACACTGAATTTGCGTCACAGTGATTAATAAAATTTTAACATTATAAGTGCTACATCAATATAGAAATTAGTTAAGGATACACCGATTTTAATTAATGAAATGATAAATTTATCAGAGTGGAATAAGGTGAAACAGGACCAGTCCTAACCTAAACACTTGACACTGAAACTGCGGCATTCGGTGACGTAGGACAGCTTGGCAGTAAAGGCGTTAATCTCAAAATTATCAGTCAACAATTTATTCTAAAACCTTTTACTAGGTTTATTAAATCAATGCCTATAAATAAAGCTTAAAGAAAGTCCGAGCCAAAGGGATGTTTTGTTTATTAATCTCAGGAACTTTCTACCCCTTTCTTTGTAAGGATTTAATTTGGGATAACGAATGTTTAAGGTAATTTACATTTCATTACTGTAAGTAATTGGTTGATGAGATTCACCCGGATTGAATTGTGTAGATCTGTTCACTAAGAACGGTACCTTGAAAATTATAAATGAAGTAGATAGGTACAGTCAAACATAAAAGTGGTATTATTACGGTCTTTTTAAAAATAGTAAGTGCTCGACATACTATTTTTAATCACACCGTGTAATACCTATGACACTTTTTTGGAAGCCGAACTGTTATCACAGTGGCAGTCGCGATTTAAAATCAACCTCACAAACTCGGCCTGTGCTTGTCCTAAGAGTTGACTAAATGCCCTGTTTAACCGACTTCAAAAACGGAGGGGGTTCTCAATTCGTCTCTTTTTTTTAAATTTGTTTTCACCTGTGAACTTTTGACTGGGCGGTCCGATTTTCACGTGTAGTCCCACCTTAATTTAGTCTAGTTCTGACAATGGGATCCATATAGTTGAAGTCGGTTTATAGTTTATTTTAAACAAAATCAATTATTATATATACCGGCACCAACTACCTAGCAACCGGGATGTATAAAAAGCTGGGAATTTGCTGGCAATGGCAAAAGTAGCAGATTACTTATGTATATTTTGACACTTTTGATATTTGTCACTAGATACGACTGCCAAGGTGATTATGGCAAAATCCTTTTTGGCATGTTCAGCAGCGGACGTATAAGTGCTGATTGACATTGTCCAAGCATAGCATTATGCATAGCATTATGTTCTTTGCCCCTTTACTTTTATTATTTTAAACTCCTAATGATGCATTTTGCGGTGGTATTTTAATTTATTTAATTCGAACACTAAGAGATTCGAATTTGAATTCTATTCCGACGGAACATTAGAACGCTATTTTTTCCGAAATAGAATCCTACGGCCTTTCCGACGAATTAAAATACCCCTGCTGCTGAAGACAGAATCTTGGCCATCGATTTTGCCATCGACTGTACCTGTAACAAGTGTTCAGTAACAGTTATTGGTAAATTGAGAAACGGTGTTACTAATTGTGGTTAGTGTAGATATTCATAGTTGTAAGTACAAGTTAGATCAGTACCTACAGTACTCATGTATGTTTTGTTTGGTGGGTAGTTAATATTACATTTCGAAAGCATGTATTTAACCGTAATATTTTTACCTGTGATATTGGTGTCTATTCAGATGTCGCCAAAACTAGACTAAACTAATTTGACAGGACTAAAATGATGCCATCCTTATTATTTTGCTCTTATGACTGGGACAGCGACATTTTTAGTACAGTGTTTTAGTTTAGTTTTGGTGACATCTGGTGCCTAACTTTACAAGCCAATATTACAAAATTAACAATATAAATAATATGTTTATATTGTTCAGCCACACTGAGTCTCTATCTAACCTCGGTATCTATAAAATACGTATACTTACATTGTTTATATTATAATTTGTACTTCTTTTATGTAATGCGTTTTTTTGCATCCATATACTACCCTATGCCCGCGGCCTAGTGTTTTTGGAATAAAAACTAACCTTTAAGTTATTCCGAATCAAAATATTTGTAGGCAAAATTTCAGCCCGATATCCAATCAGTGGTTTTGGCGTTGTCTTTGGCCAAGCATCTTCACTAGAACACAATTTCGTCTTTATTTATATATAGGATCTATAAGTAGGATCTTACAGCCCTACAGAATACCACTGTTGGGCAAAGATCTCCCTTCCCCTCCATACATAAATAAAACAAAATTAACACGTTTCTCATCTGCGGGAGTGTTTTACCAAAATTACCCGGCATCGTAATAAACCATTAATTTTTATTTCCCCCAGGAAACACGAGGACCTCGACGATGAATTCAACACGATCCCTCTCAGCGTGAACGGAGTGCACGCTGGCAACGCGGTCTAGTGTCCCTGTGTTCTAGTGCACGTGCCCGCATGGGTACACGCACGGAACACTGCACACCGGCCGGAGTTACCACTACCTGAACGATTAAAGTGTTAAAATATCAGTGCAATGCAATAAAACATGTTGGTAACAATACAGTAGCAATTTCAGTGAATAGTAAAAAAGTGAAGTGTTTTTTAATTCAAACGGTAGATGATCATGATAAACGGTAAATGATATTGAGTATAAAATTTTAAAATCTTGGTAACTACAAGAAAATTATGGTACCGATTTCGGTGAATAATAAAAGAGACTTTTGAATTCAAACGATAAATGTATATGATTATTGTGTATAAAATATGAAACTACCTAATTGCGATATTTGATCTTTTTCTTCAACCAGATATAATATCTGAAAATAAATAAAAATTACAATTTAATATGAAATATACTCAACAACCGCTACAATAATGATGAAATTTGATCATCAATTATAATTCAGAAAAAAACATAACAAGGAAAAACGGCTTCGGTGTGTAATCTTCTTAAATGGTTTGAACTTTAGAACGGTCATCTTGAAGTCATTGAAAAAACGGTCGTAATGCGACGAAATTAGATCTAAGTTACCTTATTTATTGGTTATTACCACCATAGTGAACTATAGTGTAGCCAGCGACTTTTTAGGTGACCCTTTTAGGTGTTAAGTAAGGACTGATATTAATAAAAATACTCGTTTACTAAAATAGCTGTTATTTTTCATCGCATTTGAAAATAGCTGTTATTTTTTCGCACATAGTCACTGCCTGTAGGGTTGTCAATTATAATGGCTTCTTGTAACAGTTATTGTAACGGTTTTACAGTTAGGATGATAGGCGTAGATGTGTTTTTTTTCTCCTTGAAGTTGTTAATTGTTTTTGTATGCATTTGGCGGAGTATGTATAAATTCTGTATTGGAATAGGTAAATAAAAGCACTTTATCTTTTTAATTGTTTTATTTATATTCCTCCAATAGATGAAGGCTTTGATTGTTGGGTTTCTCAAACAGGAAACGTTCAAAATTATTTGTATTGTAGTTTTATAAGGCTTCCAAATTAAAATACCTACATACATTTTATTAAAAAAATATTTAAAGTTTACTAAGAAATTAAAAACTGAGTGCAAGTAGAAAATATCTTGGCATATACATTATTAATATAAGCGGCTTACCCCAACCTCAAACTTAACAGCCTATAATAGGTCCACTGCTGGACGCAGGCCTCCTCCTGATAAACGCCTTATTGGCTTTTATCTCGGTATTGCATATAATCCCCACGCTGGGCATGCGCGTTGGGATCGCAGTTCGATGATAGTAGTACCTACACGCCGCAACAAAAATATAATTTGAATAATAATGCCTTAATTATATACGCTTTAAGTTTAGCGAGACAATGCTAATATATCATAATCAAAATTTTATAGCACCACCACGGGATCATTCTATAAACAATCTATGCAAAAAATACTGAACAGACCAGTATGCTGTTTTTGCATAATACTAATGCCCTCCTAACCGAATTTCGGCCATGGCAGCCAGTCTGAACGAAAAATAGCCAGGTGCGCAGGGCATATTATATTGAACAGTGTGCGCGCAAACACAAATGTACTATTCCCTCACTCTCATAATACGATGGAACGGCAGACCGTCACGACCAGGGAGAGGTCAGGCGCAGGACCAACAGCTTGACGTGCTTTCCGAGGCACAGGTGTAACACCGCCAACTTCCTGACTCCGGGCTGCTACTGTGATTTTTTCTTGCTGGAAAATCCCCAATAACAACAATTGGCTCGACCCGGGATTTGAACCCAGGACCTCATATTCAGCGGTTGAACATGCTGACCGCTAGATCAACTAGGCAGTCATTTTTGCATACAGGTAGTTCTAGGCCTGGAATACAACTACTTTACCCTATAAATCAGATCCCTTAGGATAGAAATAACATTAAAACGTTTTCATAGAAACAACGCGTGCTTAGCCGCGGGCAGCAACTAGTCGTCCATATTTTACGAAGAATTCGTCGAACATACATAAAAAATACACAGGCAAACATAGAACATAATTTTTTTCGTAGTCAGCTAAAAAATATTTAATAGGTACCAAGTTAAAATGCCAGCTAGCTCGTTTTCTATGTACCTATAATAAAAATATCTATATATATAATGTATTCTATTATGTGTAGTCACTACTACCCATAACACAAGCTCTGCTTAGCTTAGGAATACATAAGCATAAAAACATAAATATTTATTTAACTACAAGCCTATGTTTGAATCCAGGATTGGAATCACCTGTATGCAAAATTTCTGCCCGATCCGTTCAGTAGTTTTGGCTTGAAGAGGTAACAAGCATCCATCCATCCATCCACCCATACATACAGTACGTAATACGTACTGTGATAGTAGGTTGGTACAATATAATAAAGTTAGTAGGTATAATGGAGTGAGGAGGAGTTGTAGAAGCCCACTTACAAGTTAACTAAACCTAGAATTAAATGATTCAGTTTGGGGAATTTCCCCCACCGTACCCTTTGTTAAAGTTTTAGCGCGGAAGCCTTAGCACTTACTATTAGGAACCTACAACTTTTGGCAGCTGGAGTGCTTAAGCTAAAGTGAAAAGTAACTTGGTTAATTAATATTGTGCGATTACCATAGGCAAACGTAGTGTAGGACGCCCTCGAGTCAGGTGAGATGACGATCTAAGAAAGTCTGCAGGCAGATGCTTGATGCGATTTGTTGATGATGGGCGATGGTCTGGCGATCATAAGGGGACGACAATGTCCAGCAGTGGAATAATATGGGTTGATGATGATGATTATATTATTAGTAGGTATACTATTAAGAGTTAAGCACAGAATCATCAATGGCCTTCTGATAAGCGCCTTATTGGCGTTTATCTAATGGGGTTAACGCCCATAATCCCCACGTAGAGCATGCGGGTTGGGGTTCGCAGTTCGGTGGTAGAATTGTTCTGCAGGGGGCGCTGCTGCCCGCCCCCCGGTGGATATCCCTTAGTCACCTCTTACGACACCCGCGAGAAGAGATGGGGGTGGTAAGTAGCAAATATTGAGCCAGCACCGTTCGTACGTTTCGGCATAAATAAATATAAATAATAATGCTAGACAATTCACACAGCATTATCTAGCCCCAAGCTAAGCAGAACTTGTGTTATGGGTACTAGATAACTGATGTACATAATACAATACACTACATAGATACATAGAAAACACCCAGAACGCCCTGAACAAATATCTGCAGATCGTACACACATTTGTCCCGAGGCGGTTATCGAACCCGCAACCTCCTGCGTAGCAGGCGGACCTTCGCCCACCGCGCCACAGAGGTCGTCAAATAAGAATAAGAATAGACAAAAAATCATATGGTTTTGGTACAATTTAAAAACAAAAAGCTACGTTAAAAATACTCATGAATATCCAAATAACTTGAAATGACGACGAAGTTTATAAGGATGCATCACATTTAATTAGGTATAGGTAATTCGTTACCTGGTAGTATAAAAATAGGTACTACCTACTAGCTATTTATCTATAACTAGCAGCCTCGCGGTTTCACCCGCGTATTTCCCATTCCCGCGGGAATTCCGGAATTAAATATAGACTGTCTATATTTAAATCCCGGAATCGTTGAAAAGTATCTAAGCTTTTTATTGATGAAAGAATTTAAAATCGGTCCAGTAGTTTCGGAGCTTATTCAATACAAATCTTTCCTTATAATATTAGTATCGACAGGTATTACTAACGTAGAATACTTATTAGTACATAATATATATATTATGTACTAATAATATATATATTATGTACTAAAAAGTTTTTAGTTTTCACTTAGTAAAAACATTCTCACAAAAAGCGGCAAATTAGCGCTCGAATTGCTCAGTTTGATAAAGCGTTTTTACATTACATTGTAATGCTCAAGCAAATGCTCTAGTCTAGTCTATATCCACCTTAACAGAACATAGTTCCTCTTTCCTACAATCACAGTAGAACTAAAACTCTGAATAAAATGTCACTAGAATTGTATGAGACGTCTACAAAGCTAGATACTGGGAGACGGCAAATTGCGATCATTTGCATCACAAGGGTCGCGGGTTCGCTTCCCGGATCCGCAGCACGTTCACTCGCGCCCCTATATGAGGGGGAGGATTGCAATGAAGCCTTTGTGACTGTTTTAAAGGAAGTGAAATCAATAGAATTGAGATGCAAGACTTGCAAGGGATTTTTTGTTGGGTACAGTCGGTAATAAAAATAGCTTGAAAATAAGGTAAATTCATTGTAACTGAAAACCATAAGATTTATTCATATTTGCCTGGTATTCAATTACTTAATTACTTTATTACTTAGCGTCCTGTAAAAATCACAAATAATTCACAATTTATCTACACATTTTAACCTCACTTCTTATCACCAGGGGATATGAGGGGTTTAAATTGCAAAAAATAACATATTATTGTTTTAAGAAAAACTTTAAAGGCAGAGTCAGAGTCAGAGCCAAATCGTTTGTTTCTTTAGACTTACAAAATAAGCACTTAGACAAGTCAAATTTTTACTTACTTACTTAATTTTTTTTAGGCTGCACTCAATAACGTAAATGTTTACTTAAACTATCACGAAATTAAGATTTGTTTTCAAATCTCTATTAAGTGATAGTTCATCAGTCATCACTAATCATTATATAAATCACTTAGTAAAGATTTGTTTTCAAATTTCTACTAAGATGCTAGTTAAGCTGTACAGGTTTGTTATATAATTATAGGTTAATTGTTTGGTACCTACTACCTATTTTAGAGTACCTTAGTAGGTAGGATATTTTAATTAGGTTTAAGCAGTTGTTTAAGGATTTTTGTTTCATTAGTTTATTTATTTTTAGATCAGTAAGATAAACCTTGTAGATTTGGTTTTTGTTGCTTGTTTCATTATGTAATTTTTCTCTACGGGAATGAAATAGTCGTGTTGACAAAACTCCTTTAAATAAATAAAGAAAAAAAATCTACTAGGTGATAGTCTTACAAATCATTAACAGCTCTGATTGCTGATGTTATTTCTATACTAATATTATAATGAGAAAAGATTTGATTGTTTGTTTGTATTGAATGGGCTCCGAAACTAATGGACCGATTAAAAAAAATATTTCATTATTAAAAAGCCTACTTTTCAGGGAGTGAAATAGGTTAGATTATATCCCCAAATTCCCACGAGAACGGGAACTACGCGGGAGAAACCTCGAGAAGCTGCTAGTATTGTATAACTTTGATTCGCTTTTAGTAAAAAAATGTGTAGTGGTAGGTAGTGTGGTGCTACCTTAACCTCAACATTCAACAGCGTTTATTGGTCCACTGCTGGACGCAGGCCTCCCCCTGATAAGTGCCTTATTGGCTTTTATCTCATGGGGTGTTTTTTTATATGAGATGGACAAGCATTTGGCAACCACTTTAAGAAAGCGAAGATGTACCTAGCCTAAGATGAAGCACGCCTTTCAAGAAGGAACTAACTTACCCTAGACCATTTAATGCCCATCTATCCCCACGCTGGGCATGCGGGTTATCACAGTTCGATGGTTGAATGGTTCTGAAGGTGTGGTGCTAGCCTCAGAATATATCTGAGGGTGCAAACTTTTATTTGAAAATATGAAAAATATGTTTATTGCTACTTATGCAATACAATTAAGATTAACATATATTATGTGGTCTTATAGGGCACTACATTACTGAGTAATTAGAGAGGATTTTCGGACTCAGGTGACAACGATTTCCACACTAGGCTGGGCCTATATCCTGGGAATCGACATGATTAACAAACAAGGATTAAATAAAATAAGCCTCAGTTGACCTACAACTACTGAAAATTACAGATAATTTATAATAAGGGTATATAAATATTTATTTGTCAAAAAAAATAATTTTCCCGGTGTAACACCAGCCTTAGGGGAGGCCGGGGTGGCACAGCACAGACTTTTCGATCTAGCTGTCAACAGATTGGAGTGGGAACGTCGTCGTCGCTTCGTCGTCGGTTTGGACGTTTTGTTGAACGGAGGAAAATGTTGCGACGTATTTGTTGTGTTAGGCGGGGTTGGGAAAATGTGGTGGTTTTACGATGTAGCTGAATTTATTTTATCTAGGTTTTGATTCTTAGAGATAGATAATGCTGCTGTTGCTGTGTGCACAAACTGTGTGGTGCTGGCTAACTGTGTGGTGCTCAGAATTTGCACCAGCACGACTCTTTCCGTGGATATCGTAAGAGGTAATCTATCGGGAGGCGGGCAGCAGCACCCCCTACAGAACAATTCTACCACTTATGGGCATTGCCCCCCATGCGACAAATGCCAATAAGTTGCTTATTAGGGGGAGGCCTGCGTCCAGTATTGGACCAACACAGGCTGTTGAGGTTGAGGATTATTCATAGTTACGCTTATAGGTATGCCACTTCACCCAGCTATGCAATTACGCAAAAGCCATCCACCCTACAATGACATTTGAAAGCCCTTTGAATGGCCTTCATGATATGCAATTGTATGGCGAATGCCATTGAAATGGCTTTCAAATGTCAATATACGATGGGTGATTTGCATAATTGTACAGCAACTTTAGTAGGAACCAACTTTGACTTAATTAATTTAGTGTTATGTCTCCATAATACTTCATTAAAATACGTGGGTAAGGAAACTGAATGGTAACGGTCGTTCTGTTTGAGAAACGGACTAGATAGTTGGAATGTGGGTATAGAGTTTTGCGTACATCAATCCAACACCTATACCGCACAGCAGAAAAGACCATTTAAATATGGGCCTAAAATTGTTATATTTTCTATTATTGTTATATACATTTTACAGCGACAAAATGGCTATCAGCAAGCTTTAAATAACTACAAGCTGCTTGTTATTTGATGCCGTCAATATTAAATAAAGCTAAATGGTTCGAGTTAAAACTCGAAAATCTGCATTCTTATATGGGCAAACATTTAAATCGTTAGATAAGCCCCTTACGCCCAAAAACTGTACGGTTAGTGTTTTTAATCGTCTTCAAAGAAAGGAGGAGGTTCTCAATTCGTCTGTATCCTTTTATTTATTTTTGTTGCTTCAGAACTTTTGACTGGGGGGTCCTATTTCATGATTATTTTTCTGTTTGAAAGCTGGTGCTTCCCGTGTGGTCCCATTTTGAATTTAGTCCAGTTCTGACAATGGGATCCATATAATTGAAGTCGGCGCAGTCTCACTACGGAAAGGCCCTATCTAACGATTTAAATCTTTGCTTTATTATATTTGAATACTTATTTTTATGCGGTGCGACATCGCTGCTTTCCCAGTGTGCGACAAGCTTTATCGTTAGCAGAAATTATAGGAAGTGGTCTATATATATCTAAAGAGTTAATTTCTAAATGAGAATGCTCAGGTATTTTCATAAATTATATGCTCAAATAAATTTTCATTCAGACAGAATAATAACTCCATGCAAATCACCCAACCCACTCTTTATTGATTTTATCCAAACCTGGCAGCTTTTCATTCCCTCCGTAATCTTTCATCATTGGACTCATTTCATTATCCAGTATGGATTTAAATGGATTCCAGCATTATACAAATCACGTAACATGGGGAATTCAATCAGGTGATAAGCTCTCAGCTTCATTATGATTATTAAACGTGGGGAGAACCCCTACCTTTTTCGGAGTACTTACTTAAACTCACATTTGTCTGTCTTGTATCATTTGTGGCTTAGACTACCGTGGCTTAGAATTTACAGCACCCCAACCCTTCCCGCGGGTGTCGCAAAAAGCAACTAAGGAACAGCCGTGTAATCTGCATGCAGAAATATTCTACCACCGAACTGCGATTCGAGATAAAAGCCATTAAGGCACTAATAAGGGGGGGAAGCCTTTTTTTTTTTCTTCGGCGAGGAAAATTCGTTTTCGAATAGACTGGTCTGGGGAAGACCAGAATCATGTGGGACTCGACGCCCTGAGAAGGGCGTAATACCCTATGGTGTCCTTCTTTCGTCGTTTTCGCCGAACCACGGGAACATATAACATCCGTGATCCGACTGGCGTCCCCTTTTCCTCCCATACTTAGCCGGCGAGCCCACCATTCCACACACTCGCCGACTCCATTCTTCCGTCACCTTTCCTACCCTTTATTGGGACACAACAGGACATACACAGTTGAAGGGGGGGGGGGGGGGGAGCCTGGGTCCAACTGTGGATCATTATAGGCTGAGGTTGAGGTACCACTCATTATTTATAACGTTTACTTCTTGAATGGTACAATACAGACAAACGCTCAGTTTCTTAAACCATTTCCGTGTAACGTCTTGCGAATGCTCGATGCTTTTGACGTAATGCTCACGACGAGTTAGAATTTTACCTGTGAATTTTATTTCTACCTTGCGTACATTTTCTTTCGGCTCACGCACCTCACTCCCCGCCGACGACCCCTTAACCCGCACTCGTACTCTTTGCTCGATAAAATGTTGCACCAAAACGCTCGTTAACTTTTAAACTCATGTTGTATCAAAACATGTCATGTTTTAAGTGTGGTTCCATTAAATTTAAAAACAGCGAATGCTTTATGTTCTGCTAGTAAATGCTCTAGTCTATACACACCTTATGGTACTCGGTTTAGGAAACATAAATACTTTCTAGAAACTAGGGCTATGGGATACAGGGATGAACAATATCGAAGATTCCCTTTATTAGCACGATACATCTTGGATTCCAAAAGCAAGTAAATATAGGTTAACCAATTTTTTTCGTAGTTTTGGTAAGCAAGTTATAAGTTTCTACCAGTTTGGTTCATGAAAATAGGCAGGTAAGTGCTTTGTGAAATTCCTCGTCTAGTTGCTGGTAATTAAAAGAAATGGGGAAAAGCTTTTGTCCTAAATACATACCTTGAAGGGTAATGGTTGGTATCTTAGAAATGTACTTACCCACTTATTTACCGCGCCCACTCACAGGTTACTTACTAAAAGAATCAGGCAAATCCAAAGATCTTTGGGAAATCCTAAATGACTGTGCAATGAAACATTCGTAGTTTGGCGAATTTAATTTAGGCTCTTATGAATGTAATCGGGTTAACTACTAACCAATATTGTGTAATGCAAACCCGCCGTAGACTAGAGCCGACTTGAAGATTGGACTGAAATTCTGCATAGATTTTAAGTTGATCTACATTTGCAATGTGTTTGATTTAGTAATTGTAAATATTTTATTTTTATATGAATTGGCACTAAATTCACTTGTTTCATATTAGGTACTACTAATTAACTTTATACTAATTAAGAGTACAATGCTGTTTATGTAGAGCACTACTTACCAAAATACAAGTTTTCCAAAACTTAGTTTGGCAAATAAGGCATTTTATCCTAATTAGTTTTTAGGAGATTTCATATATTAGTATGATAATTGTTCACTTGGAATAACGTAAATAATAATGCATTTAAACATCAAATAAAAATATAAAATTCAATATAAACACATCTTCCATTCGCCTAATCCTGAGGAAGGTAAATTGTTTACCACCACATCATTTCCTTTCACCTTAGACTAAATCATTTACCCAAATCTGTACAACGTTGGAGCTCGTTTAGATAACATCTTTACCCGTGTACCTGTTATTTATTGGCCTATTTAGGGGTAATGTAACAGGTTTACACATACGAGCGTTTTTGTAATGTATGTGTAAGGGTACGGTCGTACGGTCCGATGGTGCCTTTTATTTTATTGCTAGCAACATCGACGGATGTGTGTGTGAATTAAGTAAGGGTAGAATGCGTTTATAGTGGAGAGCGAAGGCGGAATGAACTTTTTACAGTTTTCAAGGAAACAATTACTTGTGATATTTTTCTTATTCGCTTTTAGCGATAAGGCCGCCGATTGTGCCACACTAGATTATAGTTAGCAATAAGTTCTATTTTAATTCGTTTTTTGTATTGATGGTGCAATAAAGACAAAATCTATCTATCTATCTATTTATGAACGATGTAAAATCCGCTTGCGCATCCGCTGACTGCCGATAACGTTCCTACCCTTATGAAGTTACGGCTTTACACGTTCCAAATGAAATATAACACTCGATTTCATAATTTTGATAAAATTTTCAATTTGCAGTATTCCAATTTCAGCATCATCATCATTATTTTTGATTCCCTGACATCCCTGAGATCCTTAATATCTTGACACTAACCTACAAAGATATTCTATTTTCCTTCTCCTAAGCACAATATAAATAATAGCTCTTATATTGATTGTTCATTTAGCCACACCTCATTCCTTCGCTTTGAAGTTAATGGACTTCATAAGTGAATTAAGGCAAGGTAAGCATAATAAAACGGCAAAGATATTGGGCCGTAAAGCTGTTTACCATTTACTTACTATGACTGAAAGGAAAACGGAGTGATTGAAACCCTACTAATATTATAAATGTGAAAGTTTGTAAATGTGTCTGCATGTATGTTTGTTACTCTTTCACGCAAAAACTACCGAACGGATCGTCCTGAAATTGCATACAGGTAGTTCTAGGCCTGGAATAACACGTTACTTTTTATCCCATAAATCTAAAAGTAAAATAGGTACTTAGTTTTTGAGCCCATATTTATGATACCTTATAATCTATTTGTACAAAGATTAAGTGTTAACTTTAACTTTAAGGCCACCTTGTAAATTTTGAAATAAACATTATTATTATTTATTATTAATATCAATCGGAAGCGTCCCAAAGCAGAGACACAGGCGGCATTGCCCCGCTTCTGTTTCTGAAAGTCTTTTTTGAATTTTTTTACTGAAAATTTTAACTCTCTATGCTTCATCCCTTCTGTAAGTACAAACCAACATACCATCCCATGCATGTTTGATGTTAATTTAAGAAAGTGGAGTGAGGGTAACTCGTTTTAAGACGCCCCCGGAGGAATTAGCGAGAGAAGTAGCTTGGACAAGTTATGCGAGTGGGCACAGAGGGGCTCTATGCAGTAATACAATATAGATCTAATAAATAAGGGGATGAAGATAAATGGATAAGGTGGGTAAGGGAATGAATATTCATAAAACTCTAGGGCAAGAAATGTGACAGTCAAAGGTTTACATGGTCTATTTAGAAAATAAAGAAATTACAATCCAGTCACATACACATGGATGGACGCAGGGATTTTATATGACAAATTAAGTAAACTATACCGTGTCCATTTTGAATGAGGCATAAACGTATAGAAACCGCCCATACTTAACCTAAAATTCACTTTGTCGGCGCGTCCTTTTATACGTAATTTACATTACTTGTCGATTTTAGATCCTCCCTTCAATAAAAATTGCTTACAATTATATCTGAAACTCGACGCCAAGCAAGTGAGTTTTTGTTATTTGTATCGTGGTTTATTTACTAACATGCTTCATGCTGGATGGATAAACCATAGATAGCTCACAGTTTCCGAGTTTCCTTTTCCCGAAAAGTCCTTCAGGAATGTCAGCGACGCCACCTGTCAACTATTTCTTTTTTAAGGAAACTAGATAGATCACAGTTTCCGAGTCTCCTTTTCCCGAAAAGTCCTTCAGAAATGTCAGCGACGCCACCTGTCAACTCTTTCTTTTTTAAGTAAACTAGATAGCTCACAGTTTCCGAGTCTCCTTTTCCCGAAAAGTCCTTCAGGAATGTCAGCGACGCCACCTGTCAACTCTTTCTTTTTTAAGTAAACTAGATAGCTCACAGTTTCCGAGTCTCCTTTTCCCGAAAAGTCCTTCAGGAATGTCAGCGACGCCACCTGACAACTCTTTCTTTTTTAAGGAAACTAGATAGATCACAGTTTCCGAGTCTCCTTTTCCCGAAAAGTCCTTCAGGAATGTCAGCGACGCCACCTGTCAACTCTTTCTTTTTTAAGTAAACTAGATAGCTCACAGTTTCCGAGTCTCCTTTTGCCGAAAAGTCCTTCAGGAATGTCAGCGACGCCACCTGTCAACTCTTTCTTTTTTAAGTAAACTTGATAGCTCACAGTTTCCGAGTCTCCTTTTCCCGAAAAGTCCTTCAGGAATGTCAGCGACGCCACCTGTCAACTATTTCTTTTTTAAGGAAACTAGATAGATCACAGTTTCCGAGTCTCCTTTTCCCGAAAAGTCCTTCAGGAATGTCAGCGACGCCACCTGTCAACTCTTTCTTTTTTAAGTAAACTAGATAGCTCACAGTTTCCGAGTCTCCTTTTCCCGAAAAGTCCTTCAGGAATGTCAGCGACGCCACCTGTCAACTCTTTCTTTTTTAAGTAAACTAGATAGCTCACAGTTTCCGAGTCTCCTTTTCCCGAAAAGTCCTTCAGGAATGTCAGCGACACCACCTGTCAACTCTTTCTTTTTTAAGTAAACTAGATAGCTCACAGTTTCCGAGTCTCCTTTTCCCGAAAAGTCCTTCAGGAATGTCAGCGACGCCACCTGTCAACTCTTTCTTTTTTAAGTAAACTAGATAGCTCACAGTTTCCGAGTCTCCTTTTCCCGAAAAGTCCTTCAGGAATGTCAGCGACACCACCTGTCAACTCTTTCTATTTTAAGTAAACTAGATAGCTCACAGTTTCCGAGTCTCCTTTTCCCGAAAAGTCCTTCAGGAATGTCAGCGACACCACCTGTCAACTCTTTCTTTTTTAAGTAAACTAGATAGCTCACAGTTTCCGAGTCTCCTTTTCCCGAAAAGTCCTTCAGGAATGTTAGCGACGCCACCTGACAACACTTTCTTTTCTAACTCGAACCGCGCAGCCAAGGAGTTTGGCTATAATATTAAAACCAAAAATTATCGGAGCATCTGGTGGAAGCGATGCTTGATTCGAGAGCTGTTTATTATCTGGCGCAGTGCATTAGCATTGCTGATCGACAGAAATCATAAATATCACTATATTTCCGTGCCTCAACCTCAACCTCAACAGCCTGTATTGGTCCACTGCTGGACCCAGGCCTCCCCCTGATAAGCGCCTTTTTGGCGTTTATCTCATGGAGGGTCATGCCCGTAATCCCCACGCTGGGTTGCGAGTTGGGGATCGCAGTTTGATTATATAATTGTTCTGCAGGGGGCGCTGCTGTGCCCTCCGCGGGAAGAGTTAGGTTAAGTTATTTCCGTGCATTAATGTATCACACTACAGTATTATAAATGCGAAAGTTTGTATGGATAGATGATTGTTACCTTTTCACGCCAAAACTACTGAACGGATTAAGCTGAAATTTTTCATACAGGTAATTCTTATCCAGGTCAAACATAGGTTACTTTTTATCTCATAAATCAGTTCGCTTGGGATAGAAATCACCTTTAAAAGTTTTTATAGGAACAACGCGTGCGAAGCCGCGGGGCGCAGCTAGTAATTTTATAATTTAAACTTTCTGATTATACATTTATTGTATTTATAGAAATTAGGAGTTTTTGATTTAATTTGATATATAAAATAAATAAATAAATAAATAATGCTGGACAATTCACACAGCATTATCTAGCGCCAAGCTAAGCAGAGCTTGTGTTATGGGTACTAGATAACTGATATACTTAATACAATACACTACATAGATAGATATTTTTTATTATACATAGAAAAACATCCAAAACGCCCTGAACAAATTTCTGCAGATCGTTCACAAATTTGTCCCGAGGCGGGAATCGAACCCGCAACCTCCTGCGTCGCAGGCAGACCTTCGCCCACCGCGCCACAGAGGTCGTCAATATCACCACAAACTTCTCGGGACTTCTTATACTGTTTGAGTTGCACTGTGACAAGGGTCGAAGGTGGCAAGTTACGCACGAAGGGCGAAGGGCGCATGCCAGCTCAAATTAAAGATTCAATTGACACCGTTCCACATGGTATTGCAGTCGTTTGGAGAAAGTGCCACTTTCAGAGCGTGTGGGAATGGTAATGTTTTTAATTATTTTTGTCTTTCCTAACTTTGGTTCTGTTTGCTACGCCGTAGCACTCGTAGAGGGGTCTACGAAATTCGTAGCAGATCTACGAGACACCGTAGCACTCATAGCGGGGTCTAAGAAATTCGTAGCAGATCGTAGCTACGAGGTTTCCTGGTAATAGTAATAAATAGTACGTTTACGCTTGCAGTGCAAGTCTCGATCAGGGGCCTAATTCCACTATTTTTTAAACAAAATGCCATAATGGCACCATACGATTGAGATAGAGATTTAGTCGTAAATTTATTTGGTATTCTCTTACCATAAGATTACAATCTCTATGACTTAGTAATAGCGTGTCAATAATGTGGTGGTGGGGCATATAATCATAATCGTAGTAAGATATGGCATAAACAAAAAAAGATCGTGTTAGTAGAATACCAAAAGGTGTCAATGGCGGTGATTGTTACGCGATAATGAAGCGATAATAGTGAGGCGATTGTGTTAGTGGAATCAGGCCCCAGTTTGCATGTTGCAGAAAGAGATGCCTTCTATTTTAACGCGGAAACACCGCTGTTAGACAAATAACGATCTGTCGGAGAAGAACAAGTTAATATCAAAATTGTTGCGTTGCGTCTAAAATGTATATTTTCTTGGCCCAGATGGATAGGCCAGAAAACGTAATATAACGGCTTTATGTACTACCGTACGAGTTGTGCTTTTTAGTCTCTGCACTTCTTTTTTTCTTGAGAATGTATTTCTTTACATGTAATTTTCTTTGAAATAAAGGCTACTTTTATCTCTAAAGAATGCGTACAAAGCCACGGGCAGGGGCAGTAGCTAGCTGAGTGATAATAGCGGTCATTCCCGCTCCTCCCCAGTTCCCACGTTGTCCCCCAATGGTGACGAATGGGAATTGTTTTATGTTTTAAACATTTGTCCCAGTTGTCACCACATTTGATAAATATAGTTTGAATAACTACACTACTAATGTTACCGTATCTGCCAGCAATGTTTCCATAACTGCTGGTCTCGGGCGTCTCCTGAGAAGTGCCTTGTTGGATTTTATCTCATGGGGGTAATACCCATGATCCCCACGCTGGGCATTGGGGATCGCAGTCTGATGGTAGAATGGTTCTGCAAGGAGCCCCATGGATATCATCCGAATGGAAAACCTAATTTTTTTGCTAATTTTATGAAATTCTAAAACAACAGAATCGACACCAATTGATGACTAACTATATGAACTTTCATAGAATAAAAGGATTTCTAATAAATAAAAATTCCTCATATTCTACGAAAGCTTTATTTCAGGCTGATACTGGTACATAATCAAGGAGTTAGTAAAAGTAAGCACCTAGGTAAGCAAAGAACATAAATTGAATATTTTAGCTACTTCAACAAGCTTTCTAAATACAATAGCAAAATTTTAAACAAAAGATTTCAAACCATTCAGAAGATAATACACACAGTGTTATTAATAAACGTGATTTGACTTATTTATAAAACTGATTGCGAGTGCGTGAATAAACAACCCATGAAACCGCTTACAGTCTAGAAATTTTCTATAAAAAAATTCCTTCCAAAAAATATTCTGCTACCTACCTACACATTACACAATATGTCAATTGACAATTTTTTTTTGCTCTACTATTCTCTTATTATAAATATTGATCGTACGTCTGGTAAGGTGAGGGCAACTGTCTAGAGTATTTTTACAGGAAAAAATCATTTATGCTAAAGTGACTGGACAATTATAACGAATCGATATCCTTTACTGATATACCTGAAAATTATAGGTTATATAATATTCCTCTTTGGAATTGTATTTAGAGGCTGTTTTTGTACAGACAGATTCAATGAGGGTTGAATGATCAGGTGTGTGAGTAGGTACTAATGAGGAGGGACGCTCGCTTCTCGCTTTGAAAATTAATACCTGAAAGAAATCCATATCCAAACTTTTTCCATACTTTTATACTTCACACTAATATTATAAATGCAAAAGTTTGTTTGGATGGATTGGATGTTTGTTACCTCTTCACGCCAACACTACAGAACGGATCGGGCTGAAATTTTGGCAGACTAACATTCAAAACGGTGAAGTGGAGGTGTGTTATTTTTTGCAGAAACGTGTAGGAGGTTAAGCCCCCTTCCCCCCCTTCGAGGGGACTCCCAAACAGTGCCATATTCATGAAACTTTTGCGGGAAGTGTTTAGAAGAAAAATGTGTATTTGTTTTCATCATATTTCTAAATTGTAAACAATTTCCAGAAGGGTGGACAGTAAACGGCACTACGACAAAGAACTTACCCAACAAAAGGCCATTAAAACCAATGTTTGATATTACTGTTGTTTTATTTCCCTTCTATCAAGTCGGAATAAACACGAACTTATATACAATGAAAAAAATGGTATTTTATCTATTTACTTATCCATTAATTCTGCTAATACAATAAAGTATAAGGGAAATTAGTTTTTACTACACGGCAACACTCATTAAACGCGCACATGTTTACGAAACCGGCATCGTTTTGTCGGCTGGCGAAAAAATCAAGATAGAACCATCTTGATTTTTTACTGAGAGGATAATATTATAAAAAAAATGTCGAGTTGGCCGGAGTGTAGTATTATTGTAATTTGTGTCCATCCTAAGGTTGCCTGGAGGAGATCACTTTTAGCGATAAAGCCGCCCTTGTCCATTATCTGTATTTATTTTGTGTTTTTTGATTACATGGTGTACAATGAAAGAAAAAAAAAAAGACGTGTGGCACTCGGGGACTGCCGCGGTAAAGCTATTGCAATGCCATCTAGAGGCGAGTTGCTGAACTAAAGAGACAAACGTCAAGGTTTTTTCGTTACGGAATTTCTGGATTCGGTCCCCGCGCTCAAGGCCCGCGATAGAAGCTATGCAATAGCTTAATAGTATTTTTTTGTACTGTATTGTTCTTAGTACCTACCTACTTAGGCTACTTAAAATAAATATAACCTAACCTACCTCTACTACTATAATTTTATTGTATTACTAGCCTAGTACTACGCCTCGCGGTTTCACCCGCGTAGTTCCCGTTCCCCGTGGAAATTCCGGGATATATATACCCTATGTCACACCCTGAAAAGTAAAGTTTTTAATAAGTAGGTACTTTAGTAACATAATAGTCCTCGTTTATAAATAGCACAGGGATTTAAAAGTTTTATCCCCAGATATTGCAACGATACTGAAAACCCCAGCTTCAGGCTGGATCAACCGTCCGCGATATTAAATTTTATTGAGTTCGTTTTGTTCTTTGTTTGCTGTGAGTGGAAATAATTCGAAATTGTCTTTTATTTAGTTGATAATGTTGAATCGCTCGGCCCTCGCCTTGCTTACTTTGTGGCTACATTCAAGATAACTACGTTGTTTTTTCTTTGAATCGTAATAGCTCGATTCAATGGGAAAAAAACGTTTGTATAATTAAATAAATAATGTTTGACGGTTTTTTTCATTTATTTTAGCTACACATTATTATCTTATTTCTAACCGACTTCAAAAAAGGAAGAGGTTCTCAATTAGAATGTTTTTTTATGTTTGTTACCTCAGAACTTTTGACTGGGTGGTCCGATTCTCATGATTATTTTTTTATATGAAAGCTGGTGCATCCCGTGTGGTCTCATTTTAATTTGTTCCAGTTCTGACAATGGGATCCATGAAAATCCTTGAAAACACTATAGAAATTGAAGTCGGTTTATAGTTTTTGAAACAAAATTACCTTACTATATTTAAAGCTAACATAAACCACATTTCAGTTTTTCCGTCTAGCCCCAGTCTTTAAAGTAAGTTTAAGTACCTAGTTTATAATATAAATGGTTGGTAGGTAGCACTGAAATCGTAATAATAATTATTACGATTTCTGTGGTAATAGTACGATTTCTGGAGTATGAAGGTACATTCCTACGTACCTAAGTAGTTAAAAATATGGTCAACTTGTTACTTATCTTAACTCTTATTAAAATAAATAAATTACTCATCTTAAAACTAATAAAAAACTATTGTATGCTGTATTGTATTGTATTGTAAGTACAAACATGAAATGTTGTTTTTTACAGAAATCCAACCCGCGGCCTTCTTAATTCTTCCCAGACTTTCACTACAACTCTTTTAACATAAATAAAGAAAAAAACATTATACATCATGTTCCAATTTATTACTGAAGTGAGTTTAATAATAGGTACAGGGTGCAGCGAATAGGTGTAAGCCGAGCGCAATTGAGCTAACTGCCGACTGTTGCAATGCATCTACAGGTAGCTCAACAGTAACTGATCCATAACAATACCAGCCCGTAGCGTCCCCAAGACGCCGGCTGCATTGCCCCGCTGTTTGCCTAAGATGATATTTGTACCACCACATGGTGGTACAAAGATCATCTATGTATCATATCAATGTTTTGTAATTTTATTATCATCCTACATAATATCGTCTAAAACTGGAGCGTCATTTTCAACAAAACTTGTCATGATTCTCAGTGGTGAAGCTTTTCACTCATAAAAAAGTCACAAGCAATCTAAATTCCCCGCTCAATCTCAAGCAAATGGTCGCTATCAAAGATTTACATGCTCAAAAAGTAGTTCTTAACAAGTACGGAACCCTCAGGCCTTAAGGTCACGGCCGCACTGCACGATGGTAGGCGGAAGGTTGGTTGCTTCGGTGGTAGCTTAGCATGTCGCTTATAGTTCAAAATCCAGACAGACATCGTCTATACATCTGCAATGTGGCCAATCCTCTACATTTTCGTAGGTTCATTTTCTCATCGATTCATTTATTGAGTAAGTTAATCGAGCTCTCAATAGAAATAAATTGATAGAAGTAGATAGAACTTCAGGCAAAACATAAACAAAACATAGTCTCCATAAATTATACAGTACACAAGTAAAAATAAACAATGATAAAATAGCTTCTGGCCACATAGTTCAAACGCATGGTTTCTAAAAAAAGTCACATTATCATTAAAAAGGTATGGCCTTTTTATAGTAGATTATAGAAAGAAAGCTACCACATAAAATTAGAACTTACTAAAACTTAAACAGAGAAAATATCAAAAAACTAATAGCTAGCCATAAAAAGACCGAGTTTTTAAATTAATTGCTGAGAAGGGGTTGAGTACCTATCTACCTTTACCAAACTCTCTCCATCTTGCAGGGCGGCCGTTGCCGAAAGCCTTAATTACAGTTGATGAAAGAACCACAAACAAAGCTCCTGAACTACTAATTGCCGGATAAATCTTACGAAACTTCATCAAAGTAAGTATCCTTTAATTGGAAACGTTGTTTGGGAGTTCACGATGTGTTGGCGTTGGCGATGTGGGAAACCCTGTATAACTTTCATAGATACGAGTATACCTACTTGGGTGTTACTGAGATTTTAAATTCATAATTCACAAAAAATTACCTTCTTAAACTGTATTAAATTCTTTTTATTGTAGTGGATAGAAAATTGAAATTTAGTATTGTAATTGGTATTTAGTAAACAACGAAAACAGAACTGCTGTGCGGCTTAGAATTTGCGCCACCCCAACTCTTCCAGTGGGTGTCGTAAGAGGCGACTAAGGGATATCTATCGGGGGGCGGGTAGTAGCGCCCCCTGCAGAACAATTGTACCACCGAACTGTGATCCCGGGGGGATTATGGGCATTACCCCCTATGAGACAAATGCCAATAAGTCGCTTAGCAGGGGGAGGCCTGCGTCCAGCAGTGGACCAATACAGGCTGTTGAGGTTGAGGTTGAGGTTCAGGAAAACAGAAGATGGATTTGCTTGTGATGGACTGACAACATTGTAGAATTGGCAGGGAGTCGATGGATGGAGGAGGCTCAGGTTTGGCTCATCGCCAAACGTAACGCCTATAAAAACAAAAGATATCAAGCAAGCCCCGGCAACTATTCAATTCACTGAAAAATCTCCCTAGTGGTGGTAAGGCGCAATTTGTGATGACTACGAGTATACCTATCCCATTTCAACTGAAAATACATTTATAAAACAAACAAAACAATAAATTCGTGACCCCAGCTTTCGATCATTCGTCCGAAAAAATCTACAATCGTCATAAAATATTTTCAATTATATATTTCATTAAAACAAAATTGTCTCTCTTGCGGCTGATCACCCAAATTCTAACCCCACTTTTGTGTGTCAAGTGATTTTCGCCGACAGTAATTAGCTCCGTACATGGCCCGGTGACAACACGTTCGTTGTCGGTTTGCGGAAATGGGGCACAAAGGTACTGGGACATATAGGGACCGGGACATATAGGGACAGGTACAATGTGCATCATTTATTCCACGTGTAGATAATTACAACGTGTAATTTTAATGAGAGAATGAGGGTGGGACAAAAGATTTAATTTCTTTTATCATTGTCCATGGAGTCGTTGATGGTTGAATCATTGGGTGTACCTATTGTCAGGTTGTCAAAAATAGGTTGGGAGGAGTTAGAAATAATTTTGTTATTGGATAGATAGTTCGCAGAAGGATGCAACACTCTTACACGATTTATTGATAACATTTTTAGGCCCGTATTATGAAAGCTTCCCCAAGCATTACTTATGCAATCATTATGTGAGTTCTACTCAAGCTTAGAATCTCTGCTCCAGTTAATCTTTATTATAGAACGTCACTCTCACACTACCTAGCTAGTTGCACTAGCAAAATCTCTACTTGAGTGAGTCGGGTTTTGTCTATAGTCTACACATTTATCTAGGCGAAAAACGTTCCTTTACGTTATCAACCTGACTATCACAAACAATTTTAGAGCTTTTTTGTTGATTTGATATTTTTTGTAGAACAAAACGCAAAGATTTAAAAAATTTGGCGATTTTTTAAAAAAGCTTTGGTGCGTACTATAAATCCTTTCAAAGCCTTTCAAGCCGTGGTCCAGACCACACTTGAGTAAAGATGAGTTTAAAGAAGCACTAGGCAGAGATTTGATTGCTTGAAATCGTTCTAAAATAGGCAATTACATTCAGTCGCCCCGTGACCACGATCGCTGTAATGCGGTAGAAACGTAGGGTGTAGGAGTAATAAGTAAATCAATACAAAAACGTAGCTACACTCCAAGCGCGCACGCACCGCGCTGGGTCGAATACTTTCTCGCTCACACGAAGACATGCCATTTCGCCGAGTATACGTCACGCGCCCCACTCTTCGAGCCACGGGTACCTCGCCGCGGCACCGCAGATATAAGGCGAAGCACGGCCGCATCTCGTCAGTCGTCAGTTCAGCTAGGAACGGACAACCTCTCGGTAATGGCTATACTAGTCATAGCCTCTGGAAGTCCCGTCTCTTGGATTAGCGCAGCCGGATGGTCCTAATACTTAGGTTCTCAGCCACTGCCTATCCCTTGGGATAAGTATTTTTAACCTTAGCTAGGCTCAACGCAAGAAGTACCTACCTAAACGTAATCGTACTACATATTGTAAAGTGATTATACCTACTTGTACCTACCTAGGTACGCCCGACGAACTACTGTAACCATAGCTACCAAGAGCTCTGAGAGTTGTATACCGAGTCAAATATCAATAAATCTAACTTGTTGACCATTGTGCATTTTTCATCCCTCACCTCCCCTTCATTTGGCGCCCAACGTAAATTTTCAAGGAACGCAGGGAATAAAATACCCTGGCGTTTAAAAGAAGAGAAGAAACCAAAAACAACTAAGGAAGGCAAAGAGTGAAGAAAGCGATTTGCAACAATGGGGGTGCATTTGACACAGGAACAATTTGATGAGTTACTAAAGCGTAGAAATGATCCAAGTCCAACACCAGCACCTAATATTCACCACAAAAGTTTTACCAAATGTACGCTTCGCTTCAATGGCGAGCGAAGTCACAGTAAAGTGGAAGAATTTGTCACAGGAATATCAATCTACAAACATATAGAACAAATACCAGACGACGACGCGCTGATTGGTCTCCCTTTGTTATTAACTGATAACGCGAACGCGTGGTGGACAGGCATCCGCTCTGAAATAAGGACGTGGCCTGCAGCGCTCGCCAGTATCCGCGCAGCCTTTGCGCCGAAAAGACCACCGCACGAATTATACATCGAGTTCTTTTCGAACTCTCAAGGAGAAATAGAAGCCATCGACACGTTTATTACAAGAAAACGTCTACTTCTCGGAATGCTTCCGGCAAAGAGGCACAAGGAAGAGGAGCAGCTGGACTTCATGTACGGCCTTCTTAGAATGGAGCTAAGGAAGAAGATTGCCCGCACGGACGTAAAAACATTCAGCGAACTACTGGATAAAGCTCGGGAGTACGAAACCCTAGAAAAAGCAGGTACCAGTAGCCAGCAACGACCGCAACCAATTTACGAGAAAAAGAGATGCACATACTGCAATAAAATAGGCCACATAACCGAAATATGCAGAAAGCGGCTAAGTAAGCAAACAAAGAAGGAAGACACCACTTCGGAAGTATCGTCAACCTCAACGGCCGCTAAACCAACTATTGAGCCGGACAAGCCAGTGTCATCATCATCATTAGGCAAAAATCCGATAAAATGCTACGGATGCGGAGCACCAGGAATCTTTCGTAGTCAGTGCACTACATGCAAAAACAAAGAAAGCCCGACAAAACCACTGCAATTCTACTCATTGCACACACACATGCAGAGCGCAAACAAAGTACCAACCATTGAGGTGAACTATAAAGGTATCAAAGGATATGCACATATTGACACGGCAGCCCGCACCAGTATCGCAGGTTCCCGTCTGTTTAAAATATTAAAAGAAGACGGAGTAATCTTTTTTGAAAATACGACGGAAATCCAATTAGCAGATGGTACCAAAAACACAGTGAATATGCTTACCACGCAAATTAACATCGAGATCGGGGGGAAAAACGTACCGATCACATTGTCAGTCCTTCCCGACGCAGAGGATAACCGCACACTTTTGGGCATCGACTTTCTGGAAGCTAATGCCATCGTTTTAGACCTATCCCAACGTGTGTGGTACTTCGCCGGAGAAGCCGAAACCAAACATGAATTTTTGCGAGCAGAAAATACTATACAAGTAAAAAATAAGGAAGGAGAGACATTAGAAGATTTCATGGAGTGGGCCAAAAACATAGAATTGATCTCGCCCTTACAAAATACCCCACCTACTCCAAAGACTGTTTCAGAGAAACTAAAAACTAAGAAAGGCACTATAAAAAACCTCAGAGACTGGGACAAAATAGATTTGAGTACCTGCGTTAACCCAGAACCGATCGAAAACCCACTGTGGGTTATTCATGAACTGGACACTATACCATCAGTGCCACGTCCTACTAGTAGTGCTATGGGTCACCTTGACCCAAGGGTTCAAAAACCATCAATAAAGAAACTTGAAATGTACACATTGGATTTTACTAAAGATCCCCGAAACACTACCCTTACTGTTATAGAGATTAATGAATTAACTAAATTATTAAATGAATTTGAGGATATATTTAGTAAACACGGAGAACCTACTCCATTTGCAGTACATAAAATTGATACAGGGACTCACAAACCCATAGCTCTTAAACCCTATAGACTGTCACCTATAAGACAGGAACAATTGAAAGTAAAATTGAAAGAAATGTTAGAAAATGATATAATAGAGGAATGTGAAAGCCCTTGGGCAGCCCCAGTAGTTATGGTACCCAAAGGTGACTCTGATATAAGAGTATGTATAGATTATAGAAAATTAAATGAAATTACTACTCCTGATACATATCCATTGCCTCGAATAGATGATTTGTTACAACAAGCCAAAGCGATGCCTTATATGACAACAATTGACTTACAATCTGGCTACTGGCAACTAAAAATTGATGAAAATGACATAAATAAAACCACATTTGTAACAAACTGTGGTACTTATAGATTCAAACGAATGCCTTTCGGTCTCCGCAATGCTCCGAGTACATTTCAAAGATTAATGGATAAATTTTGTAGAGAGCTGAAAGCCGAATCTACTATGGCCTACCTTGATGATCTTATCTGTAGATCACCTACTTTTTCACAACATATGGATGACCTACGAGAGATATTTACTAAACTCCGAATGTACAAATTGAGAGCAAATATAAATAAATGCAAATTCGGCTGTCACAGTATCAAGTATCTGGGTCATATAATCACACCAGAAGGAATAGCAACAGACCCTGATAAGGTAAAAGCTATCAGTGAGCTACCTACACCGAAAAACTTGAAAGCCCTTATATCTTTTCTACAAACAGCGTCATGGTACCGCCGTTTTATCCAAAACTTTTCTGAGATCGCACGACCACTAACAAACTTAACTAAGAAAAACGCATCCTGGAAATGGGAAGATACAGAAACGACAGCATTCGAAACTCTCAAGAAAGCATTAACGACTGCACCTGTCCTAAAACAGATAGATTATAACTTGCCATACATAATCAAAACTGATGCAAGTAATTACGCTATAGGCGCAGCCTTAGTGCAGGGGGAGGGTGCCAATGAACACCCAATAGAATATGCCAGCCGTTTACTGATACCAGCGGAACGTAACTATACAGTCACTGAAAAAGAAGCCTTAGCCATCGTTTGGGCAGTAACTAAGTTTAGAGGATATATAGAAGGAACAAAATTCCTAACTATTACAGATCATGAACCCCTAAAATGGTTATTAAACCTCAAGTCACCAACAGGCCGACTAGCTCGATGGGCAATGCAACTCCAACCTTACCAATTTGAGATAAAATATTCACCAGGTAAAACCAATGTGGTAGCAGACAGCCTGTCACGACCACCATGCTATGAAAATCATAAAGAACCCTGTGAAATTTGTCTGATACAAATAGATCTACCTAAAAAAGGAGAACAAAATATACGAGCAGAACAAATGAAAATCCTAGAACAAATCATAAAAAGCCTAGAAGACAGTACAGAATCTGAAAATAAAATCCAATACTTCAAAAGAGGGTATCTTCTTCATAAAGGAGTCCTCTACAGATTTACTCCCGGTCAAGACGATGATAACGCCAGACTAGTAATACCTCGCCATGAAGTGAAAAGTATTCTGAATCAATTACACAATTCACCTACAAGTGGTCACTATGGAGTGGATCGAACAATCAAAAGAATAGAAGAAAAATTCTTCTGGAAAACTTTGAAGAGAGACGTGAACAAATACGTGAAATCTTGTTTAGAATGTCAAAGATACAAACCAACCAATAAAAAACCAGCAGGATACTTTCAATCAACTGCCATCACTCAGCGATTCGAAGTATTATCCATAGACCTATTCGGGCCCTTACCAAAAGGACCAAACAATGAAAAATGGATTTTCATTATTGAAGACACAGCATCGCGATGGGTAGAACTCTTCGCATTAACAGAAGCCACTGCTAAAAACTGTGCCGAAACACTACTAAATGAAGTGTTCCTACGCTATGGATTGCCACGAAGAATAACCAGCGATAATGGAACTCAATTCATATCAGCAGTAATGCAACAGTTAACGTTCTGCCTAGATATTCAGCACATACTTAGCCCTGTCTATCACCCAGAACCCAATGTCGTAGAAAGGAAAAACAGAGATCTGAAGACACAAATAAGTATTATAGTAAAAAATTAACACAGCAATTGGCCTAAGACTCTCCCCGCCATAAGATTTGCTATGAATTCAGCGTTTAACCGAAGCACAGGATACACATCCGCGTACTTAACATTTGGAAGAGAAATGAGAACACTTTCAGATATAACACACGATTTGAGTGAAATAGTACAATCAGAAAACTTTGTACAAGAAATAACACCACAATTGAAGAACCTAGCAAACGTCCTATCCAGAGCAAAAGAAAACATGGAAAACATTCATTCATTCTGCCTATCCCTTGGGATAAGTATTTTTAACCTTAGCTAGGCTCAACGCAAGAAGTACCTACCTAAACGTAATCGTACTACATATTGTAAAGTGATTATACCTACTTGTACCTACCTAGGTACGCCCGACGAACTACTGTAACCATAGCTACCAAGAGTTCTGAGAGTTGTATACCGAGTCAAATATCAATAAATCTAACTTGTTGACCATTGTGCATTTTTCATCCCTCACCTCCCCTTCAAGGGGAAATAAAAACAAAGGTACGCGATAAATACTTGATAAATAATCATTTAATTAGGCAATTACTGCTTGGTAACCGTTCAATAATGCGTAACAACGTGGTAAGAATGTATCGTTACATGAGTGAGTGTGCATTTTGAAATTAGTTCCCAAGCATTGTTTTTAAATAAGTCTTTAGTCAATACTGTACTTATGCATCGCTCAAGCATAGGTCGATGACTGAGCATGCTTTAATAATACGGGCCGGTTATTAAAAGGCCCATAGCCCATGTAAATGTGATGTCCTGATTTATTTCGACTTATTCGTCAACGTCAACTCGCAGACGTGAAGCTCGCGAAAGTCCGCGAGTTGGCACATTCCGATTTTACCTATTTACCTACTTAAAAAAAAAGAGGAGATTCTCAATTCACAATTCTATTGTGTTTTTATGTTTGTTACCTCAAAGTTTTGACCGGGTGATCGGATGTTGATTATTCTTTATCAAGAAGTCGGCAACAAAAACCTGTCAAAAAGCAAGGGCGGATTGACAAAAGGACCGGGAGCGAAATACGAAGTGAATTTCCATTCCCGCTTCGCTCCCTTGCACTGTAGGTAGCCGAAGTTTAAACCGCAAATATGAAACGATACTGTAGCGCTATAAATTAGATAATTGGCACTAGATTGGCACCGTTTTTGATGTGGTATGGGTGTCTTTCGGTTACCGTTACATGAAATGATTTCATTACTTTTATTAAAAGTTCTGGCTGGCATACATCTGTGAATGTTTTGGTTGCCAGTCTCTGAGGTTCTCTTTATACTCATGACTTTTTTTAATTGTTAATAGACCTACGTTTGTTCATAATCTCTCCTTGTGAAAAGTAAAGGCGCAATTCGATCTAGTAGACATGCATAGAAAGAAGAGAGAAAGAAAAATATATATTTACTTATACAAAATACTTAACGTATTTACCAAAACAAACAGAGGTTGCAAAAAGATCCTACATTCATGGCTTCTTGATAAAGCCTATGATGAGACGGAGGCCGTCTTATCATACTGTAGGTAAATAAATAGGTACCTACGTGATGGTATCAAATTATAGGAAATTTCACCCTCATCAGAACACATAATAACTAACCAAGTAACAAAACTGAAGAAACAAGTACTACGAACATATCAGATATATAGATAGAAGTACCAGCTTGCAGCCATAGACTCGATCTAACGAAGAGCCTTCAGACTCATTGACGAGCAGCACCTTGCAGAGACTAAAGTTCAAAGTCTCGAACACCGCCGCAAGGTTTTAAGATAAGATAATATTTATTCAGAGAACAACAAGAATCGTTTTATACAGTCCCAATAACTTAAATTATAGAGTCCATTTCAGATAACTAAGTAGGTACTTAAATTACCAAAAATACACACGTGTTACACTGGTCATGAGAGTACAGTGTATACGCTCCTGTCCAGTGTTCCACCAGATACATTGTTACATAAAAGCTTAGTAAATAAATAGATAGAGATGGACTGACAGTGGTTTGAATTGGGTTGCCCTACCTGCCGAACTAGTTGAGCACTTTATCTCGGCAGGTAGTGTACTCCTCCTCGCTCCTCGTCGTTCATAGTAAAGTTTTGGCTTAGATTAGAGTAAGTTATATAAAGTAAGGTATGTACTTAAAATTAGCAATATGAATTAGCAATATGAATTTATTTAATTAATTAGCAATATGAATTTATTTAGGAATCGTCTTTTTGTATATTATGAATACTTAATATGCTTAGCTACTTATAATTATAAAATATTGATTCTTAGGTAGGTATTATTTACGGATTCGTTATAGTAACGAGAAAGAGATGCCCAGAGAACTAATAAGCAATAAGATTAAAGTAAACTAATAAATCGATAGCCTTTCTTAAGAGAGCGCTTGCATTTCGCGCCTATTGGTGAAAAACATAGTCATAGGTTTTGGTGTTCATGGGAGCAGAGCATACGTTTTCGGAAGGGCGTGGGTGCAAAAATGATAGGTTGCTTGTCTCTTGATCTTCTATAAGATACATTTTGGATAATGCTCACTTAAACTCATCGAGATAGAATTATAATTCTATCTCGATGCTTGAACTACATGACCTGATCCCACCATTCCCCTTCCACTCTGGTAAACTGATTTTGATGATTATTTTTCTATTTGAAAGCTGGTACTTCCCGTGTGGTTCCCATTTGGTCCAGTTCTGACAATAGCATCCCTGAGAAAAACTTAAAATTGAAGTCGGTTTTTAGTTTTTTTTAAAACAAACCCAATTATTTAGATTCAGATGTATAGGTGCTCTTTCTATAATTACAAAAAAACCTTCGTACTTTACGTACTTGTCATTATATTTTACTGAATAAATAAAGATGTACCTAGCTGTGGCCGTAGTGTGGTTATTCATTCATTTATTCATGAACGAATGAATGAAAGTAGTTCATTTGATGCGTTGTTTATGCGACCGGACAACCGTAACGTGGCTCTATTTATCAAAGACTAGGTTTACCCGGGTTTTTACCGCGAAAGGGTAATGAGCGGGAAATAGTAAGTGGGACGGACTTTGTTTACGTTTCCACTAACAAAGAGTTTTTGGTTATTATATTAGTTTATTTTATTATTATTAGTTTTTGGTAATTTGAGGTTAAATACTGCGGGTTTGTTTTATGATTTGTGCAGGGTTTAAAAAAATAGAAAAATGTCGATATAAATAAAGTTTAAATTCCATAGGACTTTTGGGATATTTTACAAAAAGGTTTGTATGTAGATTTCCATCTGAAAATGAGACAGATTTCTCATTATAGGAGTAGATAAATTTTTGTGTGTGTGAGATTAACAATGGTTTGAAAAATCACGTGAAAACTAAACATACATAGTTACCTACCTAGTTGGCCAACATAGTTAGTACCTAACGGTAATATTATTTAGAAAAAGGTAACGGTAAGCATTGATTTATTAAAAAGGGAAGATAGGTTACGTTCTCCCAGCGCCCTTCGCGCTTACTCAAAAATTGGCATGTGGTACAACTACACGCAAACACATACGCTTACAGTTATATTAGGTCCTTACATATGAAATTGGCGTTTTTCGTACTGGCCACTTTAATCACAAATTTCTCCTCTTTGGTAAGGAATTCCTAATTCAAATTTGTACAGCTATAGACTCATGTATTTGTGCTTTGATGATCGTCATTCATTTGTTTTTTTTCTTCTGTTTTTTTCTGTTTGCGTCACTCATTTTACAAAATGGAAAACTTAAAATATCGCATTATTTACGAGTACGAGTTCCGCCGTGGCACTAGTGCTGCGGAAACAACTCGAAGGGTGAATGATGTGTATGGCGGTCGTGTTGCAAAAGAAAACACAGTTCGTTTTTGGTTCCAACGTTTTCGTTCTGGAAATTTCGACCTGCAGAACAAGCCCCGTGGACGGCCTGAGACTCAAGTTGATAATGAAGAGTTGAAGGCTATTGTGGAAGCGGATCCATCGCAAACCACGTCCGAGTTAGCTGCAGGCTGCGATGTTAGTGATAAAACTGTTTTAATTCACTTGAAGCAAATTGGGAAGATTAAAAAGCTTGAAAGGTGGGTACCTCACGAATTGACTGAAGCAAACCGGCAAACGCGCGTCGACTGCTGCGTTACATTACTAAACCGGCACAATAATGAAGGTATTTTAAACCGAATCATTACCTGTGATGAAAAATGGGTTCTTTACGATAATCGGAAGCGCTCAGCGCAATGGTTGGATCCTGGCCAGCCAGCCAAATCCTGCCCCATGCGAAAATTAACCCCAAAAAAGTTACTTGTAAGCGTTTGGTGGACTAGTGCCGGTATTGTTCATTACAGTTTTCTCAAATCTGGCCAGACTATTACGGCTGATGTCTATTGTCAGCAATTGCAAACCATGATGGAAAAGCTAGCGGCTAAACAACCTAGGCTGGTCAATCGCTCCACGCCACTGCTGCTTCACGACAACGCTAGACCACACACTGCGCAACAGACGGCTACTAAATTAGAAGAGCTTCAATTGGAAAGTCTAAGACATCCTCCGTACTCCCCGGACCTTGCTCCAACAGATTACCATTTTTTTCGAAATTTGGATAACTTCTTGCAAGGGAAAAAATTCAACTCCGATGGGGCAGTCCAAATCGCCTTCAAAGATTTTATTGATTCCCGTCCGACTGGTTTTTTTAGTAAAGGGATCAATGAACTACCTATAAGATGGCAAAAGTGCATAGAAAATAATGGTTCATACTTTGATTAATTAAATATATTATATTAAAAAATATTCGACTTTTTGTTCCTCCCATACAAAACGCCAATTTCATATGTAAGGACCTAATATTACCAGTTAGTTCTGTGCTATACAAAAAACAACAAAGACGGAAAGACGTATCTAAGACCGAAGTGAGATCGAGACAACCGCCACACAACCACAACCACATATTTCACGCGAATCACGACCGCCCGTGCCGCCGCCGCCGGTACGACGGTGACTGAGGTGGGAGCACACAATTTTACACAATATGGTAGTATAGGTTGCCACTTTCGAGAAACCAGTACCTCATCTTCCCTTTTTAATAAATCAATGAACGTAAGTTTGAATTTTCTTTTAAAAAATATCCTGTTAGCTTAGGTAAAAGTATACTTTTGAACACAGTCGCTACATACGAAGAGTTTAATGTGTAGGATATAAAGGTGAAAAAGATGGAAATTGTGGTAATCTTGCGATCATCACTAACAGCGTATGTTCCACTACTGGACATATGCCTCCTCTAATGAGCGCCATAGCGGGCTGTCTTCAGCTGCAGCCTGCAGTCTTTTTCAACCCCACGATCATACAACTGCTGTGTGGTGCTGGCTTAGAATTTGCACCAACCCTCTTCCCGTGGGTGTAGACGTAGTGTAGTGGGGGCAGACAGCAGCGCCCCCTGCAGAACAATTCTACCACCGAACTGTGATACCCAACCCGCATGCCCAGCGTGGGGATTATGAGCATCAACCTCCCATTAGATAAGGCGCTTAACAGGGGCCTGCGTCCAGCAGTGGACCAATACAGGTTTTGAAGTAAAGGAGAATCTTACAACTACCGAAATATTGAATAACCTATTTTAAAACACCACAAATCTTGGTAAGCATCTTGACGTTGCTTTTAGTATAAAAAATGTATTATTCCATAATAGCTACGCAATTTTGCCGTAGAATTGTGGTTTTTAGCCATATAATATTAAGGGTGAATTTTGTGGTGTAAACACGATGAGAATTTGGGTCATTATTTATTCGGAACACATTAGCTGAGGGCCCGACGGATAAACACGTGGAAATTTCCTGAATAGGCTTCAACGCCAACTTTATTCACGGAAAAAAATAGATTTCAAGGAGTTTGTACTTGAATTCCTGAAAAGTAGCGTGAAATTCACGGACTTGAGAGCCATTTCAAGTTTTTTCCTTGCTTTTTAGTAGACATGACTGGTTATTAAATAACGCTGGACAATTCACACACCATTATTTAGCCCCATGCTAAGCAGGAGCTTGACTTGTGTTAATGGCTTGGTACTAACTGATAGACTTAATACAATACACTACTTAGCCTCCAGTCCATTCCAGCTTCCAGTCCATTCCAGTCTCCAGCCCATTTCAGCCTCCAGTCCATTCTAGTCTCCAGTCCATTTCAGTCTCCAGTCCATCTCAGCCTCCAGTCCATTTCAGCCTCCAGTCCATTCCAGTGTCCAGTTCATTCCAGTCTCCAGTCCATTCCAGTCTCCAGTCCATTTCAGCCTCCAGTCCATTCCAGTCTCCAGTCCATTCTAGATTCCAGTCCATTCCGGTCTCCAGTCCATTCCAGTCTCCAGTCCATTCCAGTCTCCAGTCCATTCCAGCCTCCAGTCCATTCCAGTCTCCAGTCCATTCCCAAAAACCCTCTAAAGTCGACCAAGCCACACCACATAAAAATGAAAAGTATCTAACAAGTTATTTATTTCACCAAAATATTATAAACAATTGCAATGGTCTTATATTCTCATTCTATATTTAGCACTCTATCGACTAACTAACCTTAAGTGTGGACAAGTTTGTAAAAGTAAATAAACTCCATGTAATCGGTCTCCCACGGAAGGCTCCGTAATTACAGCACTAATCCCGACAATTACAGGGATGTACTCAGGGTGAGAATCTAGGACTGGGCAAACTTCGTGGGGGAAGCGCATAGGAACGTCGTCGTTGTTACGTTTCTATGCGCTTCAAACAAAAGACCACGTGCGACACGCAAACGTTCTATTGAAAACTGACATAAAATTTTCTTTGCTCTATCTTTTTTCAGAACCGGCTAGCCGGCCGGTTTTTATGGTCACACTAGTGTGACCATAAAAACTAAGTTATGTAGAAAAGAGAACCATAAATGCGCGCCAGAAACCAAAAAAAAGACATGTGGCACTCGGGGACTGCCGCGGTAAAGCTATTGCAATGCCATCTAGAGGCGAGTTGCTGAACTAAAGAGACAAACGTCAAGGTTTTTTCGTTACGGAATTTCTGGATTCGGTCCCCGCGGCCCGCGATAGAAGCTATGCAATAGCTTAAAAATGTCCACCATATGCATTATGCAAGTCGACGGTGAAATTAACTATGAGACTGATACTAATAAGACTGATACTGAATATTTTATTACGTTAAAACGATGACAGGAAATATATTTTTCATATTTTTTTTATTTTATTCCGACTGTGACCTTTCTTATCTCTCAAAAGAAAATTATTTATTTATCTATCTAACATTTTGAAACGAATCAGCATGACTGCCCCAAAAACTTAAGTCCTGAATTCATCCCATCCACAAGTTAACAAGAAATAGAATTGAAAACGACCAACTAAAGCCTTCGGCGTCCAAGATGAATTAGAACTTAGTATTAAGGCCCGAGGGAGTTTAAACCCTAGTGCTCCAGAAATAAGTTCTGGATTTAAAAGAATTAGAGGGTGTAAATAATTAACGTTCAGAGGTGCCACACGCTCGTGGCTATTTTTCATGCAGCTGGCGTTGGGTGTTGGAAAGCTAAAGACTTGAGACGGAAAAGGCAGGTCTAATAGAATTATAGCTCTATTTGGTTCGCCCCGCGGCTTCGTACGCGGTTCCTATGGAAACAATTAAAGGTGATTTATATCCCATAGGAACTGATTTATGGGATAAAAAGTAGCCTATGTTTGATTCGAAGATTATAATAACGTGTGTGCAAAATTTCAGGTTGATTCGTTTAGTACTTTTTTCGTGAAGAGGTCACAAACATCCATCCATACATCCATACTAACTTTCGCATTTATAATAATATTAGCGTGGTTTAGGTAAGTTTTTCGTAACCAAAGACTTACAAGTTGATTTACATTGCATCGATGATGAATGAAATGAAATTTGTTGCTAAGCTATCACTTGGGAACGGTAAACTAAAACGATTTTATGAGCTTAATTGTAGCTTTTTTTCTCCAAGCTAGATGTTCGATGAATCTAAAAAGGTTTTTAGAAACAGAAATTTAGCCGTTTTTGGTTAAATATACACTATCAGTCGTTTTCATTAGATTTCTTAAAAATGTAGAAAGAATTGCTTAGTTTTTTTATGAGCCATGACCACTTTTGTCGGATCAGCTACTTCTACTAATTCTTTATCAAAATAATGAATAGATATTGTAAATGTCAGTCAAAAAATGAATGAATGCGGTAACACTATAGTAAGAATCAAATGCAACTGTACCAGTAGAAATCTAAATTGAAATTCCGACGTCTTTGAAATAGACGTTGTGGTCGGAACAATCGGAAGTTAGAGCGTTCCAAATTTAAACTAGGAATGTATGTATTTATTCAATCGCAGTGAGATTCAATGCCTTCCTAATTTGAATTGCAGGAAGTTGTGGAATTCTATTTCTGTTAATAGTTGGTCTTTTGACTTCTTCCGGTACAGACACTGACAATTGACTTCAACAAAAAAAAATGGGTTTAAAGATTACTTTATATCTGAATATTTCACATGCTCAACTCTAAATCGTAAAATGGTTTTCACACATCCACAATATTTTTGAACGAGCTAGGTATCTTATAAAGTTATAACACCACACACTATAGGGTAGACAATAAAAATAATATTCAGCTCCACGTCAGGTAGCTTATTTACTTAGTAATGATTTTTAAGAATTTCCATTGATTTATTATTATTATTATTCACTAAATTCTGTGGTGATTTATATCAAACAAGAAACAATTCATGGGATAAAAATTAACCTATATCTATTCCAGGATTAAATGACATGTATGCAAAATTTCAACCCGATCCATTCAGTAGTCTTAAGATAAGATAAGATAAGATAAGATAAGAAATGCTTTATTTGTAGCTAAAAATTAAACATTAATAATGTACTGAAAACTAATTAAATTACCAACACCATTATAAACTATATACTTAATAAGACCTTATAAAATAGGTAACTTAAAGCTACAAAATGGCGTTCGACTCAGCATATGTTGTGATAGCTAAATGTTATAGCTACACTCGAGAGCAATGAATCCGGGTCACTTAAAAATGGACCAACGTGATCATTGAGGATTTCTTCCACATATCTTACGCTAGTTAAAGAGCCGTTTTCTATGATCACCAGCTCTGTGCGACTTTCAGAAGAAATTCCGGCCCACACAAGTACAGACCCACCACCGTAGGCTACTTTTTCTTCGATGCATGCTTGCTTGAATCTTTCCCCTGGTCTTCGATACACTCTGTGTCTTCCATCGTGCTTGTAGAGCATAAATTTTGATTCGTCGGAGAACATAATTTTTGACCAATCTTCAATACTCCAATTTACGTTTTTAGGATTCTTTAAGTGACCCGAATTCATTGCTCTCGAGTGTATTACAACGCTGATCTTCCGTCGAAACCACTGCGTTTCGTCACGTACGCTATTCTACAATATTCTTCTTTCTTTCTTACTAAAAATTTTTGGAGCGCGGTGGAATCAATGTATGCAAAATTAAAATTTTGAAAATTATGGGATTTTATATTATTAATCAAGCCGACAAAGTGCAAAAATCTTTAAATCATGTCAAATAACCTTTCTAGTAGGTACCTACTAATAATCTTTAACCTATAAAGGATCTTTGTTGACTACAGAACCATGAAAACCACGTCAAATGCCTATTTGTCATACTTACCATCAAAGTAATGTAAGAAAAGTAAAAAAATCAAAAGCCGGTAATTCCAAGTATTACGTTTTCGGTTTTCCAAACACGTTATATTTTATTTAGGCTGACATAATCACAGGATTAAGGATGCCTCACACTACGCCGTCCCGGGTCCGAACCGAATGTCGTCCGGAGCACCGTCAACTAATATTACCTATGGTTTATCCATTTTGAATGAAGCATGTTAGTAAACAAAGTACGACACAAATAACAAAATCTCACTTGCTTGGCGTCGAGTTTCAGATATAATTGTAAGCAATTTTTATTGGAGGCAGGTTCTAAAATCGACAAGTAATGTAAATTACGTATAAAAGGACGCGCCAACAAAGTGAATTTAGGTTAAGTATGGGCGGTTTGTTTACGTTTATGCTCCATTCAAAATGGATACGATATAGGTACGTATATTTTGTATGGACTCACTCACGCTATACCGAGCGGCAACCGAGTGACGGCCGAGCAAAGAAACAACTCGGAATTTAATTTTTTATCGGTCCAGTCGTTTCGGAGACTATTCAATACAAAAAGCTATTCAAACAAACAAACAATCAAATCTTTCTTCTTTAGAATATTCGTATAGATAGACACACGCTATACCGAGCGGCAAACGAGTGACGGCTGAACAACGGACATCGCTATATTTTACATAAGCTATATTTTATACCGTACATCGCTATAACAACGGACATCGCTATATTTTACATAAGCTATATTTTATACCGTACATCGCTATAACAACGGACATCGCTATATTTTACATAAGCTATATTTTATACCGTACATCGCTATAACAACGGACATCGCTATATTTTACATAAGCTATATTTTATACCGTAATTCCCACGGGAACGGGAACTACACGGGTGAAACCGCGAGGTTCCGCTAGCACCAAATATCACACTAATATCATAAATGAGAAAGTTTGTATGGATGTATGGATGGATGGATGGATGGATGGATGGATGGATGGATGGATGGATGGATGGATGGATGGATGTTTGTTACCTCTTCACGCCAAAACTACTGAACGGATCGGGCTGAAATTTTGAATATAGGTTATTATAATCCAGAATCAAACACCTTTTATCCCATAAATCTATTCCTGTGGGATTAAAATCACCTTTCAACGTTTCCATAAGAAAAACGCGTGCGAAGCCGCGGGGCGCAGCTAGTAATATTTGTTAGGGGTACTGATGTAATAAGTCCACTCCAACAGTAAGTTCGCAACTGATTTATTTATTGGATTAAAGTTAACAAGAAAGTATAATACGGAAGATAGAAGTCACGTTTGATACGTGACACATTCCTCACGTAGATATTAGTAAGTTATAATAACATAGGAAGTTAGGTAGCCTTGATATCACATGCATAGCCTAAATAACACATTGTACCTTGTACAATATTATATGACCGTGCCACGGCCAACACTCGGCTCGGACCCGGCACGGTTTACTCTGAGTCATCCTTTATCCTTTACGGGTTTTGCGCTATGCTAATGTATTTTTACAACTTTTGACGACGAAAAAAGATGAAAAGCTTATTATGAGACTTTTTCAAATTTTTGGGGATATTGTTTTGAAAATTGCTTTTTCAAAGTCAAAGTCAAAGTCAAATCGTTTATTTCTTTAGACTTACAAAATAAGTACTTAGACAAGTCAAATTTTTACTATATAAACAGCTTGATAAATAGTTATTACTATCAAACAAGAAATAAGGTGCAATTGACTCTGATTCACTTCAATTTTTTGTCCACTAGCGGAAGAAGTGAAAAAGAAACCACTAGCAAGTTTGTCGCTTATCAACTAATACAATCTTAGGATAACTAAGTCTAACTGGTCTTACATACTATTGTCTGTGTGGAACTGGGCGACATCCGGCCAAGCATTGACATCATTGACGTAGTCATCTACGGAGTAATAGGCTTTCTTGTTAAGATTTCGTTTTATGTACAGTTTAAATTTACGAATAGGGAGTTCAGTTGCTTCAGATGGAAGCTTATTATAGAATCTTACGCAATTGCCCACAAATGATTTGCCTACCTTTCGTAATCTATATGATGGGATGTGTAATTTGTTCTTGTTTCTTGTATTTTATTGTGAACATCACACCTTTTCATAAAGTTATCTCTGTTTTTGTGTGTATACATTAGATTTTCATAGATATATTGCGATATTACTGTTAAAATATTTATTTCTTTAAATAATTCCCTTAACGAGTCTCGTGGATTTAATTTATAAATAGCGCGTACCGCCCTTTTCTGAATAACAAAGATAGTCTGGATGTCAGCTGCCTGTCCCCAAAGCAAAATACCATAAGACATAACACTATGGAAGTAACTGAAGTAAACTAACCTAGCTGTATCTTCATCGGTAATATATCTAATTGTTCGAACCGCATACGCTGCTGAACTAAGTCTGTTTGCGAGAGCATCAATTTGCGGTCTCCATTGAAGAGAGGAATCAATATGTAACCCTAGGAAAACAGTTGAGTCTACAAGGTGAACAATCTCATCCTTTAGCATTATCTTAGTTGGGAGCTCTCTTACATTTGGTAACATGAATTTTATGCATTTGGTTTTTGAAGCATTGAGTAAGAGGTTATTGGCGGTGAACCAATCTAGTATTTGTGAAAGAGAATTATTTACATCGTCATAATTATGTTTATTTCTGTCTACTTTAAAAATCAATGAAGTATCATCAGCAAATAGGACTATATCACAGAGATCTTTTGCTAGAAATGGGAGATCATTTACATATACTAAAAATAGAAAAGGACCCAATATTGATCCTTGTGGGACTCCTAAATCGATTTTTGATCCCCTAGATCTTTCTTTACCAATATCTACTTTTTGGACTCTATCAGATAAATATGATTGCATAAGGTCCAGTTTTGACCAGGTGACAATTAAAGCTTGATTAACATTTTGTTATTCATTACTTTAAATGAATTACAAGAATGATTTATTGTACACCAATCAAAATACATTACTCAGTGGTCGGTCTTACCGTTTAGAAGCGATCTCGTCCAGGCTAATTACCTACCATCTAACTTAAGATACCAACATTTTACAGTGGGACACAGTCATAGGCCTGTATTATGAAAGCATGCTCAGTCATCGACCTATGCTTGAGTGATGCTTATGTATAGTTTTGAGTAAAGACTAATTTTAAAACAATGCTTTGCTTGGGACCTCAAGTCAAAATCTACACTCTCTCATGTAAATCTCAGGTAACGATGCGTTCTTACTACATTATTACGCATTATTGAACGGTTGCCAAGCATTACTTGAGTAATTGCCTATTTTAGAACTATTTCAAATTTTCATATCTCTGACTAGCTATTCTTTAAACTCATTTTCACTCACTCAAATGTGGTCTGGACCACGCTTGAGTAGTAAAGCTTGGAAAGGATTTTTACGCGCCAAATTTAAATCCTTGCGTTTCCTCTCACAAAAACCATCAAATCAACAATAAAGCTCTAAATAGAAATTGTGATAATCAAGTCGATGAACGTTTTTGGCTTAGATAAAAGTGTAGACCATAGACAAAACCTATCTAGCTAAGTAGCGTGAGAGTTACGTTATTTAATAATGATTTAATTGAGCAGAGATTCTAAGCTTGAGTAGAACTCACATAATGACTGCATAAGTAATGCTTGGGGAAGCTTTATCCTTATACTTTTCCAGTAACGTCTTCAACTTCCCTCCGTGTGATGTCACCACTCACCATTATCTTGGGAGTAAATTAATCTTGGAAACGCAAACATAAACTGAAACTAGCCCCATTAAGGGTCTGATAGAGGCATCCTCCGGACCCTTTGGCCCTTATGCTAGACTTTAATATTAATTCAGGCTGTGTGCTTGGTTAGATGTGTACACAGGGACTAGTGGAGGAAACGAGATGGAGTCTATTATTTGCCTTAATCTTTTTGTTTGATGACTTTAATCTCTTCTTCTCTTTCGATAATATTGTATTTACAAAGAAAATTTCAGGAATGAAAACTCACAGCTTAATTAGGTATATTAATTTAGTAACTACCTATATATGTAGTTTTGAAATTAGTTTAATTTATTTTATTTCATATTTTGTTTTTATCATTAATTTCATCATTATATTTGAGTTCATCCTTTAATTGAAATTTTCTAACACTTTTAGTATTACTTATGTTATGACTATGGGATATCCACCGGGGGGCGGGCAGCAGCACCCCCTGCAAAACAATTCGACCACCGATCTGCGTGGCCCGCATGCCCAACGTGGGGTGGGGATTATTAGATAAACGCCAGTTAGGCGCTTATCAAGGGGAGGTCTGCGTCCAGCAGTCCACTGCTGGACAATACAGGCTGTTGAGGTTGAGGTTGAGTTTGACTATCACTTAATCTCATTAAGCTGTGTGTACTTTCAATAAGAAGAATTTGAATTTGGTAGTGTGTTGACGTGAGCTTTATTTTTAACTTTCTCCATTTTAACTCAAATGATTCTAATAAATAATGAAATAACAAATCCTTCTTTATAACCCTTTTCCCCAGAACAGCGCGTGCGAAGCTGTTTGATTGAGAAACTCGAATATTTACAAGAAATCTTTGCCATTAAACTATTTACAAAATGTAGAAAATACACACAGTCATATGAGAAAAGTTATGTAGATTTTTTGTGATCAGATAAATCAAGGTACCTTTCTTGAATCAAAACATCTGTTATGATGATTCACAGTGTAGTGAACATTCAATCTTCATTCAACATTTATTTTCGGCCAGTGTAAGTGGACACTCGTGGAGTCGCTCACGAAATCACACACGGATTTGTACTCAGAATGATATTTATTTCAGGGACCCAAATACGTGTTTTTCTTCCTACTAATATTGTAGAGAGGAAAATTTGTGAAGATGCAAAAAGAAGTTTGGCTGACGACAACGGCAAAACTTAGAAATTTTATTTTATACCTACTTGGGTATCAAATTTTATAAAATATTAGCAGCGCTTCGCGGTTCGGTTTACCCGCGTAGTTCCTGTTCCCGTGGGAATTCCGGGATAAAATATAGCCTCTGTCACTCCCTGAAAAGAAAGCTCATTTATGTTAAAATAATTTTTTAAATCGGTCCAGAAGTTTCGGAGCCTTTTTTCGTAATTAATTAATTTTATTAAATTCTTATTACTTAACTGTTATTTTCTTTGATAAAAATTTATTAAATATTTTTTTATTTACTGGCCATGCCTGGATGATTCTTGCAAAATTCCATAGTGTCAGCAGTCAAAAGTGACAGGTTTTCGCTCCTTACCTACACTTTTTTCAGATAACTGATATTACAGTAGGTAATATTGTAATACGGTACGTTTCAATACCGAAATCGACGGTGTTGTATTCAGAAGGAACATTTGGAGCAAATGTGGGCTTTATCTGTCACACGTGATGATGCTGGTCCTCCTAGCCGAATTTCGGCTTTGTAGCTCGTCTCACAGAGACTAGCCGTGTCATGGACATAATAGGGCGCACACACTGGTGCACTCTCCTTTCCCTCACAAGAGTGAGGAGTGGGGGAGCCCCGCTGTTAGTCTACCGTTTTATAAGAAAAAACGGCAGACTGACAGCTACCCCGGTTAAGCTATTGATCCTTGACAGAGGTCGAACGCAAAACCAACAAAAAAAACTAGGTATTTACACTATAATATAATCAAAATTAATTAGAACTAGTATTAACAATTGGAACTAGCCAAGTGCAGACTGTTGCAAAGAATTTACTCTTAGCTCAACTCAACTGATCCATATGAATACCAGCCAAAAACGTACCCAAGACTCTGCGCTGCGCTGGCTGCGTTGCCCCGCTGTATGGCAATGCTGATGCGCTGCGCCAGATACTCACCAGCTCTCGGGTCAGACGTCGCTTTGACCAGACGCTCAGATATTGTTTATAAAACCCCAGCAAATTATAGTAACTGAAATCGTCGGCTGAGACCGAAATGTAAAAACTTAATAAATGTTCCGTTTATTGTAAGTGGTATTTCTGTGTAGCATAAAGTAAATTTTTTTTGTGGCAGAGACACTTTGCCAGGTTATATTTGTATAGTTGGGAGGTCAATTGATATTTGCCATGAGGAAAGGTAGGGAAATATTTATTTTGTTTGAAGCTAAACTATGTTATGTTAAAAGTGGAGGTGGATCTACGAAACGTATATTACTGTTTGTGAATTAAGCGAGTCGTTTCTATGGATTTTGACTGCGTGACTTTAGCTATAAATATCTGCCTATTTATACTTTATACGGAAGGGGTGTACTAAGTCACTCCCTGAAAAGTAAGCTTTTCATTGATGAAAGATTTTTTTGAATCGCTCCAGTAGTTTCTGAGCCTATTCGATACAAAAAAAAATACAAAAAAATCTTTCCCCTTTATAATATTATATTAAGAGGCCAGCGGAGAATTAATTGTCCATACAAACGCAATACCAAAATTATTTCTAGTTCAACCATAATTGCAGTATGCTATTGTATTATTTGTATTCGAATAGTATTTATCCAGGTTCCTACATAGTTTTTTTTTCAAAATCCTTACCTAATACGAAATAAAGCCAATCGCATTTTGCACATTTTTATGCCAAAATTGATTAGTTTTCTTCCTATTTGTTTCGTATTAAAAACAATAATATCTTACGTGTTGTTAAATAAGGAACATAGCATATATTGTCTTTTTTCAGAATAACAATACTATGTGAAGAATACAAAAAGTAAGTTAGTAAGTAAGTAAGAGTATAAATTGCAGTCGCAGCTTGAAACAGTCGATCCTGACTGCTTCAAGCTACTTAAGCTAAGTGTAAGTAAGGCCTTAGTTACTTTATTTACATCCAAGTGTATTTTTCCTCTCTGTATGTAGTTTATCTGCTTTCTTCTTTTCTAGAAGGCCACGTGTCAAATGTCACCGACATCTTCAGTCTACGCGAGCCAAGCTGTGGGCAAAAGCTAGAAAAACTATTATAAGAGCCATAAAAACTTGACTACATTTTTAATTACAAAAACAACAACAATTCAAATCAATTTCCATTCTCTAAGAAAGTTTAATGTAAAAACTTGAGATTATCAACAATGCAGCGCTCTACAGTGTAAAATGTGTAACAAGAACGTAAAAGTTAACAACAACATATTGCTATGACGAAGAACTTGGATAGAATTTTAACTTTGTTAATTAGATATTACGCTAGTTTACTCGTTGATAATGTAAGTTTGGTTAACTTTACTCATTTTGAAGGCAATTTAGTTTGGAGAAAAGTATAATACACTAATAGTTTCTGTTCGCGTATTCGCACGCATTGTTTCTATGGAAACAGTTTAAAAGTTATTTTTATGAAAAAAAAAAGTTAGAGTAGTTGGAAAAGATTTTTGAATTAAAACGTAGCTACATCAATGTTCAGCGCGATCCGTTTCGTATTTTTGGCGTGAAGAAGTAACGAACACCCATCCATCTCAATATCAAAATATTATAAACTTTTTTTGGGTGTTATAATTTACACTATGGATAATTTCTATAGATGATATAGAATATCGATCCTATCCATTCACGGTTGTCTGGTCCGGAGATTCAGAGATCTTGAGCGATAAGATCGCCAGTTGTCACATTTTTTGTAATGTTTATTTTGTTTCTAAACTATTTTTAAGTGTGCAATACCGAATTTTCTGTCTATCTATCTATCTTATTTCTAATAAATCAAATAATATGCCAAAATATGCTCCTATTTTCTATATTCCTCAATGATGTTCGCCACTGCTTTAGGTTCTCACAATTTTTATTATATGCGGATGATATGAAAGTCTTTATGCGTATTAGTGACGTCAACGACTGCAGCCTATTGCAGGAGGACTTAGGTCGGTTTGAATCTTACTGCCAGCAAAATAAGCTAGACCTGAATGTGTCTAAATGCTTTACTATTACTTTTACCCGTAGCCTTAAGCCAACCCAATACAGTTACACACTCAAAGGAATCCCTTTGAAGGTGGTAGATGAGATTCGGGACCTTGGAGTCATTCAGGATAGTAAGCTCGCTTACGACAAGCATATTGATGGCATTATAAAGAGAGCAAATAAGGCCTTGGTTTTTGTTATAAGAACCTGCTCTCAGTTTACTTGTATTAAGGTTATTAAAATTTTGTATTGTGCTTATGTGCGTAGCATCCTCGAGTATTGTTCACAGGTATGGAACCCACGGTATGAAATTTATATAGATAGGATCGAGTCCATACAGCTCAGGTTTTTGCGATATCTGCAATTTAAATGCAACCATTTTGACCATGATTATTCAGTCAAATGTAAAAGACACCACATACTCCCCTTAAAAGAGAGACGATCAATTGCTGACGTTGTACTCCTTTGTAAAATTGCACAAGGAGAAATTGACTCTCCACAGCTTCTTGAACACATCAGAATTAAAGTCCCCAATAAATCTACTAGACATCCAATTCACCTAGAAATTCCGTCAAGTCTCACTAATTATAGACAAAACTCCTTTTTCAGTAGAGCGGTAGCTACCTTCAACGGTTTGGTCGATATTCCTGACCTAGATTTATTCGACTCTAAATCACAGAGAGTTAACAGACTGCGCTGGTTTGATGCGTTAGCATCTTAATGCAATTATATTGTTATCGGTTTCTGTATTTTTTAGTAAGTATATTAAGTTTTTTTTCCCCTTATCATTCAGTCCCTGTCTTGTGTGTATAATTTCTTTTCAATTATTGGTATCTAGTTATTTAAAGTTCTGTTATTTGTAAGTTTAATCATTGTTTACCTTCTTGTAGATACATTTCTTGTTAAAAGGACAGGACTGTTTTTGTTTTTTTTTCTTTATTGTTATTATAATAATTTTTTTTTTCACTCCTCCGCAAGCAAGCAACCTTTTTAGCTTCTACATGCGAGGACATATAAATTGTTAAAAGTTAGTCTCTAAGTTTATTTCTAAAGTGTGTAAAACTGTTTGTTCTCCGAATAAAGCAAAATAAAATAAATAAAATAAAAACCCCCGTCCCCCCCTCAGTAAACTTCGATTTCCCTGTAGGTACCTAGACCTAACTGCGCTAAAGTCCGTAGGTAGGTACAAAGTCGCAGAGATTTTCGACTTCCACGGTAACTGACTTCGTGGTGTAGTTAAGGGTTATAATTATCACATCCCCTTACTGAGGGGAGGACGCGGGATCGAGTCCCGTCGAAACCGATTTTTTTGGGATATTATTTGAAAAATAGTGAAATGGTAGAGATATAAACTCAGTAACAGAAAATGCCCACTACATAAATAGTAACTTGATATTCAAAGTCACATCACATCTCACATTTACAGCCGATACCGGTCCAGTGTTGGATGCAGACCTCCCCCTGATAAACTCCACCGAGAAATTGAGATATTATTTGAAAAATAGTGAAATGGTAGAGATCTAAACTCAGTAACAGAAAATACCCCTACCTAAATAGTAACTTGATATTCAATGTCACATCACATCTCACAGCCGATGCTGGTCCAGTGTTGGACGCAGACCTCTCCCGGATAAACTCCACCGAGAAATTGAGGGTTCATAATTGAGTTTCAAAAAACTATAAACCGATTCAATTAAACGGTTTTCTCATGGATGCCATTGTCAGAAAAACTAGACCAAATTGAAATGGGACCAATGGGACGCACCAGCTTTCAAAAAAAGAATCATCAAAATCGGAGCACCCAGTCCCAGTACTTTGAGGTAACAAACAAAAAAAATATGGTAATACAGTTGAATTGAGTACCTTTTTTTAAAGTCGATTCAAAAGCTGAACTTTATAATAATATTCATTATCTTCAATTTGGCGTTCTAACTCTCAAATCCTCGGTCGATTGCCAAAATGACTGGACTATTTCTAACTGGGGGGTAAAAGCATGTTGGTTGGGGAACGCGGTTCGATCAAAAAAAACGACCCATGGAACCTGCATTTTTATTAACACTTCTATAGTCCATCACGCTCATGCCCATATTTAACTCGTTCTACCTGAGACAACTGGGCAGTAAATGCGTTAACTCATAATTTATTACTTAACATAAAACATTTACCGAGTTTTTCTCACACAAAAAGGTTTAGCAGCTCCTCGGCTTCCGGATTTTCAATATTTACCCTTCCGGCCGTGCGTACTATCGCAAATTTGGATGTATTCTCCGCTTAACCCAGTTATTGTTGAATAAATTACTTTTTCTGTTGTGCAGGTATATACTAGTGATAACCAGTGACGGATTAAGGCACATACACGATTGAAAGTGGCGCCCCCATCTATTTTATCTTATTATTACGATAAACATAGGAAGTTATAAAAATCCATCGTACAGTTAGTTGTATCTATTATAAGTTATTTATATTAATAAATGACTGACCTCTGTAATAGTTTCTTTTTGTAAAACTTAGGCAGAGATACGAAGTTGCGCTTTTTGACCACCAAACTCTATTTTCGATCTCTTTATAAGATAAAACTATTACAGGGTTATTAAAAATAGCTTAAAATAATAGATAACACAAACTAAATGATGGATTTTTTATTTTCCTACAGCCGTTTTTAATAAATCAATGCCTACAGCAGTGGAAGTGGTGCTCCCATATATTTTATCTTATTATTACGTTAAACGCAGGAAGTTTTAAAAATCCATCGTACAGTTTGTGATATCTATTATAAGCTATTTATTAATGCTTCTGTTAACCACACTGTGAAGGGTTCATGCAAGAAAGAGCCAACAAACGTAGGCACAGCGGTTATTTTATATCTACCTGACCAAAAACGAACTACCACAAATGGCCGTGACCAGACCTGCCTTTGGCCTACACTGAAAACCAGCGCTGAGTAGACACACCATGTCTTCCCAGCACAATGCAGAGTGTGGGCCATATTTGCCTGCTATGCTACGCACAAAAACAACATTAATATTTTAAATGCGAAAGTTTGTATGGATGTATAGATGTATGGATAAATGGATGGATGGATGTTTGTTACCTCTTCACGCGAAAACTACTGAACGTATCGGGCTGAAATTTGCATACAGGTGATCCTTATCCTGGAATCAAACAAAGGCTACTTTTTATCCCATAAATCAGTTCTCGTGGAATAAAAATCACCTTTAAACGTTTCCATATGAATAACACGTGCGAAGCCGCGGGGCGCAGCTAGTTAAGTATAAGTCTAAAATTAATTTAGTAAAGTTAAATATTGTGTTGTGTAGTTTTAAGGCAAATAAAATTATTTTCTATCCTTTTCTTTCTAGTATAAAAAGGTTTCTGAAAGTAACGATACTAACGAACCACACTGTGAAGGGTTCATGCAAGAAAGAGCCAACAAACGTAGGCACGGCGGTGTCGACACGGTAATCCCCTTTGGCCAGATACCAGTGCGTGTGTACCGGTCATTAATCAAAAAGTTATCTGCCCCCATTATACTTGCGTCTGTCAGACGCGTCTATCGGACGGTAGTCTATCAGACGAACTTGTTAAACTCTTGGGTCAAAGGCGGTTCTCACTTGTTTAAGATTAATGAAGAATGTGTTTTACGCAAGTACTTAACCTAATTTAGGTCAATTGATTTTTGGAGACGGATGCTGTGCGATTACGCTAAAACCACCCATCTTTATTGATATTCGAAAGCCATCTTATGGCCTTCGTAATTTGCATTTTCAAATGTTCTTGCGTAATCGTACAATCGTTAGTCTAAGGCCTCTGCCTTAGACTAACTTCAAAATAGGAGTAGGTTCTCAATTCCACGATTTTTTTATGTTTGTTACCTCAGAACTTTTGACTGGATGATCTGATTTTGATGGTTCTTTTTTTATTTAAAAGCTGGTGCTTCCCGTTTGGTCATATTTCAATTCGGTCCAATGCATCCAATTGAATCACCATTTTATTGAAGTCGGTTTATAGTTTTCCGGTTTAGTAATTTAACTAAATTATTATTTAATCCTACCTATATTATAAACGCGAAAGTTTGTATTTATGGAATGTATGTTATTCTTTCACAAAAAAACTACTGGGTGGATCAGGCGGAATTGCAAATTTTGCATACAGGTAATTAGTTCTAATCCTGGGAATCAAAAAGTCTCTATATACTATATACTCATAAATCTGTTCCCCCACTATAATGGTCTAATCATGAGAAAATAAAACATAATAACACCTTATTTTTATTGTTTGTTCAAATGTAGTGTTTTTTTTTGTCAACCAAAGCAACGATTTATTAGTGGTAACAACAGAAAAGAACTTCAAACCGGCAATCAAATTTGCTTTTACATTTTCGATTGCTGTTTTGGCATTCTAAATTGGCCCCAATCAAAGCATTATTCAATAAAATATCAAAGAAAACAGAATTATTTACCAAACTCCTGAAGTCATTGACTCATTAAAAGCAGCGAGCGAAAGAAATTGTATCTTCAAAGTTTACAAGAGCGGAAATCGCAAAGTGAAAAGTTCAATAGTACAATTTTATTATCGGAGCCAGTGATGCGATACTTCGTTGCCCTGAAATATTTTATTCAAACTTTTTAATAAGCCTTTGTTTAAAAAGTTCCCGGCTTCACAATTTGCGATAGCCCTGCTTTTGTCGGCGGCTTTGAACAAGTTGTTTGAGACAATAACTTGTACTTGTAGAAGACACGGTTTGAGCCCCGTAGCACGCTACGCTGGCGTAGCGAAATGCGTTTTGTAAACTTTCATTCTAGCCTGTCCTAGTTTACTGCTGGACACAGAACTCCCCCGATAAGCTCTCAGGAAGAGTCATATTTTTCAGGTAAATGTTTAAGTTGATTACGATAAAGTTGATTATTGAAAACATGAATAAAATAGTATTATTATTCGACAATAGATGGCAGAAAGAGTCAAACTTTTAGTTATAGTTTAAGTTCATTACGAAACACGAATAAAATAGTATAACGGACGGGCAGATCATGGCCTAGACCAGGCCAGTCGCGATTTTTTTTTTGTGGTATTTGGTAATTACATTTCACAAAATATCCAATTTTTAAAAGAGTTTGTACATTATACATTGTTACCCAAGGGATGAAAGTAACTTATTTAGTCCCGAGACGGGGTTTGGCGCCCGAGCGTAGAGAGGGCGCTAATTGTTCGAGGGACTAAATGTTACTTTCACCCGAGGTAAATACTGTGATTTTCATTACGAATACAAGGAAAGTAAAAATCAAAATATGAATCAGCTAAAGAAAAAATTCGTAAATTTTATTTCACATTAATCAACAACTTAGGTGAGATATTTATTTAAAGTATATGGTAAAATCAGATCAATTATAAGATGAAGATAGTGAAAGGTTTTTTCCAGGTACCTCTTGAGAAGTGAAAACTTCGGATTTTTTTGGTTAAATCCATCATTTTGCCTTTCAGAAACGACGAAGTCTCTCGAAATCCTTTAAATGTACATTGTGTTATTGTCTTTATCATAGAATACACGCTCCATAATGTTGAAGGTTTTTGAGAATTCGTTAAAATATATTAAAAAACGTCCATCAACCAACCAAGGCATGCAGATTCTTATGTCGCGTACGACTTGGCTGTGATATGCATTATTACAAGCTTCGGAGACAGCTAGAATGCCGTAATTGCCGAAGCAGTGTAGTGATAGTCATTTCTACGAAATAATCATCATGATGTTTAGCATAATATATTTAAAAACCCAGAAATATATAATATCTCGATATAGCATAAAAGACAGCCGGAAATCACCATCATTACATATACAAAATTATCAAAATATTTCTATTTGGTTAAGAAATATTCTTATCAAAAAAATACCCTCTTCATCCTTCATCCTTCATCCAGAAGTGGCTTTTATTTATTTATGTCCGAGGAGATTTTTTCGCAAATCTTTCTGTAGCAACCATTCATGCTCTGGGATGCGTAAAATTTGGTCTTTGGCGATATTTTCCGGCCGTCAAAGGCATGGCCTCGGACTTTGATTTCTTTTGCTCGGAGTTCCAATTTATTTCTAATGAAGACCTGAAACTTCAAAAAGAAATTAAAAGGAAAGATAACGCGTGAGTTGGCTCGTGCCAAAGTAAATCAATAATTAATTTGGGTCAAATGAAAAATGTGCGTCTTAAGTTGCAATTTTTTTTACTTGGTACTTACTGAGTTTTGCTGGTTCAAAACATTTTTTTTCTGGATCCTTGTTTATTATTGATTTAGAACTTAGACATAACATGCAGACAGTCCGATCTATAAATAGTTTTTTTTATCATAAATAGACCTTGGTTTGACCGCAATCTCACCTGATGGAAAGCGAAGATGCGGCCGACGATGTATTATGAAGGTCTAAAAGACGGCTACTCCGGACCACATCCCGAAACACAACAGAGTTGCTTCACGGACTGGCCCAGTCCGGAGGGTGGTGACAAGCCACGGCCGAAGCCTACCACCAGACCAGAGGGTACCGCTCTTAGCACCACCCAGAGGACACGTGTAGGGTATCAGAGGGTCAACACCTACGGACGTGAGCGATACTGTCCCCCAATAGCGCCGAACGACGCTAGCGGCGTACGTCCAAATTCTGTCGCGTATGTTGGTAGTGGTTTGGCAAATTATAATTTTTTTTTTCTTATGTTGGTACCAAAATCGGGCTGCCAGCTCGAAAGCTCACTTACCAATGCGTACAATTAAAATGATAGTTTTATTTTATTTTAATCGCTGTTTTTGTGTTATTTTGCCTTGTGATGTTTTTTGATTGTATTAATTAAATCTTATTATACCTTGCCTATGTTAAGTTTGTAGTTGTCATCTTTGTGAAATCTTTTTTCGTCACTCTTTAGGACCCTAACTGAAAACCAGGGCAGTATTGGGCACTTGCCTTATACTGCAAAATGCTGAGCTAGGGTCCCTTTTTACCCAATGTATAAGAAATTTTTAGATTTATGTACTTATTAGTTTTTATTATTGTATGTACCATTTGTACCTACTTTTTATGTCTTTGGGTAAAATAAATGATTTTTATCTTTTTTTTTATCAATATAGTTTTTTTGGGTTAAAATAACAGACATCCAATAAAACTTTCGCTACTAATAGAAGAAGCATTCAATCATTTGCGAATAAGGTTGCCTGGAAAAAATTGGTCTAAGCAAGGCCTATTGTACGTTTTTTTTATTTAATTTGTTATATTTAGATACAAATTATTTTATTTCATATGTACAAGAAAAGTGTTCATTCATGCATTCATTCAAATATCTTACAAATTCAAATGTAGGTTACCAACCAAATGTACTTACAATTAATTAATAATTTTATTATAATCTACAACAATGAATCTTGAAACTCATATCAAACCGTGTTTCAAAAGTACGTTAAAAATATTACCAAAAAGTTATATCCACCCCACTAAGCCAAGGAAAATCATATTCTTTCCATTCCTTTGATGCCAATCCTCTTTTTGTCATCGTCGACATTGTCTGCTACAGTGCCAACAACATATCTGTTCTGTTGACAGAGGTAAGCCTCTAAGTAGGGCTCTTCAGCACAGCCCAGCCCAAGTGTCAAGTTTGTTTTTATTATTTTGTATTGATTTCTGCCTGAGGCTTCAACTTTCTTTATGATTATAAATAGCTATACATAATTATTTGCTACAGCAATTTCGATCAGGTATCCGTCGCCTAGCGGTCGGGGGCGGTGTTTTTTTAAGTTTACAAAAAGTGTAAAATACTAAGGAATTTGACCTCGGTTTTGGTTTCTGGTGGTTGACCCAAATTCAAATTCAAAAATGATTTATTTCCATAAATACAATAGATGTACACTTAGAAAAGGTCAAATCATATTAAAAAAATACACTGACACGGATATAAAGTGGTATTTTTTATTTCAGCCGCTTCGGTATGTAGACTAAAGTAAAGATTTGTTCTATCACCTTAATATTTTTCCTGAAATTGGTAGCACTATAGCAGGAACGGAACTTCGGCAAACGAACATTTAATTTTATTGGATTATATTCACGGCACCGCGGGAATTCGGGTGTAAAAAGGAGGGGAATCATATTTAGCTTTATGCGTTCACATAAATGAGCTTTGGTGGGTTTTTTTGTCTACTGATATGTTCAATAACTGTGCTTCGCCAAACAAGAGGGGATTGCTATAATCACCACGCTTGGTAAGCGGATTGATAATCGCAGTAGAGGTGTTAATAATTTTGGTTAAAAAAACTATAAACTGACTTCAATTTTTATAGTTTTTTATGAATTTTCATGGATACCATTGTCAGAACTGAACAAAATTAAATTTGTTTTAATCAAATTTAAATAGTTTTTTATGAATTTTCATGGATACCATTGTCAGAACTGAACTAAATTAAAATGGGACCACACGGGCTCCAGCTTTCATATAAAAAAAACATGAAAATCAGACCACCCAGTCAAAAGTTCTGAGGTAACAAACATAAAAAACAGTCGAATTGAGAACCTCCTCCTTTTTTTGAAGTCGGTTAAAAAAGAACAGAAGGTAGCTATTGCAAAGGTATATTCTAAAGTAAATTCTAACGCCTTGGCAGAAATACTACGTCACTTCTGTTTCTGCTCTAAACTTACGTATAAGTACACCCTGTATAGGTAGGTACAGGCTGTTAAGTTATCTATATCGATAGCGTTCGTGTAAAGTTTGCTACCAAATCCTATTGATACATAACTGTTTTGGCACTAGCTAGAGACATCTTATAAAAGTAAATTATGGACGTTCTCTGTAAACATTATTTTTATAAGAAATTAATACTTAATGTCCCAAAAAAATCTATTTCGATATTCTTTCTCAGTCAACCTAAGAGCATTGAATTATTTATTTTATGTGAAAGAAATCCAAATATGAATTGTATAAACTTTTATCTAATGATGTAACTCGCCCATGATTGTTTCTTGCATGCTGTCTTCACCTATAATTACGCTGACACTTGATGTTTTCAATAAAGGTTATTGTAAGCTAGTTTTAGTGTAAAAAGTGTTGGTGGTCAATAAACTAATAAAAAAAGATAAAAGTAAAAAATTTAAAACCATCTTTTGTTGATTTAATGAATAAATTAATGATTATTTATTTATTTATTTACCTTTGATTTATTTCCCCTACGTTTCTACCGCATTAAAGCGATCGTGGTCACGGGGCAACTGGATGTAATTGGAGTTACAGCCGAGAATTGACGGCAGTATCCACGACTATATACCCTCAATTCGTCTTTAGAATCACGAATGTTCAAGTTCACACTACGGCACACTACACTAACCGTGTCCGACTGCGGTACATTCGGATTGCGACGCACATACTTATTATGTACATAGTCAACAAATCGCAAAAGTTTAAAAAGTTTTATTATTGTATAAAGCTTCAAAGGAGAAGGTCTACCTAACGAAGACCCTGTCTGTACATACATAGACAGGGTTGTCAGCTCACCGACAGCCCAAAACGACATCGAATGTTCTGACGTCGTATCTTGAACAAAGGAAAGGATTGACATTCGACGACAATGTCTTGTGGACAGAAAAGCAAACCTACGAACGATACGAAAACATTTGAAGGTGATATCTTGACAGGTCTGTACTTTAGTTCCGAGTGAGAAATGCCTCGAAAAGATTTTGAAGATTTTCTGGGTTGGGGTCATTGCACGAAAGTTTGTAAACATGTCTATGTATGTTTATTGCTCTTTCACGCAAAAACTACTGAACTAATCAGGCTGAAATTTTGCCTAGGTCTGGAATAACACATAGGGCTACTTTTTATGCCATAAATTAGTTCCCATGGGATAGGCTTGCGTAGTCTCCTATAAATAAAATCTCTGTTCCGTGGAAAATAATCAACAGGCCCTGCCACAGAAATTATATATATATAATAATTATTCACATAAGTTTATGATTTGCCGAAGTTTATCCGTAAACCCGAGCCAATATGACAGCGCCTAAGCTTTAAAAATATAAATATAAATATTAATATAAAAATATAAATATAAATATAAATAACTTCTAATAGATATCGCAAACTGTACGATGGACATAAAAAAAAGGAGGAGGTTATCAATTCGACTGTACGTTTTAGGCCTGATATCAAAGCTAACTGAACTAAACCATATTGCGGCAGTCTAACGCCCTATTCCATTGCTATTCTGAGAGCGCGCCATTTTGTTGGCGTTTGTAAATAACGAGGTCTCTGTACTGAATTCAAATGTGCTACCTTAACAAGCCTTACCCAAGTAGATTCAGGTCGATAATGAGCATTAGGGATAACTAGCTGCGTCCCGCGGCTTCGCACGCGTTGTTCCTATAGAAACGTTTAAAGGTAATTCTTATCTAGCGGGACCAGATTTATATGATAAAAAGTAGCCTTTGGTTGATTCCAGGATTAGAATTACCTGTATGAAAAATTTCAGCCTGATCCGTTTAGTAGTTTTGGCGTGAAGAGGTAACAAAAATCCATCCATTCAAACTATCGCATTTACAATATTAGGGCGCTAAGGCCGTACGTACACTAAAGTAGGTATGATGGTAAATCTCTGATTATCTCTGTGATTATTACCGTCATCTACCACCGTCGCTTGACATCCCCCTGAATAAACATTATGTCAATAGGTTGTATTAACATCCCATGATTACATGTTTATCTTCAGTATAAGATGGATACGGCCATGCATGAAATTACCGTCAATATTTATGGTAACGCTTGAGTGACCAAAGGATTTGTTTATTTAGTAGAGTACAGAGTAGCTCTGATACATTTTTCTGGTGTTCCAAAGCCTAAGGGTTCATAATAATATACGTGGTACGTTTTGCCAACAACATCCGTTGTTTGCACAACAACATCCGTTGTTTGCAGTCAATAAAAAGAAAAACACGGTATAATTAACAGACTAAAAATAGGAGGAAGTTCTCAATTTTTTTTTTATCTCAGAACTTTTGGCTAGGTGTTCGATTTTGATGATTCTTTTTTTTATTTGAAAGCTGGTGCTTCCCATGTGGTCCCATTTGGTCCCGTTCTGATGGAATCCATGAGAAAACTATATAACTAAAGTCGATTATAGTTTTTTAAAACAAACTCAATAATACTAAATATTAGTGAACAAGATGAACACTTTTTTACACTCTATCCACTTTGACAAAGGAATGATACAAACTTAATTTATTTTCGTCAAAACGTCGACTGCCGTCGCTTGCAGTCACCTGCAGCTGGCAATTGCCGTCGCTTATACGTATGTGGGCATTACCCCTAATACGTAACTTAGGTAACAGGAAAACGACGAATAAAATGAATGAAATGAAATAAAATGGTTTATTTGATACGACACATTACAACAACTAGACATTTATGGAAAAAACTTAACTAGATATTAATTTAAACTAAAAATTAATACATAGATAGTGAGGTGTAAAAACGGTTAGCTACTTGATGCCATTGATATAAAAAGGGAAGATAGGTTACGTTCTCCCAGCGCTTACTCAAAAATTGGCATGTCTTACAACTACACGCAAACACATACGCTCACAGTTATATTTCCAGTCCTGTGCAATACAAAGAAGAACAAAGACGGAAAGACGTATCTAGGACCGAAGTGAGACTGACGCAACAATATTTCACGCGAATCACGACCACCCGTGCCGCCGGTCAGACGGTGACTGATGTGAGAGAACACAATTTTACACAATTTGAGGTTGCCACTTTCAAGCAACCAGTGCCTCATCTTCGTTTTTAATAAATCAATGCTTGATGCAAACAAAAATCACCGAATTGTTGTGAAACAAATAGTACCTATGTACCTAATAACTTCCGTAACCTGCTTGGAAAACCATCAAGTGTCGAATCAAAAAGGTATCAACTCAGCATGTTACTGAGTATATAAGTATAAATTACCTTATATAAACAAAAATATGCAGACATTACCTCTAACATTTTCTATCCTCGAATACCTAGCCAGATAAACTGCTCTAATCCTTTGTAAAACTAGCACCGACCGACACAAAGCGACGCGCAGGGGTTTTTTACTTCTTTCAGACAGACAAAGCGGATCCGCAGTATACACACAAAACGTAAACGAGTGGTCGAGTTGTCGCATCTACGGACACGTTGATCCCCAAGCCTTTATTTTGTAAAACAAATGTTGTTTTAGCGTCTGTTTGTTTGTTTGTCCCCTGAAAGCACCGGCTGGATCATGGACGCGAGTAGACATGGGAGCGTGTTGTTTTATTCCGTGTTTTAGTGAGTATTACATTTTGGGGATAAAATCATGGGTTAGTAAAATTCTGTAGATATAGTACGTTCTCCCAGCGCTTACTCAACAAATGGCTTGTGTTGCATTTTCTACTGAACAACAAAGATGGAAAGACGACCGAAGTGCGACAAAAATAAGAACGCGAAACCCGGACGCCCCGGCGACGGGGCGGCGGCGGTCCTGGTCCTATGACTGAGATGGGTGGACCTAATTGGACTTAATTTTATCGTTACACTTTTGAGAACCAATTTATTTTAATACTTCTGATTGATGGAACATGCAGACGGCCCACCTGATGTTAATCACAGTAATATTATAAATGCGAAAGTTTGTATGGATGGATGTTTGTAACCTCTTCACGTCTAAACTACTGAACTGATCGGGCTGACATTTTGCAGAAAGGTGACTTTTCATCCCATAAATCAGTTTCCGAGGGATAAAAATCACGTTTAAACGTTTCTATAGGAACAACGCGCGCGAAGTCGCGGGTGGCAGCTTGTTGGTATTATAAATAACCATCGTAATAGAGTATCCATCTCGTAGGGCATGCCGCTAGGAGCCGATCTCCAGAATTTTACATACATCGATGGATAAAATGTACCTGCCTACGAGAAGCTAAAATCATGTTTCACTAATGCGCCCCGCGACTTCGCACGCGTTGATCCTATGGAAACGTTCAAAGGTGATTAAAATGTATATACCACGGGAACTGATTTATATTTTTATATTTATATATTTACAAGTAGCATAAGTTTGATTCCAGGATTAGGATAACTGTAGGTATGCAAAATTTCAGCCTGATTCGTTCAGTTGTTTTGGCGTGAAGAAGTATCAAACATCCATCCATCCATACAAACTTTCGCATTTATAATATTAGTAACTAGTTACTGCCTGCGGTTTCGCACGCTTGTGATAATAGGATTTTGTTATTCTATTTGTGATAAATATTCAACATCTTTTTTCGAGTATAATTCAAAACGGATGGGAAATAATGTAGCCTATGTGTTATTCCAGGCCTAGAACTACCCGTGTCCTGTTTCAGCCTGATCTCTTCAGTAGTATTTGCGTAAAAGAGTAACAAACATCTATACAAACTTTCACGTTTTTAATATTAGTAGGAAGTAGGATTTAACTCATGTCCAAACATAAAATGAGTTGTGTTTTTGTTAGGCAAGCGCGTATTTTTTTAGATTTTATCATGGTCAAACAAAACAAAACTTTTAACATCCTCGCTTTTTAAAATTTAAATCATTTTGTCACAATTTCTGATCGTATTATTGTGGACAAACACACTATTATTATAAATGCGAAAGTTTGTATGGATGGATAGATGTTTGTTACCTCTTCACACCAAAACTACTTAACGGATCGGGTTGAAATTTTGCATACATATGAATGGAATCAAACATAGGCTACTTTTATCCCATAAATCAGTCCCCGTGGGATGAAAATCACCTTTTTCACGTTTTCATAGGAACAACACGTGCGAAGCCGCGGGCGCAGCTAGTAAGGAAATAATGCTGTTTGTAAATTCAGGTTAAATATTAGAAATTTTAAATCTACGCGCACAAATAAAGAAAAACCCTGAGCAGAAATTTTCTTAGGTACGACAAATTCCATATTTTAAAACAGGAGGGCAAATGGGCGAAACAAATAGCTTTTGTTTCTCGTTTTTAGGGTTCTTCAGGCAAAAATTTGTCTCAGAACAGATTCCGGTTTGAACATTTAGGGAATTAGACATTCGGTGAATGTCTAATTGGTGACACTCAGGGAATTGGACGATGGGAATTTGACGAAATAGATAGATTATGACTTTATTGCGCCATCAATGCAATATCTAATATATACAATATCTGCTAAAGTTCGTATAAATTCCCAGAGATTTTAGTTTTCTACGTCACTTGAATTCGTGGTGTAGTTGGTTATCACATTACCTTCTGGTACTGAGGGAAGGACGCGGGTTCAACTCCCGTAGAAGTCGAAAGTTTTTGGGATATTATTTTTCTTAGAAATTAGCCATAAACTAGTAAACTATAGTAGGTAAACTATAGTAACTAAAACTTTATTTTAATGTACTTAAGTACGGATTTCGATTACCCTGTAGTATCCTTGCTTAGCTTGGAACTAGATAATGCTGTGTGATTTGTCCCACATTATTTATTAATTAATTTATTGATTATTTCTCCTTCTAATATTATAGAGGTGAAATTTTGTGTTGTTTGGCCTAGGACAACGCCAAAACTAACTAACTTTTATTTTTCTCTGTATAGCAACTTAACTAAAGAAAATGCGAGGACTAAATTAATTCATAAGTTTAGCCCAGAATGTTGTTAAAGGGTTCATGTAGATTCTACCTTAATTTTTTACCAATTCTTATTGTTTTTATCCAATTAGCAAGTGTTACAACTACACGCAAACACATACGCTCACAGTTATATTTCCAGTCCTGTGCAATACAAAGAAGAACAAAGACGGAAAGACGTATCTAAGACCGAAGTGAGACCGAGACAACAATATTTCACGCGAATCACGACCGCCCAATTTTACACAATATGAGGTTGCCATTTTCTCTCCTCATCTTCCCTTTTTAATTAATCAATGTTATTATCTCTATGTATTTTTTTTTTGTACCTATGTGTGCGTGTCGAAATAAAAGATATTCTATTCTATTCTAATGGATATGAATGCTATAAATAAAAACTAAAAATGAAATTTGGCATAAATAAGATCTGGGCTTGGAATGACATAAATTATACTTTTTAGTCTGCTACGGGCAGAGGCTAGTCATTCATATGGTTCATTATTAGCCTCGGTACAAATGTTTGCACGATCTGCAGATATTTGTTCAGGGTGTTCTGGATGTTTTGTATATAAACATACCTATCTATCGAGTATTGTATTAAAGTATATAAGTTATCTAGTACCCATAACACCAGCTCTGCTTATAAGCTTCACACGCCATTATCTACTTCCAAGCTAGGTATAGCTTGGAACTAGATAATGCCGTGTGAATGGTCCAGCACCATTTAATTATTTATGAAAAAGGGAAAATAGTGCCCAAAACCATTTTATCGTATACAAAGCTACATAATTTTAAATAAGCTCGAAACCCTTACAACGGCTTAACACGTCTTGACCAGTTATTCTTTCAGTCTCTGCGGGTGAATTTTAGCCACTTTGTCTAGCGGAATGATTGGTATTTTTCACCTGAAAGAAAACGTTGTTTTGAGCAGTTTTGTTCTGTTAGCTACAAGAGGTCTTCTTTATTTTTAACAAACTTCACAAAAAGGAGGAGGTTCTGAATTTGACTGTATGTTTTTTTTAAATGTTTGTTTCCTCATAACTTTGGACAGGGTGGTCCGATTTATTTGAAAGCTGGTGCTTCCGGTGTGACATATTAATTGGTCCAGGTCTGACAATGGGATCCTCACGCATTGCGGTATGGATGACAAGACGACTCGACGTAATTTTCCAAACGCTACCCAGCCTAGCTGAATCCTCCTCTTAGCCTCCTTCTCAAAATAGTTTTTACCTACCTGATATTCGGAAACAATTTCGAGAGGGTGGCCATGTACGACGACCAGCCCCGGATCAATGAGGCCATTGATCATGACTTTGGTTTTATCTAAATTCATGGCGAGATACGTCGCGAGGCAGAAGCTAGGCCGTCCAGCATCCGAAATCATCTTCAAAAAGTAGTTAGTAGTTAATAGTTATAAAATAAAATATTTATTTATTTTCTTCACAGAGGTGTTTGAGCAATATTGCATTGGATAGACTAAGATAATGTATTTTACAAGTACTTATTGACAAACCCTGTTTTGTGAATACTGTTGCCCGAAGTAGGTTAAAAAAACCTGTGTTACAGGTCACTAGGTCTACAATCGACGGACTTAGACCACAGACCTGCCCAATATATAAGTAGGTGTTAATTTATATGTATATTAGGTACCTAGTTAACTATTTAGTATTGTGCCCCTATAGTTCTAGCTCTAGCTAGCCTGGCTCTAGATGAAGTTATGCGGATTGTAGTGTTATTTATCAAGAAAACATATGAAGCTAACTAATTAATATCTTATCATAAGCCTTTAAACGAGAAATTATTGCAGGTATATTATATATATTATAATCCGATTCTCAGAAACGGCTTCAACGATTTTCATGAAAATTAGTATACAGAGGCTTTCAGGGGCGATAAATAAAACTAGCTAGGATTCGTTTTTAGAAAATGCAGTTTTATTCGTATTTTCAATAAACTTTCATCAATTTTATCGTAATCGACTCTTCCTGACATCTATTGGCTAATAGTAGTGTGATTATATTCGTGTTTTCAATAATCAACTTTATCGTAATAAATTTAAACACTAAACTGAAAAATATGACACTTCCTGATATCTATTGGCGAATAATCACATCACACTAATATTATAAATGCGAAAGTTTGTATGGATGGATGGATGGATGGATGTTTGTTACTTCTTCACGCCAAAACTACTAGACGGATCTGGTTGAATTGCATACAGGTAATTCTAACCCTGGAATCAAACATAAGCTACTTTTTATCCCATAAATAAGTTCCCGTGGGATGAAAATCACCTTTTAACGTTTCCATAGGAACAACGCGTGCAAAGCCGCGGGGCGCAGCTAGTAATACTATAACTTGTAAAAAACAAAATTTACCAAAAAAAAACCGAGCAAAGCTCGGTCATCATGTTCTTAATGTTAAAGTAGAACAAAAAATACAGAAGAACAAATAATACAAGCAGCAAGCCTGCCTGGAGAACATGACATGGGTGAGTGTATGAGTTACGTATGTATATTGCTACGATATCCGACGACCTACCGTTATGTCGCAGCAGGCAGACGTAGCATATTGCTACGAATGAAAATTCGTAGACGATACACGTTTAGTACAAGGCTGTAAAATAGCTTTTTTTACAGCCGCAGCAGCTCTAAAATAGGAAAGGACAAAATATGCTGACCTTTGTTTAGCATGCCTAGATTTATAAAACTTACACATGTGTGACGTCATAGAGGAATGTGTTATAGGAGTTTGACGATTTTAGCCTGTTGGTCGCCATTTTGCTTTTTTCAAAATCGTCGCGCGTCAAGTTTTTGATCGACTCTAAAAAAGGAGAAGGTTCTAAATTCGACTGTATTTTTTATGTTTGTTACCTCAGTTTGTCATCTCCTTCAACTTATAACTGGGTGGTCAGATTTTCATGATTCTTAATCTACTTGAAAGCTGTTTTTAATTTGGTCCAATTCTGACAGTAAGATCCATGAAAAAACTAAATAATTAAAGTCTGTTTATAGATTTAAAAATAAAAACAATTATATATTTGGATAGAGGACAAATAAAAAATGTGAAATAGAATATTGTAGCATTAATAGCAATTTTGCTTCACATTATGAATATCTCAGAACCGAACACTTTGAGACATTATGTTATACAATAGTTTTATTTGTTTTAGTGTCCTCTATCTAAATATATAGGAAATATTGTGCGCGACGATATAAAAAAAAAACAGCAACTAAGGCCCTTCCTCCTTAAGTAAATTTCCAAACTAAACCCCTTAGGTACTCGGGTACTTGTTGTATTTTTGGCTCCCTAACCTCAAAGGCAGGTGAAGTGAGGTTGTAATGAAATACCTACGTGTAGTCGAGGGTGTTGCTACGGATATTCTAGCTTCGAACAGTTCTTGAACCAAATAAACTAAATAGAGAGATTAGAAAGGGATGCGACCATTAACCAACAACCAAAAAGGAGGAGGTTCTCAATTCGGCTGTAATTTTTTTTCTATACGTTCGTCGATTATTCCTTTGACTGTGGACCGATTTGAATCATTTTTTTTGTATTGTAGAGAGAAAGACTCTAAATATGGCCTTATTTTTTTCACTGGGATTAAATTTTTGCCACACAATATGGAAAAACTGTCTTTTGTTTGACCAGTTTTTTTTAAACAGTTTATTTTGTGCAAAACGCGGTCATACATTTGCTTTGACAAGGTTCCATTCAACATTGTACCTCAAACATAAAATATTATTTGTCCGTCCCATTTAGATAGCGAACCGATTATACAATTACTAAGAAACCGCTTTAGTAAATAAATAACGTGCTAAACCTTTCTCGCGAAACATATTTTTCAGCAAATCGAGTTCATTCCGTGAATGCGACATATTTGCCGAGAGGAGGCAATGAATTGCTCGAATTGCTTTCTGGATTTCAATTACACCCTGTACGCTAGCGACAGTAAATGAGGGAAACTGTATTGGAAGGAGCTAAATAATTTTTTTTTTTTTTTTAATCTTTATTTAATGAGCTTAATCACATTGCGATTATGTCGCTCCAACTAAGTAACGAAAGGTTAAAACATGGTTTTTACGGGACATTAGTGGAATTAGCCGGTGCTCTTTAGTTAGTCTTTTATCTGTGTAGGTTTGTTTAACTTCTTCAGAGGCATACCTTAACAACAGGATAATCTAAAGTTATGGTATAGGAAACTTCATTCGCATAAGAATTATAAACTCACATATAAAACATTTTGATAAATAACCATTGAAAAGTAACGACGATCTTTTCGCGGACGAGTTGTCAACTTTACTTGTGTATGGGGGAATAAGTTTTATATTTCTTTTACCTACCTTTGTGAAATTTGCACGCACTTTGTGTCAGAATGTAGTAGAACTAACTATAAATATAAGACCTACTGTACCTTCATTTCAGCAAATAAGGTAGGTAATGATTTGATTTGAATGTACAACTCGAATCTAAATCCAAGAGACTATATTCGGACGAGTTGTATAGTTAGCAAAAATTGCGCCTTACCATTCTGTGAAGTGACTATACCGTGTCCATTTTGAATGAGGCATAAACGTATACAAACCGCCCATACTTAACCTAAAATTCACTTTGTTGGCGCGTCCTTTTAAACGTAATTTACATTACTTGTCGATTTTAGATCCTCCCTTCAATAAAAATTGCTCACAATTATATCTGAAACTCGACGCCAAGCAAGTGAGTTTTTGTTATTTGTATCGTGGTTTATTTACTAACATGCTCCATGCTGGATGGATAGTAACCATAGTTACCCCGGTTTGCTCGATATCTTTTGTTTAAAATAGTTTCAAACTGGATAGGCATTACGTTTGGCGATGGTCCCCGTAAAATTGAACATCTCGTCTACGGACGAGATTTATATTGATACCAGTGTATATTTCCTACCAGAAAAGTGCCTATTATCATACGTAAGGCGCGTAAGGCTTCCACACCGCATACTACATACTACGTGGCCAATCAAACAGTAAATTATCAGAAATGATGGGATAGTAAATTGTTGTGTACACCTTACATTTCACAGTTCGATCTGTGATAATCAGCAGTCGGGTAATGAGCGAGGTGCAATCAGCTTTATTGCCAATTACCGTGTTGATTCTGTCGAGCATTACCCGGGCCATTGGCACTGCTTTATGATGATGATACCAGTAACTGAGTATCCAGTCTGGAATTACTAGCGCACAATTGAATTTAGGCTTTTGTCATTACGTGCCTGCTGTTTGGTGCTGGCTTAGAAGTTGCACCACTCCATCTCTTCCCGTGGGTGTAGTAAGAGGCGACTAAGGGATATCCATCGGGGGCGGGCAGCAGCGCTCACTGCAGAATATTTTTATTCTACCACCGAACTGCGATCACCAACCCGCATGCCCAGCGTGGAGATTCTGGGCATTACTCCCCATTAGATATAAGCCATAAGGCGCTTATCAGGGGGAGGCTCGCGTACAGCAATGGACCAATACAGGCTGTTGAGGTTGAAGTATGTGCCGTGTGGTGCCGTCTTAGAACTTGCACCACCCCAACTCTTCCCGTGGGGGTCGTAAGAGGCGAAGGCGACCAAGGCATATCCATCGGAGGCAGGCAGCAGCCCCCAGTTTAACTCCACTTTCTCTATAAAATCTTTGTACCTATACTGTCGGTGTGTAACTCCAGTACAAGGTGTACCTAGATACCATAACGTACACGCACAAGTTGGTTTGAAGTGAGTCGTCACTGAAACTGGCCTATTTATACATAAAACCAGTTAAGTGCGAGTCGAACTACTCGCGCATGAAGGGTTCCATCTATAAAAACGGTAAAAAAATCAAGTCTGTTGTATGGGAGCCCCCTAAATATTTATTTTATTCTGTTTTTTAGTATTTGTTGTTAAGCGGCAACAGAAATACTCCAGTGTGTGAAAACTTCAACTGTCTAACTAAACTACCACGGTTCATGAAAAACAGCTGGGTAAAAGACGGACAGACGGACAGCGGAGTCTTAGTAATAGGGTCCCGTTGTACCCTTTTGTGTACCCTTTGGGTAGGTACAGAACCCTAAAAAATACCCGACTTACGAATATCTCTCATATTTGTTACTAGTTTCTGCCCACGACTTCACACGCGTTGTCTCTATGGAAACGTTGACCTGTTACTATCCCACAGGAACTGATTTATGGGATAAAAAGTAGCTAATTTGATTCCAGGATTCAAATTACCTGGTTACTTGGTTCCGAGTCCTGGTACATTTTTAGCTAGCCATAGTTTACTCATGTAAGCCAAGCCACGTGTCACGGTTAGTTATATTTATTTTCCCAACTTTGAGTTATTGTACTAACGACAAAAGTTCTGAAGTAGGGATACGTTAACAAACCCTCTGATTTATTATCGTTTGTAACAAGAGCTTAACTAAGAACTGAAATACAATGCAAGCATTTGGTTTAAAACTTTTATGGATATAACAACTTTTATCAGAACTAAAGGTTATTTGAAATTGCAGACACTCATTCATTATGTAAGGTTTATTACGAACCCAGTTTCTGATGGAAGATTACGAAAGTCAAACTAACAGCCGAACTCTGTTTACTTATACTATCACTAAGTAAAGTTTTTTATTTTGAATTCTGTAATAGGCTCAAAACAATGATATCGACGGTGGAAAGGAGAAACCCTTTAAGCGCCAATTTTGAAACTGTTCAGGAGAGCCGATCAAAGTATTTTTATATAAATACAATTTAGAATGTTAAAAATATTGCGAGTAGTTGGATTAAAAAATCTGCCCAGACAGGGAACAATAAAATATTTACATTATGCTATTCCAATAATGCCTTGTGCAAAAATACAACGAAACTTCATTTAAAAAAACAAAGTTTATTTTCATAGGATGCTTGATATTAATATGGTACATGGTACTAATACCTACAAGTTATGATTTAGGCAGGACGCAACGTGGACTTTTACACTTTTTGTGTCTTGTTTCAGATACAGGCTACCAAAACAAAAAAAAGTATTTTTTTGAACATTTAGTATTGAGAACTACCATCAACGAGGCATATTAAAGGCCATTAATGCATTTAAATTCTCTGAATAAGAATTCCACATGCTAAGGCTATATAATAAAGTACAGAATATTCTAACATCTTTATGATACAAAAGTCTTCGATCTGACCATAAACTGCTAAACACCATTAGGCATCCAGAAATCGTTCCATGGCATGATACCCTGGGAAAATATGTTTTCTGCTTAGTTCACATAACTTGCAGAGTACCTCGCATTCTAAAATTATCTGGATCAAGGTTTCCAGCGACTAATTCCCCAATTTATAAGAAAAAGCGTTTTCAAATTCCCAATCGAAGTTTACCTAAACCTAATTAGTTTAACAGATGACGACCATCGAGAATAAATCACTGAAAGTAGAAACAGACTAGAGCAATTAATTTTAACCCTTATTTCGTCACGAACAGTCGTCGTCTGGATGACTAATGTGCCACGGTCTATCTGACCGCGGTTGAGAAGGGTTAAAATCACCCACTCTTTATTGACGGGTTACGGATTGGTAGTTACTGATATTGAGAAGTACCTTTACGGCGGGTTTACTTCGAACCAAAGTGGAGGGGAGAAGTGAAATTTAGAGATTGAAGGCGCATGATTATAAAAACGATTTTAAGACATTCACTGCCCAGCCTCAGCCACCCCAGCAGTTTAACAGAAAATAAGGCAGTGTTCTGAGTAAAAAATATTATATTTAGCCAGTCAGATTATCAGAAGACATTGGGTTTCATATTTTAACCGACTTCAAAAAAAGGAGGAGGTTCTCAATTCGACTATATTATTGTTATTATTCATGTTTGTTACCTCGGAACTTTTGAATGGGTGGTTCGATTTTCATGATTATTTTTTTTTATGAAAGCTGGTGCTTCCCGTGTGGTCCCATGTAGGACGTAGAAGTTATTAAGAAAGAAAGAAAGAAAGAAAGAACGAAAGAAAATGATAAAGCAAAAAAATAAAAGACTACTTAGTAACACTAACAAACACAGTTAACAATTATTCGAAACCTAAAACTAACACAAGTAGGTAGGTACCTACCTAAGCACCCATTGGTTTGGTACTAAGTAGCCCCCTCAGTAGGCAAACGAGCGCGTGTGTAGGTTTAACAGGTCCTGACTCAGCTTGCTATTACGGCTGCGGCTATTTATTTATATACTGTTTACAAGTATTACAGAAGTGTGTACCGTCACAAAGTTATAAAAAGAAATGGCGCAAAAGGCGATGGTGGATGCTAACCGTTCATCGGACATTCAGTGCACCATCCCGGTCAGCGGTCGGAAGTGTCCCACCAGTAGACTCATTCTGTAAAAATCTCCACTTCGAACTCGAATTCACTCAAGTGACCGAACTCACTTCGAACGCAAAATCACTTTACCTTGAAATGGTATTCTGTTTATATTTAGATGAACAAGTGAAGTAAAGTGAGTATCGAAATGAGTTAGGGATTGAACCTACGAGTTACAGCTATTATCGACAAATCTATTTATCTTTTTTTGGGTTTTATATAATAAAACGAAAGAAAATTAATGTATTTTGTAATATTATGTCAATAAAAAGTCGAAGTTTACAAATGTTAAAATCTCACTCAACTAAGTTCATTTCATTACCATTACCACGCTCGTCACTGAGGCGCTACAAGCATTATGTTTAACAGAATACAAAACTAATATCTCACCGCGGATTCAGCTGAGTGAGGTTCGAAATGAGTTTATAGAATGAGCCTACAGCTCCCAAGATGTGACGTCACGCGGACTGGCTATATCTTCATTTAAGTTTTTTTGTTTCATCAACAAAATAAAAATACATGTATTAAATACTAGCTGCGCCCCGCGGCTTCGCATACGTTGTTCCTATGGAAACATTAAAAGGTGATTTTCATCCCACGGGAACTGATTTATGGGATAAAAAGTAACCTATGTTTGATTCCAGGATTAGAATTACCTGTATGCAAAATTTCAGCCAGATCCGTCGAGTAGTTTTGGCTTCCATCCTACATCCATACAAACTTTCGCCTCTATGCGAAAGTTACACATAATATAAACTTTATTTTAGTGTGAAGTGTGATTTGGTTTCATTCTCCCAATGGGGACAACTGGAACGCCGAAAATCGGTGGAGGGAAACTAGATTTCAAATGAATGAATTACACTAGGATAGACTTTGGCGGAAACTGAAAAAAAGCTGGACGTCAGAGACGGATTTCATGGTGATTAAATTGCCTTGAATACGAAATACACCAGTACTACTAAGTAGGTATTAACCTACATATAAGTTGAGTCCTACCGAAACTGCGTTGCAAATTAACTTAATTTATCAAAGAGTCGTTTAATATTAAGGCGCAACCTTTTCTCGTGGTTGCGGGCGACGCCGTGCCCGACATAAATTTCATTAGTGTCTGGCCTGCTTATCATGAGCTCTATTTTAATCCAGATTTACTTCGATAACCATGTTACATCTACTGTAGGAACTAAGAGACTGCGCTGCTCTCAGCATTCTTTTTATTTATCTAACTATGTACGGTATGTTAATCCAAGAAATATTAGATAAACAATTCTGGACAACCCATGTATGGGTTATAGTAGAACCGTAAGTAACTAAGGTAGTTTTATATACAAAACCACCTAGCCTTAGGGCTAGGTGGTTTTGTATATAAAACTATAACACATGCTCTGCTTGGCTTAGGCCAAGCAGAGCATGTGTTATGCGTACTAGATGACTGATAAACTTAATGCAATAGATGCAATAGACTAATGATGGTATTTTTTATTATACATATAGGACACACCCAGATCACCCGATTTTTTTCAGATCGTACAAACATTTGTCTCTGGGCGGGAATCAAACCTGCAATCTTCTCCGTCGCAGGCGGACCTTCGCCCGCCGCGTCACATCGGTCGCCAATAGAGACGGGTTACGGGTTTTTTAAATGTTTTTAAACATATTTTTTTGAATTTTAAAACTCAATATTTCGGTAGTCGTACTACCCTACTATTCCTAGTAAAGTATAAAACATCGGCTCTTTCATAATATGCACGGCCAAAGAGTGGAATGAGTTTTCTGCATCTGTTTTCCCGTTAGAATACAATCTTGGAGTCTTGAAATCCAGGATAAATAAGTTCCTTCTGGGAAAACGTGAAAATGTGTCGTGGATAGCGTGACATTTTCACTTACTTAAGGTAAGTTGGTGTCCGAAAGGTGGACCAGCATCAATAAAAAAAAATGTACCTAGCTATTTTGTTGTTACAGCTCAAAATACCTACATTATCGAGTTCAACAAGTAACTGAGGGGTTAGTCCGTTATGACATGGGTTCATCCATCTTAACCTTTGCACGCCTCATATAGTATTCATTGGCGGTGTCTAGTCTGGTCCTAAGTAATATACCTACAAGCTGGTCTGGAGCTAAGAAATTTATACATGGTGTTACAAAAAGTAAGGACCAAACTTACTTGGCTGGTTCAGAATCGGTCAACAAAAGTATATAGGAGCGCCATAAAACGTAGGTTTGTAAATTTTCATCACAAAATTTCACTAACACCATTAATTTAAAAAGGGAATATAGGTTACGTTCTCCTAGCGCTTACTCAAAAATTGGCATGTGTTACAACTACACGCAAACACATACGCTCACAGTTATATTCAGAGTCCTGTGCAATACAAAGAAGAACAAAGACGGTAAGACGTATCTAGGACCGAAGTGAGACTGAGACAACAATATTTCACGCGAATCACGACCGCCCGTGCCGTCGGTCAGACGGTGACTGATATGGGAGAACACAATTTTACACAATTTGAGGTTGCCACTTTCGAGCAACCAGTACCTCATCTTCGTTTTTAATAAATCAATGGTTTCATTGGCAACGGGCCTCAACAGTTTCATTCGTGTATCATCAAAATAAGTTAGACCAATTTTATAACTAGACTAGTATAAATCCCTGTTTTTCACATGATCTTCAGGGAAAGTACCTAAGGGAGTGGTGATTTCGTTCGTCTGAGAGATAAATGAATACCTAATTACCGGAATTTGGAGTCGGTTTATAGTTTTAAAAACACGCCAAATTACTATCTTCCGTTCCTTATTTGTGAAAACACGATATAATTTTATATATTTTTTTTTATGCGTAGTAAACTTTTAGTTCCCATATTAGTAGGTACCTACATATTCGGAGAGCCTTACGAGCGAGAGTGTTAAGCAATAATATTTTTCTATAGCTGTACTCAAATTTACGCGATAAATTTCTGATAAAGCGTAAAAATCAGTTATTCAAAATATTCAATCTATTTGGTTATTGCGTCACTAAAATTTTCAAGCGAAAAATCGACTAGCATTTATAGGATTCTCGGAATAATCCGTTTTAATATTTTCGCCCGCAAAAAGGCATGAAAGGCCCTTGTTTTTCCAATAACTTGTAATATTTTCCACCCCTGCTGTTATTGAGTTAGCAATAAATCGAATCAACAAGGCAAGGGCAGATATTAAATTGCATTTTGCCTCAAATAACGGCGGTTCAGACATCTTGACATTATTAATCTAAATAGTTTAGTGCATAACTACACAAAACGAAGTAGATAAGTATATTTCTGACAGAAAATTTACAGTAGAAAAAACTTATCTTAATCACCTAGTCGTATACCTTACATTCCCTAAATGTCTAATTCCCCGAACGTCTACTTACATGTTTGTCTATTCTCTGAATATCCATTTACATGGAAGGATGTATGGATGGATGTTTGTTACCTCTTTACGCCAAAACTACTAAACGGATCAGGCTAAAATTTTGCATACAGGTAATACTAATCCTGGAATCAAACATAGGCTTTTTATCCCATAAATCAGTTCCTGTGGGATAAAAATCACCTGCAAATGTTTCCTTCCATATGAACAACGCGTGCGAAGCCGCGGGGCGCAGCTAGTAAGTTATAACATTACTGCAAACGACCAGAGACATTACTGGCGGAAGAAAAACTAAATAATGTCGCAGATGATATTTCTGGCCTCATTAGTAATTTGGTGGTTGGCTCAGAGGGTGAGGCTGCTTATCTCGTAGGTTTTATGGAAGGGAATGTTTCTGAGTTCAGTGTTACCACTATTTTATTCCTGCAGTTCCATGGTAGATTCATAAAGTCCTCATCTAAACAATTAGATGAGGACTCGGTTGTTTTGCGATTTCATGGACCCCAGGATGTTATACCAACAACTATTATAAGTTCTATATAAACTATTGGGACAGGTTTCGTTTTAATAGTTCATGAATTTACCATGGAACTGCAGGGATAAAACAGTGGTAACTATTCTATGACGTCACAGTATTATAGAACAAAATCTCAAAACTAAACTCCCATTTAATGGGAGTTACCGGATATTCAGAAGGCACTAATTTTCCCAAATTTATGCTTAATTCTATCTGTCTTTCGTTCAGATAATTTTTTTTATTTTAGTCTAAAAACTACAAGTCAGATTGGTAATGTGGCCACATATTTCGTTTTAAGCCAGTAATTTTTTTTTTTTATTATATTGATTCAACAATTATCAGTGTATTCTTTCAATGAAATCCAATCATTTTATTAAGATAATAAAGTTATTTATAATGTTGGACAATTAACACAGCATTATCTAGCACCAAGCTAAGCAGAGCTTGTGTTTTGTGTAGGTACCAGATAAACTGATATATTTATATTTCATACAACACACTACATAGATACTTATTTTTTTATTATTCATAGAAAACATCCAGAATACACTGAACAAATACTGCTGATCGTACACACATTTGTCCCAAAGCGGGAATCGAACATGCAACCTCCTACGTAGCAGGCGGACCTTTGCCCACCGCGCCACAGAGGTCATTAATATTATGTAGTGTATTGTATTATGTATATCAGTTATCTAGTACTCATAACACAAGCTCTGCTTAGCTTGGGGCTAGATAATGCTGTGTGAATTGTCCAGCATTCTTTATTTATTTATTTATAACTAGCTGCGCCCCGCGACTGCATCCCACGTGAACTGATTTATGCAATGATGTTATTATACAATTAATACAATTAAATTAAGGGATAAAAAGTAAGTGTTATACCTATGTACCTATGTGTTATTCTAGGCCTAGAACTACCTGTACTTATGCAAAATTTCAACCCGATCCGTTCAGTAGTTTTTGCGTGAAAGAGCAACAAACATGATCACAAACTTCCGCGTTTATAATATTAGAAGGATGACCTGTTTTTTTGGTAAATTTTTTTTTCAATAGATGTCGGGAAGAGTCATATTTTTCAGTTTAGTCTTTAAGTAGATGAGAATAAAGTTCATTATTGAAAACACGAATAAAATAGTATTACTATTCTCCAATACATGTCAGGAAGAGTCATTAGATTACGTTAAAGTTGATGAAAGTTTATTAAAAACACGAATAAAACGACATTTACTAAAAATGAATCCTAGCTAGATCGATTTATCGACCGAAACCCCCTGTATACTAAATTTCATGAAAATTGTTGGAGCCATTTCCGAGATCCGGATTATATACATATTTATGTATATATACAAGAATTGCTTGTTTAAAGGTATACATATATATTTATAAAAAACAACACATTTGAGTAAATTGTATTTGAGGTGGGTATTATGACTTATGGTTATGATTATGACCCAAGAGAAAGGGAGAAAAAAAGGAGGTCTATGCACTTTCTATTGTACACACAGCACGCACACAATTATTAAGTTTAAGGTTTATACGATAAAAATGTTGTTTGAATAAAAATACATCAAAGTCCACTTACAAACATAAATTAAGGTAATTTTTGATCAAGCAAACGTTATAATTTTCTCAGCGGGAACCACAAAAGGCTTTTATAGAATAATGTAAGAAAATATCATATTTTTTCGCCCGCTGAAGCCGAGAATTCTTTTCGAACAATCTCTTATGAAAGGAGTTAACGACCTTTTTTAGAGGTAGGTATAATGTTTTTAACTTGTTTTTCTGCCGATAAAAATACGTTTTGAGCAAAGAGGTTTCAATTTACCTGCAAAAATTTGAATTTTTCTCTCGAACGCGCGATTCAAAGAGTTCGAAAACAATTAGAAACTATTTTTAAAACAGCTGAGCAAACTCATTTTCAGCGGCGCTTGTCTTTTTCTACTAAAAAATAACTCCTGCTTTTAGCCTGCCTTTTAACAGGGTGAGGCTGGATAGGCTTGCAGAATAGGTTTGATAAAAAATATGAGATAAAACTCTATTATTACTAAGTACCTACTTAACGGACCTTTTCTGACAGAGACTTTACGGTTTTAGTGAAGTTATGAAACGACTTATTATAACTATTATACTATATTTATATAAGACATCGATCAACAATCTCGAGGCCGCGAAATTATATTATAAGAATTAATATAAGAGTAAAAAGACTACAGTTTTTATCAGAAAATTTTGGGGGACAGTATCGCTCACGTCCGTAGGTGTTGTTACCCTACACGTGTCCTCTGGGTGGTGCTAAGAGCGGTACCCTCTGGTGGCTTCGGCCGTGGCTTGGACGGAACGGCACGGACTGGGCCAGTCCGTGAAGCAACTCTGTTGTGTTTCGGAATGTGGTCCGGAATAGCCATCTTCTAGACCTTCGTGATACATCGTCGGCCGCATCTTCGCTTTCCATCATGTGAGATTGCGGTCAAACGAAGGACTATTTCTGATAAAAAAAAAAAAAGAAAGAAAAGGTCCGTTAAGACACTAGACACTATCAATAAATCAGTATTTACCGAAGACATAACAATAACAGTAAAAATAAATATCTTCCCCAAAAACGACTTTATATTTTGTTTACTATTCTCACCAAATCACACTATTTGCCATAAAAGTTGGAGCGATAACGGAATCTGAGGCCATTGCATGACGGGACTCAAAGAAACGAGAATTACAGACTATATTTTTCTATTTTTAACAGACTTAAAAAAAGAGGTTCTCAATTCGACTGTCCTTTTTTAATATTTGTGCCCCTAACTTTTGACTGGATGCGGTGGTCTGATTTTCATGATTCTTTTTTTACATGAAAGCTTGTGCTTCCCGTGTGGTCCGATTTTAATTTGGTTCAGTTCTGACAATGGGATCCATATAATTGAAGTCGGTATATAGTATTTCTTTTTTTAATTCACTATCTTGGACTTGCACGAGCCGACTCCGAGCGAGAGTGATAATTTTGTAGGTGTTGATGGTGATGATGTCAAACCGAATATCGACCACGGAGGACGGTCAACATTTGACTAGGTAATATATTGGTCCACAGATAGACGCAGGCCTCCCCATGATAATCGCCTTTATTGGCTGTTCTCTCATGTGGGGTAAGGCCTATAATCCCCACGCTGAGCATGCGGGTTGGGGATCGCAGTTTGGTGACAAAATTGTTTGGCAGGAGGCGCTGCCGCCTTCGGCAAATATCCCTTAGTCGCCTCGTACGACATCCCGTAGAACGAAGGTGGGGTGGTGCAAATTCTATGCCGCCGGCACCACGCGGCGAACAGCTGGGTTAGACGGTAGTCTATTGTTCAATATCTCTAGTCTCCGGGTATTTGGGCCTATAACCCGATTACTTTGATAATCGGCTTTGATTGATGGCCGGTCCGATACGTGAGAACCTTTCTTGTGTTCGCGCGTTTTTTCAGTATTTTCCGGGATTATTTTTAAATTCATGTTTTTTATGCATGATCATGTCACGCACAGTGAAGACTTTTTTAAAGCAATTCCATTTTGTAAACTTTTTTTATTCAAAAAGTACCTATGTTTATGCAGCACTTATAAACATGAGTCTCAATGAGTCTCACTTATAAAATGTTTTTTAACCGACTCCAAAAAAAGGATAAGGTTATCAAGGTCAATTCGACTGTATTTTTTATGTTTGTTACCTCAAAACTTTTGAATGGGTGGTCAGATTCGCAAATTATTTTTATTTGAAAGCTGCGGCCCTTAGCACGGCGATTCTTCTCTAGGGTAGAATAGAATAAAAGTGACATAAAAATCTCACTGATACCTACTTTATTATACTATGATTAATTGATGACTTACTTCTAAGACTAAAGTCCTTCTATTTTGGTACTAAATAATACCTGCCCAGAGTAATTAAATATACAAATCAGAACTGCTTATTAAACAGACTTGCATTATTGTTAGCTAGGTACTGACCACTTTTTTTTCAGGGTACGAATGGAGCTGTTGCCGGATTTGGAGACTGAAAGGACAGTTAATCTCTATGAGGCTCAAAACAGTTTGTCTCTGGCACGGGGCAAAAGACAGAGAATAGTGAGGGAATACTTCAGTTACTAGGTACCTATTTCTTTATCAACAGTGAAATGCAGATATGTTATAAAATTGTATTAGGTATATTTTTTATTATTAAGTAGTAATTATACTTTTATTATATAGGTACACTTAGTTTTCCAATGTTTTTATTGTGTCCTGATGGCATTTGCGCAATCAGTAACAAAAAAAATAGTAAATAATATGTAACTTTATTTTCTCAGGTACCTACAGAGGATAAGGAATGCCTGCATGAGAGAAGCTGTATAATTCTTTCTAACTTATGTTTTGTTTCTGTATATAATTAAATTATAACTACCTTTCTGTAATGTTTCTCCTCATTTCAATCATAATGCAAATTCCAAATGTTTATTGACACCATGTTCATCGTCAGGTCATTTTTGATCTTAAGGTTGTTGTTCATTTCCTGAAACAAGGAGTTAATAAGTACATACATAGAATTTAATAAAAGGTAAATTTAAATTACACTTGCAGCAAATCAGGTGTATTTGGATAGGAACAATAATATCATCTTTATTTTACACACTTAAGTCGCTAGTGCTGTGTATAAACCTCTTACAATAGATTATTTTTGATAACTTATTGTAAGCACAAACATCATCAATAAATACATTAAATACCTACTCTTTAGTTAATGCATATTTTTCACAATAACTTACTTTCAAAACAATTCTGGTGCTCTCATCTGAGGCCCGAAAAACGTTTTAGCAGACTTTGGTGGCCTGCGTCTAGTGTTGGTTGGGAGTCTCAGAGGAGAGTTGTTGAGTGAAGGTGGGCGAGTCTTGAATTAGGCTAAGCGATGGCTGTGGTTGTGGGCTCTTAAGTGGAGACGGGCATGTGCTGAGTCGGGGTGGACTGTGTGGTGGACTTGTGGTGAGGCCAGGTATGCTTTGATGTAGTTAACTCTTCAATCACAATGACAGGAAACTGAAATAATTCCAATTTTTATACAAGAAATGGAATTAAAAATCGTTGAGTTACTAATTAATTACATTGAAAGAAGGTACTCGCCCAGTCCTGTTTCTTCCATATGTCCTATTCCATAGGAACTCTCAGTGCCTATGATGCTAGGTATCTTTCTGCTGGTGCTCGGCACTGGTGGCACATGATCTGGTGCTTCCCGAGTGGTCCCATTCTACTTTTCTAATTCAGACAATGGTATTCATGAAAATACTATACTTAACTACATATAATTGAAGTCAGTTCACAGTTTTTTAAAACAAAATCAATTATTGATTATTCTTATTTATTTAGGGTCTTTGAGTCAAAGGTGCGTGGTACTGGCTTTGTATTTGCACCACCGCGTCTCTTCCCGTGACGTGGGTGTAGTAAGAGGTAGCCCCTTAGGATAAACACGGAGGGGCAGGCAGCAGCGCGCAATTCTACGTGGGGGGGGGGGTAATACAGCGTGGGAATTATGGACATTACCCAATCAGGCGCTTATCAGTAGGAGGCCTGCGTCCAGCAGTGGACCAATACAGGCTATTGAGGTTGAGGAGTCATTATTTGATGTCAGTCCCGTATTTTAACAAACTAACTACTTACCTACTACTAACAAACTAACTACTAACCTACTACTTGAAACGAAATTATTAACTTAAACTAACCTCAATAATTTAACTGTCGCATCAGTCAGTGGAGTGGCTAAAATTAATTGGATAACACACTGGTGATTCACATAAAATAATACTAATAGGAAAGTGAAAAGTAGAGGAAATAGCATCATTGCACCGAAAAGAGGGTATAGGCTAATTGATTTATTAAAAAGGGAAGATAGGTTACGTTCTCCCAGCGCTTACTCAAAAAATGGCATGTGTTACAACTACACGCAAACACATACGCTCACAGTTACATTTCCAGTCCTGTGCAATACAAAGAAGAACAAAGACGGAAAGACGTATCTAAGACTGAAGTGAGACCGATACAACAATATTTAACGCGAATCACGACCGCCCGTGCCGCTGGTCAGACGGTGACAGAGGTGGGAGCACACAATTTTACACAATTTGTAAAATTGTGTGCCACTTTCGAGAAACCAGTAAGTACCTCATCTTCCCTTTTTAATAAATCAATGTATAGGCTAGGCTCTTTCATCTTTACTAAACTAATTTTACTAATATTATAAAGAGGAAAGATTTTATTGTTTGTTTGTTTGTATTGTATTATGTATATCATTATATAATACCCATAACACAAGCTCTGCTTAGCTTGGTACTAGATAATGCTGTGTGATTTGTTCCATATTATTTATTTATTTATTTATAACTGAATAGGCTCTAAAAGTACCGGACCGATTAAAAAAAATATTCTATCATTATAAAGCTTACTTTTCAGGGAGTAACATAGGCTATATTTGATCCCGGATTTCCCACGGGAACGGGAACTTCTCGGGTGAAACCGCAAGGCGCTGCTAGTTTATCATAACTCGATAGCTACTTTCCTAATCATGCTAAAAATCGAACGACACTAAAGCTGCTTTGTAAGCGTACAGCAAAAGTGGAGACTGAAACGGGTTTCGAGTGTCTAAAGAAACGTAGCGGGAAATCGATCTATCGCCAACTATGACCACCGGTCACAGAAAACACACCCTTCGGATTTTTAACCTGTGAGTAAACCGATTCTTATTAACTTACTAACATATTCATGGTGCACTCACGACCACGACGCATGATGAATAGGGCATAGGCATATTATGTATACGTCATTTAATAAAAATATGATAAAAAAATCATAAAAGTGCACTGTTATGCACCTAATTTGGTCTAGTTCCTCAGGAACTCCGCGGTCTATAGCAAAGATTTTTGTTTTGATTCGTAGGCATCGAGATGTAGGTCATTACTAATTCTTTGGTTACTCGGTTGGCTTTTTTAATAAATGGTGTTGTAAATATACAAAAACATCATTTTTGTGCCTACGCTGTTCCAAATCCTACGACGACGATCCATTTCACACTAGGCATCGGCCTTTAAGTTTGGTCATCAGCGCAGCCCTTGCTTTCTGCGCTGCGCCTCGCTGGACATTCGGTCTCGGCCTTTCAGCTTGTTCATCAAGGGCTGTACTGGCTGCGCCGTGATGTCCTCGAACTTTTTTTTTTAAGTGGGGAAATCTTTTTTGTTTTTTATTTCGTTTGTATTATTTAGATGCAAATTATTTTATTTTGTATGTACAATAAAAGTGTTCATTCATACATTCATTCAATCTTTTATTTATTCATTCATTCATTCATTTATTTATTTATTTATTTATTCATTCATTCATTCATTCATTTATTCATTCCTTCATTTATTTATTCATTCATTCATTTATTTATTTATTTATTTATTCATTCATTCATTCATTCATTCATTCATTCATTCATTCATTCATTCATTCATTCATTCATTCATTCATTCATTCATTCATTCATTCATTTATTAATTCATTCATTCATTTATTCATTCATTCATTCTTATTTGATACCATTATTTCGTAAGGAGCGAAAGAACGGTTATGATGGACTCCTACAAGCTAAACCCACCACTGTGTTACTTTACGTTGCTACGTTTTCGGCCATCATCACCGTAAAAACTATTATTGACCTCTGACGTAATGTACTACTAACACTGCAATACCCAATGATTTAAACCGTTAGCCCTTTCCATAGTGAGACGCTGTGTTTGTTTTGTGTTTGGCATTTTGTTAACGCGTGCAAAGAAAATGCCACAGTTATTAGCCATAACGGCGTATCTAACGATTTAAATCTTTGGCAATACCTATAATACACTGAGGTTAATATTTTCATATTACGATTAAATCTGACCAGCAAAAATAGGTCCCTTAAGAAAAGTTATTTAACCCTTTCCCCCCGGGGTAGTGATTTTTAACGAATTTCCGCTTTTGAACCTTATTAGCATAATAAGGTAGGTAAAAGGAAATGCACAGATTTTTTTGAGATTTTTATTATACCTAGAAGTACTATTTCCAAGACCTAGACTTAAAAGTACCGTCAGGAACTTCGTGTTATCACAATGTTAGGAACTTTGATAGAAACTACAAAAGTAATGAGATTCAACATTGACTTCGTAATAATTAAATTAATAGGTTTTTAATTACAGATTAACCTCGTGGTATTCAACAAAACAATTTTTCTTTTCATTTACACACAAAAACACGTTGCAATGCGAACATTTACTATGAGGCTTCGACTGAATCTTCTTCAAACTACAAACCTCGCACCTTCGTCTATTCTCTACGAACGTAGGCCAATGGATGCCTCTGTTACCCATGCGTCCGTCTTTTATAGTGGAATAGTCAGATTTGCGCCTTTTGGAAGGGCCTTTTGCCTTTCGCCGTATTATCAGTAGAAGTCTTTCTTTTCTGACCAGCATCTTTTATTGTCATCAAGCCTTGAGTAACAGAGCGTCGAAAATCTTTTACGGTAGTCTGTTCCATTATAAGTCCATGAATGACATATGAATTGAAATGCGATGTCTAGGAGACCCCAAAACAACCTGTGCCACCATTTCGGAGATTTGCGATCTATAGCAAATTAGTGCATTATTGAGGTCAAGTGCCGAGGAGTAATGGTCTCTCCACGCAGGACGAGTATTGTAACCCATAAAAAAAATCATACCTATAAATGATAAGAGTTCCACCTTTTTAGGTTCAATACCTTGCCTTTCTGAGTAGCATAATGGTTACTTTGGTATATGATATTGTCAATAATATCTTCAATCAAAAGGTACTAAAAATGTATCAGTTGGTGTGGTACAGTGAGCAAAACAGTCTTCTAGTACTCCAGTATCTGCAATGTATTCCGGTAAAATTGTATCTAGGTCCCTCTTTTTCCAATTACGGTTTGGTTCGGGTAATCGCTGTTTAGTTCTGTGTGAAGACGTATTTACAGACGGTACATCAGTCTGAACACTAGATCCAGGTATTGGAGATGGGGGTACCTGATTTATAGGGCACTCCAATACATCTTCATTTGACGGCGAAGATGGCGGAAATTCGGCAAAAACATCTTCTAGAGCTCTTTCAAAAACCTCATCGAAACGTCTTGATGGGGGTAGGTGAAGATTTTCCACTTCATCATCGGACACACCTGCATCAGACTCTTCGTCGCAGTCCGGAAGTTCTTCTAATAACAGGGCTTCAATTAGAGCAGAATTCTTTGTAATATCCATCTCAACGGCTAAAACAATAAAAAAATTGGTCAGAACAATAATAAAAATAAAAAAACATTCGTTTATGATAAAACAAAATACCCACTTCATCGAGTATGTTTACTATAAAAACCCATAATTTTTGAGACTAAAATCACCTGACGGTACTTTTAAGTCCTCACCAGTTTTTAGCAAATATTCATATAAAATAAAGTGATAATACATTAGAACAGCTTTTACAAATGTAGTCAAGGATATAAACAACGTAAAAAGTAAAAAATATAGCACTTACCTATGATATTCTATTTATAAAAAATTTCCAATTACACTGCACAGCGTCGTGACAAAATTTTCGACAGGTTGTTACTCGTTGTTCAAATTGTTCGGCAACATCACGCGGTAATTCAAATAACGCGCTGTGATTGGCTTACGGAAACGGTACTCTAAAGGATCGTGAGTTGTAGTGTTTAAAAAGTGTTTTCGTACTTAAGATATTAGACGAAAAATGTGGAGGTACTTCTAAGTACCGTAAGGAGGGAAAGGGTTAAGAAATCTCCTTTTCTGGCACTTCAAGCCCCACTGTTAATTTAACTTTACGTAAACAAATCTCTAGGTGAAATAACTCTTCTAACTAAATTATAACTTTAGTTTTTATCTGATAAGTTTAAAGGCTTTCTTAAAACAAGGAAGTTGTTTTGTTTAATAAGATTAGAGAAAATAGCTTTAGGCTTGGATTCAGATAGCGGGCTCCTTCAATTCAATTAAATTTGGAAATTTATTTATTTAATAAGAACGGTCGTATAAAACCACTTACACTATCGAATTAAAATTAAATAGAAAAGAATAAATTAAAATTAATATAACACTACAAGCATAATTATTATTCGCAAATTTCGCAATGCAATTATTTCGGCCGCACTGAAGGTTGATAAAGAGACAACTCGCCCACGGGCCAGTTTTTGAGCGGACGAGATGTCCCATAGCCCGTAAATATTCTTCCATATTTCTCCTAAGACCACATAGGTTTTGTAGGTAACTAAAATAGTAGCATAACCAAAAATACTACTATCATATCTTATTTTATTCTGCCATTTTAAATGCATAAATTCTTTTGCAGTGCCCTACAGTTTACAGTACTATCGACCTGAGCATAGGTACATTAAGATCTAAGCTGTTTACCATGTACATGTTAGCAAAATAAATAAATAAATAAAATATATCAAACGATCGAACGAAGACCTTACAAAATGCAGGTTTTATAAAAGCTTAAGGAAATCATTCCTGTTTTCTAAATTCCTACATCCTCTTTTATAAGTAAAACCTATGGCCCTCTTTCAGTAAACAAATAAGAAATTAAATGAAGGTTGAAAGAACCAAAACAACAGGATAATGAACCTTAACGCGTTAACGTTAAAACTTTGATTGGTTTGTAACGTTGGGGTCAATCGCTATACCTTGACGTAGCTTAAAAGGAATAGCTAGGTCGGACACCAGTGAGGCTCCGCCCTCTGCTGGCTAAAAGTGCGGTACGCCACCTGTGGTCAACGGCATTTTAGCTGTAATTTGCGACCCTTACTAAGACCCCGCTATCTCGTTAGACCCTCAATATCGACTGACAGCATAATACCCTATACCCCTAACCCCGGTGGTTATAGTATAGGGTATTGAGACGAATCAATCGATGATACCTCATTTGTTAAATTCGGACAAGTGGTTTCATTCAGTGCTACGTGGGATCATAAAATCTACATACCTACATACAAACAAACAAGGTGCCAACCTCTTAACATAACCCCAAAGGTCGAAACTGTCGTAATTCGACGAATTCATTAAGATGGATGCAGAAAGCGCGACTCGAACCGCACTCACCCTGAAACGGAAGCGTAAATAAGTTACATAATGCGTAAAAACTTCCGTTCATTACCTACGTTGCCTACCGTACGGGGTTTCTTCAGATCGTGATTCGTGCGTGTGGTATGGAAGGAAGCTCTTCGTTGAGTTTTTGATTACCAAGTAAAGTTTCAGTTTAAACATGTTTTACTCGACAACCGCGTATTGTCTGCAAATAATAAATCAATTATCATAAACGTAGTTTAAACCTACTAATGGTTCCTATCAATTTTACAAAGGGAAAATAAGTATGCTGTCATAGTTTTGGCATAAAAATGCGATTGTAGAGCATTGTCTTGAGCTTTAAGAGAGCTGTTCTCGTCGCAGCTGTGACCGAAACCACAAATTACCAAGTCAGATAACTTTGAAAGTATCCTCAGGAACCAACTCTGAAAGTTCAACAGCAATTAAAACAATGTTTAACTCTGCAAAAATAGAGCTTAAATTACTTTGACAGCAGAGTTTAAAGTACCTGTTAGAAGGGGAATCGAGAATTGGATTGAATTTAGTAAGGGACTGTAAGAAAAGAAGAAAATAGGTAAGTACTTTGACTTCTAAGCTTATGGAATATAGGGAATGGGGTTCTCCAACTCTGCGTGTGAATGTCGTATGAGCCGACTATAGGTTAAAACCGACCTACTTACATAGGTACAATAATAATAATAACTTACAAATAAATAAAAAAAAATGTTAAAAAATAAAATTAAAATTGTTTCACTTCTCTGTGTGCGTACCTACACGTCAATGACGATTTTTTTCCTAAGTGTTTCAGCTCCAGACAGAATAATAAAATAACTTAGGCAAGTAGATACCTCCCTCTCTAAAATATAAAAAAATCTTAGACTGAGATGGGTAGGTAAGTACATATTATTTACTTATCTGTGAAAGTTACATTTTGACCTAAAATAAACGTAGAAAATATGTAAAAGTTTATTCAAGCACTTACAAAAAGCGCGATAATCTTGTTACCTTGGGTAATTTTTCACGAAAAATTACGGCCATCTTGTCAAGAGCATCCATTTTGTTGACTTATGAAGCCCTGTTTTCGAGTTTTAAGTAATATATGCCTTGTTTTAAAAGCGGTAGAGCTGATTTTAGGATGTGTAATTTAATGCCACAAACTAGCCTAATTAAGAGGAGTGTGACTCTTGTAGGGAAATCTAAATGTGGTCATTTTTCCATGTTGTTACAGGATTTAATTTAAATGTAAGTATCTTTTAGAAGACCTTTTTGGGTTTTGAATCTTTTACATTGCGCAGTCGGGTAAAAAACTTTTCCGACAACTTGACCGACTTCAAAATAAGTAATAATGGTTTTCTCATGGATGCTAGTGTCAAAACTGAACCTAATTCGGGACTACACAAAAAGCACCAGCTTTCAAATAAAAAAAGAACCATCAAAATCAGATCACCTAGTAAAAAGATCTGAGGTAACAAACATAAAAAATACAGTCAAATTGAGAACATCCTATTTTTTTTGGTTTGCGGTGGGAGGAGGTTTGCGGTCCCATTTCAATTTGGTCCAGTTCTGACAATCCATGAGAAAACCATATTAAACAGTAATACCTAGGGTTGCCAGATGTCCGGTATTTAAGCGTACAGTCCGGTATTTCGAGGCCTGTCCGGTAAAAAATCAATGGTCATACCGGACAGAACAATGTCCGGTATTTTGAGGAAAGTCGGTATTACTGGTCAGAAGCCACTACAAAAGTAGGGATATGATATCCCTCAAACGCAAAATTCGCGCGCGTGTCGAACGCCTTCGTAGAGCGAATATTCAGTGTGATGGGGAATATATGGACCAATGCACGAAACCGCCTTGGGTTGGGAATGTGGCATAGAGACTGAAAAGTGAACTGCGTTTGTGTCCCCCGGGATGGGGTCGTCCGGTATTCTTTTGCGACTCACCTGGCAACCCTAGTAATACCCCGGTTTACGCGAGGGATACGTTCCGGAAAAAATCGCGTTAACTGAAATTCGCGTATATCGAGGTTTATGATTAAACAGTCAAAATTTTATACAAAAATACGAATCATTTAAATCAATCACTTTAATTCTAAGAATATTTTATGCAATACATACTATTAATAATTTTTACCGTAAAAATACATCTATATTGTCTTCTAGGAAGTTAGCGTTTTTTTTACGTAAAAATACGTTCATAACACCCAACACTGTTTTCAATTAATTGTTTGACACACGGTCAAGACACGGTCATCATTATTGTCTATACTCTGCAATATGTCCAAACCGGAATAAATTTTTGAAAGAGCATTTTCTTTTTCCCCTGAAGATCAAACTTTCTCTTCTACTTGTTCTTCCTCATCGTAGAAATTCGCGTTATAGTGAAACCGCGCATAACGGGGTCGCGTAAAGCGGGGTATTACCTTAATCAAAGTCGGTTAATAGTTTTTTAAAACAATTTCAATTATTTAGTAAGTATCATAGTTCATATTATAATCTAGGTACCTCTAGTACCTATGTATCTGTATGCAAGCAGACTGTATCGAAACTCAGCGATATATACCAGGCTACCATAACCCGAAGATGTTATTGCATACAATCTCCCCGACAACAGCTGCCAATCTCGCTGCTTGCATAGCCTGATGAATTAAATTGAGGTTTCCATTAATGTACACAGCTGAAGTGTAGTCTGTAAATATTGTTAGTGATATTAGATATTCCTGATATTACAGTTGGTAGGTATAGGCAAAGATTTAAAACCAATATGCAAAGATTGTAGTTGATATGCGATAAACTTCCTAGGTAGTGGTTTCTCTTTCACTTCTTCCGCTAGAGGACAAAAAATTTAAGTGAATTAGAGTCAATTGCACTTTATTTATTATTTGATATTAATATTTATCAAGCTGTTTAGGGGTTGTCCATTAATCACGTGAGGCTTGAAAGGGGGGGGAGGGGTTTGATAAAAATCACGAAAATAACACAAGGGGGGAGGGGGGGTGTAGTAAGATATCTCGTGTATTTATTTTTTCGTCTTTTTATCCAGTTGATAATGTTGAAGAATGTCTTGCTAATCCGTGGTCCGAGGACAATATACATTAAATATATTCATGTACTAGTACAATACATGTTTTTCCTATGATTACACTCTTCGTTTATTATTATTGTTATGGCAATCAAAAAAAACTTGCAACCTTGTGTAGAAATTTTTATTATGGTCCTTAATTACAGAATAAAATAATATTATAGTTTATACCTGTATTTAAATTAAGATAATATTCAGAAAATTTTAAGGTTCTTTGTAGGTACTAAAAATACACGTGATGTTGAGAAGGGGGTGGGGGGGGTGGTCTTAAACCTCACTACGTATCACCAATGGGGGATGGGGGGTTAAAAAATGCTAAAAAAAGATCACGTGATTAATAGACAACCCCTTATATACTTAGGTAAAAATTTACTTATGCTTATTTTGTAAGTCTATAGAAATAATCAATTAAACTCTGACTCTCTGACTCTAGTGTTTTGACATAAAATCATAAAAAAAGACGTGTGGCACTCGGGGACTGCCGCGGTAAAGCTATTGCATGGCATTTTGTATCAACTTATGCAATTATAATTTTATTTATTTATTTTATTCATGCAGTATTGCTTTTTCTTTGATATTAATTCAAGTTACACTTTTTGAGCATGGTGACCCTATAAACCTATATACTTTCTCATAAACAGCTGCTTATGTATTCGTCCGATTTCGGAGCAGCTCGTCTCGATTCGTGCGAGTTTCGTAGAGTCGTACAATACGTCTAATCGCACGCACACAACGCCGTGTCGAAGACTGCCGAACTGAAACGACGTTAGACGATGCACGTCCTTCAAGCCACACCTCCTTGCCCGGCGGAGTGGAGAGCGTGAGGTTTTTTCGTTACGGAATTTCTGGATTCGGTCCCCGCGCTCAAGGCCCGCGATAGAAGCAATGCAATAGCTTAAAAATATGGTAATCCTTTGAAATTACAAAACAATAAAAATCATGTAAGAATAGGTACACGTTAAAGAACGTGAATATGAAAAAAATGTCTAATTTATTTCAAAACAATTTTTTTTTATTAGTACACATGTTTTGTGACACCCTATACGAATAGTTTTTCTGTGGAAGTACATTCTTACAAGTAGCACAACTTTGGCAGATTGTTTTATGATAGAAAATTCTAGACTCTCCCTTTTTCTGCACCCTAGCTATTTAGTGCCCACAATAACCTGACGCGAATAACAAGCCAGGCAGGTTTATCGAAGGCAACTTCGCTTATTACCTAGTTAATAGTTAATTACCTTTATTGCTTTTATAGCCTAGTTAATGTTTCGGACCGATAGTTTGTAATCGATTCATTAGGTTCATAATCGATTAATGTTCCTCGATTATAACGCGGCTGTTGCTTTAAAGGTAGGTAGATCATCATCATCATCAGCCTGAATGAGACCACAGCTGGACATAGGCCTTCCCTAATGAGCGCCATAGCTTCAGCTTGACGCATCCAGCATCTGCCTGCAGTTTTTCGCAGATCGTCTTCCCACCTGGCCGGAGGACCAGTAATTAGGTAGATACTGAATTCTGAGGAAGCGTATCACCTAGCCCTATAAGCCAACCTGCTGACAAACGGACAAGGCCCTGGCAATCAACATCTAAAGCCCCCAATACATGTTAGCCGAGATAAGGCCAACGTAGGTAAATCGATACAAAGCAAGTGCCACCGTTTAGACGTTGGTAAGTCTACGCAAACTATTGCACCACAAACTACACAAACATGTGGACACGATTGGCCGAGCGCAGTCAAGAGCCTTTGATTTGTGCAGAAAAACCGACACGGCTCCGAAGTGAGGCAAGAGGCCGTGAGCGGTGACAAGTCACTGCAAATGACCTCTATACATGTTGGCGCTTGTATTCACTCGGCCAGCTAGGCGAGCGATACCGAGCGATGGCAAGGCGTCTACACTATGATATTGGCTTTCACTCGGCAACGTTCGGCCAATATGTATTGGAGGCTTTACTGGCATACCTGTGGATATGTATAACCGCAGACGATCCCCGTATTAATCCAAAGACTGTAGCGGTTCAGCACGCGCTACAACAAAGTAAAGTAACAAACCAAGGGCGTTGGCCAGGATCTATCTAATGGGTTCGTGGCTTACGTCCCCGGTGTCTGACGCCCCCGTGGTGGAGGCACCCGATTTTGAATTAAGTCATAACAGGCGATTTCGTCAGAATAAAAGTCATTTGTACCAGATACAGTCGACGAAAAAGTATTTTTGAACTCATTATGTAATGAAATTTCAATATATAAAATAAAATTTAATGTTTATGATTATTATGAGTATGATGCGTTACAGGTGGAATTATCTGATAATGTAGGTATTTTACTGCATCTCTGGGTCACCACCGTTCTCATCAGGAGTCTTGTCCTTGTCCATGGATGGTAGCTCCGTAGCTCGGGATGAGAGATTGGCCATGTACCAGCCAGCACAACCGTATCACCACTTCAAACAATTTCCCGCGCGGTTGAACCTGATCTGACCAATGAATCTGGCAAAATAATAATAATAATAATAATGTTTCACAATTCACACAGCATTATCTAGCCCCAAGCTAAGCAGAGCTTGTGTTATGGGTACTAGATAGCTGATATACATAATAAAATACACTGCATATACACTGCACTAGATATGTAGATAGATATTTTTTCTACTGACTTCTGACAAAACATAAAATCAGAACTGCAAGGTGCACCGTCGACGGATTCGTCGTGGACGCCATCATCATCAGATAAGTACTGAATTATATCTATCTGTAGAAGAAGGATTTGATTATGATAGCCATGACTGACTACAACGACACCACCAGACGCGAATTGCACTGATTGTTTATCACTAGTCTTCGATCTATATCGGAAAAAAAGGCAGAACAAACAAAAAAAACTTGATTGACTAGCAACCGAATATTCAAATTTAACTCACACACGAAAATTCGTCACATGAGACGAGCTTAAAATTTGTCACATGAGACGAGCTTAAAATTTGTCACATGAGACGAGCTTAAAATTTGTCACATGAGACGAGCTTAAAATCTGTTGAAGTATTCGGAGGGTCGTTGAATCAAGAACTTATAAATATTAGACTAAAATAAATTATTTATATCAGAGATTTAAAATCTTTGAGTTATATAATATTTTTTCAATGCAGATCCAGACTTGTAAAAGTACGTAATAGTAAATATTGCTGAAATTCACACATGCATTCTATGTAGAGCTTGTGTTCTAAGGGTAACTGATATAGGTACCTTACATAGAAAATTAGCGCAAATTCTGACAAAAACTCTACCAGAAGAAAGTAATGTTTTATCAGGTATGGAAGCCATGTTTTAAAATATTGTAATATCTTGAGTTTCGTCGGAATGTTATCCATCTACGTTCAATTTCGTTGTTTTTGTTACAAGAGTGACTGCACGACAACAAACTTTAGAGACAATTTATTGTTGTCAATCATTCTATGGAAACAAATTAGCCGTGGAACGACGAAACTTTGCTAATGGCCTCGGTAAGTGCCTATTCGAACTTCTTATTTGCAGACAAATACCTTAGTTACTTTTGGAAGCTTTGTTTGAAGAGTTGAAGGGACATAAGTGCCTACTCCTCATAATCACACAGTTACTAGGTAGGTACCTACGTAGGTAGGTAATGTAAGCCCAAAAACCCCTTTATTTAGTGGCACTTTGTAATGCTACGGAACGGAAACTAATAAATATTATCGTCATTCAATTAAGGCGAGCCAATATGACAGCGATACCTATTTTATCATATTTTTACGTTATCATAGAAATTTTTAAAAATCCATCGTATAGTTTGTGGTATCTATTATAAGCTATTTTTTTATACCTCTGTAACAATTTTATCTCATATAGTTCAGGAGGAGGTGCGAAAATAGAGTTTGGTGGCCAAAAAGCGCAACTTCGTATCTCTGCCTAAGCTTTACAAAATGAAACTATTACAGAGGCATTAATAAATAACTTATAATAGATACCACAAACTGTACGATAGATTTTTAAAAATGTCTTTGTTTAACGTAATAATAAGATAAAATAGGTGGAGGCGCCACTTTCACTGGTGTCATGCGCCTAATACGATACATAAAAGTAATACTTCACATAAAAGCTTAGGAAAAGATACAAAGTTGCGCTTTTTGGCCACCAAACTCTATTTCGCATCTCTTCCTAAACTATATAAGATAAAACTATTGCAGAGGTATATAACATCTTATAATACACCACAAACTATACGATGGAATTTAAAAAAATCCTATGTTAAACGTAATATGTAATATGATAAAATAGGTGGCGCTGTCATATTGGGTCGGGTATGCGCATATTAGCACTCTTACGTCCACAGCTGAACCTGCCTTCCCAAAACAGAGCAGAGAACAGACAAACTCCATGGTTTTGCATAATCACATTTATCACCTATATAGTCATCCGGCTAAAGTTTTAAAAATCCATCGTACAGTTTGTGGTATCTATTATAAGTTATTTATTAATGCCTCTGTAATAGTTTCATTTTGTAAAGCTTAGGCAGAGATACGAAGTTGCGCTTTTTGGCCACCAAACTCTATTTTCGCATCTCCTCCTAAAGTATTGAAATTATGACGGTATAAATTGTTTTCATCCTTAGTTTTGGATGGTCAATATCAAACAGCCTTGTAGTCACCCTTCCACGTTTGTATGAAAAATGATCGACTAGTTCCACCTTACTTCCTATGAATATTAAGTTACGTCACACAGTCAACAAAAACCTTTTCAGTTTATTACCTGTAGCATAGACCTACCATGAAATATACTTTTATAACCCCTCAAGCGTAGTTAAGCCATAATTTTATTTATGAGATAGGTTTATGGTGTTAAAGTACCTAAAGCCATTAAAGTTCATACTTATACAAATATGTTTATTTTAGTAGCAATTTATTTTACGCGATTAATTTCGGGATTAGAATGAAGAAGGAAAAGGCTCGAACCAATGACGCATGGGAGGACGGCGAACGGGATTACGGGAACCCAGTGTACATAGATGTATCTCTAAGGAAGTTTTTATTTTTAATTCTCTTAACTTATAGTGCTTGAACGGTCATCATAAACGCCTACTATATAGGTAATTTATTATTAAGATTACTGTGGTAGGTACTTTGTTTGCCTAGAATTATAAAATTTGGCAAGAAACAGTTCTTTTACTGAACATTCAGTCATGTGCGACAAAGTCCAACAAAGCTCAAGAATAAAAAAAATAAAAAAAAACCTTCAGTGTGCAATTCCTACTCGCACTGAGCTTTTATTTCATAGATATAATCTCGTAAATTGATGTATTATTTTATTAAAAAACCATTGAATATAAGAACTCACGACCGTATCGAGTCAGCAGAAGCTACTCTACACTTATATACAGAGAAAGTACCTACACTACACAATAAAGAGATAAAAATTATGTTTAGTTCATAAAAGCCGAAACTCGGTATTTTCAGCGCGTTTTGCGTAACAAAAGGTGAAAATAAAAATATTTAGTTTTCGGAACCAATTTGCATACAAATCTGGTTTTCGAACTTTATTATGTAAAAGCTTAGGCTAAAAATTCCGAAAAATTTCGTTTTAAAATGTGAAATAAAGGCCTCGAAAATACCGGACATCTGGCAACCCTATGCCTGTACCATGGACCTGGGGATCTAGATTACACCTACAGCATAAGTCTGACTTAGGCCCGTATTATGAAAACTTTCCCAAGCATTACTTATGCAGTCATTACATAAGTTCTACTCAAAACTTTGACGCTAGTTGTACTAGCAAAATCTCTACTTGAGTGAGTAGAGTTTTGACTATGCTCTTCACTACACATACATATAAACGTTTTTCACCATCTAGGTGAAAAACGTTCCTTTACTTACCTTATCAACCTGACTATCACAATTGATTTTTTAGAGTTTTTTTGTTGTTTTGTGAAACGAAACGCAGTGATTTCAAACATTTCTGGTATTTTATATAAAAAAAAAATTTTGGCGCGTAGAAATCCTTTCCAAGCCTTACTCAAGTGTGGTCCAGACAACACTTGAGTAAAGATGAGTTCAAATAATCACTAGGCAGAGATATGAAAGTTTAAAATTGTTTTAAAATAGGCAATTACTTAAGTTTTGTTTTTTTTTTTATTGATGATGGATCAGCGTTTGGCTACCAACTCACTTTAAGAAAGCGAAGATGTAGCCTAAGATGGAGCACGCTTTTCCAGAAGGAACTTATTTACCCTAGATTTGAAGACTCCAAGATTGTACTCTACAGGGAAGACTGACGCAGGAAGATCATTCCACTCTTTGGCTGTGGATAATATGAAAGTAGAGCAGTTAAGTAATAAGTTGGTAACCGTACAATCACACTAATATTATAAATGCGAAAGTTTGTATGGATGTATGGATGTTTGTTACTTCTTCACGCCAAAACTACTGAACGGATCTGGCTGAAATTTAAAATAGACATAGTCCTAGGTCTGGAATAAAGCATAGGCTACTTTTTATCCCATAAATCAGTTCCCGTGGGATGAAAATCATCTTAAACGTTTCCATAGGAACAACGCGTACGAAGCCGCGGGGCGCAGCTAGTAATACATAATAACATGGTAAGGAAAGAACGCATCGTTATTTTACTTGTAACTAACTCTACACGAGTGATTGTAGATTTTGGCATGAGTTCCCAAGTATGTTTTAAAGTTAGTCTTTACTCAAAACTATGCATGAGCATCACTCAAGCATAAGTCGATGACTGAGCATGCTTTCATAATACGGGCCTTAGTGTAGGTAGATACCTAGATACCACAGAACAAAACTTTTATATAGTTGTGATTATTATTGTATCTGAATCCCCACTGTGATTTGATTATGCTTGTTTTTTGGCCCGGTTGTTTTTATATTAAGGCCCATACACCACCGAAAGTGGCGCCCCCAACTATTATATCTTATTATTACGTTGAACGCAGGAATTTTTAAAAATCCTACGTTCAGTTTGTGATATCTATTATAAGCTATTTATTAATGCCTCTGTAATAGTTTCATTTTGTAAAGCTTAGGAAGAGATACAAAGTTGCGCTTTTTGGCCACCAAACTCTATTTTTGCATCTCCTCCTAAACTATATGAGATAAAATTATAAAAGAGGTATTAAAAAATAGCTTATAATAGATACCACAAACTGAACGTAGGATTTTTTAAAATTCCTATGATAAACGTAAAAATATGATAAAATAGGAATTGCTGTCAGATTGGCTCGGGTATGCGCCTTAATAATAATTATTATTACAAAGTCAGTCCCTGCAGAATAGCTCCAACTTTACCGACGAGCAAAGCACTGAGCTCTTCAAACTTAGCTTTGTGACCGCCCAGGCATTTGTGGTAGAACCGACCTAGAACTAGGTAATCCTTTCATTCAAACCTTCAACGAGAGTATTAACTGTCGTTCTAAAGTCTAAACCTACGTATGAAGTGAAATTCTATGTACGAACATAGACGAAGCGAGTAAGACTAAGCTCTGCAGAGGGCGTAGCCAACCGGCATTCGCTATGAAGCGAATCGAAAACAATTGAAAGATTCGTATGGGAAAATTCTTAACAGACACGTGACATACCTAGGCATATTATGTCAAAACCATACATTTTTGGACTTTTCTATTATCGCTTTCGATATCGATTGTTACTTTGTCTAGTCTAGGCCCTCCAGGGCCCAGGGGTATTTTTATTCATTCTACTACGTTTCCGAAGCGGAAACGTCATATTCGAATTTGAATTCTATTCCGACGGAACTTTAGAACGCTATTTTGATTTGAAGGGGGTTATTCTGACGGTTCATCAGTCGTCATGATGTGGCGATTGTGAAGATCCGCCTACGACGAAGGAGGTTGTGGGTTCGGGGCAAATGTTTGTACGATATGCAGACATTTGTACAAGGCGTTCTCGATGTTTTCTATGTATAATAAAAAAATATCTATCTGTGAAGTGTAGTGTATTATATATAACAGTTATCTAGTACCCATAACACAAGCTCTGTTTAGCTTAGGGCTAGATAATGCTGTGTGATTTGATCCACATTAAGTTTCCCTAGTCGTATCTTACGATATCCACTCGCTGTGTGGTGTTGGCTTAGAATTTGCACCATATCTTCCCGTGGGTGTCGTAAGAGGCGACCAAGGGATATCCACCGGAGGCGGGCAGCAGCGCCCCTGCAAAACAATTCTACTACCAAACTGCGAACCCAACCCGCATGCCCAGCGTGGGGTTATAAGCATTACTCCCCTTTAGATAAACGCCAACAAAGCGCTTATCATGGCGAGGCCTGCGTCCAGCAGTGGACCAATACAGGCTGTTGAGGTTGAGGTGTTTGTTGGTAGAGTCGATACGAAACTTGGTACTACACCCGCGCTGATCACGGTTAAGGGCTCATTATACGAGGTCGGCAAGTTACAGAGTGCAAGGCAACGGCACCCGTCAACTGCAGTCGACGGCAGCCGTCTATTGCAGTCAACTGCAGTCGGCAACTTGGCGCCCGTGTATTTGAAACGTGCAGCCCGATAAGAGCGCTAATTAGGTTAAACATTGTTCTTTGTTTTAATTTCGAAAAATATTGTATACGTCTTTTTAATCTTTATTTGTTGTGTAATTTAGCTCCTTGTATAAGATGTATTGTATTGTTGTATGGGTGCACGACACACACTTATGTACCCGAGCACTAGAACGAGCGGTATAGAGCGACAACTCAACAAAAACTGATAAAAATAACGTCAAAGGCCGTCTGTTATTGTTATCAATCAGTTTTTGTTGAGTTTTCAAACAATATGTCTTTGTTTACAATTAATATCTTCAGTGATTAATACAATAGATATGAATTAATGGACTAAGCATTTAAAGTTTGTATTTTATTATTACAAAGTTTTTTATCAAAGGAACCGCAAAGTCAACAGGAAATCCAAGAAACATAATAAAACGTAAGCAAGGCTAGATTTAGAAATTTAAGAAATAAATAAATCTTCCTTCATTATTTACGAGGTCGGTAGGGTTGGTTCTACCTCGCTCCAAATGCAAATGCCATAGTTTTCATAATTTTAATTTTCAAACATTGATTCCATAGCGCTCCAAAAAAATGTTGTTGTATTTGCATAAGTTAACTTAGCATGAAACATATCGTAAGGAATATAATAATACTAGCATAGCGCCTCGCGGTCTTACCCGCGTAGTTTCCGTTCCCGTGGAAATTCCGGGATAAAATATAGCTTATGTCACTTCCTGTCCATAAGTAAGCTTTAGGTAATGATGAGATGAAATATTTTTCCCAAGCGGTCCAGTAGTTTCGGAGCCTATTCAATACAAACAAAATTAAAATCTTTCCTCTTTATAGTCGTAGTGAAGAAGAGAAGAGTCGTGACGTTACAGTGAACTAACACTTTTAGTCGTACTGCAATGACAGCAGTGTTGTCAACGCAACAAAAGTTGTCAATTGGCACACGAGCGCCCTCAATTCCACCGACTCTTTTTGATCAGACTCTGTGCCAGTGCCAGAACGAAATAGAGCAAAAGGTACATTCTTAGAGCTTAATTTTAAACAAAGAGCTCCACCCAAATTCGATCACAATCGTGCGCTAGCAGGTAACAACACAAACACGCAATACGAAAAGGTACCAGATTTGATTCCGGGAAAACGGACGATTGAATGTGAAAAAATATGAAGTGTGACTTTATATTTTTTTTGTAATTTTTGACGAATTAAGGTCACAGGCTTAGTCAAGACAACTACAGAAAATAAAGGAACGTGATGCACCACCCTAAAACATACCCAATAAAAAACCGCAGTCTGAAAAAATTATAGTGTCAAAAGTGTATAGTTGTTTACGCGCTAGTGTTTTAGAATTTAATTTTAGATTAATTAGCCTCTATTTTATTCAAATGTCACAGAGATTAGGATAAGGGAAGAAAAATGAGAGGGACCCACCTGTAGTCTTCAAAGTCCAATTTTGCAGCGCTGCTTCTGGCTGGATACCGTTCACACATTCACTTATATTACACTTGTATTTTGGATAGTCCTTGTCCAGGTTGGAACCCCCTTTTATAGTTTTATTAACAAATCACACGGAGACGTTGTTGCTTGGTTCAATTAGAAATCGCCATCTTTGTTTTCTTCTTGGTAGGTAATTAACAGGTGGGGGAAAGAGACAGATATTAAAGGATCGCACACTAGAGCGAAAGGGATGGGAATAATCTCTGTGACGTTATCTAATTATGCTAAACTAATTGTTGCATTTTGGCGGTAACATCGCCCCGGGTTTGACAGGATGAAATATCCTTCAAAACAACCACTTACCTACTTCGATAATCTGTAATTCGTAGTTATTTATTAACTGAATACGTTTACTTAAGTATGAAACATTTTCAAAAACTAATTTATTTATAATAATATTTTAATTCTGTTTTACTATTTACTAAATTAAGTCGATAATGAGTGGACTGTATGATATTATTTATGTTTTACTGTGTAGGCAAAGGAAAAACCTTCACCAGCGGTCTTTTATACACGCCCGATTTAGTGCGAACATCTACCACTCGGATAACTCCGTCTTTCCCGCTGTAAGTACGTTCTATGACACCTAGTGGCCAGTCAAGGCAAGCGCTGTTATCTGATTTCAGCAAAACGACCGTACCTACTTGGATGGGCTCCGTACGTGTTAGCCACTTACTACGAGATTGTAAAGTATTCAGGTATTCTATCTTCCAACGTTTCCAAAACGATTGTACTAGTTGATCTACGACGCGTTTGCGGTGGAGAAGACTTCCTGTTATATTTGATAAATCTTCAGAAGGAAGAGATTTCAACGGCGTCATTACCAAAAAATGCGCGGGAGTTAGAGCTAATGGCTCGGCTGGGTCACTACTCAGAACTGATAGTGGCCGTGAATTTAAAAGAGCCTCAATTTGCGTGAGAACCGTTGTCATTTCTTCTATAGTTAGTAGTTGATTTCCTACTATTTTCTTTAAATGATTTTTAACGCTTTTAACGTTGCTTTCAGCCAACCCGTTAAAGTGCGGACTAGATGGAGGGAAAAATTTAATTTCAATTCTATTTTCGCGGGCTACGTTCGCGAATTTGTCTTTATATTCTTCAGAATCTAATAACTGGTACATGTTGTCTAGATAAGATTTAGCTCCAACAAAATTAGTACCATTATCTGAATAAAGCATAGCCACTGGTCCGCGACGTGAGATAAACCTTTTCAGACAGTTCAAAAACGACTCGGTACTTAAATCGCATGCCAACTCTAAATGTACCGCCTTTGTTACTAAGCAAACAAATAAACATAAATATGTTTTTATGCTGTGAACTCCTCGACGACGCTGAGGTACGACATATATCGGTCCACCAAAATCCATTGAAGTATGACTGAAGGGTTTGGATTCTTTTACTCTAAAACCTGGCAGTTCCCCGAAAAACGGTTCCTTATTACGAGGATTCACTTTGAAACATATGTTACATTGTTGCACACGTTGACGCACTATATTACGAGCAGCTAATATCCAAAACCTTTGTCTTAATAAAGACATTAGCAATTGAGGACCAGCGTGTAGGTACTTTCGATGATAACAATCTATTATTAGATTAACGACATGGTCTTTGCGAGGCAGCAATATCGGGTGACGACTGTCATAATCAAGTTCCGAGTGGACTAACCGGCCGCCTACTCTTATCAAACCTTCTTTCATAAACGTATTGAGTTTAAGAAAAGCTGGAGGTAATTTATTACCAGCCTCGTAGCATTTTATTTCATCCGCAAAATAAACCTTTTGCAAATCTTTCACCACGTAATCCTCCGCAATATCCAAATGCGAAACCGAAAATTTACGAGGTAATTTTTTCAAGAATCTGAGCACATAGATAATTATTCGAAGTAACTTCGACCACGATGAAACCTTAGATGCAAGTTCATAGAAGATAGGCATTATTTTAGGTTTATTAGCAGTGGTTGCTAAGACATTGACCTTTACTTCCGGTATTTCGGTTTCCAAGTTAGTCGAGTCAAACTTATGCACAGGCCATTCAGACACTGGCATTTGACAAAACTTGGGGCCATTAAACCAGAGGGGGTGTTCTAATAACTGCGAGGGAGTAAGGCCTCGAGATAGACAATCTGCGGGATTTTCTTTACCACGAACATGATGGAAGTGTCGAGGATTTAATTCATTGTGAATTTTAGAAATTCGGTTGGCGACGAAAGTCTGCCACCTCGTGGGGCATGAATGAATCCAGGCTAAAGCCACCGTGCTATCTGTGAACGCATAAACATGAGCTACATGACAGCGACTGCTGTAAGAATCGATAACAATTTTCATTAATCGAGCTAGAACGACATTAGCACACAACTCCATCCTAGCTAAGGTGATTACTGTTTTCGAAGGTGCTACTTTCGACTTAGCACAAACAATGTTTATGATCGACCTATCTTCATTCGGTAGGTATACATGCAGATATACAACACCACCATAAGCGCGTTCTGACGCGTCCGCGAAGCCTACTATCGTCACTACGCAGTTGTTATCCACACCTACATGACGAGGTAATTTTATGTTCTGAAACAACGGCAATTCAGATTCGATCGTCTGCCACAAAGATACAACACTAGGAGGAGGAATTTCATCCCAACCTACGTTATCTTCCCACAAAGATTTTATAATCAATTTCGATAACAGAGTTACCGGAGCTATAAATCCCATCAAGTCCCACAATCGGGCAATGGTTGACAAGATATTTCGTTTCGTACATTCACGAGGTTCGATATCGACGCTGAAAGTGAAAACATCTTCAGAGGGCAACCAAAATAGACCAAGTATTTTTAGGTAACTGTCAGGACTAAACTCGACTGCTTCCGACACACGATGAGACGCAGGAATGTTCGACATGACCTCAGGCGAATTGCTTGAAAATTTTACGAGATCAAAACCTCCAGCCGCAAACAACTCGATCAGCTGATTAGAAGTTTCAACGCCTTGAGAAACTGACAAACAACTCGTAGCAAGATCGTCCATAAACAAGTCCCTTTCCGCTAACGCAGCTGCAGCGGGAAAGCGCTCACGCTCATCTAAAGCGAGCTGTCGCACAGTGCGTATAGCTAGGTAGGTACTACAGCAGAGACCGAATGCCACCCTAGACATCTCAAAAACAGTAATAGGATCATTGCAATCGAACCTATACAGCAATCTTAAACATTTCGTTGAGTTTTCGTCCATTAAAACGCGCAAATACATTTGTCTAATGTCCGCGCTTATCGCTACTGGTAATAAACGAAAGCGTAATATTATTTGAAACAAATCGTTTTGTAAGTTCGGCCCGGTATGTAACAAATCATTGAGCGATTTACCGGAGGATGTTTTATTACTTGCATTTAAAACCACACGCAATTTAGTGGTGCTTTTATCTTGGCGCAATACGGCATGGTGGGGAATGACGTACTGATCCTTTGAAATTCCTATTTCGGACTCCGTGCCTACAGAATGCATATAATTAAGCTGTAGGTACTCTTTGAACACCTTATCATATTCCTCTTTAATGGCGGGATTAGATAACAATCTACGTTCCAAAGATAAATACCTATTCTTCGCTGAGCTCATGGAATCACCTAAAGCACTCGGGTCCTCACTAAAGGGTAACGACACTACGTACCTACCATCCGCTTTACGAGTTGTGGTTTCACAGTAATAATTTTCACATGCTTGTTCGTCCTTACTTAGGCAATTGGGCACATTAGGTACCTCTTCCAGCTCAAAAAACTTACTCACGCAATTTTCAAACGGGTGTTCTATTGAGCAAAAGGAACGAACAATATTGCAAGTTGGATTGATAACTGGAGCCTTGCCGATTATAATGTAACCTAATGAGGTTTCGATCGCGACGGGTTCTCCGGGTTCGCGGGATATCGATTTCGGACCTATGATTCGTGCAAATAAGTCCGTTCCCAAAATGAGATCAATATTCGCGGGGGTGTAATAATTGTTATCAGCAAGCGGGATATCACTCAAATAATCAAGGCGCGCCACGTCTATTTTCGCGGTAGGTAGTTCGCTAGTGATACGATTCACGACCACTGGCTGAATAGTAAACCTAACCGATTCATCGAAACGAGATCGTATTGTAAGGCAGGTAACACCTTCAATCGGATTAGTGATATCTCCTACTCCCGACACACTTTTAGATCTTGGCTCACTTAACTTTATTTTTAGACGTTTGCAGCATTCGGTAGTAATTAAATCAGTTTGAGATGCACTGTCTATCAAAGCACGCAACACTACTATATTGCCGTCCGCGTCCAGAGTATAACAAAGCGCTGTTCCGAGTAAAACGGACGACGACATGGGAATCGAACCGCCGCCGCCGTCGAGTCTATGCTCTGAAGGCGTAGCTACGTCTTCGCGAATCGCGCATAATGATATGGCATTGTTTGTGGTCTCGGGTAAATTCTGAGCTGAAATTTCCGAAATGGTCGTTGCCGTTATATTACGGCCGCTATTATTGCTGGCTTTGGGAAAGTGTAACAAGCTGTTATGGCTTCGCATACATTCAGTACAACGACTTTTCTCAGAACAATCGGAAACCGCGTGCGATTTACTCAAGCAATTGACACAAAGTTTGTGAGCTTTTACTAATTTAAATCGGTCATTAGCAACCATGGACAGAAATTTTGTACATTGGGACAATTGAGTATGATCGCTCTTCCCGCAACATAAACAAGTATTTTCCTGTACATTTACAAAAGTTTTGGCATTATTATTCACTCTAGAACCTAAACCTGCTGACTGCGATGTATTATTGTTTTTACGAGGCTGATTGCTGCTCACTGTCTTCGAAGAGTTCGGCGAACTTGTATTGTTGTATGCGCGTTGCAAAATATGTGATTGATTACGGACGAAATTAATGAATTTTTCACAGCTTATATCGGAACTATTTGTTTCATGAAATTTCTGTTCAAATGACTTTACAGTTTCGATACCTACTTTTTTGCACGCAATATGCACAAAGATGAAATCTTCAAGATTGCCTAACTCAAGCTGTTTTAACGCGGCATGCAGCGATGAGAATTTATCAATAAAATCCTCCAATTGGATCGGATTTTTCTCATTCACAGACGGTAAGTTCAACAACTTATCGAAGTATGTGGCAGCCAGCATACGCTTATCATTATATTTATTTACTAAAGCATTCCAAATTACTTTATAGTTATCGGCAGTAGGTAATATGCCTTTGCACAGGTTTAAGGCACTTCCTTTCAACCTGCCAACTAAATATTGAATTTTTTCGCCGTCAGTAAGGTCGGGGTTATTATGAACCGAAGCTTTAAACATCTCATAAAATAATGGCCACGACTCGTTATCGCCTTCAAATGTACATAGCTCCAAGCGCGGTAATCTTATTGATGAAGGTTTTTCGCATTTGCCTACGTAACCCTGACTTGGTTTATCAGTCAATTGGGCCGTTAATTGATGAGCTTTATATTTTATTTTGGCGTACAGTTGTTCAAATGATATTAACGAACTATAAGATGGTACAGGTCCATCCACTATCGATATTTGAAAGCTATTCCTTTCCTCCATAGCAATGGCAAAATCACTGCGCAAGATGTCGATCGTAAAGGCATCTGCTAAGAAATTATCAATTTTGATCGGGTCATCATTCAACAATGCGATTGAATCGTATATACCTTGTATCCGACCAAACAATGCTGCTAATTTATTCTGCAGTTTTTGCATGCTTTTGCTAATTTCTGCTTTCTCCGTAGCCATGATTTAAAATGGCGAGGACAATAAATCGTAATTAATCTACGAGAATCCTAGTTCGATAGGACCAAATGTTTACGCGCTAGTGTTTTAGAATTTAATTTTAGATTAATTAGCCTCTATTTTATTCAAATGTCACAGAGATTAGGATAAGGGAAGAAAAATGAGAGGGACCCACCTGTAGTCTTCAAAGTCCAATTTTGCAGCGCTGCTTCTGGCTGGATACCGTTCACACATTCACTTATATTACACTTGTATTTTGGATAGTCCTTGTCCAGGTTGGAACCCCCTTTTATAGTTTTATTAACAAATCACACGGAGACGTTGTTGCTTGGTTCAATTAGAAATCGCCATCTTTGTTTTCTTCTTGGTAGGTAATTAACAGGTGGGGGAAAGAGACAGATATTAAAGGATCGCACACTAGAGCGAAAGGGATGGGAATAATCTCTGTGACGTTATCTAATTATGCTAAACTAATTGTTGCATTTTGGCGGTAACAATAGTGTTCACCAAGCCTACTCACAAAACGTTCCCAAGAAAGCTGGCATAAAACCTTCTAAAACTGTGCACATCATAATTTCATATCATTCCATGTTACTGCGAAGTAAAAGTTATGGCCGGAACATTCCCTCTGCAGACTCAACGAAACGTTGAAACAACGTTTATTATTTCACCGTGATTATTACGAGCTCCATTATTATATTATTGTAAAGCTTCTCAGTGACTGGACGTGAAATTGGGAGGAATTAACGTTTTCCAACGTGAACGGTTTGGTCGATTCAGAAGTCTTATTAGCAAAAAGTGTAGCTCGTGGGGTGGTCCAATGATAAAATTCTAACTCAGATTCTCATGCAATGCGGTTCAGCTAGCTGGTTAGAGGTAATTTAGCTATCATTTTGCGATGCTAATGTGAGCTATTGAGAATGAGTGTTGTTGTTCATGTTGTTGTTCAAAAATGCTCGAAGGGATGCGGCAAGCGCGCGTCTAGAACCGCACTCACCCTGAAGATGGAAACCTTGGTGTTCTTCCAACACAAACAAGGTTCGTAGTTAACCCGCTTACATTCTTAATGAACATCCATTGATTAAAGATGTGGTACTGGTTTCTCGAAAGTGGCAACCTCAAATTGTGTAAAATTATGTGCTCCACCTCAGTCACCGTCAGACCGAGGCGGCACGGGCGGTCGTGATTCGCGTGAAATATTGTTATCTCGGTCTCACTTCGGTCTTAGATACGTCTTACCGACTTTGTTCTTCTTTGTACTGCACAGGACTGGAAATATAACTGTGAGCGTATGTGTTTGCGTGTAGTTTTAACACATGCCAATTTTTGAGTAAGCGCTGGGCGAACGTAACCTATCTTCCCTGTTTAATAAATCAATGAACATCTCGATATATTTCTGTGGAAGCGACAAGGTATAGCGCGTTTGAAGGTCCTTAAAGAGATCTAAACTTGGTTGTTCTAGTCTAGAAGGCATTTTCCGAGGGCAGAGGGTAATGCTTGATGACCATCTGCGGTCAAAAGAATTTAGTTCTTTCGAAAAAAGAAAGAAGAAGAAGTTTGTTCATCTTGACGCCTCAAAATCACACTATCACACTAATATTTTAAAGGCGAAAGTTTGGATGGATGTATGGATGTATAGATGTATGGATGTTTGTTACCTCTTCACGCCAAAACTACTGAACGGATCTGGCTGAAATTTTGCATACAGGTAATTCTAATACTGGAATAAAACATAGGCTACTTTTTATCCCATAAATCTGTTCCCGTGGGATGAAAATCACCTTTTAATGTTTTCATAGGAACAACGCGTGCGAAGCCGCGGAGCGCAGCTAGTATGGTTTATAAATCAAAAATGGTCTCATTGTCAACGGTTTATTGAAATTTTAAGATAAGTACTTATCAAACACATGCCACCTCTGTGGTCTCAGAATTGGATAAACCGCTTGCGTCGCGTCGGATTATTGAATTTCTGTGAACACAAAACAATGTCCACGTGTAATACCTTCCAGGAAAGTCTCTCGTCAGTCACCTCTTATGTGGATATCATCATAAAGCGTGTTTATGTTTCACGGGAGGCATTTGTAGGTCTCGAGCCGGGCTGAGACCTGACAGAGTCGTGCTAAGGGTAGGTACAGGGGCCTAATTCCACTATTTTTTAAACAAAATGCTATAATGGCGCCATACGATTAAGATAGAGATTTAGTCGCAAATTTATTTGGTATTCCAATACCATAAGATTACAATCTCTATGACTTATAATATCGTGTCAATAATGTGGTGGGGCATATAAACGTAATCGTAATAGTCATAGATATGTCATAAACAAAAAAAGGTCGTGTTAGTAGTATACCAAAAGGTTTCAATGGCGGTGATTGTAACGCGATAATGAAGCGATAATATTGTCATAGTGAGGCGATTATGTTAGTGGAATAAGGCCCCAGTTTTAGTTATTTAATTTAATCCGGCTGAAGTTCATAATAGATCTGCATAATTTAACTTCGTTAGCACAGGACCGTAGATGGCACAAACAGGAGGCCTTTTTATACCTAGCAGTGAGTCCTGGGTCCAAAATGATGATGATGATTAAATTAAGCTTTATCTTATCAGCCCGCTAGATCCCTTTCTTGGGGTCAGGGTAGCCCGGGGAGTGAGCGTCCTGTTCGTTCCGCCATATAGTTAGCTAGTTTGGTCTCATCTCAGAACTTGCAAATTTGCTCCCCTTGGAGACAAGACCTAGGTCCGTACCGAGGCTCCTCGGGTGTTTAAAAACTATCTGAGCGTCTGGTTGAAGCGACTCGTTACCCGAAAGCTGGTGACTATTTGACGCAGCGCATCAGCATTGCCATAACAGCGTCGTGTACTTACTTACATCTTGTGGGACCCCTATGATGGCACTCTTTGCCCACATTGTATCTGACATAGGATACACGTGCTTGTCCAGTCCCACTTCAAGTAGGCAGATTTGGGGCGCAGTGTGGTGTTTCTGACGCGATCTGTCAATTTTAGGTACTTTTAAAGTTCTTTCAACTAATTGCTATCTGTGTATCGCTAACTGTACTGTAGTGGTTTAAAAATAAGCAGTGACAACCTTACCCTATAAATAATATATTAATTTGAGCGATACCAAATTTACACTAGATTTTTACGATGTCAATTTTACCCGGTGACATTTTTACCCTAACCCACCCAGATTACCAGAATACTCTCTCGCCCTCTGGCAGATTTCAATATCATCATCATCATCATCATCATCAGCCTATATTAGTCCACTGCTGGACATAGGCCTCCCCTAATGAGCGCCATAGCGCCCTGTTTTCAGCTTGACGCATTAGGGCGCCCTCCGGCCAGGTGGGATGACGATCTGCGAAAGACTGCAGGCAGATGCTGGTTTTCAATATGCATGTGAGGAAAGTTATTTTGTGCATGTGATCTGTAAATGTATTTTTATTAAATATCCTCAATACAGCCCTGTGTAACGAGTAAACGTAAACATGTTTATCGCTCGTCCGTTTCTCGACAGATCTCTTCAAACGCTTTGTATCTTCAGCTTACATCTTATTTACATGGTAATTTCACTTCAGGCGTCTTGCTCTTTGCTTTTCCATTGAAAAACAGCTTCGCTTGCTGCCTATGTGAAATATATAAGCACGCGATTTGCGTAACGATAATGGAGCAGGCTTGGGTCCAGCAGTGGACCCAATATGGTGAGGCTGGTGAGGTGATAATAGAGTGGGCCCAAGCAAGGACTTTGATAATACGGATTATCGTCGAATTTTTAGACAAAATCTTGTGCTTGCCGATGCTTATTGTCCGTTCTCCTCGTGCACCGGAGTAAAGACGATTTTATACCTAATGATAATATTGTAGCAAAGTGAGGCAAAAAGGGTAAGTAGATATAGTTGATGGGTGATTCTTGCTCTACACACAGTAGATGGTACTTAACGTGAGCGATACTGTCCCCCAAGTCAATACAGAGAAATTATATTTCTGTGGATACATTTCAGTTACGTTAGATAGCAACAGTCTACAGTCATCACAATTGATTTCATCTACCTACTTCTTGATTGATCTCCCTGATTCGCAGATACCTTAATATTATTTCCTTGATTTCAAGTATCTTGGTATAGAATCATCTAGGTACTAACATAAAATGTGATCAGTAGCTAACAACCTTTAACATATAATTTAACTGGAGCTTAAAAGCTCACAGTCCTATAAACAGAACCTTATCCCGGTTTCAGTTCCAACATTTCAAATATGGAGTGGTAGTAATTTAATAACATCAAATTCGCTGCATTTCAGATAAATTCACTCTACGGATTCTGTTTTTGACCGCAAATGCATGAGCTTTCTGGATTATTTAAACGTATTCTAACTTCAAATGTAAGCGGGTTAACTACGAACCCAGTTTGTGTTGGAATTGGAAGACACACGTCTCAGCTGCGTAGGTCATGTCATGACGGGTAGGACGCATTGATTTAAAACTTTAGTTTTCAAGCATTGCGGTATGGATGACGAGATGACTCGGCGTAGTTATCCAAAGGCTGCTCAGCCTAGCTGGCCTCTGTGATCAAATGCGGTGAAAAATTAATACAAGCTAGTTACCTCGTACCTCGTAGCCATTGATTTATTAAAAACGAAGATGAGGCACTGGTTGCTCGAAAGTGGCAACCTCAAATTGTGTAAAATTGTGTTCTCCCACATCAGTCACCGTCTGACTGGCGGCACGGGCGGTCGTGATTCGCGTGAAATATTGTTGTCTCAGTCTCACTTCGGTCCTAGATACGTCTTTCCATCTTTATTCTTCTTTGTATTGCACGGGACTGAAAATATAACTGTGAGCGTATGTGTTTGCGTGTAGTTGTAACACATGCCAATTTTTGAGTAAGCGCTGGGAGAACGTAACCTATCTTCCCTTTTTAAATCAATGCTCGTAGCTATGGTGTCATCTCAGAGCTTGCAAATTTGCTCCCCTTGGAGTCGAGACCTAGGTCCGTGGGGTACCGAAGTGTAATGTGGACGACTGGCATTGATATGGATCAGTTGAGCTAACTGTACATTTTTTGTTACAATCTGCAGTTAGATCAATTGTTTAAATTCTAGTTCTAATTTGTTTCTATTAGGTATTTGATTAATTATAATTTTCTTTGTTTATAATTAAAATGGAGGCAGTTAGCACAGGACTGTGCACAGGACCGTGGTGGATGGCACAAACTTCGGGAGACCTATACCCAGCAGTGGGTAAAATCGGGCTGTGGATGATGAAGATGATGAATATAATTAAAATAAATTTAATAACGCGTAAATTTAGGCTAAAATTCAATTTACCTAAGCCACACGCAAATCCATAATGAATTTTCTAATTGAAATGTCACATGCAGTCTGAATATTAATTTCTCGCATGTCAATTTATGCGCCATCGGCATTAAATTCGCCAATTATGCTGGATTAGATTATTGACAAATTTCAATAAAATCTATGTTTGTTTACATTACTCTATTGAAATAACAATAGGTTAATTCGTTACCCACATAGTTTCATAAAATGAACGCCATTGTATCAAATTCCATTGTGTTCGAGTGTTAAAGTTGTGTGAAATCAAAACTTAAAAGCATTATGCTACATAAGTTCTCTTTGTGCGAAATTCGTTGAGTCAGCCATGCTGGGAGAGTCATGTACATATACTTACGGTTCTGGAATCCAAGATTTTTTTTGTGAACAAAGACTTTTGTGAACTATGGACTTATCTGGTAGGTTGGTACTTAGGTGGTAGGTAAAAAAAAACTGCTAACAAAAACGAAAAAAGCTAGGCTAAAAGCAAAAACAAAAACTTCATGAACGCACACACTCGATAAAAGCGAATCCGAGTTGATGAATGAATTACTATCAGTGGATACCTGTAAATGGCACATGGAAATTTATATTAGTATTAAGCCCTATCTAAGTTTAATTTGCTAGTGTTTTACCAGAAAGAAAGAAAGAAAAAATTTTTAATAAATGAAAAGATGAAGGAAAGCGGTCAGAACCAAACATTGTTATGATTCGAACTTTAATAATATTTAATAATATTATTTGTTATTATAATGTTCTTTTTCGGCCCAGAACAGGACCGAGGCAAATGGCATAATCTTAGAGAGGCCTGTGTCCAGCAGTGGGTCGACAAGGGCTGATGATGATAATTGTGTTCTTTCAAACACCCTTGACTGCTACTACGTTTGCGTTTTTTAAAATTAAATTTTGGTAACCTTTGTTCACAAAATATATATAGTATTCTGGAACCAAGCGTAGGTTAGTTTAGTATATTCTAATTTTATTCATATTCTTAGTGTGTTGTGTTCTGTTGTGAGATATCGCAGTCGGATAGTAGAATCAGCCCATTTGTAGAATGGCTAGGCCGATTGCAAAACGAACGCTGGTTTCTTGGGAATGAGAACTTAATATATAAATAAATCATGTTGGATAATTCACATAACATTATCTAGCCCCAAACTAAGCAGAGCATGTGTTATGATATATCTGCAGACACATTTTGTCCCGAGGTTTTCTCTTATTATAATTTATTACATTCAGAGCTGTGTGCTGGCTTAGAATTTGCACCACCCCAACTCTTCCCGCGGGTGTCGTAAGAGGCGACTAAGGGATATACACCGGCGGCGGCGGGTGGCAGCGCCCTTGAAGAACAATTCTAGCACCGAACTGCTATTCCAACCCGCATGCCCAAAGTGGGGATTATGAGCATCAGTATAATCCGATAAAGCGCTTATTAGGGAGAGCCTTGGGTCTAGCAGTAAAAAAATAAATCAATAAAAATCATTTATTCAGAACCTTAGTTTCTGTGATCTGTGTTCAGAACATTTTACAGGGAGGTTCATTAATACGTATTGAAACGATGACACTACCGAAGCTTTACAAACTGTGTGGTAGTGTCAACGCCCAACTCCTAGATTACTGAATAATGAAATGAAATTACAACATAATAATATTATTTGTGAGTCTTTGAGTGTGTAGCTGTGTGTGTGTGTATATGTGTGGTGTATGTGTATGTGGTGCCTGGACACTTGGTGCTCCTGAGGACACCGGTCTCTTAAGAGTTCGGGCAACAGGAGCTTCCAAAATGCGTGAGTGTGTGTTTGAGTTCGTGTGTGTGTCTCTATGAGCAGTGGACCAATAGGCTGTCAAGGTCATTTGAAGTTTCTTATCTATACTAATATTATGAAGAGGAAAGATTTGATTGTCTGTCTGTTTGTTTGTATTGAATAAGGCTCCGAAATTATTCGACCTATTTAAAAAATTATTTATTTATTTATTTAGCACACTTTTCAGAGAGTGACATTGGCTATATTTTATCCCGGAATTCCCAAGGGAACGGGAACTACGCGGGAAACCGCGAGGAGCTTCGTGTTAACACATTCGACTCCTTCACACTTTACTCTCTGCTCTATCGCCAAACCACCATACATCGTACCACAGAGCCCACCACGGGGGTCACCGGCATTACACATGCGCCATAGGTGAACCCACGCAGCGGGTTTGCGGCATTAGGTATGTGGTTGTGACATTCAATTGCATTTTCTCAACAATAAGACACTTTCAGGAGTTCATGTATAGTTTTTTGTGATTTAAGACTTAAATATTTCTACTCGTTGTGCATTTTAGTCTGGAAAACTGTGTAGTTTAGGAAAAATTGGTGTGCAACATTTTTAAGTTTTTTTAAATTATGAGAACTTTTGGAAGGAGATTTTAAATGTTTATGAAAAGTGTTCTGATAAAATTATTTTATTTTAAATACACTAGCAATAGATCTAGTTTTTTTATTTAAACTACCTTCAACTATTTGAGTCATATTAAAAAAAAAAAAATATGACTCACGTCACAACGTGACGCGAGAACCCACAGGTTCTTGATACAATCAGGGTTGTAAACAAAACAGTTTTTTTTAATATTTTATAAATCAAAATGTTTAACACTAGGTACTGTTTTTTTTAGATTGTTTTTGTTTACTTTTTACCTTTAGGGATCAATTTCAAATCAATTATAGCGAATAATAAAATAATCCATTTCTAAACTATTTCCTAATTCACATTAGTAAATATTAACATAACGATAAATATTTACTTTATGTTGCGTATCTCAGTAACTATCTTCTAATTATTAAAAAATATTGTTATTATTAATCAATACAAAACAGTTTACATACACCTTGTATGTAGTGTAGTGTAGGTAGGTAGAGAACTTGAGAAAAAGCAAGGAATACCCACTAATCCAGTGAATTACTTTTTCCGAAAGCCGACATAAGGACTTTCCACTTGAAAAAATATTTTAAGCTATTGAGAGCCCTACATATTTATTCGTTTGAATTTATTTCCATTCATTTTCAATTAAGGGTATAGTTTTAAACCCTGTTTTTTCAAACCCTTTAAAACTTTTTAAACTGTGTTTTAAACACTTAATAAAAAACATACGTTTATAATAAAGTTTTATTACTTAAAACTTCTAAAAACTTTCAAACGTGTTTTAAAAGAACTTGTTTTAATCATGCCAAACCCGGGTACAATAGAATAAACTAACATACAATAAAATGAACCCTCATCCAAATGTTTGCTACTCCTGAAAGATGACCCACGACGTGGGTCCTTGGCATGGCAGAAGAAGTAAAAATTCAATTCAAATTTAAACATTCTAAAACTAAAAACCAACACCCATACAAGGAAAAGGCTCGTTGCAATAGTACGTTCATTTATTTTCATATTAAACTATGGCGTATTGGGAAAGAAAAACCTGGTTAAAAAATGAGCCCGCGTCGTCGTGGGCTCCGCGCTCCTCGAATGTGACAGAGTCGAGCCCTCGACGTGGGTCACTGGCGTCGAATGTGTATAATGTAAAGTTTAGCCATATTGTACCTTAACACTAAAGTCATTTTTAATGGTATTATAATAGAGCACTCCAATATTTCAGCACAGTTTCACACGCCATGATCACGGAAAACAAAATAATAATGAGCGGAAATATTTGAAAGCTCAAAACTCAAATCATGGTAAATCCCGGTGTAAATTACTTTAGCCATATTCTACAATAACTGCCGTATTTATTTGAGCTTACAAAATAAGCACTTAAGTAAGGGACGTCATTGCGTGGGAATGCGTGTTTCAAAGTTGAACTTAACCTGTAATTTTAAGTCTATTTGAGGAGGCAGCCATAATTAGTTTCAACTTTTAAGCAATCATTAGGCGAACTTTCAAAAGTCAAAGGAAGGTGCTTAGAATTTCCTCGCTCACTTTCCTTCGTAAGGTCGTATACAGAAAGAAAGCTGGAAACTTATAAGCGCTTACCGGCGCTTGACAGCGCTGGTCCGTTCTACACAAAGGAGCTGGTTGTCGCAGTTGTTTATAAATTTTAGATGGCAGCGCCCAGCGCTGACCAGCGCGTGTTGAAGCTTGTCGGCACTTATCGGCACCGTTCAGTGCGTATCGCCGCGCGTTCATATAATATCCTGCGCGGCTTACCAGCGCTGTCAAGCGCCGGTAAGCGCTTATAAGTTTCCAGCTTTCTTTCTGTATACGGACTAATGAATGAATGACAGAAACTCAATAAAGGCACACACCAACTGAGGCAGGAACATGTTAGTATGTTAGCATCGATGTAAAAACAGGGGAGATGATGCACTGGCTTCTTGAAGGTAGCAGCCTTAAATTAGGTCCAATTGTGTCCTCCCACCTCAGTCATAGTCGGCACGGTGTCGCGTGCTGGTGGTCGGTTTTCGAGTGCTAATTGTTGTCTCGGTCACACTTCGGTGTATGTACGTCTTCCATCTATGTTGTTCATAAGTATGTAGGTCTGTTGCAAAAGATTGGAAAAAGCGTGTCTTTGCGATTAGTTGGAACTTGGAACACAACACAGGCCATTTATTGAGTTAGCACTGAACGTACGTAATATACCTAGGTAGTATCTAGAAAATATATATTTAGGAATCTCCTAAACATGGCAGTCACTGCCCGGCGCTCATTGCGGGATGCCTATGTACAGCAGTGAACTAACATGGCGTCATGATGATGGTGATCAAAAGAATTTCGATAAAAAAAAACCGGCAATGTATTATAAATACCGATATGTCTTAATAATTAATTTTGTTTTGAAAAACCGACTTCAATTTTTACGGTTTTTTCATGAATTTTCATGGATCCCAGTGTCAGACAGAACAGAACTGAACAAAATTAAAATGGGACCCAGCTTTCATATAAATAAAAGTCAGTGGTCAGTACAGCAGTGGACTAATCCGGGCTGTTGAGGTTGAGGTTCCTGAATTTAAATGACTAGGTATAAAGATTATCTCATACAGTGAAATTTGAACTACGAGTATATGTTGAATTTATAATTGAAGAAACGTATAGATTACCTGTTGTCTGCAGCCACCCGACGGATTTTTTTGGCTTTGTAGTAATGGATAGGTGAAAAAATTTAGGAAGCTATAATTGTAACTAAAGGCAATTTAATTATCTTTTTCAATTCCATTTAGTCGGGGGTTTTGCAAAAATTATTTCTTCCTTTTTCGATTTAGTACACACTATTTATTATATCCGTCGTGGGTTTTTCAAAATTTTATTTTGATTTTATTTTTAACTTTTTAGAGATTTTCTACTTTACTTACAGCCGATTTTTCGAACGCAGATCATCCTTTTCATTAATTAATCAATGGTCAACTCTTTAATAAAGTGTATAAATTTAATATTTAACAAGTCAAAATTAAACACGTCATGGTTTTTGACAGTTTTCAATGACAATCTGTCAAAAATTCCTCACTTGAGATGTGAGATGTGCATGAATTTCATTTGCGTTTGAATACTCGGAAGTTTAACTTTCGGAAACTGAACTGAAGGGTGAGTTTGACGACAATATCGAGACGTCTCAGTTTCCCATAGATTTTAGTACAGCGCCCCATCTCCCCGTATCGTGCGGACTGGGAACTACGTAAATCCCATACAAATATGAGACGTACGATCATGTCTCGTTACTATCGTCAAATAGGCTTTCTTTATGTTAAGTTTTGAAATCGTTGCGTTTCGTTTCACAATAACCGTCAAAACAACAAAAAAAGAAAAATTGTGATAGTCAGGTTGATAAGGTAAAGGAACGCTTTTCGCCTAGATAAATGTGTTGACCATAGACAAAATTCAACTCACTTAGGTAGAGATTTAGGTAGTGCAACTAGCTATGTAGCGTCAGAGTTACATACGTTCTATAATAAAGATTTACTTGAGCAGAGATTCTAAGCTTGAGTAGAACTCACAAAATGACTGCATAAGTAAAGCATGGGGAAGCCTATACAATACGGACCTTAGTAAAGCAAGCTGAGTGAACCTTACATTAGTAGTATACCGACATCAGAGGCACGCCCTTTTTGTAATTATTTTATTTTAATTACTATTATGTTATTATTAAATTAGCAACGCACCGCGTTGCCTAGCAACGAAGTGTGTTGGCAAACACGTCTATAAAGGTACAAAGGTTGCCTGGAAGAAATCGCTCTTAGCGATGAGGCCGCCCATTGTGCAACTGTTTTTGTGTTTGTGTTTTCTTTTCTGTATTTCTGTATCTTGGTGTGCAATAAAGAGTATTTGTATTGTATTGTACAAAAATATTTTTTTAAAACGTCGATTGCAGCGCCCCCTGGTGAGCAAACACCATAAAACTTTGCTAAGAACCATCGCCAATGAACCCCATACCTTATACTGAAAACTGTGTCTCAATCGAACAAACCGTTCTGGAGATAAGTGGCAACATTGGTTTTCACTAAATACACATATAACAGCGCCCCCTGGTGAGTGAAGACAATAAAAACTAGCTAAGAATCATCGCCACCAAATTTCGAACCCGAAACTGAAAACCGCACCGTAATCGGTCAAGCCGTTTGGGAGATAATTGGGAACATTGCATTTTGCACATACATACATACATACATACATACATACATACATACATACATACATACATACAAACAACATCACACCCTAAACGCATATACCGTCTCCGTTCCGTCGCGGGTAAAAAAGAACCATGAAGATCGGACCACCCAGTCAAAAGTTCTGAGGTAACAAACATAAATATAATATATATATAGATATACAGTCGAATTGATAACCTCTTCCTTTTTTGAAGTCGGTTAAAAAAGGCTCAGAAGTCCGGTTCACTTAATTGTAACCGGGCTCCTGAGACTACACCAATCTCAAACTCAAACTCAAAATGCTTTATTTCCATAAATACAATAAATGTACACTTACAAAAGGACACATCATATTAAAATATAGACTGACACGGAAATAAAGTGGCATTTTTGATTTCGATCGCTTCGGTATGTAGACTAAAGTAAAGAAACGACGAAGAAACCTTTAGCCTGTTAGTTGTTATTTTTCGAGTTGGAGCAAAATCCGTCCCAAGCTTTTTTTATCCTCTAGATAATCTGATATTTTATAGTAAGCCTTTTTGCATAGTAAAGTTTTGACAATTGTAATTTTACTAAGGTACATCTATGGTAGGCATGTATGTAGGTACAAATCGGTACTTATCCAACTCTGCAGCTGACATTGAGCCTAAATTAATCCCAAATCATGATCAAAGTGTTTGCTAATTAAATCAATTCCGATTTCTAGACAAAAGGATTCCTGGAATTTAATTTGAACGTATAATCCAGAACCTTGAGTCAAGATAATGAATTCAGTGTCAAATGACTAGCATCTCAGTCTTGAGGATGCTGAAAAGCGGTCACCGTCATGAGCCGCACGTGACTGACATGCATAATGTGATCTATGATCTATGCGGTGTTGGGATGACTCATGTCATGACTCACGTAATAGAGGGCACTCAATCATTGATTTAAAAAGGGAAGATAGGTTACGTTCTCCCAGCGCAGCGCTTACTCAAAAATTGGCATGTGTTACAACTACACGCAAATACATACGCTCACAGTTATATTTCCAGTCCTGTGCAATACAAAGAAGAACAAAGACGGAAAGACGTATCTAGGACCGAAGTGAGACTGAGACAACAATATTTCACGCGAATTACGACCGCCCGTGCCGCCGGTCAGACGGTGACTGATGTGGGAGAACAAAATTTTACACAATTTGAGGTTGCCACTTTCGAGCAACCAGTACCTCATCTTCGTTTTTAATAAATCAATGCACTCGATTGATGTTTTTTATACATCAAAGTATGATTATACAGATGATCCATAACGTTTTTAGTTGAGAATGCAGATTTATAGAGCTGAGAAATCCTTAAAATTTTACAGTGCATTTTTTTTTGTTCTACGATAAAAATTTACGAAATTATGAACGAATTACTAGCGAAGTTCATTGAGCGACCGCCGCCGCCGCCGTTGCGTGTGACATCAAAGTGGAGTTTTATAATCTATTTTCATTTTACAACGAAAAAATAAAATGTAGTACCTAGGTAGTCTAAGATATTTTTAATATGAGAGATAAGTATGTACCTTACCTTAGTCACTATTATTTAATATAACAAACTACCTAGTAACAAAGTATGGAGTAATAATCTGAAATAAAAGAATTTGAACTTAAATTTGAAAAAACCATGCAATGTAACGTTCTACCAAAGTGCCACCGCTTTTCCAAAACCGTTCTCTGTGAATCTGTTATGAATGGCTCTCCTTACCTTGAGGTTTAGCTTACATATTTATAAAGATCTTAAGCTGGCACAAAGCTAAGGCGAAGACCATTACGGCTCCTTCGTTATGCATTCAGCTTGGCCCATAGTTGTGCGCCCTGTGCTTCCGTATTTTACCCGACTGCGCAAGGAGGGTTTTGTTTTTCGAGAGTATAGGTAGGTACCTGTACCGTGTCCATTTTGAATGAAGCATGTTAGTAAACAAACTACGACACAACACACAAGTACGTTACGGTTAGCGGTTTGTATGAGGTTTCTTTGGCACGCCCGCCCTACAACAAACAGGTGGATGGAATTTGACATGAGAGGTGTCTGAATCCTGATAATACTAATAATAGGAGTGAAAGAAGAAATAATTCAAGAAGTGCTGCGAAAAAAATGTAATAAAAATTAATGAGTAAACTTTACGGGTGTACTCGTATGGGTATGGGCCACAGATCTGAGAAACTAAGCTCTATAGCTATAAGCGACTATAGCTCTGTGGTATGGGCGCATGCTGCGCATAAGTTGGACTCAAAAAGTCACAAACATTGACGTCCTGGAACGAATAGGACTCAAAAGACTTAACCTGAGGGCCTAGACAATGTAACAATCGACGTTAAAAGCGATTGTAGAAAAGTCCAAATATGTATGAGTTTGACATGTGCCTTAGATATGTCACGTGATCTGTTTCGAATTTTTCCCTACAAATCTTTCATTTATTTTCAATTCGCTTCATAACGAATGCCGGTTGGCTACGCCCTCTGGTAAGAACCATCAAACAGAGAAAAGTTGCCTACCTAGGCTTGCCCTGGATAAGGAAAAATTCAAGAGCATGACCGCCGACCTTCAGTAATGGAGAGGCACTATAAGAAGAAGAAGAAACTTTACGGAATAGGTTAATTTTACCATCAAGATACATGCAAGTAGGTACAGTCAGCGTCAAATTGATATGAGCGTCTAGAGCACCTAGTCAAAATGATCTGACCAACAGATAAAAGCAATTTGATATTGCAGTTCGAATCATCATCATGGTTGTAAGCACCCAAGGTGTTCAAAATATCTTACTACTTATTGTTTCATATTTATATGAGCAGTTTCTTTTTATGTTTGTTGCCTCAGAACTTTTGACTGGGTGGCATGGTGGTCTGATTTTCATGATTCTTTTTGTATTTGAAAGCCGATGCTTCCCCTGCGGTCCCATTTTAATTTGGTCCGGTTCTGACGTTGGAGTCCATGACAAAACTATATAATTGAAGTCGGTTTATAGTTTTTTTGTTCAAACAAAATCAATTATTTTTAATTCTACCTATCAATATTATATGTATTATAAGGCGTCTACCTCAGTCTTGAATTTTCACTTTTCAAGGAAAACTGCGCGCCAAAATTTGTTGACAAAGTTACAAGTTAGTCAGGTTTTTGTTCTCTTGTAATATATTATATTTTACGAAGGCGTTGTAAACCAAGTTCTCATCACATCAGACACCTGAATCTAACACGAGTCCGGAGTAAATGAGATATTCCAATTGAAACAGACTGACCCCAATTAAACATTGTTGACGCAGGGGATGAAATGACACCCGTCGGGGCGAGATGGGACGAGATGGGACAGGTGGGCACGTGAGGGTTAACAGCGGTGAGTGATGGCGATGATTAAATTTCATTGTAAATGATGTAGGTAGATCTAGCTACCGCCCGAAATATTGCAAGTGTTTTTAACCGATTTCAATAAAAGAAGGTTCTTAATTCGACTGTATTTTTTATGTTTGTTACCTCATAACTTTTCATTGCGTGATCCGATTTTGATGATTCTTTTTTTTATTTGAAAGCTGGTGCTTCCCGTGTGATCCTGAATGTTTTGATAATGGTATCCATGAGAAAACCGTACAATTGAAGTCGCTTTATAGTTTTTTTTAATAAGCCCAAATATTTCATAGCAGCCTCGTCTTGATATTCGGTTTTAAGCCTGGAATAAGGTAGAAGGTAACACAGTTGGTAACATTTCGCATGAAAATGTAACAAACATAACATACTTACCTACCTACATGCGGTACATTAATATTCAGGTTCAGGTATAGGTAGACTGTATTGTAATCACAGAGCCATAGCTTAGTTTCTGAGATCTGTGATTGTAATGCTTATCGCATTACAATACAGTCTACCTATTTCAGTCTACTGATAAACAGAGTACTCCTGATAAGATCCTTATCATAAGGAGGGCAATGCTTATAATCCCCACGCTGGACATGCGGGTCGGGTCGCAATTCAGAGGCAGAACTTATTCGGCAAAACAGAAATACAGAGAGCACTGCTACCTGCCCCTCGGTCGATACCTCTTAGGGGCCATTCAAGTATTAATAAGCACTATAGGGGGCGGGGGATCTTTGCTTTGCTTATTTTTGATGACATGGGAGGTAGGGGACCCCCCTACCTCCCATGTCATCAAAAATAGGTAGGGGGGTCTAGTAATGATTATGTCATCCGTTGTTATTTACTTTTTTACACATTTAGGAACTCACACAATCATTGTCTATGCTTGAAACCTGCAAAGTTATTATAGTTTTAAAGTCAAACTACGCAATTTTATTTGTATAGGTCAAAAAAAACAGGAGAGTCATAAAAACGATACAAGTATCCATATAACGAGGCCATGTACAATTTAATTATTTACAATATATATTATTTTTAGTTGTACACAAAAAAAAACAACCCACGCTGTGTATGTTTGTACTTTGTTTTTTTTGTTTCATTATGAGTTATTTGTCAACCGTTATTGTTTTTTTGTTTTTGTATGTTTTTATTCGTTGATTGTTTTGTGTCTTAGTAGATGTGTTATCATCCGTGACGTCACCAAATGGCTCTGTCGGAAGACCAGCGTTGATTGTAACGTGTTTACAACCAGCTCATGCTGAGATAGAGACCGTTTTGTGACTCTAATCAACAGATGCTTTGTCTTTTATTTTAAGCCATATATGTTTTCTTTGTTGATTAAGTTACAAATAAAATAATATTCTATTCTATTCTATTCTATTCTGAAATCGAAACGCATTTTCGGGGCTTCTATCGTCTGTTCTAAAAGAGGAGAGTCGTGGGAAGTGAGGGCACTCGTGAGCCAATTTGACAACTTTTGTTGCGTTGACAACACTACACCGTCATTGCAGTACGACTAACCCCCGGTTTCTCGAACGCTTGTCACACTGAATGGATAGTCAACGGCTTGTTATATACGCACTGCGGAATCTGACAGCGTGAATTCGAGAAACCGGGGGTAAAACTTTTAGTTCATCAAAACGCCACGACTCTCTTTTTGAACAGACTCTACGTAAGATTATAATATTTCTGTACCTTACTCTGTTGAATACCGCGTCAGTAAAATTTGTTCAAATGAGTAGGTACCTATTTTGCTGTAGATACGTTATTAATAACTTATAGTTCTCTACCCTAAATCTATTTTTTTATTTCTAGAATTATAACTTCTAATCATCGAGTTTGAATCCTATTTCTAATACAATAGGTAGGTACTAATCGCAATTTTTATCCGAATATCAAGGTAATCTAATACAATAAAAATAAAATTATATTTCTTTCTTTCTTTCTTTCTTACAAAAATGTTTACGTAAGCAATGGGGGAGTAAGTAAATGTAATAAATCTGCTTACGTACCTACTACTTGACGGCCCCATAGTGGCCCATAGTCTCTTACGGGACCCGCGCCCCGGGTAGAGTTGGAGTAGTGCTTATTCTAAGCCGGCACCACACAACACGGCCATAGGTATTCATTCAGTTTTTTTTTTATTATAATAAATACCAACCGGACCAAGAAGTCCCAGACCAACCGGATAACCGGAAAAAATATGTATGCACAGATCGTTCCAAAATTTTGTCCCTAAGCAAGCCGCTTCACTCACAGAGGTCGTGAATTTGCGCCAAATTAAGATGTTTTTTACATTGGCTTTGATTATGTACCTACCTTTGTTAGGCTATAGGGTGGTATCGATACCTGGACAGAGTTTTCGCTGAAAAACCAATACCTACTGAAACAAACAGACCAAGTTTGTTGTGAAACAAATAGAACAAGCTTGTTGTGCTGTTGGCAATTAAATAATGGTAATTAAATATCTATTACTAAAACTACCACGGAATAACAACACACCGAAACATAAGCTTTCAAAGCGGAAATAAATACAAAACAACCTGCTCAAATGAGTCAACAACCGGTCTCGTGAGCCGTGCTTGACTCATGCATTGTCGACATTGCCAGCATTATTCAGTAATCCCTTGAAATAAACATGAGTGTGGAATTAGCCGGTGGATGCCGCAGAGCTTGCATGTATACGAAGGGACTTCAGTCGCTGGGGTAAGGGTAAGTAACTCTGTTCTTGAGTGGAGTCTGCGATTCTGCCAATGTTAGTGTTCCTACACGCCTTACTTCGGCATGCTGCACTGACTTGCAAAATACTGCTAGCAGACCATAGCAGACGCTCAATGCGGCTGATGTCAGGAGGCTGTGCTATAATATACCATGGCCTCCCTTGATGAGTAGAGTACCATTATTATGGTATTCATCAAGGGAGGCCATGTTGATCCAGAAGTGGACTTGTAGTGCTGATAACGATACCAGAAAGGTACCTATATTGCTTGCTATCTGAGAAACTTAATCAATATTCGAAATACTTAAATTTTGTGTAGATTCAAATTATAAATTCTGATGATTTGTGCAAGTTAGCGCGGATTAGGTAAAGCGTACCGTGTTATGTCTTGTTCATTCTACCCCACCCAATATCTTTGGCAAATCCCGCGCAAATTACTTGAACCGTTTTACATTTTTATTACACCGTCACATTTCTTTCCCTATTATTCGTTTACGCATATTTTTACGACATTATCGTATGGTATCCCGACATTACTTTTTACGATATTAAACTCAGTGTAATAAAGTGTCAGCCGAGTTAGCGTGTCTTGTGTACCTAATCTCGAATAACGTATGGTTTTGCGAGGAAAGTGGCCGAGCTTAAGTTAGAATCAGACTGAGCCTAAGCAACGTATCACATAATGTTATTTATATTATAATATAATAATGTGTCGGATGGCGTGATGTAGTTACGCTTAAATCTCAAGGACCTTGTGATATTATGTGGAAACTGGCCATATTCAGTAATCAAAAAACCTAAAGTCTATAGGTAGGTACCTAATTGGTTTTGTTTTAAAGAATTATAAACCGACTTAATTATATGGTTTTTCATGGATCCCATCGTCATAACTGGACCAAATTATATAATAAATAAAATAGGACCACATGGGAAGCACCAGCTTTCAAATAAAAAAAGAATCATGAAAATCGAACCACCCAGTCAAAAGTTCTGAGGTACCTAAAAAACATAAAAAAATTAAAACAAAATACAGTCGAATTGAAAACCTCTAAAATATTAAAAAATTGTGTATTTTTATGGCAGCAATCACAGACACGAATACTCTGGTACTTATTTCAAAATGTTATTCCTTGTAGTAAAACTTAAAACATTCCATTTTATTTTACCTATTTTTTAGGGTTCCTTGCCTCGAAAGGAAAAAAACGGAACCCTTATAGGATCACTTTGTTGTCCGCTCGTCTGTCAATAATTTTTTTCTTAGGAATGCGTGGAGGTATCAAGCTGAAATTTATAGGAAATACTCAGGTCTATTTGGAGCTGTGAAGATACAGCCGTTTATGCCGCTTTTTTCCGCAAATTTTCGACACTCGTAAGGGAATCTTTTTAATTCTAATTACTTCCCGTGAACTCAGAATCTTGAAAGGTACGAAGCAAATCATAAATTTTTAGTTACATCATTATTATGTAATAAAAAAAAATAAATCTAAACCCATGAACGCGTAGAGGTATTGATACGGTACGGAACCCTTCGTGCGCGAGTCCTACTCGCACATGGCCGGTTTTTTTTACTTATCATTCTATGTCCCATGGCCCCCTAGGGCACATACAACGTAAGTGTATGCAATTAATAATGTTGGAAGTTACCTTATACCATCTAGAACCTACTAACAAAAGCTCAGCATAATTTAGGGATTAAAGAAACAAATATTATGAAGGAGTGTACCTCTTTAATTATTCTATAGACGATTTTTTATTTGATATTCCAGTGGTAATGTCCTAACAAAATTATCTTGTCTAATTTAATATTTCAGTAGCTACCAACCATTATGGTTTATAAAAAATTCAGCAGTTCGCAACGACCGTTACATGTTGAAGTAGTTGAATAAATATGTGTTATAGTACATTGTTACCCAAGGGATGAAAGAAACCTAATTAGACCCGAGACGGGGTTTGGCGCCCGAGCGTAGCGAGGGCGCTATTAGTTCGAGGGACTAAATGTTTCTTTCACCCGAGGTAAACACTGTGCTTTTCATTACGAATACAAGGAAAGTAAAAATAAAAATGAATGACCTAATACATAAATCAACAACTTACATAACATATTTATTTAAAGTCTATGGTAAAATTAGAGCAATTATTAGTTATAGTGAAAGGTTTTTTCCAACTACCTCTTGAGAAGTGAAAACTTTGTTTTTTTTTGTTAAATCCATCATTTTGCCTTTTGATAATCGATGTTAGTAGTAATGTTATCTTTAACATAAGATATACGCTCCATAATATTGAAGGTTTGTAAGTCTTTGAGAATTCGTGTAACAAACAATACCTTCTTGATACGTTCATTTTGATTTAGGTGGTAAAAGGTTTGCCACTACTGCTTTAGCCTCTTCTTTTATAAATTCAGGCGTTTAATTTATGTCTATATTACTGTCTGAACTCATTGTAATAAACAAAACAACGAAAAATCAAATGAAGATAGGATTGCCGTTTTCCCGCTGTCTTTTTATTAGGTATAAACATTGATTTAAAAAGGGAAGATAGGTTACGTTCTCCCAGCGCTTACTCAAAAATTGGCATGTTTTACAACTAGACGCAAACACATACGCTCACAGTTATATTTCCAGTCCTGTGCAATATAAAGAAGAACAAAGACGGAAAGACGTATCTTATACTGTGTCCATTTTGAATGAGGCATAAACGTAAACAAACCGCCCATACTTAACCTAAAATTCACTTTGTTGGCGCGTCCTTTTATACGTAATTTACATTACTTGTCGATTTTAGATCCTCCCTTCAATAAAAATTGCTTACCATTATATCTGAAATTCGACGCCAAGCAAGTGAGATTTTGTTATTTGTGTCGTACTTTGTTTACTAACATGCTTCATTCAAAATGGATAAACCATAGGACCGAAGTGAGACTGAGACAACAATATTTCACGCGAATCACGACCGCCCGTGCCGCCGGTCAGACGGTGACTGATGTGGGAGAACACAATTTTACACAATTTGAGGTTGCCACTTTCGAGCAACCAGTACCTCATCTTCGTTTTTAATAAATCAATGGGTATAAACAATCTTCTTGATAGATGGCATGGTACAATAAACATGGAAGAATACCGAGATCTATTCTACCATTAGTTTTTATCATTTCAAAAATGGTAAATATTTTGCCGAAATCTATGTTATTTTAAAGAGATAGTTGAAAGTAAATTATAATTATGGCATTTTACCTTTAATTTATTTCAATTTTACATCATGCTGTAATTGAATAGCTGTATGATTTGCGTCAAACCAGACGCAAAAGCCATCTCACAAGAAGTTGAAGTTGAGTGGCTGTAAAGAAAGGTAGAATGCATGGTTCAATAGAAAAGTGAGGTGGCAGCTGTCATTTGTTTTGTACTTGTCATTACTTTTCTTCCCTAGGGAGAAAAAGTATAACTTTCATCCCGCTGCGCAGGCAACTTCTGACCTACTTTCAGAGTAAGTAATGAAAAAAAATTTATACCACCTGTTTTCCCTTAATAGGAGAAATATTCTTGTAAAAAGTAAAACAAACTGACCCACTTATGTATTTACAAGTTCATTTATAATAACAGGGGTGGCGAACCTTTTTAAAATAGTGTGCGAATCTTTTACGCTTTGCCGGCTTTTGCAATATTCAATGTAAGTATTAGCGGAGTGCCGACATAAAAAAATCCTATGCAATTAAGTCGCTTATACACGAACACCTTCATGGCCCAAGACGCAGGTGCCAGTCTCTATCTGCGTGGAGCTGCGGCGGCGCGCCCCTGCGGGTCGCACCGCAGAGCTGGGCAGTGAATGCGTTAACGACGACTTATTATAAATTTGCGTATTTTATGAGTACTTTGCATTTTGTAGCCGAAATTAAAACAACAACAACCATAATAATACAATAAGTATTGTCAAACCTTGATCTAACGAGATGTGCGGAAGCTGTAACGCGACTTACGCGACATTATTATTATAGCGAAAAAAAAACGGAAAATATTAATAATAATGTAAGCTCGTAGTTGGGGACTTTTTATTGGAAATTTCCTTATCTCTAAGGATCTTTTATCGATTATTCTTATGTACTCAATGATGTTCATTTAGTTATCTGTAAACAAAAATGTTTTTAATATGTGCATTGTCATCTATAATAAGTTACCAGAACCCATTAAAGACCTCAATGGTAATTTATTTAAACAAAAATTTAATCAGTGGCTGCCTGACAAATGTTTTTATAGTGTAAATGAATTTATTAATTAGTAGAATAATTTATTATATTTTGAAAATTTTAATTACCCGATTGTTGACTAATTATTTTATTCTAGATTGTAGTTTTTTTACCGTTATTGATTATTATTGAATATTTTTTTTGAATTGATTAGTTACATCTACGATATTTAGTATTTGCACGCCTGCTTGCGGGTTGAATACCTACTTTACATTAGGCATTACTCTAGTTATAAGATCTGACATATACCTGTTATAATGTAGGTATTCAGCAAATAAATGATTTGATTTGATTTGATATCCATTATTGAGAAGCTAATATATTTTTAACCGACTTCAAAAAAAGGAGGTTCTCAATGCAATGGTTGCTTTTTTATTTGTTACCTTAGATTTTTTTGTCAGGGTGGTCCGATTTAACCTAATCAAACCTACGATCAAATAAATACATTCTATGGAACGTATCCTTCAATGAAGGGCAGGTACCCACCATTTTTTTTTATCCGGCGAAGTAAAATTTGTTTACGAATAGACTAGTCTTGGGGGAACTACCAGAATAGGGTAGATGCATGTGATTTCAAAATGGCTAAAAAAATATATACGTATTCTCTATTGATATAGAAACATATCTACATATTTATTTTTGCATTTTGAGATGTTTTTATTGTAGAATTTAACCATTGAAAAATTGATATTTTAAATCTCAATCGCAAAATTTCAAAACGCTACGCCATTGTAGACATGTGCGCCGACGTTGAAATAATCGGCGGCGGACGCCGGCCTGAAATCGGCGGCGGCGGCGTGATTTCGGCGTGAACTCGGCGCGTGTAGTATTTGTTTAGGATGTGTTGTAAATTATTTAAAAATGCTTACATATTTTTATACATATATTAATAAATACAAGAAAAATTACCTATTTAGAACAAAATAAGTACATCGCTACACAAAGTATAATTGTTATGCACAAATATGTATATCTCCGGCATCGACAATACGGTCCTCCCATCATCGTGCGTTTTAAGCTTCGTCAGGTGGCTCCTGCCAGCTGCTGAGTGAATACTTTGGACCCTCGGTTTCGCTCTATTGCCTCTTCAATGAGGCGTGTGTTGGAGCTCCGAAGGTCGCACCGTACCATCTTCGCAATTCGCTTGTTCAGGTCTGACCTGTCTGACGAAGTCGCTTGGGTGGTTTCCCGTCTTTTTGCCATCAGCCCGAGAGTCTCATCCGAGAGTTTGGATTTCATGCCAGTACGCTGCTTTTGGCAGAGCCTGATGCCCTCAATCCCAGTCCGGGTTCCCACCTTGCCGTTAAAGTCCCCCCCCCCATAACAACGTTGAAGTGAACCTTAGTGGTGTTATGTAAGGCTTTGGATATGTCATCGTACATATCCTCCACTTCATCATCCGAGTGTGCCGAGGTCGGTGCGTAAACCTGAATTACCTTCAAGCTGTACCGCTTGGACAGCCGAAGGATTAGGTAGGCTACACTGGTCGACACACTGGAGATTTCTTGAACGTTGTTAGAGAGGGCCTTGTTGACGAGGAAACCTACCACCACCCTGGGATGTCTTATCACCCTCGCGAAAGTAGAGAAGATGTCCCGAGTCTAAGGTTACGGTGTCCCTCACTACGGACTTCTCATAACTCCACTTCCAATTGCGCTAGATGGTGATTTAGAGTGCGTCCGTTAAACTTAGCAAGGGTCAAGTTTTTAAGTAGTGATCGGTAGCCTGCCGTAGTCCGGGGATTCCTAGCACCCTCTGCCCCGCCGTTAGCGTGGCCGCTACCATGGCCAGGAATAGCGAGGCGGCCGGGAACTGGGGGCCACTTTTTGACTTGTAAAATCATTGGGGAGGTAGTGCCCATAATCCCCACGCATACGGGCATACGGGTTGGGGATCGCAGTTTGGTAATGTTATCGGTCTACGGGGGGCGCTGCTGCCCGCCCCCCGGTGTTTATATCCCGTAGTCGCCTCTTACGACACCCACGGGAGGAGTTGGGGTGGTGCTTTTCTATGCCGGCACCACACGGTGAGGGGGCGCACCACGGGTATTTAATTATGCAGACCATGAATGACCGAGACATAACACACTTGGGCACAATTAGGGCTATGCGTCGCACGTTGGCTCCGAAGTCGGTCACCAGGTACAAAGACTTTTCTGACAGACTAAATTCAGATATCCCACCTTGGGTGGAAACGCTCAAAGCTTCTCCTGTCTTCTTTTCGTCAAAAGCCCTCGTTGCCAGAGTGAAATTTTGCATCTCATTACTTTCGTCAGCTATAAAATGCAACATGAAGGTTATGTAGCTGCAGCGTCGATAATAATCAATAAAATTACGAGGTTTTCAAAGGGTCTAAAAGGTAACATGTCACGCCGAATTCACGCCGATTGGCTGATCGGCGGCGGCGGCGTGGAAAATTTGCCGGCGGCGGCGGCGGGTCGGCGCGGCGCACACCTCTACGCCATTGACTAGAGCGGACGTGACATCACTGTGCACATTTTTTCTTTTTTTATTCTGCTTGCTGCACCATGATTTGACACTATTCTGCCCACTTGACATTTCGTATTGTCGATTATTTTCAGTTTTTTCGGAAAACCTCTTTCCTGAGATGATCACTACCGAGGTCGTCCCCAAAGTGTACGTCGACGTCACATAAACATGGCGCCAATATGGCAGCGTTTTTATCACCCGAAAATGATTGTAGTTTTGATTTGTTTTTTTTACCTTGTTAATGCGAAATTCAGTGAGCGTCTTATCATTCCTCGGTTAAATAATGACCTAAAGAATCGATTAAAACAATAAAAAAAATCGATGCATATACCCTATTATGTGAGCCTCGACACCCTGAGAAGGACGTAATACCTACCCTCCCACTAAAAACCTCTCCGGTGAACCCCTTATCGCCAGGGAACAATTAGACCTACCGCGATAAGGGTTAGGTACCTAATCGATTGGTTAGGTATTGTTAGAATTAATATTAATAGAGGGTAAATAAACTAACAAGATTGTACTGTACAACATAGACATTTCATTTAAAATCATTATATGAAAAAGTAGGCTTGGTGCCATATTTAAGAAAGGTACCAATGTGATGTCACACATTATAACATCAGTGGATTCACGAGGAGAGGTGTGAATACCGCCCGCGCTCTGCGCAGCAACAAGTTCGCACACCTCGTCACACCCGCGCACAAGCTGCACAACTCGGAGAGGTCCGTGTACATCATGGGTCCCTCGGCCTACAACATGCTGCCGGACGCTATTAAAAAGGACGCTGCTTCCACCATGATATTTAAAAATAAACTCAAGAAATGACTCTTAGAGCGATCATTTTATTCCTTAGACGAGTTCTACGCAATGCCCATTAATTAATTATTTTAGGATGAGTAAAAATTATTAATTATATTATCATAAACTATATTGCTTAACTTATATCTTTATGACTTGTAAGATGGCGTTATTAAAAAAAGATTGTATTGTATTGATTTACTTTATTAAATAGGTTATAACATCAATGGCTAACCTCTACTTATCCAACCATAGCATTTTATGCAAAAGGAAATTCCTCGAAAAGTTGTTTGGCTACTTTTAAAAAATTTTCCTTCATCATGTCATTATTCTTTGTCCAATGCGCATTCCTTGCAAATGACTTATCGAATCCCAACTTCAAGTCGATAAGATACGCAAGGATCAAGCAAGTGCGTTTGTTATTAGCTCCGCTCAGATCATAGTGGTAAGAGTCATTTATCACACGGCAGTATGGGAACCAGACCGCAGTCTCTGGCGTCTCTACTAAAGACCTCTTGAACTGCTCATAATAGGCCTTAGATAATATGTACAGGGAATATTCAGTATCACTCACACAGAGCAGCGAGTCCCAAAGCTGGCCTACTTCTATCTTGTAAAGCTGCACAACTTTGAAGAATAAAGCCGGCAACTGAAGCCCATTCCATTCCATGCACTGAATGCAGGTCGCTTGCAATACCTTCTTTGTTAACACATCAGTTCCACTCATAAATGCGTGTATAGCCAAAGTTACAGATTCCTTCATGGCACGTTGATTTATAAAGCCATTGAAAATATCGCTGACCTTGGGCAGTTGGTCGTGTAGGGGATGCGGGCACAGTTTCACGTAATCGCCGTGAGTTTTAGATTGGTTTAAGGAATCCTTGAACTGAGTCTCACCCCTCACAGATCGACGCAGGATCAGCAGAGTCAAGTAGGTCACGTTAACGTTTAAAATTCTGTATTTTGACTCATCGTAACTTACGTGTAGATCTTCGATCAGATTGGTCATTTTTCTCATGTAAACGCTGTCGGACAGAGGTCTGGATATGTCACCATCATCGAACTGCATTGATAGGGATGTGTCACTTTCGCCATCAAATTGAAATATGTTCTTCTCGGGATCGCCAAAGGATCTCGCGTGCGTGAGGACGTACGCGTAAGCTTCGTAAATGTCATGATTGTTCTGAATTATCCCTGAGTACGCGAGGAAGATAGCTTTTGAACAGTTTAGGTAGAGAGTGAAGTCGAAGTTTTGGTGTTTTCTGAGAATATTTTTAATTTCTTCCGTACCGATGGTGTCAGTCCAGCGAAGAGGGGGGCCGCTCATCCGTTGTCGACCCCAAATGAAATCGTCTTTAAAGACTTCCTCTGCAAGTTTATCTTCTTCATCCGTCAAGCTTAACTTCGTTTTGCTGAGGGCAGCTAGGAATTTGCGTTTTTGAATATTGAGTGCAGCAGGTCTCATTTCTTTACGTTCTTCATATTTTTCTAAGAAATCAAAATGATCTGGAAAGTTCTTCTTGAAATCAGGATCGGACATAGCGATTTGCAGAAACCACACACTGACAATTTAAAACTTGGACGATACTTTCTTAACGAGAGTTGGGCTTGCAATGAGCTTATGTATGAGCGAGCTGAGTTGAGTTGTGTCGATTGTGTGTGATGTGAATATTGAAGCATCCGGCTTTATCGGTCGGCAGCCGGTGTCAAAGGTTAAATACCAAACAAAGAATCTCTTTTTCTTTGATAGCAAAACTAGATAAATAGGCTTTGTTACTCCTTTTCCAAGAATCTTCATCACACTTCATCATTTAGAAAAATGGATCACTGCCTACCTATATTTCACGACAATTTATTGCACGGCCGACATGCGTTCCATTTATCGGCCATGCATTATCACGTTGTAAAAGCGTGTAACTTGTAAATATGACAAGCTTCCAACGACGTTTAAATAATATTGTAACTCAACCGCAACCTCAACAGCCTGTATTGGTCCACTGCTGAACGCAGGCCTCCCCCTGAACAGCGCGTTATTGGCGTTTATGTCATGGGGGGTAACGCCCATACCTAATCCCCGTGCTGGAGAAAACCATGAAATTGAAGTCAGTTTATAGTTTTTCATTACTCGTACTCTGAAAGTAGGTCAGAAGCTCAGGTCAGAAGTTGCCTGCGCAGCGGGATGAAAGTTATACCACTGCGCAGGCAACAAGCAACGGCGCCCAGCCGCCGGCCGCCCGCCCATGCCTGTGGCCAATCGGCCATCCTGCGACGCACCGAATCGGGGCGAGCCGGTGCCCAGACGCAGGAAAAGGTCAAGAGGCGGGAAGAAGAAGAAGAGGAAGCCAGTGGCCTCCTCCACTCCGCTGCAACCTGAAGCAGCCTCAGGCCCGCCGCTGGGAGGCCCTGCCCACCGCCGCACAGTATCTGGCGCCTGCACCGGTATACGCATTGCTGGGCCCAGCGCCGCCAGGACCGTGCCCGTCGACCTTCCCCGGTACGCAGCCTCAGACACCGCGGCCGTGTTTAACAGGCGCATCGGGGGTCGAGGTCAGGGGTCGTCATCGTCACCCCTCGAGTTAAAGCCGGGGTAAAGAGGCCAAGCCTTGAGGCCCCCCTCCGTGTTGTCTGGTAGAGATCGCTCTTGAGCGATAAGACCGCCACTTGTCACTTAGTTTTTAAGCTGTTCTATTGTATTGTTTCTTTTAATAAAGTGTGCAATAAAGAATTTTATATCTATCTATCTATAACTCAAAATATAAAATTGAAGGATTGAAAATAATGTTAAATCAAAATTTCATTATAATTTCGTTCAGAAGTTTTTGCGAAAGCAGGAACAAAAATCTAAACAAACAAACTTTTGTATTTTTATTATTAGTACGGTACGGACGGACTATCGATAAATTAATTATTGTAACAGAAAATCTGAAATAATTAATTATGAAGTACTCTATCAATAAAATAGAAATGTATCATAGTAATTTTGATGTTGCTATACTAAAATATTTTGAATTTGCTGCTTTTTTCGACTATGCACGGGGACTTCCCCTAATTCTTCGAACCACTTCTAATTATGCCCAGCCAGCAAGTCACTCGAAACAAATCTCCCGTTTACTCCCGATTTTTAGCTGGCAAATTTAACGTTTTTTACTTTTACACTATTGCAACACTATGCTCAAAAGTAAACAAACACGTTCTGGTTTTTTTGCTAAGCTAAGAAAAAATCAGTGGAAGTGAGTCCCAAAAATGGAAAGAAGACTAGGTATATTTTTGTTGTTTTGACCTCACAGAATCTTTAATATTTAGCTAGACAGGCTCGCCTAAACTTTGGTCTTCTAAGTGGGAATATAATGATCCCAATGACCGTGGAACATAAATTACTAGTGAATTTATCTATTAGTATAAAATTATGAGTGTCTTAGAATATAAAGAAAAAAACAAAAAACAATACCTAATAACACAAATGTTATCTTAGATTGTGGTATTAAATACCTACCTACTATACCTAATTATAGTTACTGATGTTAGCAAATAAGTTAGTAGGTAGGTAGGTACCTACCTATAGTATTATAAACAAAAATATTTCATAATATAAAACTTTAGTTTCACAAAAAGTACCTAAGTCGTTTTACTGACTTCAAATTTTGTGTACCAAAGCAACAAACTAGGTTGCCCTAGTTTGTTGCTAGCTAGTTAAAAAATAAATCAATGTGATATCAGACAACAGCAGCTATAGTTCCCAGTTACACAATTTAGGTGAGCGCATTAACAGATAATGGGAGCTCTACTTCCCACCAAAAAAAGGTCACTTCCCCCCCTTTTTTATGGATTTTAAAAATCTGCGACCCAAACTTACCCTAAAACAGATCTTAGTTTTCCATTTACCCTTCCACAGGCTAGCATTTGAATAAGGGTTAAGGTATCTGTCCCTACTTTATTGCTTCGTTGAAAAATCCACTATAGGTAGGCATACCTACCAGTCCCTTAGAATCATACAATTTGTCTCACGGCGAGAATTGAACCTGCAAACTTCACAGTCTTTGCCAGATTAGGATGGATGAATGGAACCCTATATCATCCACGGGTATAAAGGGTGTTTACCTATATTAAACTAGCAAAAAAATTCCAGGATAAAATATAGCCCATGATTCCTAATCAATACAAACAAACAATCAAACCTTTCCTCTTTTTAGTATTAGTATAGGTTAAACTAAATACATAATAGGTATAGGGCAACAATAAATACAAACAGGATTTTACAATCGGTATAATAGATAATTATAAGTACCTCCCTAAACATTTTATTTTTATGATAAGAAGTAGGTCGAACAAATTTAAATAATGTAAGTATAAGTTACAACCTACCTATCTACTCGTAATTAACATCAGGCCATGGAAGAGTTATTTTGTATAATCCAACGGGGTACATGTTTGAGACTATTACTTAACTGCTAAGACCTATGTAACATAACAACATGTAAACAAGTTAATAAATGATTCAAATGATTCAAATGATAATTAGTTAGGCATTATTTAAGCAAAAGGATAGTCCCGGGAAAGTTGTTTGGCTACTTTTAACATATTTTCCTTCATCATGAGATTATTCTTGGTCCAATGTGCATTCCTAGCAAATGACTTATCAAATCCTAACTTCAAGTCGACAAGATGAGCCAAGATCAAGCAAGCAATCCTGTTGTCAGCTCCGCACAGGTCGTTGTGAAAACAGTTATCCACGACACGGCAGTACGAGAACCAGGAAGCAGTCTCCGGCGGCTCTGCTAAAGACCTCTTGAACTGCTCATAATAGGTCTTAGATAATATGTACAGGGAATGCTCAGTTCTACTCACACGGAGCAGCGAGTCCCAAAGCTGGCCTTCTTCTATCTTGTAAAGCTGCACAACTTTGAAGAATAAAGCCGGCAACTGAAGCCCATTCCATTCCATGTACTGAATGCAGGTCGCTTGCAATACCCTCTTTGTTAACACATCAGTTCCACTCATAAATGCGTGTATAGCCAAAGTTACAGATTCCTTCATGGCACGTTGATTTATAAAGCCATTGAAAATATCGCTGACCTTGGGCAGTTGGTCGTGTAGGGGATGCGGGCACAGTTTCACGTAATCGCCGTGAGTTTTAGATTGGTTTAAGGAATCCTTGAACTGAGTCTCACCCCTCACAGATCGACGCAGGATCAGCAGAGTCAAGTAGGTCACGTTAACGTTTAAAATTCTGTATTTTGACTCATCGTAACTTACGTGCAGATCTTGGATCAGATCGGTGATTTTTCTCATGTAAACGCTGTCGGACAAAGGTCTGGATATGTCCTCATCATCAAACTGCATTGATAGGGATGTGTCACTTGCGCCATCAAATTGAAATATGTTCTTCGAAAAATCGCCGAAGGACCTCGCGTGCATCAAGACGTAGGTGTAGGCTTTGTAGAAATCATGGGGTTTTGTAATTTTCCCTGAGTATGCAAGAAAGATTACCTTGGCACAGTTTAAGTAGAGAGTGACATCAAAGTTTCGGTATTTATCGATAATTTTCTTAATTTCCTCCATACCAGTGGTGTCAGTCCAGTGAGAGGGAGGCGGACCGTTTTTGAGAGATGGTATAATGAAATCTTTTTTAAAAGCTTCCTCTGCAAGTTTATCCTCTTCCTCCGTCAAGCTCAACTTGGTTTTGCTAAGGGCAGCTAGGAATTTGCGTTTTTGAATATCGAGTGCAGCAGGTCTCATTTCTTCACGTTCTTTACTTTTCTTCAACAAATTAAAGAAAGCAGGACATTTCTCCTTTAAAGAAACTGCGGGCAGCATCACGATTTGCAGAAACCACACACCAACACTTTATACGATAGAAATAGGTAGGTACTCAATAGTACGTTTTCGCCGAGAGAGAGTCTGTTCTGTTCTCGCCAAGGAACATAAATACTAGGCGGTTCTCGCAATGCAATCAATGCAAGCAAGGAAGGAAGTAGGTATTTATTGTTCTTGTCGATAGGAGTAGTGGTGGGACTTCACTATTCCAAAAGTTCATTTATTCGATTGTCGAATTCGAGTGATACCTACAAAAACGACGCGGGCGACCGACGCGACGCGACGACGAGATGATCTCGGAATTATTATATGTATAATTAATTATAATTATTTAAATTATATCATACTTCATACTAATAATATACTTTACTTTCGCATTTTTAATATTAGTGTGATGTTGATCACACTATATCACACTATATAATATTATAAAGGCGAAAGTTTGTATGGCTGTATGGATGGATGTTTGTTACTTCTTCACGCCAAAACTACTGGACGGATCTGGCTGAAATTTTGCCTCTCGATACCCCACGGACCTTGGCTCTCGATTCCAAGGGCAGCCAAATGTGTATGCTCTGTCGAGACGTAGTTGCGCATTAGGTATAGCTGTGATCAGTATCTACTCAACCTCAACAGCCTGTATTGGTCCACAGCTGGACGCAGGCCTCCCGCTGATAAGCGCCTTATTGGCGTTTGTCGTATGGAGGGTAGTGCCCATAATCCCCACGCTGGGCATGCGAGTTGGGGATCGCAGTTTGGTGGTATAATTGTTCTGTAGAGGGCGCTGCTGCCTGCCCTCCGATGGATATCCCTTAGTCGCTCTTACGACACCCGCGGAATGAGTTGGGGTGGTGCAAATTCTATGCCAGCACCGCACAGCTATGAGTATCTACTACAAGGAAAAAAAAAACAAAATAGCTGCCATTTTATCATGGAGAGTAAAAATATCGATAGTTGATGATTTCACTCTCCCGAAGTCTCCGCCACCAATAACAGCCATTTCGCGGACGACCGGACACAGAGTACCTATATTTTTTATCCGACTTGAAAAAAGGAGGAGTTTCTCAATTTGACAGATTTTTTTTATGTTTGTTACCTCAGTTGACTGGGTGGTCCGATTTTTTATTATTCTTTTTTATTTGAAAGCTTGTTTTTATAGTTTAAAAAAATAATAATTCTTATCCGTATTTTCTTACCTGATGGATGACACTATGGTTTATCCATTTTGAATGAAGCATGTTAGTAAACAAAATACGACACAAATAACAAAATCTCACTTGCTTGGCGTCGAGTTTCAGATATAATTGTAAGCAATTTTTTTTGAGTGGAGGATCTAAAATCGACTAGTAATGTAAATTACGTATAAAAGGACGCGCCAACAAAGTGAATTTTAGGTTAAGTATGGGCGGTTTGTTTACGTTTATGCTTCATTCAAAATGGACACGGTATAATTAATCGTACGAGTAGGTTTACCTTGTTTGAAAGCGGACCTCTCGGCGCGCCAGTCAAACTCACACTTGACGGGTCTTGTTAATAATGTACCTATTATTCGATAATTAATTCGAATAAATACAAACGATTTTTTTATCGATTCGATTAAACTTTGTCCGAATCGTGAGCACAGCACTTGTAATATACCTATGTAACCAAACAATCTATATGCGTCTTGTTTCCTCTAACAGTGTTTCTCAAAGATAGGGCACGAATGGAATAAAGTAATTGTTTTCATAACTAGGTTCTGCCTGCGGTTTCACATGCACTCTACCAGAATAAAAAATATTTAGGATCATTTATTTATTTGTTTACATGTTAGTGGTACTTAGATAGTGAAAGTATTTGTTATCTATATACAGGGTGTTTGGTGGAACGATGATCATTTTAAACCACATATGCTATTATGAAAAGTCTCATGGTTTTTAAGTTATTATCAAAAGTTTCGGTAGGGATTTTTTTCGTTTAAAGGATAGTAAAATACCAAATAGTGTAATAATCAATTTTGTTATGGCTTCTAATTAATCACAACAATACAGTCTTTCATCACAATAAGCTAAACCAGCGGTCGTCACACTTTACTAGCCAAGGGCCACAAATGAAAATGTGAGTACCAGGGCCGGGCCGCAGAGTATGTGAAGGCGCTTCAAGAGCCTTTGCACACTTATCCATACTAGTCCATACTAATCTTATAAATGCGAAAGTGTGTCTGTCTGTCTGTTTGTTACCTCTCTACGCTTAAACCACTGGACCGATTGACATGAAATTTGGTATGGGTATAGTTTGAGTTCCGGGGAAGGACATAGGATAATTTTTATCCCAGGAATACTATATATTCAGCTCATTTCATTATTCACTTCGCTCTAGCTGTGCCTGCGGCGGCGCGTCGTCGCCGTTCGTGTGGGAGTTGATAAAAAAGTAGACTCATATGATATATTATATTCATTACTATATTTATTAGAAAAAGGTTATTATAAACATAGATAAGTAAGGTATATTTATAAACATAGATAAGTAAGGAATGATTAAAATTTATTAAAAAGTTCAACATCGTTATCAAAAATACCCATGTTTTATAATTAGGAATTATGGTGTTGAACTTTTTTAATTATTTCTTGTATATTGACATCTTTTGGACTACATGCGATCCTCATTGTGTCTTCTAAATGAGTGGAAAGACGATTACGGTATTTATTTTTTAAGAAGCTCGTTTTCGAAAATGAAGCTTCACAGAGATATGTTGAAGAAAATATGGTTAAAACGAATTGTGCGCAGTCTTGCAAAGATTTATACTTGCTAGGGGCATTTTTCCAAAATTCATTGTACTCCTGCTTTTCACGGTGCTCTTGACTATTATAAATGCAATTTACTTTGCCGCGGGCCGCATAAATAACGCCCACGGGCCGCATGCGGCCCGCGGGCCGCAATATGACGACCATGGAGCTAAACCAATCATTGCGCAGGAAATTTTAAAGAAAAATTACTTAAACTTGAAAAAAAAATATTTCTCATGAAGTGATGTAAACTCTACCTGTCAATCAAAAAAAACTAAAGCTGCTAATGCCGCTCAGATAACTTGAAAAACTACATTGGTTCATAAAAACCATGACACTTTTCATTAAAGCATATGTGGTTTAAAATGATCACATGGGTACCCTTGATCGGCTCCTTCAATCCCTACATCGTTCCACCAAACACCCTGTATATAAAAGAAAGTCATGTTTGTTACAACACTTATAATATAACTCAAGAACGGCTGAAGGGACTTGGCTGAAAATTGGTCGGTTAAAACCAGGAGACTGACATAGGATACTTTTTATCCTGTTCCCGTGGGATGTGAGATAAATTCCACGGGGGCGAAGCCGCGGGGTGCAGCTAATTTATAATAAACTTATACCTACTGACGTACTTAACTTATTTGAATGTTTAACTTTATAATTAATGACTTGTATGTAATTATATAATATTATATAAATAATTTGCATGCATGTTTTTTTCCTTAGTTAATCAATTTTTCTAGTGTGCTAGTTTTTTATAATATTTTTCGTGCCTATTAATCGTTTACTTACTTTTTAAATCAAGACAGTTGTTTTGGAGCTTATTCACACACATTAAATGCAAACAAACAATCAAATATTTCCTCATTATAATACTAGTATAGTATAGGATAATAGGTAAGTAGATACTTACTTATTATATGTCGTTCTCTTACCACGCAATTCATTTTAAGCATTGATTTAAAAAGGGAAGATAGGTTACGTTCTCCCAGCGCTTACTCAAAAATTGGCATGTGCTACAACTACACGCAAACACAATACAAAGAAGAACAAAGACGGAAAAACGTATCTAGGACCGAAGTGAGACTGAGACAACAATATTTCACGCGAATCACGACCGCCCGTGCCGCCGGTCAGACGGTGAATGATTGGGAGAACACAATTTTACACAATTTGAAGTTGCCACTTTCGAGCAACCAGTACCTCATCTTCGTTTTTAATAAATCAATGATTTTAAGAGAACTTGCGTTCTTTGCATAATATTAATATGGTACAGGCATTTTTTACAAGTTTGAGAAACTCAGCACAGCGGGATTCCCCGGATTGTGTCGATAGGTGGCCTACCGTGAAACTTTAGGAACGCAAGGTTACTAAAAGGCTTAATATTATATTCCTCGCTAAAGTTTTATACTAGGTTGGGTTATTGATATTATATTGGGTGAAAACTAGTCATAAAAAAATCATAATAAATCCATTATTAGCAGTTTTCAAGGGTTGGTTTGATAGCGGTTCGAGCTTTTTTTAAGGCCCAGCTTGAGACAGAGTAGGTACCTATAAAGGCAGTTTCTTTTCATTTCATTTTCATCACGGAACAGAGACGTCGGAGTTCCGTGGCATCATACCTATTCTACGACATTTTTTATTTTTCAAAAATATGCAAAAGTTTTTTTTTTTTCGTCAAAATTAAACAATAAGTTCTTCCATTCTATTCAACTTCTACCTATCTTTCTGCTTTCATCTAAGCCTACGTTCGTTTACGTATACCTACTTGGTTTGAAAATCTAGGATATTTTATGTAAACAAAGAAAGACATCTAGGTATGAAAACATAACAGTGCAAGAAAACAACAAGGTAAGTTTAGTGGCGTTCCGTTGAACGATTATAGATACTTATGAGTGTGCCATAAGCAATTTACTTCAAAATTGTACTTCACGATTGGTAAAAGCTTTCTCGATAGTTTATTTTCAAAAATATGTTTTGCACACATTTTGCTATAAATATCTTAGAAACAGAATACTTTTTTTCTACGGTTTTTATTTTGGTACCTAATAAACCTAAAAGTATTTCTTTTATTCTGTTTTACCTCTTAATTTTTCGATTGGTTGTTTCATTGACTTGTTATTGGGTAAAAGCCGTTTTGGCGCCTAGAAAATTCGGTGCACGTCTCTGCTCTGTATTTCTCACTCGCGAGTAAACCATAACTTGTCATCCCGCTCGAAATCCATCTCGTAGCGCCGTTATTGCACACTCATAGTTCTGTATTCAAGAAATTGACTACAAATTAAGGTACTAACAGCTAACAATGTCCGACACTGTACTTGCAAGAGTTGCAAGATTAGGTAGGCAAGTAGGTACGTAACCTATCACTTATTATCTTACTACAAAGTCAGGAGGACGGTAGGTTTTGTCCGAATCTAAAATCTCTTACTTACCTACAGAGTCAGAGTCAGAGTCAAATCGTTTATTTCTTTAGACTAACAAAATAAGCACTCAGACAAGTCAATTTTTTAATATATAAACAGCTTGATAAATTGTTATTACTATCAAATAAGAAATAAGGTGCAATTGACTCTAATTCACTTAAATTTTTTGTCATACATGGGTAAGGTACCTACGTAGGTACGATACCTACATAAGTATTGCAAAGATCTTTGTCGAGACGTTTCTCATTAGTCTCAAAGCCGAGCGAAGACAAAAGCGCGCGTCTGTTTACGCCTCGATGGGGGCTTTGTTTCGGATGCCAGAGTGTATTGTAGTTTTAGTTCCTTAAACAAACTACCTAAAAACTTACCTTACATTACTGTATAATTATTGTATAATTTCATTTTATTTTCTGTTGACATTTTATCTTATTGTATCCAATTTGTAATTTTTAAATTTTTATGTAGGTGTAATTATTTTTATCATGATATGTTTAGTCGTGTAATAATATAATAATGTGATATGGATTGTATTCTGAAATAAATGATTAATAAATAATAAAAAAATAACACAGATCAAAGATTATACCCCCGCGTCGCTCAATTTTTTTAGGTTTTTGTGATTCTGAATTCTACAAGTAATTTTTCTTGCAAAATTCGCGAATTCCCTACCTTGAAAAATTTAATCGAAGTTTCTGATTCCTTGCCGTGCACACGTGTACCACAATTATCACAAACTCCGATATTCCATTTCTGAGTAGGCCTCCCTAACAAGTTTCGGTAATTCCGCAAAAGTTGTAGAGTTCATTATACTGGACCATAGATAAAGTAAAAGAGTCACTATAATGCACGACAATTTATTTGCACGGCCCAATAATGTTCACCTTGATCCGTGCCAAAAAGAGTTCTAATTATCAGGCCGTGCATTATCATCTATCTGGTAGGCCTGATTATATTGTCTAGCTAGGGGATTGTTGTCGGAGAGCTTGTCATGACAATGTGTAAATTAGGGATTGCAAATTCCCGGTTTTTCGAAGAACCGAGAATCCCGGGAAATGTTTAAGTCGGAACCGGGAAATCCCGGGAATTCCCGGGAAATATATTTATTTTGTATTTTTATTGAAATTAGATAATTTAACTGCCTCTTTAGCCATGTCGCTTATATCACCTGATATAACATACCTTATATTGCATAGGTATGCGATATAAGGTATATTAGAGCTGTATTTCTATACATCTGTTAAAATTAATATCAAGTTCTTAATTCAATGTGGTCGATGTGTTTTCTTCCCTCGTTCGACAACAAGCTTTAAAAATTTTCGTTCTAAAGAGTCGTGACTAAATCCAGCACCTTCATTTACTTTACACTACCTACAACAACACTCTCAAGGCAGCAAAACTCCATGAGGCTGGACTTGATCTTGTTAGACAGAAAGTATCTTTGTGTGAAAAATCGCCGAATATAAGAAATAATTATTACAAAAAAGCTATTTTAAATCAAATTAATCGGTTTTAAATTGTTATTTTTATCACAATCAAAACACGCTTTGGTCTATCCAGTTCAAAGATTTATTACGAAAGGTTGATTCAATTTAAGGTTGAATCACTTAAAGTACGTAAGTTTTTTTCTTCAAAATGGAGGTACATTATGCATGCACACGGAAGCTTGATTTGGGCACTCTCTTATACATTTTGGACTGTTTCCATTCATCTTTACCACCCTGACTCTACAGCCGCGGGTGGGCTTAGATCTGGTAAAATGCGACATTCTCAACTATTCTTGGCTTTTTTTACTGCCAGCCGGACACTGCAATTGCCTTTAGGTCTTGTTGGACTCCATCGACCCACCTGGGTATCAGTCTTCCAGGGGGTCGTCGGCCATCAGGTTTGCCACCAGTAGTCACCATCCAGGTACAGCGTCGAAGATTCGTCTTTGTATTTTTCTTTCAAACACGAGTCTTTCGGTTTTCTTGGTTAGAACCCATAAGTCATTTTCGAGGCTTACGTAAGAACTGGACGTTGTAGCGTTTTTTAAATGAGTAGTTAGATCTTCTAGATCAACCTAAAGCGTAAATATTTGAAAAGGTTGAAGAAGAATCTATTAGCGGCTTCAATTGTTCTATTGATTTCCACGTCCACCTTGTTTGTATAGGCTACCGTGAGCCAAGAAGATAAACGCTGTTCTAGTTTGACCGAAACCGCTGTACCGCTCCTGAGGTATGCGCGCGGCGAGACGGGGGGGGGGGGGGGAAATATAGGCCCTCGTCGGTCGCTGAGATCCATCAGTATGCTGTCAACGCTCACGGCGGCGATAGGTAGCTTTTGTACCGTACTGTATGTCAGATGCACACGAGATAAATATGAAAAGATGGGGGAGCGCTATCTCGTGATGCCAAGACCATCAAAGAAAGCTTTGAATGTAAAAGTGATCGCGATAGTAGATTTAATATTATTATCGATCCATTAATAATAAATTTGCAGAACGACTCCAATTCAACTTCCAATGGCGAAACGGAAGATGAAATTGAAGTAGAATCTATGTCAGAATATCTGTAGAAAATTTAGATAAAGAAAAATATAATCGTTACATAATATAAACATATTTTCGTTTACCTACCGATATCCTAAGAGCTATCCGACAATATCGATCTCATGTGTACTCTTGCTCTTTTTTCCCCGGTCCCCACCTCGCCGCACTTTCCTAAGGAGCGGTACAGCGGTTTCGGTCAAACTATACCAATAGTTATAAAAAATGAAATGAAAATGAGAAGCTTGTATAACTATTGGTAACACCAATTTGGACACAGAAGGTGACTACGTTTAATTTAGCTTTTTCCTGCCTTTCTTGACTCTTATTACATGGCGTGGTAAGCATGTTTCATGGCAGTTAATTTCACCCTATCAGATCCAAATCATCGGCATAACCCAGAACTTGAACTGATTTCAAAGGAATGGTATCGTTCATTTAAATTTTTGAGTTTTTCTGCACTTGTCAAGTCTATATTGAAGACTAGGAATGAAAGAACGTCCTTGACAAGGACCACCGAAATTTCGGAGGGGCTCTGATATATCGTTCTGCATCCTGACAACACTAGCCGAACTTCTCAGAGTCATTTTGGTGAATGTTGTTTACTCTTTGATTGCAGGAAAAATAATTACTGATTGAAATCAAGTGATATAAATCATGTCAACCCTGCAAGTACCGCGTAGGTACCCGATATATTTGAAATGCTATAAGACGAAATGAAATATATTAAGTTATGTCGTTTCGGTATTAGTATATAAATTTCCCGAAATTCCCGAAATTTCCCGGGAAATGAATTTGGAATTCCCGGTTCTTAAATGGGCCAAAAATTTCGGGAATTCCCGGGAATTTCGAAACCCTAGTGTAAATGCGCGACCAATATGTATTATGTACACCTAAAATTGGAAGATATGCCCTCCCCCCGCTACGGGGGAGTGCATCGGGCTCTGGGTGCATTATTGTGCCGTACAAAATTCTATACATTATTGCCTCCCAAGCTCCCAAGTAAAACTAGTCGGAATTTTTAATGTAGGTTTATAAACAAAGGTTCATTCAACACAAAATACCTAGTAAAATAAGGCACAATGTAAACGTACTTACATACCTAGTAGTACCTAACTACCTAGTGGGTACAATGCTTATCTTTCAGTATAAATAAATAGGGCAGAGTCATTGATTTATTAAAAACGGGCAGAGTTCTCCAAAGCCGTCCTAACGTTGAATGATATAGGTAGGTAGGTGTACTTACAATGACCACAATGTAAGTAACTACTTATTTAAACATCTAAGGCCTTGTACTTACTTATATAGGTTACTAGGTTGTTTCAAAGTTTACGTACCTACCTATCTACATAAATTCTTGCTTTTTGTATTATTTCCTACGTACCTACCTACTACGTAGGCACGTGGGTAGGTACCCACGTGCCTACGTAGTAGGTACCTACAATTTAATATTTATTTATAGGTAAGTACCTACCTACCTACTAGCCTACTACATAAATTTTACTGCCTGTTCGCAGCCTCAGAAAATTAAACACGCGCTACCATTGATAGGCACTGGTTGCTCGAAAGTGGCAACCTCAAATTGTGTAAAATTGTGTTCTCCCACATCAGTCACCGTCTGACCGGCGGCACGGGCGGTCGTGATTCGATTGAAATATTGTTGTCTCAGTCTCACTTCGGTCCTAGATACGTCTTTCCGTCTTTGCTCTTCTTTGTATTGCACAGACTGGAAATATACCTGTGAGCGTATGTGTTTGCGTGTAGTTGTAACACATGCCAATTTTGAGTAAGCGCTGTGAGAACGTAACCTATCTTCCCTTTTTAAATCATGCGCGCTACTACCTACTAGGCAATAACAATAGAGACTGACTAGTCTTATTCTTATGGTATAGGTAGGTATAGTATAATTTTATTTATAAATACGTATGTAACTAGGTACCTAACTCAAGCAAGACCACACTTGAAATGTAGAATTGGAGATTGCAGTTGAGGTGTTAAAAATACACAGAAGAAAATCCTGTGGCAGGATCCTTATTGTCCTCGACTCTTACGTATCTTATCTACCAGGTTGAGTTGGATGGTTGAGGGCATTGATGTTGGAGGGGTCGATTTTACGCCACGACCACAATCGCTACGCCTTTATTAGGTGTTATTAATACCTAGGTAGGTATGATCTTAGATGACAGACGTGTTTCGAAAATTATGCCCGATAATAACCTAATCTGGTAGGTATACTAAGGTACCTTCGGTATATGTACTTACGTTAATTGATTTGATAATTAGTTTAACGAACGTCTTTGCTTATGAATGCGAGTTGCGACCTATTCGAATAAGTCCTACAAATTATCTACCTACTCGACTTAAGGACAGAACGGATACCTTAGCCCCATACAAACGTACTTCCCGCTCCATTTGGAAAACTACGTCCCCGATCGTATTGAAATTTTTCATACATAATCGGATGACAAATAGCCATGTCTGTAGTTTTTTCGTTTTTTAAAAAACATTATGATCTTTAAATGAGAGCGAAACTAATTTGCCATGTTTTGACCACCAAATCGAGTCATTTTCAAGCTATTTTTTATGCATGATAGACACCTTTATTCGAAAATCTGTCACGCTGCAGACATCCTAAATATATTCACAATTAGAAATAATCAAAAATATTTCTAAAATCAGTCGTTTCTTCAAAATGAATCGGGAAGTACGAAAAACTATCAAAAATTGGTGAAATTCCTTCTAGTTTCTGCAACCGCTCGCTCGCACGCGGGGGGCGATGCGGCGCGCAGGGGGCGAAATTCCGAAAAAAGGCGAACATCGCCGAATAGCCGACACGATGCGATGACGACGACCGACGACGCGGCGACGAATCTTTTCGTAGTCGGTCGGGCGTCGTCGGCTATTCTGTGCTAGTTATTTATTTCTGCTACACGTATTAGTATTTTGCCTTATTTAGACGTAATCAAACGAGATACCTAGGTAGGTACCTATAATTTCTATTTAGAAAACTTACGACTTGGCCTGTGTATTGGATTTGGATTTTGCCTTTGACTTGGTAAACTACGAACATACTTGCAAATGACCAGCAAAAATGGACCCATCCAGTAAATAGGTACCTAGCTAAGCTACCTATCTAACCTACTATGGATTATGGACCGAATTATTTTGCTGTTTTATAGAAAATGGTCCTGAATTGATCACATAAAAGTTTTACAATCGAAGGATTAGTATTTATCCCGTCAAGCTTAAAAAACAACCAAATAGGTAGGTACCTACCTACCTACTTCAGAAAAACTACATTTTGGGTGACATCTTCGCCAAGTCTGATCGAAGTTTAATAATTCTTTCTTTACTGTCTAAAGTTTGAAACATAAAAGTAGGTAGTACCTATCTAAAACATCCTCTTCTCATGATAATTTCACTAATCTATCTTTATCTATTTATATAAAAGAAAGTCGTGTTAGTTACACTATTTATAACTCAAGAACGGCTGAACCGAGTTGGCTGAAAATTGGTGGAGAGGTAGCTTAGAACCAGGAAACGGACATAGAATGGACATTTTGTTCCCGACTGAACGAATCTTGATGAAATTTGGCAGGGAGGTAAACAGTATCCCGGGAACGGACTTAGGCTACTTGAATAGAGCGTGGGAAGCCGCGGGTAAAAGCTAGTTACTAATAATTTATCTCCATGATCCCCATGGCAACGGACGTAATAACAAGAGGCTTATAAAATTGATGCGAGGATACCTATCCAAAAAGTATCAATGAAGACGGATAGCATAGAACGAAGGAAGATCAGTTCTGGGCTGATGATATTGTTAGGGTTTTGTACGCGTAAGGGTCTCAAAATTTGTACCTATTACTAAGCCTCCTGTCTATCAGCGGGCTGCATTTTATGAATCGTGATAGTTAGGCACATTGATTTATTAAAAACGCGCCCTTTTTAAATCAATCAATGGTTAGGCATTATAAATTTTGACTGAGGGCGTATTTCTAGTGTTCCTCTAACGATAAATTATCATCATCATCATCAGCCTATATTAGTCCAGCAATGGACATAGGCCTACCCAGTGCTGGATTTACACATTTGCCGCCCCAAAGCTTTAAATTTTTTGCCGCTCCTACCGACTTCTGTGTAAGTTTTCTAAAACTAGATACACTGTTCACAATAACGTAAATTTATTTTATAGCCGACTTCAAATAAAGGAGAAGGTTCACTATTCGACCGTATTTTTTTAAAAGTTTCTTACCTAATAATTCTGACGACCTCTGTGGCGCGGTGGGCGAAGGTCCGCCTCTGCTACGCAGGAGGTTGCGGGTTCGATTCCCGCCTCGAGACAAATATTTGTACGATCTGCAGATATTTGTTCAGGGCGTTCTGGATGTTTTCTATGTACAAAAAAAAATATATCCATGTATGTAGTGTATTGTATTACGTACCCATAACACAAGCTCTGCTTAGCTTGGGGCTGGTTAATTTTGTGTGAATTGTCCAACATTATTATTATTATTATTATTATTATAATTTTGACTGGGTGGTCCGATTTTCATGTTCTGTTTTATTTGATTGTGGTCCTATTTTAATTTCGTCCAGTTACGACTATGGGATTAATGAAAAAACTATATAATTCAAACCGGGTTCGGTTTGAAGTTTTTTGAAACAAAATCAATTATTTTAGGAAAAAATATTGTTTTTGCATTATTTTTACAACTTTTTGGGTTTAATTTTAAGTTAAGAAAAGCAAAGCAAAGGTTTGTTTTTACTACACTACTTATAAGGTGTGGTGGGCTAAGGAAGATAAGTAGGTTAGGTAAGGCCAGATACTGGTAACCATGCACCTGTCAACGTCAAAATATCCAAAAGTTGCTCGTACTTGGTCTCAAAAAACTCAAAGGTTATAGCCTCTGGAAGCCGTGATATAAATAAAACTTCTATGTCAACGCGATCAAACGTTACAACCGTTTATGTCCGAATATTTTGAAGTTAACAAGTGAATCATGTAAAATCTAGGACTAAAATTTGTTAATTTGTAGCTTATTCACAAAAAACAAATATTTTATTCAAGCCATAGTCCAATCACTATAGTTAGAGGTACCTATACCTACTTCCCGTTGAGCTAGAATCTTGATATTTGGCAAGAAACCAGGTCTTACAATTATACGAAACCCTTGGTGCTCAAGTCCGAATCGCACTTGACATTTTATTGTACTATGTGGTTTGATTTAGTTTGTCGCCATGACGTAGAGGTTTTTAAGTTTTTGAAATTTAGATTTTACAAATGTAATTAATTGTCGGTCATAATTAAAGATGTGATTTGTTTGATGTCACGTCTATTATGCTATGATGCAAGCGTGCCAAATATTGTTGATATGCAGGGCCGGATTAAGCCAGCGCGGGGCCCGTAGCAAAATGTGAACTGGGGGCCATTGAATTCATTACTGTTTCAAATTTAACGTTAGTTCAAAAATGAAAATTTGTGCAAAGTTACTTTAAACCAGGGCAAGTTTTAGTACCGGCAGGCGGAAAGATACATTTTTGTTCTTTTAGGTACATTTTATTTGTAGTAGTAAGAAAGAACTGAAATTTGATCGAATTTGAGGCAAAAGGCGGAAGCAAATGTTATCGCAAAATTTACGTGTTATTTACCTATAGCATGTCCATTTTGAATGAGGCATAAACGTAAATAAACCGCCCATACTTAACCTAAAATTCACTTTGTTGGTGCGTCCTTTTATACGTAATTTACATTACTTGTCGATTTTAGATCCTCCCTTGAATAAAAATTGCTTACAATTATATCTGAAACTCGACGCCAAGCAAGTGAGATTTTGTTATTTGTGTCGTATTTTGTTTACTCACATGCTCCATTCAACGTTCCAGCTAGCTTAACTCGTATCTAAGACCAAGAAAAGCAAAATTGCACACAAGTTTCAGACTTTTACAGCTGCTGGCGAAAAAAAAGAAAGCCACATAACGCGAAAAAAAGCGTTTATTTTTGTTAAGATTTTAGTGAACGTCTATCTATAAACGACTTGTAGGCACACTTTTCTAGCAATAATGAATGAAACAAACACAAAATAAGAACGGCGAGCGGGGCGATCGGTAAAAAACATATGAGAAGTTTGGGTACGGCAATCAGCAAATAAAATAGCTAAGACAATGGTGAGCAAAGTGAACTGCACAAATCTGAATCTGATTGAGACTAATTCTTTTGTATTAAAAAACTTTTTACTCGCTTCTAAGACAAGAATGGTAGCAGCTCTAGAAATAAAGTAAAAATAAAAGTTTTGTAAGATTTATTGTAAAGGTTTTTAAAAATAACTACTTATTAAAATCTGTCTTTGGCGCAGAGCTACCAACTAAAAACATTCCAGGTAGGTATGCATCCAAAAATGTACAATGGTGCGTCAAATGAAACACAAGTCGACTTGCGCTGGATGATGCTAAAGGTGCTTTGTGAAGATGTTTTTGAAAGATTTAGGACTGCTTAAATAGCAATGAGTATCTGCAATAGTTTTAGAACATAAAATGTTTTAAACTTTTATTATTTTGGCCCGTAGCTTTTGCTACTCCTGCCTGTGGACAATTCGCCACTGTTGATATGAGTGGTTAATTAAAAGTTCAGTAAGGATTTAGGCGTCTTTTACTTATTTTCACATACGCGCCGATTACGCTGATGACACCGCCCTCGCCAATCAATTCGATGCCGGGCGCCGCCGCCGCCGGTGAAATGAGCAACGGTGCACATGTCTAATACGTACTTAAATTATTAATTTCTATTTTCAAATTGAAACTTCATTAGTAAACACAATATCTATTGTTTTTTTTTACATAAATAATACCATATTCTAAATAATTATAATGTTTAGTAATTTTTCCTACTTACCAATTTTTTTTAGTATACTATTATAATGTTTAAGTACCTAACGAACGGACACGAAGGCAGTCGAAGCGGCAGCAGCAGGCCCTCCCAAGGCGGCAAGAGTGGGGAAAGCGGCTACTGCCGCCGCCGCCACCCCACCTCGTGTCCGCAACCTTAATTTTTTTTGGGGTCAATTTTGCCGCCCCCCTAGTTTCGCCGCCCTAAGCTTTAGCTTTTTCAGCTTCTATGGTAAATCCGGCCCTGGGCCTACCCTAATGAGCGCCATAGCACCCTATCTTCAGCTTGCCGCGTCCAGCATATGCCTGCAGTCTTTCGCAAAACGTTATGGAAAATAATGTTGACAGCTGTGTGCTCTCTCTCACTCTGAGTTATGTCAATAAAAGAAGACAGAGTGAGAAGTAGCAGTGTGCTACGTTACAGTCTTCCGAAACTGTTGCACCGCTCCTTAGGAAAGTGCGGCGAGGTGGGGGCCGGGGAAAAAAAGAGCAAGAGTGCTGAGAGCTTTCTTTCGGCCACTTTAAAAATGATGGTCTTGATATCACGAGATAGCGCTCTTTGGATATTTATCTCGTGTGCGTCTTACGACTTTCCCCCCCGTCTCGCCGCGCGCATACCTCAGGCGCGGTACAGGAGTTTCGGTCAAACTATAGTAAATTATTACCTCAACAGCCTATATTGGTCCACAGACGCAGGTCTCCCCCTGATAAGCACCTTTATTGGCTGTTATCTCATGGAGAGTAATGCCCATAATCCCCAAGCTGGGCATGCGGTTTGGGGATCGCAGTTTGGTGACAGAATTGTTCAGCAGAAGGGGCTGCTGCCCGCCTCCGGTAATTAGCTGGGCCGGCGAACTTCGTTCTGCCCTAGTTCACTCACTTTGAGATTAAAAATATATAATTTTTTTTTAACTTTTCTTCTTTACAAACCTTGTCCTAACAATAACGAACACATAAATAAATAATGCTGGATAATCCACACGAGATTATCTAGCAGTATATATTATAAAACAAAAAGAATTATCCAATTTGGTGCAGTCGTTCGGCGATGCATTTTTATTTATAAGCTGCTCCCCGCGGCTTCGCACGCGTTGAAGTTAGAATTACCTGTATGCAAAATTTCAGCCAGTAGGGAAAAAACCAAAAGAAACAAAAACACTGGGTAGGTAAGTAAGGGTGGTTAGGTACCTTTATTTAGTAGTACCTACCTACGGATAAACTTTTGTAAAAATGCACGCCCCATCTGGTTTATCTCTACCTTCCTACACTTGATTGATTTGATACCTACGTAGTGGTAGGTGGGAGTGGGAACTAAGTACCTAGGTAAGTATAAAATACATGAAAAAAACAATTGGAATATTGTTCATAACATAAAAAGCACACGTTAGGTGTACCTTACCTACCTACCTAACGAGTGCTTTTTAACTTGGCGGAAGCTTGATGAGTAGGTATAGGTTAGGTACCTATACCTACTCGTCAAGTTTCCGCCAAAAAGTCTCAAACATGTCACAAAAATAAAGTTAGTAGTTGGTAGACCAGTATACTTGCCTATCCTATTATAGGTACCTACCTATTTTGTAAATGATTGCATCAACCGACTACGTACTAATTAGAACCTATTCTGTGCCGTCACTGGGCACGAGCGCACACACACACACACACACACATCCACAGCTTTGTATTTGATGGTTAGATGCGCTTTCTCACTCATAGCGCGCCCCATTTCATTCGACGTGAAACAACAACAAATCCGCATGGGCCGGCCGCTGAGATTTGGAAGACGTTCGTGGCCACCCGATAAAGTTTGATCGACCATAGGTCGGTACTCCGTACCTATATGAGTCCGGTGACTCACATCACTAGCCCTTTACACATTAAGCAGACCCACGCACTTTGTATAACAATAACATTCTAACGAAGTGCGCAGAAAGCTTGTGCTGTCCCAACAAAGAGAATAAAATCATTAAGTACCTAGCTTGTATGCAAACAGTTCAGTGTTACTTTGACTATAGTGAAATAAAACAGTGAATAAGTGACAACCATGGAAAACCTAATAGAAGTCTTAAACAAGCACAAAATAGAAAATAAAGTTCTAAAGAGGACGATACCCACAGCCCTTAAGATGCAAAAACGTAAGTTTCTTTGCGCTATTGGCAAAGGAGAGCCTCCTTGCGTAGATTATAGTGATGAAAAATATGCGCAGAAATGTTTTACGCCTAAAAATACAAAGAAAACCGATTCGAAGGCTTTCTCTTCGCTACATTGGACGGACACTATTGCAACTAACACCGTCAAACAAATTCTGAGCGAGAATGAGAACTTTGACGTCCGGACCTACCTAGGCTGTGCTATGGCGATCTTCCTCACGTACTCTGGAGTGATACCACCAAACGACACGGTCTACGAAGCCTTCACCTATGTCCTGACTCATGCCAGATCCTTTGGCAATCCAGGAAATAATGTGTTTCAACTCGGAACCCATGGCTCTTTCACCATCAAGTTTCGGGACATCTACAAACCGCTTCCAGAAGGATTCTACATGAGCAAAATAAAAATGCTGATCAACCGATTGAACGTGAAATATGACGACAGGAAGTACGAGATACTGAACATCAACGTCACCTACCTAACCCTGCTGATACTCAGGAGGTTCATCGGAAACGAGAAGCAGTTTTCGGACTCGTTTAAACGCGCCCAAGAGGACTACGTAAAACTGTGCCCAAATCCTCTCACCGAGCTGCCGAAAATATCTGATATTTTCAACAAAAACGTGCAACCTAAGCTGTTGAAGCCCTCCGCAATTTTGGCTATCGGCATGTTTTTGAGTGGAAACGACGAGAAGACAAAGAAAGCTGTCCAAGCTACCTGCGTGCAGTACGTGGAGTGGACCGGGCTGCAGCTGCCCTGTCTGTTCTTCAAAGTCGTCCGCCTCTACGCCGTCACCGAGGCTATGTTGTGGGACGCTCTGTCTGGTCTGGAGAAAACTCACAGTTCTCTCTACAAGTTGTCGAAGAACTATTATCAGCAATATAAGAAGTCTGTCGCAGAGCCCCCGGAGGCGGCTGCATGGTTCCCCTTCTGCCGCGCGTTGGATGGGGACTTCCACAGGGATCTATCCGCAGCTGACAAATGAGGGAGAACTACTGGACATCTTTTAATACATGACAACTTTATAAGTTCAGTAGTAAGCTCTTCATAGGAAATGTCGAAGTAGGAGGACGAGCAAGGAATCTAGAATTTATTAAGATCTTAGGTATAATTATGTGTCAAAAAAGTGATTTTTAAATTAAGTATGGGATCAAAGTTTACAATCATTGTACATTATATTATATTCAGTTGACCAGAGTACCTATAGTTAAAGTAACCATAACTCATCATCATCATCAGTCTATATTAGTCCACTGCTGGACATAGGCCTCCCCTAATGAGCGCCATAGCGCCCTGTCTTCAGCTTGACGCATCCAGCATCTGCCTGCAGTCTTTCGCAGAACGTCATCCCACCTGGCCGGAGGGCGTCCAACACTACTACTACTACGTTTGCCGAGTAGCGGTCTCCACTCAAGAACTCGTTTACCCCAGCGGTTATCGGTTCTTCGCGAGATATGGCCGGCCCACTGCCACTTCAGTTTGCTAATTCTTTGAGCTATGTGGATAACTTCGGTTCTCTGTCGGATGTATTCGTTATGAATCCTATCCTTCAGAGAGACTCCGAGCATAGCTCTTTCCATAGGTTGTTGAGCGACTTTAAACTGGTGGACCAGCCCTGTCGTGAGTGTCCACGTCTCAGCTCCGTAGGTCATGACGGGTAGGACGCCTGATTGAAAACTTTCGTTTTCTAGCATTGCGGTATGGATGACGAGAAGACTCGACGTAGCTTTCCAAACGCTGCCCAGCCTAGCTGGATCTGTAACTGGAGCTGAACCATAACTACTTACTACAAAATATTTTATGTCAACATTGATTCATGAATAAATTTTTTTCAAAAACGAATAACACCAAAATTTTGCATTGAGAACAGCTGGTGTCTATTAATCTACAGTTATATTTTATGGAAAGATTTGATTGTTTGTTTGTTTGTATTGAATAGGCTCCGAAACGACTAGACCGATTAAAAAAAATCTTTCATCATTATAAAGCTTACTTTTTAAAAGAAACGCCTCTATCGTGCGAACAGAGAACTATTCTAATCCCATACTAAAATGAGACGTTACCATCACGTCTCGATACCACCGTCAATCGGACTCGAGGCTCTGGGCGGGCGGGGCGGCGGGGCGGCGGCGGCGGCAGGTAAAAGCTTTTCGTAGCGATTTTAATTTGCAAATTTCTCTAAAAGCATCAGGTTTTCATAACTCTATTACAAACCAAATACTTATAAGTGGGCGTCTGCATTACACAAATTGGATTGAACCTGCACCGCATACCGAATCTACTTACATTATACATCATCATACGTATTTTAATCACACTATCCTATCATATAACACTTATATTATATAAGCGAAAGTTTGGATGTTTGTTACGTCTTATTGTCAAAACGGATCGGGCTAAGCCATTGATTAATTAAAAAGGGAAGATAGGTTACGTTCTCCCAGCGCTTACTCAAAAATTGGCATGTGTTACAACTACACGCAAACACATACGCTCACAGTTAAATTTCCAGTCCTGTGCAATACAAAGAAGAACAAAGACGGAAAGACGTATCTAAGACCGAAGTGAGACCGAGACAACAATATTTCACGCGAATCACGACCACCCGTGCCGCCGCCGGTCCGACGGTGACTGATGTGGGAGCACACAATTTTACACAATATGAAGTTGCCATTTTCGAGAAACTAGTACCTCATCTTCACTTTTTAATTAATCAATGGGCTAAGCCTGGAATCAAACATAGGCTTTTTATCCCATAGGTACTTATAAAACCTACCTACTTAGTTCCACCGGGGGGGGGGCGGGCAGCAGCGCCCCTGCATCAAATCTACCCCCGAAGTGCGATCCCAAACCCGCATGCCCAGCGTGAGGATTATGGGATCAGATAAACGCCAATAAGGCGCTTATCAGGGGGAGGCCTGCGTCCAGCAGTGGATCAATACAGGCTGTTAAGGTTGAGGTTCCTTAGTTAGTTCCTATGGAATAGAAATAAAGACAGTAACAACGCGTGCAGAACACAACCTACACTGAAGAATAGATCTGTAAGGTACCGTGTGGTATCTGGTAGCCATAAATTTCGTGGGTTTACCGGATATTCGAGATATTATGTAAATGGTCTTGGTATTGAGTAATAGGGTATTAAGATATCATCATAGGTGTGAAGGTATTGGTAGTAGGTACATTACATAGGAGAGTACAATCATATATTTAAATCTTTGGGAGGTACTACCATAAGAAGAGACAATACTCTGTTCCTTATTTTATTCTTATGGTAGGTACCTACTACCTCAATATAAATAAATGATACTGGACAATCCACACATCATCATCTAGCCCCAAGCTAAGCAGAACTTGTGTTATGGGTACTAGTTATCTGATATACTTAATACAATACACAACATAAAAAGATATTTTTTTATTATACATAGAAAACATCCAGAACGCCCTGAACAAATGTCTGCAGATCGTACACATATTTTTTATAAGTAGTTATTCTGTGGCAGTAAGCAGGTAAGGCAGGCAGTCTTATTTTGGTTAGTATTTATGAGAATGTTTTCTTTTTAACCGACTTCAAATATAGGAGAAGGTTCTCAATTCGACTGTATTTTTTTGTCTGTTAAGGCCCATACACCAGCGAAAGTGGCGCCCCCAACTATTATATCTTATTATTACGTTGAACGCAGGTATTTTTAAAAATCCTACGTTCAGTTTGTGGTATTTATTATAAGCTATTTATTAATGCCTCTGTAATAGTCTCATTTTGTAAAGCTTAGGAAGAGATACGCAGTTGCGCTTTTTGGCCACCAAACTCTATTTTTGCATCTCCTCCTAAACTATATGAGATAAAATTATAAAAGAGGTATTAAAAAATAGCTTATAATAGATACCACAAACTGAACGTAGGATTTTTAAAAATTCCTATGATAAACGTAAAAATATGATAAAATAGAAATTGTTGTCAGATTGGCTCGGGTATGCGCCTTAACTTCGAACTTTTGACTGGGTGATCCGATTTTAATGATTCTTTTTTATTTGAAACCTACACGTGTGGTCATTGATTTAAAAAGGGAAGATAGGTTACGTTCTCCCAGCGCTTACTCAAAAATTGGCATGTGTTACAACTACACGCTAACACATACGCTCACAGTTATATTTCCAGTCCTGTGCAATACAAAGAAGAACAAAGACGGAAAGACGTATCTAGGACCGAAGTGAGACTGAGACAACAATATTTCACGCGAATCACGACCGCCCGTGCCGCCGGTCAGACGGTGACTGATGTGGGAGAACACAATTTTACACAATTTGAGGTTCCCACTTTCGAGCAACCAGTGCCTCATCTTCGTTTTTAATAAATCAATGCGTGTGGTGCTTCCCGTAATGTGGTCCAGTTCTGACAATGGTATACATGAGAAAACCATATAATTAAAGTCGATTTATAGTTTTTAAAACAAACTTAATAATTACAAATTACCTTTTACTTTATTTATTGATTAAAAAAATTACATATACCTACTTCCCTACTTTTCTTTCATTATATTATTGTAATGAATGTGCAACATAAAATGTATGAGGGTAGGTTGCCACCTCAGTTGATTGTAGGCCAATACAGAGTTCATGTGTTCATCCGTGTTTAATTATTCATATCCCTTAAAATACGCAATATTTGGCGACGAGTGTAATCTACGTGTGTTATATTTGTATTGGGGCGTTGGTAGGAGCGCCTGTTACGCGTCCAGGCCCCATTCACGACCTTTCGCGGCACTACTGGTAACTTTTTATCGAAAATAGCCTTATTTGCACTCTTACACAAAGACATTAAATTATATCAACAACCCAGATGTGTAAGCTAAGCATACTAGCTAATTTCACATAACTAGCACCAGAAATATAAGTAAAACAAACCAATCAATTTGTGGTCCGCCGTCAGCAAGACCAAACGTGTCTATATCAACGCGAAAAATAGCAGCGTGTCGCAAATTCAACGCTAAGTTTTACATTATTTTTATGCATTTCAGAGTTGATGGTTATTAGAGAGACTTCATTTTGGATTAAAAAATATGAATTTGTGTAATTCTGTCTAAATTATGGTCAATAAATTTAAAATATTACGTGGACGAGAACTGTTCCACGATATTATGAGAAAGTCCCGTTTTAGACCGGGCTGGACGCGAATCGGACATATCGTGTCAATAAGGTGGTTTCTTGTATTAATTATTGTATAAAAATTTACTCAAACATTTTATTAAATTTGAACCTTATGCTCGTAAGGTATCTAAAAACCATATTACGTCCAGGCTCGGAGCAACGAACAATAAAATACTGAGTTATGAAATTTCTTATGGTCGGGAATTGGACAAGGTTAAATGACGTCCTGATTTCGACCTTAGCTTTATTGATTATGTAAACTTAACAATTATGTAATAGAATTTTGTATATTAAGTCATTGAGTTATCCAGTATTGTGTATTTAACATATTTCATTCAATTTTACTTTATTTGAAGTAAGCTATATGCAATTTTTAAAAAAAATATTGTGGTCGACAACTACTATATAAGACCAAATATCGACCATCTGCGTATAATAAAACACAGTGGCAGTCATCAGAGTCCTAAATATAGAATACTAATAAATGTTAATGTTTATTAGGTATTTTTGTATACTAGTAGCTAGTGATACCCACTACTACTTTCAAAAATACCTATACAATACAATAAACCTCAATAAACAAATTGCAACGATTCCAAAGACTGGTGTGCTCAGTGATAACAAGCTGCATGCAGCTTGTACTAATTGCTTGTGCTATAACTACACCGGGCGTTGCCCTGGAGGTAATCCTAGACATAGCGCCACTATATATACGACAAGAGGAGACCTTATCGACTTTGAGACTACAAAACATGGGATTCTGGGGGGGGGGGGGGGGGGGCATAGAAAGCCCGCACACTCAGATCTCAAACAGAGCCTTAGCCTATGAACCTGTCTTAGCCGCCCCTGTGACAGAATGCCCAGCAAACCTATACAAGAGAAACACTACCAGATACAACTATATGAGGAGAGACAACTAAAAGAGATGAATCAGGCACCCACGAAGTTAGAATATACACGGACGTCTCCAAGAACGATGCGGGCACGGGTGCAGCGGGACAAATGTGTGTACGATCTGCTAACATTTGTTCAGGGCGTTCTGGATGTTTTCTATGTATGATAAAAAATATCTATCTATCTAGTGTACTGTATTATATATATCAGTTATCTTCTGGTACCCATAACACAGGATCTGCTTAGCTTGGGGCTAGATAGAGCTGTGTGAATTGTCCAGTATTATTTATTTATTTATTATATTTGAATGCGAATGCGTAGCTATAACCGAGGCGGCCACAGCTGTGCAAAGAATGAACATGGACAACGAATGCGTGCGTATCCTTTCTGACAGTGCTGCTACACTCAGGGCCTTGGCAGGAAACAGCTGCAACTCCAAACTCGTGCACGAATGTCACTTGGCAATTGAGAGGATTTTCACCAACAACCGGATAACCATCCAATGGAACAAGGGACATAGCGGATCACTTGGTAACGACGCTGCTGACGAATCAGCACAGAAAGGGTCGGACACGCCTACAACAGGTCCACGTCCGATCCTCCCCTTAGCATTCTCACAATTCCGAACATGGATAAGGCAAAAAACCAGAGGAACACATGCCGAACGATGGACACACCTACAGGAGTGCCGCCAGGCAAGAGCAGCGCTTCCGGCTGCATCACCAAAGCTACTGAACCTGACCAGAAGAGACCTACGCGTCCTTGTTGGCATACTCACAGGACACTGCCCACTAAACAAACACCTCTACACCATCGGAGTAACCAGATAGCCCTCTCTGCAGGTGTCTCAGTGACGAGGAATCAACTGTCCACGTAGTCCTGATATTGGAGGGGGTAACAGCACAGCGACATGAAATCCGTGACCATCCGAGGTCACTCCGCGAAGCCTGTGAAAATCCCAGGAAGATTCTGCGCTTCTGGAGTAAGGCTGGCTAGACTAGCAAACAAACACGCACAATGGACCATCCCGAGTCTCAGTGCGGAAAAAAGAGTACACTCACCATACCATACCATACCAAGCCAACGTCAACTGCGCGCGATGCTTCCTAATTCCTAAATGCAACCAACAAACGAGGCAATGACAAAACAACCCACTAACACGCACTGGGCCAGCGTGGTGGCCGGTGGGTCATGGCCCAAACCCTCAATTAATGATAGATAGCCCACAAAAAGGTCCAAAGTGCCCAGCGACACCAGCGGCTGTGCTGGCGTTGACGGGCGCCATGCCGGACCTGGGGTTAGGGGTGCGAAGAATCCTCGGGGGTCCCACCTTTGAGGTTTGACCATCACCTAGCGCAGTTGGAAGTGGAGTTAGAGAACATTAAATGGCATGTTATGGGGTTATGTGAAGTCCGTAGAGAGGTAGGATACCGTAACCCTACACTCGGGCCATCTTCTCTACTTTCGCGTGGGTGATAAAACATGCATCCCAGCGTGACGTAGGTGACCTCGTCAATAATGCCCTCGCTAACAACATTCAAGAAATCTCCAGTATGTTGACAGGTATTCAGGGAACAGTAAGTCAGGTCTACGCACCGACCTCGGCACAATCGGATGATGAAGTGGTGGATATTTACGAAGACATATCCAAAGCCTTACACAACATCCATAAGGCTCGTATGTGGACGTGGCCAAGCCCCGACACTGTGACTTAAAATGAGATCAACTTCATCACGATGGATAGCAAGCACATATTCAGAGATGACTCAGTGATCAACAGGTTCAGTACCGGATCTGATCACCGACTGCTCCAAGTCTCTCTGGTCTGGATATCAACTTAAAGCTAGAAAGAAACCGTCTGATGAAATCCACGCTCCGACCTAACCCAATCCAAATCATGGCGGGCACCGAGAAGTTCCAGCAGCTTCTCGGGAATAGGTTCGCTGCCTTGGATCCCACTGATGACGCTGACGAGACCCTACACAATCTGGTTGAAACGTTGAGGAACGAGGGCATCAAGTTTTGCCAAAAGCAGCGTACTGGCAAGCAATCCAAACTCTCGGATGAATCTTTCGGGCTGATGGCAAAAAGACGGGAAACCACCTAAGTGACTTCGTCTGACAAATCCGAACCGAGGGTACAAAGTATTCACTCAGGAGCTTGGCAGGAGCCACCTGACGAAACTTAAAATGCACGATGAGAGGACATTCTATGGCAGATTATACGTTGCACATACCCGTCGTTCCCAACGACGTGACCACAAGACCAAGATTTCAGGACTCTGAGGCCTATGTCCAGCAGAGAACTAAAACAGGCTGATGATTATGATAATTATAAGTTAGTTTCCTATCAGATATATGGTGGTCGAGAACTAGGCAACATAGGGTCGCAAACTGGAATTTTTGGACGAGAACTGGTAAAATGAGGTATTTCGGATTAAAATATTTTTTAAAAATTAACACTTAAATTTAAGAAGAAAGTCTATTTTCCATGTGAAAATAGAGTATATTAGGTATGTGGTGAAATCAGTTTTATTCTTAAGAGCTCACAAAAATATATATTTTTTGATATCTGAATCTGACAACTCCGCTAATTGGACGCAAACAGGCGCAATGACCCTAACAAGTGTTTGTTATAACGAGTGAACACCAAACAATGAGTTTTGGCGGCAGTCTCTCATTTGATCACCGTGTGCAAGAATGGAGCATTTTCAAGAGTCGGTTTACTCAGTACTGTGTGGCGAACAATATTCAAGAGGAAACCGACAAGGCGGACTTGAAGAAACGAGCTCTGCTGCTCACTGCACTATCGGAGGATACCTACCGCGTGGCAAGAGATTTGGTTTTTCCCGAAGACTTGGATACCATCGTGTTCTCAGTGCTTTTAGAAAAGTTAAACGTTCATTTTCAGTCGAAGAAAAGTACGTTTGCAGAACGTTATAAGTTTTATAAGGCTGAACAAAGGCCGGGAGAATACCTATCTGATTGGGCGGCGCGAGTGCGTAACTTGGCGCAATATTGTGGGTTCAAGAGTGAACTAGAAATGGCCTTACGGGACAGGTTTGTCCTAGGGTTAGAAAATATCAAAGAAAAAGAAAAGTTGTTTGCGGAAAGCATCGAAACATTGACATTCAACAAGGCGTTGGAGCTGGCGCAGGGCGTGAGGTGTGCTCGCGCGGCGTTGCAGACCGCGCGGTCTGGCAACGCCGCGGCGGCCGAGGCGTCAGGCACGGGCGCTGCTGGAGGCTCGGAGCTGATGCAAGCGCAGCCAGTGTTCGCGATGCAGCGAGGAGCGCCTTCTTCCTCTACTGATAAAGATAATTCGCGAGTGTCGAAGTGTTGCGAGGTGTGCGGTTATAAAAATCACTCAAAAGATCAGTGCCGTTTTTATTGCATAAACAAGTTTTTATTTGATTATAGGAATTCAATACATTCGTCTACTGGATTTTCTCCAGCCCAGTTAATGATTGGTCGTCCATTGCGTTGCCGGCTTGACTTGTTAAGAAACACAGCTGAGCCTGATATACCTTCCTCGCCGTCCTCGTCCACCGCGGCGAAGGCCAAGGCCAATGTAATTAGGGCGCAGGAGAATCAATCTAAACAATTTGCAGGGAAACGAAAAGTTTGTTGGAACCGGCTCCGACCTCACCCGTATCTCCCGCGAGAGATGGTGGGCTGGAGGAAGTAGGAGACGAGTCTCAAGGGTCTGATGACGAGTTTCTGGATGCACGCTCACCAAGTTCAGATGTCAGGGATCGCGGGACAGGAAATCCTTCTGATTGTGAGAAAGAACCAACCCGTCAGAATCCCACTAGAAAGGCTAAGAAACCTGTTAGTTATAAGTATTGAATAGATTTAGTTATTTTGTTTTTAAATTTGTATATTTTAATAATAGTGGTGGAGGGATGTAATGAATGTGCAACATAAAATGTAGGGTCATTGCGCCCGTTTGCGTCCAATTAGCGGAGTTGTCCGATTCAGATATCGAAAAAAAAATATTTTTGTGAGCTCTTAAGAATAAAACTGATTTCACCACATGACTAATATACTCTATTTTCACATGGAAAATAGACTTTCTTCTTAAATTTAACTGTTAATTTTAAAAAAATATTTTAATCCGAAATACCTCATTTTACCAGTTCTCGTCCAAAAATTCCAGTTTGCGACCCTATGTTGCCTAGTTCTCGACCACCATATATCTGATAGGAAACTTACTTATAATAATCATAATCATCAGCCTGTTTTAGTCCTCTGCTGGACATAGGCCTCAGAGTCCTGAAATCTTGGTCTTGTGGTCTCGTCGTTGGGAACGAGGGGTATGTGCAACGTATAATCTGCCATAGAATGTCCTCTCATCGTGCATTTTAAGATTCGTCAGGTGGCTCCTGCCAAGCTCCTGGGTGAATACTTTGTACCCTCGGTTCGGATTTGTATGACGAAGTCACTTAGGTGGTTTCCCGTCTTTTTGCCATCAGCCCGAAAGACTCATCCGAGAGTTTGGATTGCTTGCCAGTACGCTGCTTTTGGCAGAACTTGATGCCCTCGTTCCTCAACGTTTCAACCAGATTGTGTAGGGTCTCGTCAGCGTCATCAGTGGGATCCAAGGCAGCGAACCTATTCCCGAGAAGCTGCCGGAACTTCTCTCTGCCCGCCATGATTTCGATTGGATTAGGTCGGAGCGTGGATTTCATCAGACGGTTTCTTTCTAGCTTTAAGTTGATATCCAGAGAGCCTCGGAGCAGTTGGTGATCAGATCCGGTACTAAACCTGTTGATCACTGAGTCATCTCTGAATATGGGCTTACTATCCATCATGATGAAGTTAATCTCATTTTAAGTCACAGTGTCGGGGCTTCGCCACGTCCACATACGAGCCTTATGGATGCTGTGTAAGGCTTTGGATATTCTTCATAAATATCTTCCACTTCATCATCCGATTGTGCCGAGGTCGGTGCGTAGACCTGACTTACTGTTCCCTGAATACCTGTCAACATACTGGAGATTTCTTGAATGTTGTTAGCGAAGGCATTATTGACTAGGTCACCTACGTCACGCTGGGATGTTTTATCTTATCACCCGAAGTAGAGAAGATGGCCCGAGTCTAGTGGTACGGTGTCCTCCCCCTCTACTACTACTCTACATAACCCCATAGCATGCCATTTAATGTTCTCTAACTCCACTTCCAACTGCGCTAGGTGATGGTCAAACCTCAAAGTTCGGTGGGACCTCACCCGAGGATTCTTCGCACCCCTAACCCCAGATCTGGTATGGCGCCCGTCAACGCCAGCACAGCCGCTGGTGTCGCTGGGCACTTTGGACCTTTTTGTTGGCTATCTATCATTAATTGAGGGTTTGGGCCATGACCCACCACGCTGGCCCAGTGCGTGTTAGTGGGTTGTTTTGTCATTGCCTCGTTTGTTGGTTGCATTTAGAAATTAGGCAGTACCGCGGGCAGTTGCGGCTTGGTATGGTATGATATGGTAAGTGTACTCTTTTTTCCGCACTCAGACTCGGGATGGTCCATTGTGCGTGTTTGTTTGCTAGTCTAGCCAGCCTAACTCCGTCCAGAAGCGCAGAATCTTTCTGGGATTTTCACAGGCTTCGCGGAGTGACCTCGGATGGTCACGGATTTATGTGCTGTTACTCCCTCGCATATCAGGACTACGTGGGCAGCTGATTCCTCGTCACTGAGACACCTGCAGAGAGGGCTATCTGGTTCCTCCGATAGTGTAGAGGTGTTTGTTTAGTGGGCAGTGTCCTGTGAGTATGCCAACAAGGACGCGTAGGTCTCGTCTGGTCAGGTTCAGTAGCTTTGGTGATGCAGCCGGAAGCACTGCTCTTGCATGGCGGCACTCCTGTAGGTGTGTCCATCGTTCGGCATGCGTTCCTCTGGTTTTTTGCCTAATCCATGTTCGGGATTGTGAGAATGCTAAGGGGAGGAGTGGACGTGGGCCTGTTGTAGGCGTGTCCGACCCTTTCCGTGCTAATTCGTCAGCAGCGTCGTTACCAAGTGATCCGCTATGTCCCTTGTTCCATCGGATGGTTATCCGGTTGTTTAAAAAATCCTCTCAATTGCCAAGTGATATTCGTGCACGAGTTTGGAGTTGCAGCTGTTTTCTGCCAAGGTCCTGAGTGTAGCAGCACTGTCAGAAAAGATACGCACGCATTCGTTGTCCATGTTCCTTCTTTGCACAGCTGTGGCTGCCTCGGTTATAGCTACGCATTCACATTCAAATATAATAAATAAATAAATAATACTGGACAATTCACACAGCACTATCTAGCCCCAAGCTAAGCAGAGCTTGTGTTATGGGTACCAGATAACTGATACATAATATAATACAGTACACTAGATAGATAGATATTTTTTATTATACATAGAAAACATCCAGAACGCCCTGAACAAATGTTAGCAGTTCGTACACACATTTTGTCCCGCTGCACCCGTGCCCGCATCGTTCTTGGAGACGTCTGTGTATATTCTGACTTCGTGGGTGCCTGATTCATCTCTTTTAGTTGTCTCTCCTCATATAGTTGTATCTGGTAGTGTTTCTCTTGTATAGGTTTGCTGGGCATTCTGTCACAGAGGGCGGCTAAGAGAGGTTTATAGATTAAGGCTCTGTTTGAGATCTGAGCTCGAGCTGAGGCTTTCTATGCCTCCCAGAATCCCATGTTTTGTAGTCTAAAAGTCGATTAGGTCTCCTCTTACTGTATATATAGTGGCGCTATGTCTAGGATTACCTCCAGGGCAACGCCCGGTGTAGTTCTAGCACAAGCAATTAGTAAAAGCTGCATGCAGCTTCTTCTCGCTGAGCACACCAGTCTTTGGAATCGTTGCAATTTAGTTATTGAGGTTTATTGTATTGTATAGGTATTTTTGAAAGTAGTAGTGGCTATCACTAGCTACTAGTATACAAAAATACCTAATAAACATTAACATTTATTAGTATTCTATATTTAGGACTCTGATGACTGCCACTGTGTTTTATTATACGCAGATGGTCGATATCTGGTCTTATATAGTAGTTGTCGACCACAATATTATTTAAAAAAATTGCATATAGCTTATTTCAAATAAAGTAAAATTGAATGAAATATGTTAAATACACAATACTGGATAACTCAATGTCTTAATATACAAAATTCTATTACATTATTGTTAAGTTTACATAATCAATAAAGCTAAGGTCGAAATCAGGACGTCATTTAACCTTGTCCAATTCCCGACCATAAGAAATTTCATAACTCAGTATTTTATAGTTCGTTGCTCCGAGCCTGGACGAAATATGGTTTTTCGATACCTTACGAGCATAAGGTTCAAATTTAATAAAATGTTTGAGTAAATTTTCATACAATAATTAATACAAGAAACCATCTTATTGACACGATATGTCCGATTCGCGTCCAGCCCGGTCTAAAACGGGACTTTCTCAAAATATCGTGGAACAGTTCTCGTCCACGTAATATTTCAAATTTATTGACTATAATTTAGACAGAATTACACAAATACATATTTTTTAATCCAAAATGAAGTCACTTTCATAACCATCAACTCTGAAATGCATAAAAATAATGTAAAACTTAGCGTTGAATTTGCGACACGCTGCTATTTTTCGCGTTGATATAGACACGTTTGGTGTTGTTGACGGCGGACCACAAATTGATTAATTTATTTTACTCATATTGCTGGTGCTAGTGATGTGTAGTTAGCTTGTATGCGTAGCTTATACATCTAGGTTGTTGATATAATTTAATGTCTTTGTGTGAGAAAGCAAATAAGGCTATTTTCGACAAAAAGCAACCAGTAGTGCCGCGAAAGGTCGTGAATGGGGCCTGGACGCGTAACAGGCGCATCTACCCTATGAGGGTAGGTTGCCACCTCAGTTGATTGTAGGCCAATACAGAGTTCATGTGTTCATCCGTGTTTAATTATTCATATCCCTTAAAATACGCAATAATTATCTATCACCCAAAGAACAGTTTCCGACGGAACTCGAACGCGTGAAATTATATAATTTTCCTTGTAACCATTGATTTGTTAAAAGGGAAGATGAGGTACTGATTTCTCGAAAGTGGCAACTTCAAATTGTGTTAAATTGTGTGCTTTGGCTTTCACCTCAGTCACCGTCGGACCGGCGCGGCGGCGGCGGCGGCACGGGCGGTCGTGATTCGCGCGAAATATTTTTGTCTCGGTCTCACTTCGGTCTTTAGGTCTTTCCGTCTTTGTTCTTCTTTGTATTGCACAGGACTGGAAATATAACTGTGAGCGTATGTGTTTGCGTGTAGTTGTATGTAACACATGCCAATTTTTGAGTAAGCGCTGGGAGAACGTAACCTATCTTCCCAACGTACCTATTTAAGGATATCATAATAATGGATGAAGTAGAAGCCAAAGTTCTTGGAATTTCCCGGGGAAGCAATAATGGTAGAAATTAAGTACCAACCTAATAATAACAGTGGCGGAAACAGAATAGCGTCTATTCCAATATGTTAAAGTTCCCGATTTTCTACACAAGTTGTGTAATTACTGTGACATGTGCCAGGAAAGTTGCAGGCACGCAATTCGCCTTTCCGGCCGCAGTTATGCCGGTGGAAAAGCCCAAATCTTGATATACCTACGTTAATATAATACGAATTTTATAAACGCAAAAGTTTGTATTTATGGATATTTATTAATCTCTCACGTAAAAACTAAAAATATATTAAATATCTATTTAAGTAGTGTATTGTTTTATGTATATCAGTTATCTAGTACCTACCCATAACACAAGATCTGCTTAGCTTGGGGCTAGATAATGCTGTGTGATTTGTCCCACATTATTATTAATAAATAAATAGTAAATAAATAAATAAATAATGCTGGACAATTCACACAGCATTATCTAGCCCCAAGCTAAGCAGAGCTTGTGTTATGGGTACTAGATAACTGATATACATAATACAATACACTACATAGTTAGATATTTTTTATTATACATAGAAAAACATCCAGAACGCCCTGAACAAATTTCTGCAGATCACAAATTTGTCCCGAGGCGGGAATCGAACCCGCAACCTCCTGCGTCGCAGGCAGACCTTTGCCCACCGCGCCACAGAGGTCGTCAAATTTATATTAACTACAGAACGGACCGGGCTGAAATTTAGCATACGGGTAATTTTAATCCTGGAATCAAACACAGGCTTCTTTTTATCCATCGAGATAGAATTATAATTCTATCTCGATTATTTTATCCCATAAATCGAATATAAACGCGAGCGAAGCTGCTATTATAGAAACTATGGTTATTATGGGTTATTTTATTATGGTTCGGTGACATTTCGGTAAGACGATGACCTATTAGGGATGACCTTAGGTGTAATTGAAATAATTTTAATCGATTTTTTTGTGATTTGCTTGATTTATAAAAATCGATTCCAATACTGAAGTAATATAATTAGGTACGTACGATATCCTAGTAGAGACACAAAAATTCGTACATTACCCATTGATTTAAAAAAGGAAGATAGGTTACGTTCTCCCAGCGCTTACTCAAAAATTGGCATGTGTTACAACTACACGCAAACACATACGCTCACAGTTATATTTCCAGTCCTGTGCAATACAAAGAAGAAAAAAGACGGAAAGACGTATCTAGGACCGAAGTGAGACTGAGACAACAATACTCGTATTTCACGCGAATCACGACCGCCCGTGCCGCCGCCGCCGGTCAGACGGTGACTGATGTGGGAGAACACAATTTTACACAATTTGAGGTTGCCACTTTCGAGCAACCAGTACTTCGTATTTAATAATCAATGACATTACCTACAGAATTTGTATTGAAATCCACGCACATTTTCTGGCATAGTAGGTATACAGTGTGGAAATTAAACTCAGGCCCTGGAGGGAAACTACTTAAAATCCTTAAGCTAGCTCATTTTACTTAAAGGAGACATTCCTTTATTTTTAAAAAGAAACAAATCTGCATTAAAATATTTTTTTAAACTCGCTTGCTTCGCCCGGGACTCGAACCAACTAAAATTTAAAAAATAAACACTCCTTATTTTATTATTATACTAATCGGTAGTATTAATATTCAGGATAAAGTTTCTCTAAAAAATATTTGGTTACTGTTCACTTTTAACAAGTAAAAGACACGTAACAGTTCTGTTATCTCTCCAACACTCAAAGACTTCGTATGAAGTACACGCTTGCTTATTTATCGTTAAGTACCTTGTTGAAATCTTCGATAAGAAAATTGTTCAATGGTGGTAATACCTCTATGCACATTTCCTTCTTACATGATCCGAGGCGTTCAGTGGAGAAGTTTAAAAATGGAACGTTTGACTTTGTTTGCGAGGCGGGACAATAATTTTAAAATTCGAACGATTTTTATCAACAGATTTTATTTAAGTAGTGTTGCTTCCCTTACGTAATTAAATTATCTCATAATGGCGTATCAAGAACAATTCGATTTATTAGAAGCTTACTTTGTTTGCAACAAGAGCTACGATTTAGCTCTGCAGTGGTATCGCGAGAAGTATCCAGACAGAGAACTACCATCTAGAAAGGTTTTGTCTCGAATTGTGAATAATTTACTGACCGTTGGAAGTTTTAAAAAGAAGACTGGACGCCCACAGCAACAAAATTTGGACTATAGCGATGTTGAGTTAAACATTTTAACCTACTTCGAGTGTTACCCGAAAGCTTCAAGCAGGGAAGCTGCTCAAGAGATAGGCATCAACCATACTAGTATACTTAAAGTTCTGAAAAAATACAAATACAAATGTTATCGTGATGGGCGATTGGTGCAGAAACTACATCCCGGAGATAGTGAAAGGAGATTACAGTTTTGTGAAAATATTCGAACAGAAATAGCCCTCAACCCAAATTTCTTGGACTGTATTGTATGGTCTGACGAAACAAATTTTAGTAATAATGGAATGTATAACAGACATAACAATCATTATTGGTCTCGTCAAAATCCATTCCGTGTCCGTGAAACGAACAATCAGGTCAGATTTTCGTTTAATGTTTGGTGTGGAATCAAAAGTAACATGGTTGTTTTGTTGAACATTTACGAAGGACATCTGAATGCAGCAAAATACATTGAAATATTAGAGCTTTTAAAAAATCAATTAAACCTTCTGCCAGAAGAGGAACGAAATAATATCATTTTTCAACAAGATGGTGCACCTGCCCACAACAGCAGAATTGCCAGGGCATACCTTAATGAAAATTTCAATGCCTGGATAGGTACAAACGGTACGATTAGATGGCCTGCAAGAAGTCCAGACCTGACGCCCATGGACTTCTTTTTATGGGGTCATGTAAAAAATGTTGTTTATGAAACTTGCTATGAAACCGTTCAAGAGCTAAGGATTGCGGTAGAAAATGTTATCAGGGGCATACACCACAACACTTTGCTGAAGGCTACAAGAAATGAATTTCAACGGCGACTAATGTTGTGTAGCCGGAACGACGGGGCTCATTTCGAACAATTTATCAGTTAAATAATTTAAGTGTTACAAAATTGATAGTAAAATAAAGTTGATGTTAGATTTAACGATTATTTTTATTTTTAAGACCAAATGTTTGTTACAGAAACTTTATCCTGAATATTAATACTACCGATTAGTATAATAAAATAAAGAGTGTTTATTTTTTTAAATTTTAGTTGGTTCGAGTCCCGGGCGAAGCAAGCGAGTTTAAAAAAATATTTTAATGCAGATTTGTTTCTTTTTAAAAATAAAGGAATGTCTCCTTTAAGTAAAATGAGCTAGCTTAAGGATTTTAAGTAGTTTCCCTCCAGGGCCTGAGTTTAATTTCCACACTGTATATATAATACAAGCCGATAGGTAACTACTTGATAGAAAATTAATAGCATATAATCATAGATATAAATCGTTAGATACGCCCCGACCACCAAAAACTGTAGCAATGTACACAAACAAAACAAGCGTACTGAGAAAATAGTGTCATCTCTTTTTCTCACACGTTAGGTGCAAACACAACTTTCTCTTTCGTGCACTCGCCATTTAAATTTGTTATTGTAGTCATTTTTGACAATGCGGACGATAAAATAAAAGTTATTTCATTAACTCGCAATACCTACGAGTGAAATGTTACACCTCTGGCTTTATTTGTGTTTCTTGAATTTTTGTTGCACTTTCGAAAGGCACACGTCATTTTGTATCACTATAATACTGCTCGCAAACATCCTTCACTACATGTCCGGCTAACACTGTGCGTAGATGTACACTGAGTGCAGGTTTAAGCAGGCGTAAGGTTCGACTTGGACACAAAACGGCGCGGTCTCACTGAGGTAAGGGCATATCTAACGATTTATATCTTTGCATATAATAACATATACTATTATTTTATAGAGGAAAGATTTGACTAATATATTACAGAAGAAAGATTTGATTGTTTGTTTGTATTGAATAGGCTCCGAAACTTCTGGACCGATTTATTTAATTCTTTCATCATTGAGCTTACATTTTAAGGAGTGAAGGCTATATAATATCCCGGAATTCCTACGGGAACGGGAATAACGCGGGTGAAACCGCGAGGCGCTGCTATTAGGTAAGTAATAAATGACAGACAATGGTAGTCAATCAAACACCTCTGGTTACGCTCGTTTTAAATAATTATCAATATTTGAAATATACGCTGGTTTTGGGTTAGTATTTTACATATTTCAAAATCGTCTTATTGTAATTGCCTATTGAAATGATCAAGGAGTCAAAGGTCCGCATACCCCACGTTTGGGGTACCTAGTACAGGAGCCGCCATCTTGGCTGCCCCAGTCTACGATGCACTCAAGTCAAGGACAGTCGCGTGACACTTCCGCTTAAAACAAATATTCAAAAACCGCGTGCCGCGATCGCTCCCCTTTTTACCTACATATCCCGCATTACTACGGATTTCTGCTAAACCTGTGACGTCCCCGGATCCCAGTTGACTCCCGGATTCCAGCATCGGGCCCGCCACACGACCGAGACGAATTGGGAATTGAGGTAGGTCTTTACTTTAAGACTTTTATATATGTGACTTGCTTTCCCTCAACTAGCGTACTTACAAATTTAGGTATATTTATATCCGCATCCCGCAGGATTTAATTCAGGCTTAAAATCAGCCATAAATCAATCTTAGATGTAACCAAATCTAATTGGCCTGAGCAACCGCTTTGAGTTTAACTTCTTTACTCTCCAACCTCATTCCATCTAGGGTAGGGACATTTGAGTAAACACCACTTTAGTTGTTTAACATTTACTAGCGACATCTAAGCGATATTTCCGGAATTAATTCAGTTCAGATTCCGTGTAAGTAGTTAGAAAATTAACCTTTAAACAGATGGCGCTGGTCGCCAACAAATTCCACGGAATGCAGCTTCTGTATCTTTGAACACAACCTACGCTACGTACTACAAATTAACTACATGTTTGCTAAGCTTTTGCCACCTTTCGTCAGAATCCGTTCAGTGGTAAATAGAGGGCGCCACGTACCTCTTCTGGACCTCGAGAGGTTAACTTTTTGAACTAAGATAATTCCAATTTTTTTTTTTTTATAAATATTTATCGACATCATCGACACTGAATAAGACACAGATTCGCGGAAATTGTTTTTTTTTAAAGGGTTTTTCAATATTTTCTGCGTTTTGCATGCTGTGTCTACTTCTACTGTCATAGTACAAAGTTTTATGGAAATTTGAAAGTTATGTAAAATTCTCTCTTGTAGTGCTGTCACATTTCCATAGAAAATAAAGAAACGAAACTTTGTAGTAAACAGTAGTACACACAGTTAGTATACTACATGAAATATACCAGAAAAGTAGTTTTCCATAATTAATAAAACATTTGCTATGAAGCTAAGTTTTAACAAATTTATATTTAGTGCTACCTGTGAAGCAATTAAGAGAGCATATTTAAAAAAACCTATGTATATTATTATACACTATACATCATTTTGTATCATACTTTATTGTAACATGGGTTCATAGAAAATGGTCAACAGTTAGTAGAAAACAACTCTGGTAGTTTAGTATCTTTGATGACGTGTCGATTGTCGTTTTCTTCCATCCGCACGGTTTGATACATCATGCAAGCACTCGTCGGCACTTCGAAACATTACTTGAGATTTTGACGTAACCTTACGTCATGTGTGGTAAGGTAAATGATTATTTATGCGAGTTTATGTCACAGCATGTACACATTTTGTGAAAACTTTCGAATAAACCTTAAAGATAGACGTCAAAAGAAAACACTTGTACTCACTTTAAGCGTATTTAATTCCCTTACAATCTTAGAAATATTTCTCAAGTGGCTCTCCGAGTATTCCTTCTAGTTTCCTGACTGCATCCTTAGTGGAAGCCTCGATCCTGGAGTCACCATCTTCCAAGAGTTCAGCTAGGAACGGTACGCTTTCGGCTAGGAGTGGCAGCCAGCTGGTGCCGAGCTGGGTTGCCATGGCTACGAGGCAGTCTAGGGCTGTAAGCCTGAAAATTAAAATTGGAAATTTAAACTAGGGCTGTTGGATACAGAGGATAAAAGCATTTGGAGATTTCTTTCCAATTCTAAGCTAATACTCGAGGCAAAATTCAGTTTGGTAAATATTTAAAAAAAATTGTTTAAAAGTGTCAGATGAATCAGTTTATCTATTTGGGAGCCGAATGAGAATCAATAACGCTAATTTCTTTAAGCGTACAAAATAAGCAAAAAGACAAGTCAATCCAAATTGGTAATTTACTACATTAAGTGTAGTGTGTTAGGACCACAAGCGAAAGAGCTATGTGTTTAACGCACAGCTATACAAAGATAGCAGAACCTAATATAGTTTATCAGTTTTTGTCGGTTACAGAACTTTCATACAGACACGAGTTAAAAAGCATTTAACGAATAACCTTACTTCTGTCCAAAGTTGGTAGTGCAAAGTCGCTCAAGTTTAGAAACATTATGTTACACAATTTACTAGCATCTGCCCAAAGATTCGCTTCGCACGTGTTTTCATTGCAATCAAAAGTAGCATATGTTTTTCTGTGTGAAAAATTACAGTTCGATTCGTTCAGTAGTTTTGATGTTGTCTCCGGCAAAACATCTTTACAACAGGACAAACTTTCACCTTTTTAATATTAGTGGGATTAAGCACAGGTGAAATGAATATAAAATACCAACCTTATCTCCGCATCATTGTGTCTAGTCTTCAACAGTATCTGATAATTGAGCAGCTTCCAGAGCGAATCATCAGCCGTTGCTACCGCGAACTGCGACACACACGGGATAATGTACTCTTCTGCCCTCGACTTAAGGCTGGGAATTCCGCCCATTGTGTTCTCAAGCTGGTCCACCACGGGTTGCATCAGGGTTTCGAACCGATCTTTGTTCAGGAAGCTTTGGCTATCGTATAAGAACACTATGTTCAAAGTTTTGATGACGTATTTAATAAGAGTCAAGCATTTTTCATCGGAATCGAAGTAGTTTTCTTCTGTTTTGCTGTTATTGCAAGAGTCTAGCAAATCTGCTGCGTTCTTTATGAAATGGTTTGCGAATAACACGAATAGACCCTTCAGTTGTTCGGCAATCGCGCTGCTAAGTCTGAAAATAGAAAATGGTGTTAGCGAGAGCTGCAGATTGCTTTTGGTATCTGTTTTGTTAGGCGATATACAGAAAGAAAGCTGGAAACTTATAAGCGCTTACCAGCGCTTAACAGCGCTGGTCCGTTCTACACAAAGGAAGCTGGTTGTCGCAGTTGTTTATTAATTTTAGATGGCAGCGCCCAGCTGACCAGCGCGTGTTGAAGCTTGTCGGCACTTGTCGGCACCGTTCAGTGCTTATCGGCACGCGTTCATATATTTTCCTGCTGTATCTACCAGCGCTGTCAAGCGCCGGTAAGCGCTTATAAGTTTCAAGCTTACTTTCTGTATACGGCCTTAGTATTCAAAAAACTATTGGACGATTAAAAGTAAATTATGGCGTCGATTCAGACGGTACTAAACCTGGCCTAATTTGAGAGCACAAAAAATTATGCAATCCTTTTTAATTCGATTGTTAAAAAAGGACGGCATCACTTTAGTACTTTCATCCTAGTTTAGTTTTATGTCTTGTGAATTGATTCCAATGGGTATTTACATTTATCGATACTAATATTCTACAGAGGAAAGATTTCATTGTTTGTTTTTATTGAATAGGCTCCGAAACTACTGGACCGATCATCATTAAAAAGCTTACTTTTCAAGAAGTGACATTATAGGCGTATTATTATAGGCACTGCTAGTTTGTGGCAAAGCAAAACGGTATACATGCAGGTAAGTATAAAATTAAATCATACCTATAGAAAGTAATAACACGATCCTTCTGCCCTTCAACATTGGTCCGTATCGCCCAGTCATAGATCTTGAAATAGAACGGCCTGAAGCTTGTTTCCGACAGTTTCAGGACTAGATTCACTAGTGCTTTCACCACCTCGTCTTCTGCCCTATCTATGATTGCTAGATCTATATCGCTATCCACTGCATCACTTCGTAATTGTAACGCAGCTAGGAAGAAGGCAGTCAAGTCTTGTTGCAATGCGGTGAAATCTGCGGTTGTTACATTAGCGAAGCTATCAGCTAGTACCGACATTACAGGACCGATAGCGTCAAACTTCCCTTTCCTCAGCAGCATTTGATGCGTCTCACTCACAGCAGGGATCAAAACCCTCGGTGGAATAGCACCAGCTATCTTCTTCTTGATGTTCGCTAACTTAGTAACGACAACAGACTGTTCTTGGCTGGTATTCTGCCATTTTGCGAGCAATATCGAGTACTCGTATAAGATCTTCTGGACGTATGGACTCAGGAATAGAGAAAGGCTTTCAACAATCTTGGAGATAGCAGTTACGGTGCTGAGCAAGACGAGTTCTGAAGTTTCAGCTTTCCGTTGTGCTTTTAGAACTTTGATCAGGGCTGGCATGAATTTTCTTAAGCTGGATAATGCGTGTGCTTTCAGGTTGCTACACAGCTCAGCCAAACAAAGCACTATAGACGCCATAACGTTCCCAGATATCTCTGAGTTGCAAGTATACTCCGTAACAGTGTCCAGAACAGGCTTGAATGGTTCTGGGTTCTCTGTAGCTAGCATTCTGGTCAATAGTTTCAAGGAAAGCAGAGCTGTTTGTTGGTTCAGCTCTAGTTCTTGCGCTGCTATCTCGTTCAAGTCCTGATCTTTCCTTTCAATCGTCCTTATGATATCTAGAAGTGGATCTAGCAGGGACAGCATTGTGCCACTGTCGACGTTCGCCAAAAACTCTGGGTGATGTTGAATTTTAGAGTTCAGTAACTCCATAGATTTTCTTCTAACAGTCTGTAGTGTGTGTTTCAGTAGTCCTCGTACCACAGATAGGAACATAGGAGCCGATAGTAGATTGTTTGTGTGGTCCAGTAGATCGTAGCTATGGTGCAACATAACTCTCCAGTATTTAGCCGTCTTCTCGTCAGTTATCTTGGAAATTGATTGGATGTACGTCAGAATGTTTATAATGAGAGTTTTGAATTTATCCCCCATGACTTGCGAGTCGGTAGCTTCGCTGTTGTGTTGGATGAATCTTGAGGAGGATAAACAGTTGCTAGTGAATGTGATAACAACGTATTTGTAGTGGCGAACTTGATCGGGAGAATGTCCGTTTACGCTGAAAATATCGGCCGGATCCACTTCTGTGTCCATAGAGTTTTCGTCCTTCAGATGCGGCAAAGATTTAATGTGCAGCATAAGTTTGATGAAGTTACCAAGCCATGTCTCTGGAGGGAATTCTAGAAGGATGTTTTGGCCAAAGTCGAGCCTGTTGATCGGACCTTCTTGGTCTGCTAATGTCCTTGACATAGGTTCATCATCCTTTTTCTTGGCATCCCCAAAGTGAGTGACATGTGCCTCTAATAACAACGCCACGAACACCCAAAGGAATTTGTCGGGTCCGATTGTTTCTATCAGCTTCTTATAAAGCGGTAGTCTTCTGTGCTCTGGTACATGTAAGACGACATCAGCGAAGATACGCAAAACTGGTACCGTACGCTTTTGTAACTGTTCCAGCTCCCTTTCAGATAGCTCGTTCACTTTCTTACTGGCATCAAGCTTGACAAGGATCGGTATTAGAGTCTCAATTATTCGTGTTATGATTTGGAAGCTGTAGGCATCATCGTGTCTCAAAACAGATGAGCCCATGAACGTGAATATTTCCATGATGTGGTGAAGGACTTGCTCTGGCAGCATATGTGCTGCGTGTGACAGAAGAATCAAGGCATGGTGATGAGTTTGAGGGTTTTGGGTGCCCCTGATGCATTGGACGATTAGGTCAACTTTGAAGCCAGTTTTGAGCGCTTTCACAAACTCTTGGTCACTTTCCTTGGTAAATTTCTTGCAGTAATACCACATAGATGACAGAATGAGTTGTTTTGTGTACTCCACGTAAGACTGCTCTTCGAACCTTAGGCATTTGTCTAAAAGCTCGAATAAAATAGACACGAAAGTTTTGTCCAGATCCATTTTCTTCTTGTTCTGTACGTATTCGAGCACCGTTACCCCCAATCGCCAATCGTCTGTCTCTGTCAGTTCGTGGGATATAGATGAGGTGGAGACATTACGTTTTGTTTTCGAGGAATCAGCAGCGGGCTCAACGGCGCTGATCATTCGTTGGAAAATAGGCTTAAAATCTCCGAAGGCAAGGTGGATTTTCTTCATGAGCCTCGAGGCTACACTGGATATGGTAGGATTGTTACTGATGGCGCCTGCTAAGCCAACAAGGCGGACGAAATCAGTACGCTTGTTTTCGGGTAGTTTCTTGAAAGTGTCTTCTTCGATTTGCTTCATAATGAGAACTGCTGGGCTGGTGTAAGACTGATCCTCATGCAAGATACATTCCCTGTACTCTTTTAGCCCAAACTCAATAGATGCCCACACTTCATTATTTTCAAAAGTAGTAATAGTAGCTTCATTGATGAGGCCGTAAACACTTTTCAATAAGTTGGATTCATAAATATCTAACGCTAATCTTGGATCATTCTCTTTTCTTAGGGTTTTTTCTAGAGGGTTTAAAACCGGAATGATGTGGGGGAACGCGCTTGGTATATCAAAGTTAGCGAGGATCTTCAAAAAACCGCTTTTTATATGAGTAGGAGTTGCGTCAGAGTTTAGCACGCCCATGAGTTTGAGAAGGCAATTGCGACGGAACAGTTTCAATTGCGGGTCTTTTTGGGTAAGAATGGTTATCAATACTTGAATGATTTGCTGGTGATCTAACAGCAATGCTTGTTCGTGTTTCAATATTTGTTCGAATAAGCGTATGTAGACAAGCTTATTATCAGGCTTGTCTTGCAATATTTGGATGACGATGTCGATTGCACTTTGACGGATCGCGGTAATCGGGTTATTCAGATCGAAGAGTATCATCAAAATTAGGACATCTGATTCGTAGAGCCAACTTTTATTGTTTTCTATGGCAATTAAATTGGTGAGGAGTTTGATGCTTTTTAACTGTAATTCTGGTCCTATGACGTCTTTCGGATCAGCTGCGTAGAGAATATGCCCGCAAGCAAAGTTTGCAATAAACTCAAACTTTTCCTTTCGGTTCTTGAAGTATTTATCCAGAAGCTTTTGCAGTAGCTTAACATAATGCTCTCCATAGCTTGGAATCCCACATCCAGTGATGCAGATCTCATACAACCGCCTGATAAGTAGCATATCTGAGGATTTACAGACATTGCACCAGGGTTTCGGGATCTGACTTATATTGACGTCTTCTATGACACGAGTGAATAAGTATTCAATGACTTCAAAGAGTATGTTATCCTTTCTCGATTCTTTCACGAATTCTGCCACTACTTCACTGGAAAAAGCTTTACCGTCTGTGGCCATGACTATAGACCTAGTTTCGACAGACTCTAAGAGTAGATTTAAGACCCCTGAGACCTCTTCAACAGCCGCTCTGTCAAAAGAACACGATTTTAGAAGCATGAAACAACAAACGTCTGTGGTATTCTGTTTGTTCAGCTGATCTTCATCAAGAATATCATCGAAATTTATGATTTTGTCAACAAAAATAGCTTTGAAAACCGCATAGTTGATAACTGTGGGGTTATCTTTGTGTGTATCTTTGAGGTCTATCGCTTTTTGAGTGAGTTTGAACTTTTTGCCCCACACAGAAGTTAGAATTTCCCATGACACTTCTGAGGATTCTTTGTCATACGGGAAAAGGTATGGCAGCAAAGCTATGATGACATCCTGATTGAATGGTAGATGTTTAGTGGAGCAGAACTTCTCTATAGCTTTTTTGATCACGGGTTTCCAAGCCAGGGTTTGCTTACCGCAAATCTTTACCAATGCATTTGTCACTTCAATCTCATTCAGCAATTCTTCTAGCTTTTCAGTTGGTATGTCCAAAGTGGCATTGACGACTTGCGGATGGGTATCGCCCAGTCGGTTGACTATAGAATCCTTAACGAAGTCCGGATCATCCCTTATAATAGCATCAATGTCTTTCTGTATATACTTGATCCCCTCAATACGCATATCTGAGTTTATATGGTTAAGATTTTCGAAAAGGTATGTACCTCCCAGTTTGTGAGCTATTGAAGGTTTGAAACCAAGTAATTTTGACAGCTGTTCTTTCCTATCCCTTTTGAGTTTGCTTTCTGAGCCCATGATGGATTTGATGACTTTATCGAAGGCATCAGGATATTGGCGTTCAAAGGTCTTCAAGAATACAGCATACCAGTTGAAGATTTTGTTGGTAAATTCATCTTCTTCTTCAATGATCTCTAGGTCACTTTCGTTTCCGTCTTTTTCGGTACCTTTGTAAGTCTTGTGTGGTAGATAGAAGTTAAGGACGCAACTGAAAGTAGAAAAATTAAATTATGGGGTCTGCCGCAGCTTCTATATCTTGTACCTGAACAGAACACAGCTAATCAACACTCGGTGACTATATGCCAGCCAAATTCAATTTCATTTGTGAAATGTTATAAACAAACTACAATAGATAATCAAAAACGCATAGTGTCAGATTTAATGGTAACATTTATTTTTTGAAGGAAAGATCTCAAATCAACTAAAGACGGCAATCACGAAAATATATTTTTAGATAGTCAGATAGTCATTTTATTGGTAATATCATTTACAAGTCACAGCTTTAAAATTGGTACATGATAAAAAAATTAATAAAACTTTTACATACTAAAATAATAATTGTAATTTAATTATAATTATTTTACTTATACACAATTGCCGTTAAAATTGAATCACTTAATGCATCATCATCATCAGCCTATATTAGTCCACTGCTGGACATAGGCCTCCCCTAATGAATTTAATCCCCTTTCTGCATAAAGGGATTAAATTTTATGTAGATTGTTTTGTTCACAAAAGTTGCATCCATAGATACAGAAAAGGAAGAAACAAATACCAATAAAGATAAAATCAGGAAATCTCTTCCAGGCAACCTTCAGTTATTTAGCTGGACAAAATGCTGCCAGTATTAATAAGGAAATTAATAAGTGTATATTACAATATATGTATACTCACTGAATAACTTTTTCTGGCTGCTGGTTCTTCAAATCAAGTTCCTCAATCAATATTTCCGGAAGCTTCGAGAACCTCATGAACTCTTCACTATCTCTCTGCATCTGTGGTAGCACACTGGACAGGAAAGCCAACACAAATGGTAGAACATTGTTTTTCCTCTCAATCAGTACCTGAAGGTGTCCACATAGAGTATTCATTATCCCAATCGACATATTATTCAGAATTACCTCTGACATATTTATCATATTCTTCTGATTCTCATACAAAATTACGATTAGTAATGTAACATTGTACGATAAGTCAAATGGTGTTGTCAGGAGTTTATCTACAATATCATTAAGAGTTTTGACTCTGAATTTTGATTTAGTGAAGAGATACCCAAGTATGATGTGGCCGGATGCCCTGAAGTCGGCAATGGGTGAATCGATGGCAGCAATCACTGTACACAGCATGGAGGTTATGTGTGACTCTCTAACCTTTTTTATGGTGTTTATCATGCCAATAGCTGTTTGGCAGAAGAATGCAAAGATTGTGTTTAGATGGTTCGCTTTCTCTCCGTACTGTTCAACATATTTCAGAGTATTTTTAGCTATAAATGCCATTGTAGCCTGATTCTGGGCACATTGGTTGTACAGGCTTTGGTTTGGCAGAGAAGCTCCACTTTTTTGCACATGGCGTAGCCATACCCATCTGTTTGAATTATCTTTTATGTCCATCAGCTGGACCATTCTGACAAAAATGTTTGTACTATGATATGGTAGAAAAAGCGCCATGATCGAGTCTTGGTTGTACTGGTGAATATGATATCTGTTGATCAGCCATTCTAAGGCTTTGTGAGCAGATTGAAGGAGTAAGTATGGAGACAGTTGGAGTAAAAATCTCTCTATAGTTATGTCAAGATTTTCATTCACCTCTTTATTTACCATGGCACGCTCAAAGTCCTTTGAGGACAGACTGAATAGGGTGTTTTCATAGACCATGAATGCTTCATTTAGAGCTATGAGCTCGTGAAGGCCACTGAGACCTGAAATAGAATGGTAAAAAAATATTTTATGAAGTCTTGAGTGAAATATCTATCTATATTTAAGAGATAGATACAGATTTTATGTAAATGCTGAACAACCGTCACACAAGACCTGTTGGTACTGTTGGTAGCCATCACGGACTTTGAGGTCCTCACTTTTACTAAATGAAAACTTAGATTTCGAAACCAGGGCTTATGCTCTAGCTCAGGTTGTTTTGCACTCACCTATTTCGTAGAACACCTCTCTGTCTTTGAGAGCTGCTTCCTTGGGATCAAAGAGCAAAGAAACTGTTTTCTTGTCATCTTTGTAGATTGTAGCCTGTGGGACAGCTAGCTTTTTTAGCTGGGCGGCCAATGACGTCGCCATGGCTGGAAAAAACGAGAAAAATTATCACTTTCAACTTGCGGCGCGGCGTGAGGTTTATATTTATATTATAACCTTAAACTTTTCAGAACATTAAGTAATAAATGGCATGACCTTACCTTAGTTACAATACTAGACGGCGACGTTAATGTTTTCTTAGTTCTAGTAGAAGTTTTCTACTAAAATTACAAAAATAAAAGATTTATTTCACACATCTCGTGGTAAACAAAAACAGAAACGCGTGTTGTGAGTGAGGAAGTGAGTGAGAAGAATAAATGAATGATAACATGTGTCAAATAGGTGACAGATTTGAAGGATTATTCCAATTTTATGGTTCTACATACATTTTGTAAAACCCCATATCTATGGTCTTGCGATGAGGGAAAATGACGGGGTGAGGGTCTGTTTGTCAAACCAGCAAGAATTTTGGCTTTTAAGCTTGTTTTGTATGTATGTAGTTTGTTCGGGTGGAATCTTGCTACTCAATTTCGAAGCAGATATCTTCAACCGATTGAGCTGAAAGTTGGTATAGGTAGGTACTTATGTAAGATTGGTAACAATGCAATATCATGTTACCATCGAGATGATCTGATGATGGAGACGGAAGGTGTCCACAGGAACTCCTAAATGAAAAGACTTAGCCCCGTCGAGTTTCGGTGCGATGGATTTGTCTTTCCAAGCACTTTGCTTTAAAGAATATAAAAACTTGTTTTTAAAAATTAATTCCTATATCGTATCCATTTTGAATGGAGCATAAACGTAAACAAACCGCCCATACTTAACCTAAAATTCACTTTGTTGGCACGTCCTTTTATACGTAATTTACATTACTTGTCGATTTTAAATCTTCCCTTCAATAAAAATTGCTTACAATTATGTATTTCTGAAACTCGACGCCAAGCAAGTGAGATTTTGTTATTTGTGTCGTACTTTGTTTACTAACATGCTTCATTCAAAATGAATAAACCATAGGTACTTATAAGCTTTTATTTAAATTGCAATGTAGGTATGTAGCTGACTGAGCTGAAATTTGATATACTTTATGTAAGTTCGGTGATAATGCAATGTCAAGGTACCATCGAGCTGGTCTGATGATGGAGATAGAAGGAAGCCAAAGGAACTCGTAACGAAACGACGACGTAGCCCCGTTGACTTTGGGTTCGTTGGATCTGTCTTCCCAAGCGCTTTAATATTTTACAAAAAGCTTTTCTTGTTTTTAAAAATGTTTTTTTTTTATTAAAATTTATTTTGTCTAGCACATTTTTTTCTTCGAGAAAATACATTTTTCAATTCATATTTTATTTATAGAATCATCTGAAACTAAATGAGGAATTATTTAAAATCTAAAATATTTTTTATTTATTCAACGCAAGTTTGAATATATAATAATTAAAATATAGGTAGCAAATTTATTTATAATCTAGTTGGCAATACAGTCAAATCGATGCTTGCTTGCAATTTCACGAAAAATGGTGTTCGATTTTATGATTTTCATGAGAAAAGAAGCCGATGAAGGGTCAATTCAACCTAGTTTTACATAAACTACAACACCAACACCACATACTTAACGTTGTGTGACATCACCATTTTCAAGGTTTATCCTTCGCACAGACGGGTGCGAAGCCGGGGTCATCGGTTAATAAATATTACTTATTTATTTGCGCAATTTTGCGTCCGTGCCTAAGATCACAGACCTCATTATTTTTTGTGGACACACTACCTACCTACCTATTTACTTATTAGCTAAATGCCAATTCGAAACTAAATGATTACAAAAATAAATTACCTATACGCGTATTTATCAGTTAGTCCTAGAGGTAATTTGTAATGTTAACAATATTTTATACGAATTACTAATTCTCATTGTAGGTACCTACCTAAGTAAACTTGTATAGTTTTTATGAGGAAGCTTCTTTAACCTCATCTGCCTCGCCGTTATCAAACTAGATACCTGCAGTCCCGACCTATTTCTCAAACATGTCGAGCCAATCGTTTTCATTTAAAATGTAAAAGATAAACGAGAAGTTCAGGTAAATAAAATATTGGATGATTTTTGTGACTCTATTTACATTTACAATGTAAAAACCCCGTATCTTTTGGACGACACTACCGCTAGGGCGTCCACCCTCGGTCCACACGAAGTTCACTGGTTTACTACGCGTAGTTCACTAGTTTACATCACCGATTGTGTGGTGTGATTTACGTCACGGAACCCTTTTCTTTATTTCATGACACGTGCTCGTTAGGAAATGAAATCATTCAACCAATCATAATAAAGCACTTCGTTGATTGGCCTACAATAATCAGCTGTCAATCATTCATTATTCAGTTCATTCTCTCGATCGTTCTTTCAAAAGTTCTTTGTTGTGTTGTGATTGTGATTATTTTGTGGCTGAGGCAGTGGTGACAAGTTAGGGGTTTTCCCCCTAAATTTGGGGGTAAAAACTTTAAACAGGGGCAATTTTAGGGGTAGAAAATATTTGGGGTTTTTTTTAGGGGTAAAAATATTTGGGTTTTTTTAAGGGAGGGCCTGACAAAACCTGCAATTAAATGGCGAGAGAAGGGAGCCGATTCTTTTAGTAATGTCTAACGGGAGCTGGTAAAAAAGTTTAGAAGAGTTACGTCACCGTTTAAAGTCTTTACTAGACTACTATACTCTAGCTAGTGTTTCACATAAAGCTAACAAAACTCAAATATAGTCGTAGATATCTTTTGTGTAGCAACTCATTTGAAAGTATTATCTGGCTGTGTATGTGAGTGAGTAGTCGTTGTCACCTCTTGGTTGGTTCAAAAAGAAAAGCAAATTCAACGTGCGAATGTACGATTACAACACAAAATCGTCAAATGACGCAGACGATTACGACAACAATACAGAGCTCGAAATAATTAAAAAAAAAAGTATAAAGTATATAAAGTAAAAGTATGGTATGTTAATTATTTCTGGCACTGTTTTCATCCTATCCTAATAATGGAGCATTTCAAATTTTCCTTGTAACCAATTCAGAAATTGTTAACGGAGAGTCATCTGTTTGTTTGGTTTCGCATTTTTTCAATGTTAAATCAACAGATATATAATACTGTTCTTTTATTAAATCAATAAAATTACAATTTCAATATAATCATTTTTTATTTTTTAGGCTTTTAACAAAAAAACAATTTTGACAGAACCTCAAGTGTAGGTTCAAAAGACATGCATATCATTCATAGATGCAAGCGTCTCTGTCGGTTGTTGTGATAATTTGTAAAGTTAAACTTTAAAACTGGCTATGGGGACTACAATACTAAAAATATAGACAAATAAGTGATAGAAGTTCTAAACTCTCATGTCTCTGAAAAAAATTGAGAAGTGATTTGCTTTGATTTGCCCCTAAATTTTTTTTTCTAAAAAAATTTTAGGGGTTTTTGTGTCCGTCAAGGTAGCGTACACATACGCGATATTACGTTTATTGATATGCCAATTAATAGAGTAAAACAGTGTATGAATTAGTGTAAAAGTGAAATAAATAGCGCCTCTTTGGTTTAAGAAATAATGACCATACTTAGTGTGTACGCCAGCTTGACAGTCAAGCTGGCGTACACATGACCATGCTCGAAAACTACGTATACTATAGCGACAAAATGTATACATATAAATAGAGTAACCATACCGTACGAGGTATGCAAAATATCATATTGATTGCTTTTATAGGAACTGAGATATTGAACAAGACCTTGAAATAAATTCCGACCAAGCGTTATGCCAGCGTACCCATTAAAAATCGAAATAGTTCCTATAGAAAGCGAGCTTTTCTTATTATGAATGATATATGTAAAAATAATGCATGAAATGCCGCTTCTGCCAGTAGTCATAGTTTATGAAAATTCGTACTCCAACAATATAAAAAGTTGATGTGAAGTGCTAGGAACAAATGCACTGTGGTAAACGACTAAAGACTAAAGTATACAACAAAAATTTTATTATATCTATTTTAGAGTTAGGTATGTTGCTTTCATCCACCAAAATAAAAGTAAATAACATTGAACACAGAAACCGGTATACACATCGTGCGTGAGGGGGATGCAACGCGATGTTAAACCGCACGTGATTGAGAGGATGCGGCCGAAACATCGCATTATCTTTTTTATCTTTGAATGGAATACCTACCTAGGTTATTGACAGATCGTAAGTAGGTACACTTCTATTGTAAGGTGTTTTCTGGGAGAGCTTGGTAGAATGACTGACGAGACACGGCTTAACTGCTGAAAAAGCTGAATTAGCGAAACGCCTTTGCGCCGCGTACTGCTAGCTAAACTGTGTCACTACAAAATCAACAAAACTTTACGTTATGAATGTTTAGCTTTAGAACTAGCTAAATATAGGTAAAAATACCTAGGTCATAAAAGCTTACATAAATTATCAAACCTATTCTTACCACCTACCAACATTGCATGGTGTATAATTTCACTAATCAATTATTTGATGTGTGCGACTGTACCACAGTGCATTTGTTCCTAGCACTTCACATCAACTTTTTATATTGTTGGAGTACGAATTTTCATAAACTATGACTACTGGCAGAAGCGGCATTTCATGCATTATTTTTACATATATCATTCATAATAAGAAAAGCTCGCTTTCTATAGGAACTATTTCGATTTTTAATGGGTACGCTGGCATAACGCTTGGTCGGAATTTATTTCAAGGTCTTGTTCAATATCTCAGTTCCTATAAAAGCAATCAATATGATATTTTGCATACCTCGTACGGTATGGTTACTCTATTTATATGTATACATTTTGTCGCTATAGTATACGTAGTTTTCGAGCATGGTCATGTGTACGCCAGCTTGACTGTCAAGCTGGCGTGCACACTAAGTATGGTCATTATTTCTTAAACCAAAGAGGCGCTATTTATTTCACTTTTACACTAATTCATACACTGTTTTACTCTATTAATTGGCATATCAATAAACGTAATATCGCGTATGTGTACGCTACCTTGACGGACACGGGTTTTTAGGGGGATTTGAAAAAATACTTGGGGGTAAAATTTGGTATGGGTTGGCAACACTGGGCTGAGGCTGAGTTATTGCGCGTTTCGAATTTTACTCTTATTTTTGTGATTTTTAAATCAATATTCCAGTTATAAAAATCAAGGAAAATAATTCACGTATTAAATGATTGAATCATTTGATTAACAGGCATAAATTCATAACGTTCTATATTAAATCCAATACTACAAGACTTGCAAAGATCTTTCTTTGTTTTAATTTCTAATACCGAGCAAAAAGATGTTATTGCTTACTTTCACGATAAGTTTAGTGCTAGGTCATTGTTTGGCGTACAAGCCAGTGGTGTTAATTCACGGCGTAATGACTGGGAGCTCCAGTATGGAGATGATAAAGCATCGGATAGAAGAGGTAAACAACGCATTATGTGCATCGCTATCAAGCGCAGACTTTATCAGGGTCGCATTTAAACCCTTGGCCTTTGCCATTTTGTCCCAAGGTAGGTTAATATTTTGAGTTCAACCTTTTCAATATTTATGTAAGCCTAATGTGTGAGAATCACTAAATACATAATATCATTGGTGAGAATAACTAATTTTTCTGCCATCTGCTACATAGCAGGTATACGTAACATACATAGCACAGTCCACTCCTCAGGCCGACATTGACTTTTTATTACCAGTTGAACTCACTGTTATTGAATAATAGTTTATTTCCCCATTGCATCTCAATAAATACATCCTTTATTATGTGTACCATAACCATAAGCCACAAGTGACATCCAATCTTGGATGGTGGGTAGATAATACCTATGATCTGGAATATGCAAATGCTACAACTCCTCTCTTTCCCATTTTAAGTAAATATTACCTACTTTGCACTTTCTTGTATAGAACTATCACAATTAAAGATAAAAAATTTAAACATCTATTTGTTTTCTTTCTAGAAACATCCCGGCACAGTCATCTACAATGTAGACAGATTTGAGAGCTGGTCGAGTTTGGAGACAATGTGGCATCAGGTTCAGGAAATTGGAATGGATGTGGCTAACATATCAGCACAACACCCTGAGGGAATCAATCTTATTGGTAAGATAATATACACACAAGAAGTTACAAGAGTGGTAGAAACTGTTGGAGAAGGTCTTTGGGGAGCGTCCAAGGTCCAAGGGACCTACTTAGGTTAGGACCTACATAAATGGGCAGCTGGAAGCCCTCAGGATCAACTGCTTTAACCTGTCAATAGGCAGAAAGCCACCGGCGGTCATGCTATACATGTAATATTGATTTTCCTTCCGTCAATGAGTTAATTTGCAACTGTAATTGTGCCCACTGGGACTTAAATTGATCTAAGTGTTAACTTTTAGTCAAAACTTTATCAGAAATATGTGATCAATTTAAGTAATAAAAGTACCTACACAAACAAAGTGCTCACATTAATAATAATAATAATAATAATAATAATAATAGATTTATTTCCTCTTCACAATAGGTTTGCTTAAATTTAGTTAATAATAAGCGCGTAGAACTATAAGTAGGTATTAAACCTGTATTGTGAGAGGCTGGAGCTTGCTATAGGTTTTAGAAAAACCTGAACTGCAAGTCTCCAGGGCCTCCACTCCACGGATTTCATACAATAAAGTTACGTTATTGGGATCCTTAAAAGTTATAACGTTAATAGTTACGTTAGGTTTAGGTTACATCAGTTGGTTCTGTGATAGTGGAATTGTAGGTACATAATGTTACTAAGGACATTGGAACTATTTATATCTACTTACTTTTTACTTATTCTAGGTTCCTTTGTCGTCTGATTACAAAAATAAGAAATAAAAACACAGTAAAAGTAAACAAGGGAAAAATAATATCTAAAAACAGACAGACCTAAGTGCGTGTTAATGTGTGTGAGTTTGTGTGTGTGTATGAGGGTGTGTTTGGGTATGTTCATAATCCAGACCCCAACATCCGGCCATCCGACATTAAAATTTATGTACTTATTCTTCATTACTTTCAATATGTCATAATCCTAAAGGGTTTTGCTTACTCTTACATTACATTGGGTCATTCCAGCAAAGATGACACCCCAGGTTTGTAACTTTCATGTTCAAAATACACTTGAAACAATTCAGTAGACTGTTGCAAACAAACTACCTATAGTTATATAAAATAGTGTGTAAAATAGTATATATGACGACCTCCGTGGCGCGGTGGGCGAAGGTCCGCCTGCGACACAGGAGGTTGCGGGTTCGATTCCCGCCTCGGGACAAATATTTGTACGATCTGCAGGTATTTGTTCAGGGCGTTCTGGATGTTTTCTATATATAATAAAAAATATCTATCTATGTAGTGTATTGTATTATGTATATCAGTTATCTAGTACCCATAACACAAGCTTTGCTTAGCTCGGGGCTAGATAATGCTGTGTGAATAGTCCAGCATTTTTTTTTTTTTAATTATTTTTTTTATTTTATGTCTCCTTCCAGGATATTCTCAAGGAGGTCTCGTAGCCCGAGGCATAGTGCAGACCTTCCCCAATGTGTCTGTCAGCACGTTTATATCACTCAGCTCTCCACAAGCAGGCCAGTATGGAGGTGAGCTTATTTTTAGTTTTTCTAATGATTTTTCTAACTATAAACACAAAAGTTTGCTAAGAACTAATACAAATGTGGGTGCTCAACTGTCACGAAGATAATTAAAATTCTTTTGAACATCAAAAACTTTTAATTGGTAATGCCACCTGATTAAAATTCATGCCTTTTATTCATCATTTAAAGGTTTTCAAGAACTATTCAAGCTGCAGCAAATAATAACTCCAGTTAAAGTTTAACCACAGTTCCAATATTTATTATTAAATTTAGATTATTAATAATATAGTAATAGTAAATTAAAAAGATATTTAGCTATTATAGCTGAATTGTGCTGACTCAAAATTTTTATGAAGGTTTCCAAACATTCTTCAATAAGTTTTTTCTTATTTCAGCTGGTTTCCTGCACCTAGTTTTTCCAGGTCTAGTCACAGACACAGTTTGGCAGTTATTCTATTCTAAAGTGGGCCAGCATACTTCTGTAGGCAACTATTGGAATGATCCATTCCATCAAGAACTGTATGAGGAGTTTAGTGTATACCTGCCTTATATCAACAATCATATGCCGTGAGTATTTTTTTATGTTCAGTACTACACATTGTACCTATGCATATTTGTATTATTTTACATATTAATAGATATAGATTATTATATTAATAGAATTGAAAACAGATGCGGGTTTAGTTTATTTTTATGAAATTGAGGAACCGATAGATAAATTCGACTCTCCACTCATCGGTTCCATGGTGTAACGGTTAGCACTCAGGACTCTGAATCCTGCGATCCGAGTTCAAATCTCGGTGGAACCTGACTTTTTGCTTTTTGAATTATTGTTTCATGTTCAATTTCATCAAATTCATTAAATTTTATTGGGCGTTATATTGATAGATTAATACATGTGTATTATTATTTTAGTGCGCATTAGTTAGGAAGTCAAACGATAACAATATTTGACGTCAATCAAAATAATTGTTACAAGGGCAAATTATCACTGACATTGACCTATTAACATCTAATTACAATAACATTTCTATTTTCAGTTCGTCTAAGTCGGAAGATTTCAAATCAAACTTCCTAAGGCTAAAAAGATTGGTGCTGATTGGTGGTCCAGATGATAATGTTATTACTCCATGGCAGAGCAGGTGAGAAATACTCTTGGTATATTCTATGATAAATTCTATAATTAAATTAAAATAATTTACAACAACTGCATATTTACATGATTCCCCGCTGAAGTGGTTATAACACCTCTGTGGTTATAATTATAACCACGACGGATTTAAAAGTTTAAAATAAATTAAGATGACAAAATGTCTAAGACGTGAATCGAATTTTTGTTTAGTTTCTGCCCATGAGTTGATCCTAGCTAGCGATATGAAATATAAATGCGACTTCAGTTAAATGTACCTACAATGGAAAAATCGAAGAATTCGGATGCGAAAGGGGATGCTCCTGAAAGATTATATTATTTCAACAACGTAGTGAAAAATTCTAGGTCTATGCAAATACGAAAATCTTTTTTTGTGTGTTAAAGTTTGTTTTTATTTATTATTCTGAATCTTGATGGCGTGTCTATTCTGTGTCATATGTTTGTAATATCTATGGATTTCTTGTCTGAAATAAAAATATATTAATTTATTTAATGGCTTTGTCGACAAATAATTAAAGCACTCAATTTGTTCCAGTCAATTCGGCTACTACGACGACAACGCGACCGTAATAGAAATGAAAAGGCAAGACATTTACACTGAAGATCGTATCGGACTAAAAACTCTAGACGAGTCGGGCAGACTAAAGGTGCTCACGGTTCCGGGCGTCACTCACTTCAGTTGGCACATGAATGTTAGTATTGTGGATGACTATCTATTACCTTATTTAGACTAAAATCCTAACCTGCATTGCATATCGAGGAAAGAAGTCTCATGAGTATAGTCTGGCTAATTTTATACTGAAAAAGCGCTCAGTTCTTTTTTTTCATCGTAGGCACTCAATTATTTAGCGTTCTCTCCAATTTTCTCAATTTTTTTCTGAAATTGGAGACTTAAAAACTTTTTAAATGGTTCCATATTATAAATAAAACATGAACTCTTCAATTCAAATTCGATCTGATCAGATCTGTTTTGAAGAGTTAATGTTTTCTTTCATCATCATCATCATAAGGCTGTATTAGTCCACTGATGGACATATACATATAATGAGCGCTTTAGCGCCCTGTCTTGACGTATCCAGCATCTGCCTGCAGTCTTTCGCAGATCGATCTTATAATATGGAACCATTTAAATGTGTCCATAGTCAGACTCTAGTAAGTAATAGAATTATGCCATCAAATGTAGAAGTAATTGAAGAGTTGCCAAAAAATCAATACAACTAAACCGATCCAAATAATTCAATCCATCTCTGCGGATATTTAAAATACCGTTATATCGCTTCTTTTCTTGAGCGAAAGTAAGATAGTTCAAAGAAATAAATCTCTTTTAGAAGAAGTAGATATTTAGCTATGCAATTTGTAAATTATTTACCCATAACTTTTAGTAGTCTTTTATTAAAAACTCATAAGAATAAACCCATAAACGAAACATGTCCCAGCGGGCAATTATTTTGCTGAGAAAGCTTAGAAAAGAAGCAATTATTCAAAAACCCTGTAGAAGTATTTTAATAATATTTACGTTGCCAGTGATTATTACTGTTGCGTAACGTTTGTACTAGATGGCGTTAGTCACACTAAGTACCCCAGTTTTCAACATTGATAAAAACCATGATAGGTTTTTATGACATAATCGTGTAGTATTGTAGTATTTTTGTACAAAAAAAGCATTTTAAACATAGGAATAAACTAGCTGTCCCGTTTCAAAGTGGTAGCGAAACATTATGATTTCTTTTTATTGAATACAGAACAACGTTCCTCATTTACTGTAATTTTTCTTATATTTTAAGATTTTGGTTTATGAAATCACTAAAATTGTGTTTATTTTAAGTAGAACAATGTTAATTTTAGGAACTTATTTATTTTGTATTTTGTTGAAGTTTATTTCAGCTTTGATAACTAACAATAACTGAAAGGTAAGTCTAGTACCTTTCTGTGGCTCATATGTATATATAAATAATAATAATGTAAGATTTAAAAATTATATGAATAAGTATAAACCGCGTGTAAAAACTGATAAAGGTAATTTTTCTGTAAAAATTTATGTGGGGTCAAGCAATTTAAAAAGCCAAATACCTACCGAAGAAATAAAATGACGTAATTTTGAGAAATTCGTTTTTAACTGCATACTATCTATTTTTGATAAGAAGCAAAAATTACCAATTTGCATGTTTCTATGAGAATTTGAAATGATAAATAATATTTTTTCATCTCTTAACATTTTTTTGTTAAGTACATATATATTTTTGTATCTGTACGTAGTGTAGATTAATCAAGTAGAATGTGATTTACCGGTAACTTTAGTTCAAATAAACTATTTAAATAATATTTTGTTTTATTGTTATAGACGGTTATGAATTATTCATAACATGGTTCACTATATATAATAAATATTATATACTCGTAATACAGGTAGGTACTACCTTAGATGTACTATACTTCTCAACCTCAACCTCAACACCCTGTATTGGTCCACTGCTGGACGCAGGCCTCCCCCTGATAAGTGCCTTATTGGCGTATATCTCATGGAGGGTAATATTCCTTTTTTTAAATGTTTTGGAATATATAGTCCATGCTATCAATATTAACTCTATGATCTAATCCATTGATTAATTAAAAAGGGTTACGTTCTCCCAGCGCTTACTCGAAAATTGGCATGTGTTACATTACAACTACACGCAAACACATACGCTCACACCTATATTTCCAGTCCTGTATAATACAAAGAAGAACAAAGACGGAAAGATATAAGAAGATATCTAAGACCGGAGTGAGACCGAGACAACAATATTTCACGCGAATCACGACCGCCCGCCGCCGATCCTACGGTAGCTGAGGTGGGAGCACACAATTTTACACAATATGAGGTTGCCATTTTCGAGAAACTAGTACCTCATCTTCACTTTTTAATTAATCAATGATCTAATCACACTCTTTAAAATATTTTGGACTAGCTGCGCCCCGCGGCTTCGCACGCGTTGTTCCTATGAAAACATTAATAGGTGATTTTCATCCCACGGGAACAGATTTATGGGATAAATAGTAGCCTATGTTTTATTCCAGTATTAGAATTACCTGTATGCAAAATTTCAGCCAGATCCGTTCAGAAGTGAAGAGGTAACAAACATCCATCCATACATCCATCCAAACTTTCGCCTTTATAATATTAGTGTGATGCGTAAGTTTGCGATGTACCTACTCGTACCTACCTATCGATTGAAGCATGTTTGTTGACTCTTCACGCCAAATCTACTGAACCGATCGGGCTGAAAGTTTGCATATCTGTAGCTGTTAGCCTGGAATCAAACATAAGCTACTTTTTATCCCATAAACAGTTCCCATGGGATATAAATAACCTATAAAGGTTTTTATAGAAACAACGCATTCGAACACCGCGGGCAGACATTATAGTTAAATTAAATCATAAAAATGTTCATTGAAATCAATTAGGTTGTTAGTTGTTAGTTATATTTTTGTTTCATGCTAAAATTAGATCGATCGTTATACGAGTAGTCCTTGAAATACGATGCAAAAACCAGTTCTATGAGACCAAAACACTGATTACTCATCAGCGGGTAACGAACTCGACCATAGAGTTAGTACAGGGTGACCCAGATGTACCTAGATCTCGTCGAGTGACGTATTAGTTTTACTACATTACAGAAATATAGTACTCACTCCGCAAACAGACATAATTCACCATCGATGGTTTATTTTTTACCATAATTATTTTATCAAAGTATTTTATCAAAGTACTTCCAACTAATGGGCAATGCCCCCTTCTCTCGACACATATTTTCCTTCTCAAATAATAATAAAACTTGAAGTAACACGCAGCAAATGAAATAACGAAAAATTCTTTAATATGAAGTCTAAATTTTAGAAGCGTTGTTTGAATTTTAATTTCACTGTCTGTCTGTCTGTCTGTCTTGGTTAGCCGATTTCTTCGTCAATTTGGGACAAAGTAAGTAAGTATTATAAATGAACCGGGAAAATGACCCGATCAATATTTTATTCGTATTTTTACTTCAAAACCTAGTAATAGTTATAGGAACCAAGTATTAGAAATTGAAGTCGCTTCTGGTTTCCTAAGTAAGTTTTCCTAAGAAAACTTACTTAGGAAACCAGAAGCGACTAATAATAAAATCATCAAGTCTCTCTGGAGCACCTTGCTTTACAAGTTTTTTTGCTCTATCGTATCGTAAGGCAAGGAATGCACGACCTCGGACGGAAGAGGTGGTTTGTCGAATAGAAATAAAAAGTTATGGTATGTATACTTTTTGTACTATTGATTATGGATGAGTCATCAAATGGAATTTTACATAATTTTACCATCATAATAGCTAAAAACCTAAATTAATAACGTAATTCATTAACGTAATGGGGGTGATGCCCATAATCCGCACACTGGGCATGCGGGATGGGGATCGCAGTTTTGTGGTAGAATTTTCTGAAGGGGGCGCTGCCCGTTCCCGATGGATATCCCTTAGTCGCCTCTTACGACGCCCACGGGAAGAGATGGGGTGGCACAAATTCTAAGCCGGCACCACACAGCTAGTTACTTTACATATACTTTAGCAGTACCTATGTACTTATATTCCAAACATTTAATTTTGTAGAGCTTTCGGTTTTTATAGCGCGTAAGGCCCTCAGTTACAGCACTCGATATAATTTCTAAGAAATAAAATAACCTACACACCTAACCTTGTGGTATAGTTGTTGCCAACATTCCCATACGTATTATGGGCACATTGGGCACTATAGATTTAAATCAATGATGGGCACCCCCCATTAGTTAAACGCCAACAAGGCGCTTATCAGGGGGAGGCCTGCGACCAGCAGTGGGCCAATACAGGCTGTTGAGGTTGAGGTAGAAATAATCCATAGTCTAAACTAACCAAAAACTTTATTAGAATTTGCTTTCTATGTAGAGTTTATTATGTTCGAGTGCAAAAAATTCTAGACACCTTGTTTTATTACAGGTAATTTTCTGTAATCAAATCACGACACTGCAAAATAAACTTTATTACCTAGGGACTAGAGATAAGATAGAGACTCGATAGGCACTGTTGGCATTTTCGATTCGAGCATTATTTGCATTTCCTGGTTATCGAATCTATTGATTCGTTACAAGATTTTTATCAGATTAATCGTTCAAAGATAAACAAAAATCCCCAGCTTTGGGGGAAATAACATGAACGTAGAGTACTTTTACTGTTAATTTTACAATAAGTGATAGATTAGCTCTTTGTTTATTTTCCTTGCACTTGAGGTACCTACTTAGGTAGGTACAAGTAGGTACCTACTTTTATCCTGACAAAAGCACTCCGGTCAAAAGTTAAGCTGATAAAGGTAAATAATACCTACAATATTGCAATAATGTGTTTTAATTCATCATCACACTAATATTGTAATGCGAAAGTTTGTATGGATGGATGGATGTTTGTTACTTCTTCACGCCAAAAATACTGGACGGATCTTGCTGAAATTTTGCATACAGGTAATTCTAATCCTAGAATCAAACATCGGCTACATTTTATCCCATAAATCAGTTCTTGTGGGATGAAAATCACCTTTTAACGTTTCCCTAGGAACAACGCGTGCGAAGCCGCGGGGCGCAGCTAGTATTCCATATTTTGTAATTTTCCAGCTGTAGGTTATCTTTAAATTCGAAAAAATAAAATTAAAATAAGTACAAATGTTTGTTACCTATTCATGCTACGACTGAACCGAACAGGCTGAAATCTTGCATCTTTTAGCTCTTTTTGTCCTATAAAACAGTTCCCATGGGATAGAAATAAACTTTGAACGATTCTATAGAAACAACGCATACGAATCTGCGGACAGAAACTAGTTCTTCATATTTACAAATCGAGGATTGTGTCCTAAACATTCCTAATGGCAGTACCCACAGAATTCCTAATAATAAGGCACTGTGGTAGTAGGTACTAGTACTAAGTGGTATTTTGGGCCAACCTGTAGTTATCGCCCAGTTATCATGGATGACTGTAGCTTTGTCAAAATGTTCTAGTTTGCCTAGTTACAGTTACCTAGTGTTTTCGCTCATCCATATAAATAGAATTCGTGATAATGTCAAGTGCTCGATTCTAACGAACCGTCTTGATACGTTGCCAGAATAGATTTTTCTTGTGATTGTAATTCGTTACAGTTTTACGCAGAAATTTGTTTATCTTACAACTTCTACATTTTCAAGAAGTCATATTTTCCCTCATTCACAGTCACAGGCTGGCTACCTATTTCAGATTTATACCATGTAACTGCCAATAGTTAGTTAAGCACAAGCGCTCTAGCCGTGTGGTGTCGGCGGCATAGAATTTGCACCACCCCAACTCTTCCCACGGGTGTCGTAAGGGATATTTACCGGAGGCGGGCAGCAACGCCTCTTGCCAAGCAATTCTGTCACCACACTGCGATCCCTAACCCCCCAGCGCGTGGGGATTATTGGTATTACATCCCATGAGATGACAGCCAATAAAGGCGTTTATCAGGGGGAGGCCTGGGTCCAGCAGTGGACCAGTATAAGCTGTTAATGTTGAGGTTGAGGAAGCGCTCTAAACCAATGTAACTTTATACCTTTTTGTAAGTTTTTAGCTTGGTGGTTTAAAAAAAATAATAAAAAATCTAGCTTTCCAATATTTGGGCACAGTTTCATGCGCCATGATCACGGAATAACTGATCACTGAAACGACTCAGTCAGACAAAAAAAAACAACTCAGGATCGCGATTGACAATGATAAAGGCATATGCTCGAAAGAAAAATTGAAAGCTCCAAAACACCATGTTGCAAAGGGCACAGGTACCTACCTAGGTACTTCTAGACTTATCTTTACAGATTTAGGCGCGTGAATCGGTTACGTTCGCCGAATCTGAGATAATATGATGTTTTTTTTCCCGTAATAGTAAACCATCCGTGTAAACTAAACCAATTTCAAGTAGGTACAAAGGAAAAACATGAAAAATTCATAGTATAAAATATCAAGTTTTATGGGTATTTAATAATTACGTATTATAATTGATTACAGTAAATATCTACTAATTCTGAATGTTATGTAGTTCCTGAGAAAAGTTGAAATCCCTGACGCCAATATCATATCTCTATAGGCCTCCTCGTTAGCACAAATAAGTCTTACTACTTATTATATAAATACCTACTCACATATTGTGTGACACTTAATTTCCATGTCAATTGGTCGCGTGCGATGAGTGTACCTTCTTAACTCAATGTGAGTCATAGGGTTTCCTCAGATGAAGTAAGTGAACATGAGATTAGTTTGGTCTTGTAATCTCTTTATGTCGGTAATGTACCTAATGTAGTATTTCGTAATAATTAAAAATAGCTTGGTAGAGTTCTGATGCTACTCGCACTAAAATCACATTTAGACGAGATTAAAAAAAAACTATGATCTATTTGTCTATTTGGCTGCAGGCGTGCAGTCGAGATAAAGATATAATTGTAACAATATTTACTGAAGAAGGGTCTCAAATCAGCAAGTACTTTCCATTAGGTTTAAAAATCGTCAACTAGAAAGTTAATTTGAGGCTAAGTACTACTGGATTTTTTTACAGTTATTAAAAAAATCTAATAAAGTTTCGGTTCGTAAATCTATAAGAATAAGTTACGAGTAAAATAACTCTACTATTATTAACTAGGGGTACCAAAATAAAACATTTTGATTCCCAAGAGAATGTTTTTCAAGAAATTCTCAACTTAAAGTTTCTTAAATGAGTAGTAGGCACTTAGACGTTAGTTAGGTAGGTACTCTATATTTAGAAATGGACTGAAAGAGAAGCCTCTACCACTAAGATCAAACAAAGGTAAAATAGCACTTTAATTCTAATACCTTTCTACTAAAAAGTGACTAAATCTTAATCAGTCAGAAACAGGAAGATAGAAATAAGTGTGACGGCGATGACTAACGACCCTGCGATGACGGCCGGCGCCGGCGCAACTCCTGAATGTAATCTGGGATCCGTGTGGAGTGGACTTGACGCAACTTGGTGTTTTGTCTACGGGAAAACCAGTCAGACTATCTCTCGACGTTTCTTATTTGGGAGGATGCGTAACTTCCTTGTAGACTGCTTTGCAACTTAACCTATATCGTATCCATTTTGAATGGAGCATAAACGGATACAAACCGCCCATACTTAACCTAAAATTCACTTTGTTGGCGCGTCCTTTTATACGTAATTTACATTACTTGTCGATTTTAGATCCTCCCTTCAATAAAAATGGCTTACAATTATATCTGAAACTCGACGCAAAGCAAGTGAGATTTTGTTATTTGTGTCGTACTTTGTTTACTAACATGCTTCATTCAAAATGGATAAACCATAGTACTAGTACTTCATAGATACATAGGTAGAATGGTAATCTTCTTTCTTATAAACTAGATACTATTTCTTTCAGGTTTTGTCAAAATTGTTTATTTCTTTAGGCTCACAAAATGAGCTAAAACTATTCTAAAATACACTACGTAAATTGGGTTAGATACATACCTAACCTAATTTACCTATAGGTTAGTTATTAAATTGAAAGTCAAATTTAAACATAATGATTTTCATCACATCACACCATCGCACTTCTATTATATCAATGCGAAAGTTTTGATGGATGTATGGATGCATGAATGTTTGTTAATTGTTACCTCTTCTCCCTAAAACTACTGAACGGATCGGACTTTAATTTTGGATACTTGTAATTCTAATCCTGTCCTGGAGTAAAACTTACGTATTTTTTATCCTATATACGTCAGTTCCTGTGGGATAGAAATCACCTTTCAACGTTTCCATAGGAATAACGCGTGCGAAGCCGCGGGGCGCAGCTAGTATGAAAACAAAGATTGATTCTCTTCACTTAATTTAGTATTGTCCTATAGATAACTATGCAGTAGGTATAATTTGTAATTATTATGAAATACTACATTAGTGAAATAAAGATATGACAAGGGCAAACGAATCTTATGCTCAGTACACTTATATTCTATGTTCTTCTAATGCCTTGTTTTCATTAGTTACAAATTAATGGACTCGATCGATAAATTTATGAAACACCAATCGAAATGAATCATACAGTTCTCATAGCAACCTATGTAATTTAATAAAAATGCTAGTTCGTGGCATATCTAATAAACCGATTATGCGTGTAAAATTCACAACAAAACAAACAATGAGTCAGAGTTATTACAAAAACGACACAATACATACAGAATATTACGAATTCAAAATGTAATTTCTTCGAAGAATCGTCAAATACTGCTTGTTTGCATTTGTGACTCGAAAACAGAATGAGTAAGTAAGTATACAAAATGTTTGTTTTGCGATAAGTATCCTACACTATACTTACCACACACCTTATAAGGGCAAAGATTGGTAGAGTTTAGGTATCTCTATCAGATATAAAGACTATAATTTAAAACTCCGCAAATCCTTTACCTTAACATTTTCCTCGCTAGAGAATATTGAAGTATTGTATTGCTTGGGCTGGATGGCAGATACTCTGATATTTGAAAGATACAATTGTCCGCAAGCAAATATGTACTTATATATTTTTTTAAATTGATTAGGTCTTCGAATGAGTTAGTACTAATAATATGTATTTATATGACTTCTCTGGTAATCCAGTAATTGGTAGGCAATCTTATCTCCGGAACTACTGAGTCTATTTGACTTTACTAACGAGACGTGACGTGATCATGGCGTCTTCTGTTCCCATACAATTTTGTACAGCGTAGGGGAGAGCCTAAAAAACCCTTCTTTTTGTATGGCATTTGCGCTTATAATAGAGATATCTCTATTATAAGCGCAAATGCCATACTTACTAAAAGAAGAAGTCATGATCACGTCTCGTTACCCCATCTGATCTATTTCTGAAAAACCGTTCCCTCAAAGAGAGCTATGTTACACCTCAGTGTCATCATGTTAAGTTTTAATTCAGCCCAAGCAGAATGTTCTTGTTTCTCAAAAATCATGCAAGCAATTGTGCACTCAATAATTACTCCAGACAAGAGCAACTGTAAATTCTGGTATGTATTTGGAATGCCGATACCAGGGCACGATGACAGGTATCATCTACCTTATTAGGGTTCCCACAGTCTCTATCATGCAGACAGGGAACTACGCAAATCACATACAAAAAGAAGACGTCAGTCAGTCACGTCTATCAAAGACTCATCCCTAGCGATGAGTCTAGAGGTCCTACTGATCTCTTAGAAATCCTACCCTCATAGTGTTACATTACCTTCCCAGTGTCATTGAAATGAAATGAAATATTTATTCATATAAAACTTTACAGACTTACGTAACTAGTAACTTACTAACTAAGTTTATTTAAAATTAACCCAGAAATCTTAGACTAGTTACAATTAAGGATCAATTTTATTATAATGACATATGACTATGTCAGTATATTTATTGGGATAGGTAAGTTGTGACAAGGCCTGAGATACTTAAGTGACATTATGTTCAGTTAGATCCAACCCAAGCACACACTGAGGATTCTTCGCAATCAGTTTTTGGTTTCCTTAAAAAATTCATGCCAGTAATTATTTGACCAATAATGACTGCACTCAAATTAACGGTAAATTCTGGAATGACGGCCCAGGGCACGACGACAGGTTCCACGTTCTACCATATTAGGGTTCCCACAGTCTTGTAGTCTGGAGAACGGGTTCCCTGGATGTTATGGAGTCATTCGGCATACCTGACTGGGATGAGTCATGGTCACAGCTTAGGGAAAGATAGCTGGCGTTTTTTAAAAGGCAGTGAAAAGGAGTCAGAATCAGTGCGGCTGTCGGTGATGGTGGCTCAAAAGCGTAATCAAATTCTTTATTTTGTAACCTTATACTTTTTTTTATGATACCAACCATAGAAAGAAACATATGGCAAAAATCTTATAAGCCATTTTTTTCTGTCTAAGGTTAAAATCATAATATTGTAAATTACTACCTACCTCAAATATGTATTTTACGTTTTTGTTTATAAGTTAAGTTGAGTAACTGTGGTTTGTTATGTAAAGATGTTTAAATAAATAAATCTATAATGTTTTGAACGTCTTTGCAGGTGATACATATAAAAAGTACAATAAGGGATATAAAAATAGGCGTAGAGCGCTTTTCCGCTTTTTTTTTATAGTTTTTTCATGAATTTTCATGGATCCCATTGCCAGAACGGAAGAAAATTAAAATGGGACCACACGGGAGGCACCAGCTTTCATATAAAAAATGAATCATGGAAATTGGACTATCCAGTCAAAAGTTCTGAGGTTCTGAGGAGAACAAACATAAAAAAAAATACAGTCGAATTGATAACCTCCTCCTTTTTTGAAGTCGGTTAAAAAGGGGAAAGTCGGTTAAGAACGCAGAAGACCTATTTAGGTAGCCTTGGATAAGGAATAATTGAAGAGGACGACCACGGACCTTCAGTAGAAGAAACTAGTGTTTAAGGTTACTAGCTGTCTACAATAATGCTCAATCACACGTCGTTTCTTCAATCTGGCCAGTGACTCACGCCACGCGACATGATTCAATCACTTACGAATAATGTCAAATTACGTGAAGATCTGATGATAAGGTACAGAGAAATTGACAACATTTTCAATAGAAATTTCGGAAGGAAAGAGGAAGGAAATGGTTTATTGATAAGAAGTTTCTAAGGCGATAATACGGTTGAAGTCGATGATTGTAGAATTGGAATCATTTTATTCGCAGAAAGTTTGTCAAATAGCTATCACCACTTGAATGCACTGTGGCGGTCGTGGTGTAAGAATCGACCCCTGTAATTCAGCCCGGATGTCGTATGAGGCGATGAAGGAATCTACTATAGAAAGGGCAATAGCTACTCCCACTGGGATCACTAGTTCGGTTGCGGGTTCAATTCCCGCCTTCGGACAAATGCTTGTACGATCAGCAAATATTTGTTAATAATCTAATTTTTAGTCTAATTTTTAATGTATTGTAGTTAGTATACAGGGTGAAGCAAATTGGTGGCCCCTAATGGAAAAAAAAGAAGAAGAAAGAAGAGTTCTAAGGAACCTTCTGTTTTATTTTGAAGAAAAAAATATTGACATTTTTAGTTTTTTGAAAAAATTACCTACGCTTCGCCCAAAATATGACAATTGTTAAAAAAACAAGTTGGTCTTAATCGACTCTATTTCCAACCAGGAACACTTTTCCCAAAGTAACATACCAAATTAAATCGTAAGTTTTGGCAATAATTAAAAAAAAACAATTCCCATACATTTTCTAGGAAAAAACGAGTAAGTGAAAACTATAATGAATGATTGATTCAATGATTCTTAATTTAAATTCCTTAGACACAAAAACACCTAAACACAAAAACCGCATAAAGGTTTTGTCTGACTCTACCTCGAATATTAGCTAAGACTGTTGTTGCCAACACTCTAGCCTTATTTGATTCCATGATTAGAACTCTCTGTATCCAAATTTTTAGCCCGATCCGTTCAGTAATTTGGTCGTGAAGAGGTAACAAACATTGCCGTGTGGTGCCGGCGGCATAGAATTTGCACCACCCCAATTCTTCCCGTGGGTGTCGTAAGAGGCGACTAAGGGATATCTTCTGGGGGGCGGGCAGCAGCGCCCCCTACAGAACAAATCTTCCACCAAACTGCGATCCCCAACCCGCATGCCCGGCGTGGGGATTATGGGCATTACCCCCATGAGTTAAACACCAAAAAGGCGTTTATCAGGGGGAGGCCTGTGTCCAGCAGTGGACCGATACAGGCTGTAGTGGATGTAGGTAACAAACATGATTGTATGTTTGTTACAACAAACTTTCGCATTTATCATATTAGTGTGATATAATATGATATATTTTACGAATCTGTACTTCTATACTATAATAACAATGTTAATATAATTATTATAAAGAAGAGATTTCATGTTTGTTTGTTTGTATTGAATAGGCTCTGAAACTATTGGACCGATTTAAAAAAATCTTTCACCATTAGAAATCTCACTTTTCAGGGAGTGACATAGGCTCTATATTTTATCCCGGAATTCCCACGGGAACGGGAACTACGCGGGTGAAAACGCGAGGCACTGTTAGTCAAAAATTAAATTTATTAGTTGTGTAATTACCTAAATTGGCAGATATTTCTTTCAAATTCAAGTGTATGATATGATCTCAAAACGAAAAAAGGTTTGATCTTATAAACACCTCTAAATAAATAATCAATGGCATTTTAAAACCTGTTTTAAATGAGACCCAATAAGCCTGTTTAGAAAAGATTTATAGTCGGCACCTTACGCAAGCGGTTTCAACGGTTTTCAAACTGCCAAAATTACCAAGAACCGGTTTTATTTGGGAATCACCTGAGATTGGTGTCATTGCAACTTTATAGTAATACCGGATACAGGTTGCTTGACCTTCCGGTGAAATTCCCGGTTATGATGTTTTGGATGGTATCATCATTATCATCATGTGTGAGGTCTTAGCTGTGTGTGCTGGCTTAGAATTTGCACCACCCCAACAAAGCACAATACAATAACTGTGCCCTAATTGCCAAGCTAAGTTTGTAAATACCTGTACAAGTTTGTTAAAACAAGTAAGTGTTCCTTTAATTAGAAGAGCAACTAAGGGATATCCACCGGGGGCGGGCAGCAGCGCCCCCTGCAGAACAATTCTACCACCAAACTGCGATCCCCAACCCGCATGCCCAGCGTAGGGATTATGGGCATTACCCTCCATGAAATAAAAGCCAACAAGGCGCTTATCATGGGGAGATTTTTGAACTATTTGCGCTTTGAACAAAAGTTATGAGATAACAAACATAAAAAAAAACAATCGTATTGAGAACCTCCTCCTTTTTAGAAGTCGGTTAAAAATGGTAAGAAAGATATACCTTCAATAATTTAGTTCTATAATAATCCAACCTTACCTACAATGGCCTTGACATAAAACGGAAGTAGCATAATATTCATTCGCTACTTTGTTTACCAATAATACAGGGGAATCACAGCAGTCGTGCGAGCATAGACTAACTTAATCGATCTAAGCAGATAAACACATAAATGTCTAAAGGTCTCTGCTAACGTAACGTTTCCCGGACGGAACGACATTTTTTTAACATCGTCATCCGTAGGTAAGGTACTTAGTTGTGTGGTTCTGGCTTAGAATTTGTACCACCCCAGATCTTCCCGTGGGTGTCGTAAGAGGCGACTAAGGGATATCCACTGGAGCTTGCAAATAAAAAAATAGTCATCAATATCGGATTACCCAGACAAAAGTTCTGAGGTAGCAAACATAAAAAAATACAGTCGAACTGAGAACCTCCTCCTCTTTTTGAAGTTGGTTAAAAAGTACCTACTGGTAGTAATAGTCACACTAATATTATAAATGCGAAAGTTTGTATGGATGTATGGATGGATGGATGTTTGTTACCTCTTCACGCCAAAACTACTGAACGGATCTGGCTGAAATTTTGCATACAGATAACTATAATACTGGAATAAAAATAGGCTACTTTTTATCCCGTCAATCAGTTCCCGTGGGATAAAAATCACCTTCAAACGTTTCCATAGGAACAACGCGTGCGAAGCCGCAGGGCGCAGCTAGTTAAATATATAATATAATTATGGGATAGGAGCGTGGACGAGACGGGGCTTAATCTTTGATATATGGATATATTACATTTACCAATTATTATTATCGAACGTAAGATGTATATAGAAGTTAGGTATTGGGTTTCTGAAACCTAAGACTCTATACTTACATACAATTGGACACTAATGATAAAATTATCCTGGTATAAAATACAATATATACGAAACAATTTGGGTACTTTTGTATGTAAAAAAATTCCGTTTCGTCCGGGACACGTACAGCTTGGCAAAAAAGTCTTGAATCGGAACTAATTTTTTTTTGTTTATGATAACATTCTGAATATAGTGACGTTTCATCATTTTCATGTAAACAAAGAAATAAAATTCTGAAATTTATAGCTTGGAGCGTTCAAACGGTGATATAAATACGTAAGTAATGAATAAAACTGTTAGAAGTGCTGTCAGGGAGGTTATTAAGGTATTCAGGCGATGTTTGGTGGAAAGCGAGGACAAAATGATTATTTCGGATCTCAACAATGTTTATCAAAGATCCGCTGGCTGACAGGTATGTAAGAGTTTGTTTTGTAATTGTTAGTTGAATCAAACGTTATTTGTTGGCCCCAAAGCAGGATTAAATGAATTTCATACGGAATAAGTGGATAATTCAACAATAAACATCGGGTAGTTAGGTTATGTTTACGTTTGTTCTACGGTATTCTGGTATAGCGCGACTAGAACTGTTGCTTGAGCTAGTCTGCAAATATGTAATAAATAACAAAGTTAATTATTATCCCAACTAAAATTAGATTTTTTTATGGCGTGTGCGATACGTTGTTTGACTTCTAATATGGACAGATGTGTAATAAAATGTTTGATTTTTGTAGAAAATGGCTGAGCGTGCATTCCAAGACATAACCGAGAAAGATTAGAAGAACTCTTGCCAGCACGTAAAAAAAATAGGAAAAGAATACTGTGAGAGGGAACTAACAATGTATGAGGAAATAGAGAGATTAGTAAATAACCTCACGATAGTGGTAGTACTTCTGAATCCGAGTCTGTATCTCAAGATTTTGAGGCCAGCTCTAGCCAATACATGGATATGGAGGGGGTAGAATATTTAGAGGAAGAGTTATTTACCTAAAATAAAATAGAATAATATTACTATACGTCTTTTTATAATACCTAGAATATATTTTTATCACAGGGTGAAAGACAGGAAACATTATTCTAGGGACCTACTTACTATTTATTTTTACTACATATACTTTAAAACGAGAAAACGAGGTCCTTGCTCAATTAAACAATTTTTACCGATTGTATTATACCTACCTACTGTGTAACAGAAATATACAGCTAAGTATCAAGACCAGCTTGGTGCGCTATACGGGTTGCCATATGAACCTACGGTGGCGCCCCTATTATTTTTTACTCTTTTTTGTCAAGCTGTAACGTATGCAAAGACCTTTAGTGCTAGACTAAACAACTGATTCAATGCCCTCTGGGTAGTACTAATACTTATTCTGTGCCCCCGGTGTTATATCAGTATAACCTTACCTAAACATTTTGATAAAATCAGGTCTATTTTTAATTTATTGAAGGCATTAAAAATAATATATTCAATAATCCAAATGGATTTTTAAAAATAATTTCACAACCTTATAGATATAGGTGTTTTCCTTCATTCTAATAAACATAGAGTTGGTGAAGCTATCCTTAGGGATAATTATTATGAATACTAGTTTAAAGCTAACTGTACTTATTCAAACAAAACAAGGTAAGGTCAATACCGCGCTTCACGTTTTTCAATAGCGCCCTGCACACGTAAGGTTCGGACCGCGGGAAATCGCACGCGCCGTTCCATCCCGCGCTCCGAACCGTACGTGTAGATGCGCGAGGCTGACAGTCCGATCTGGCAGTTCGATGCGCGCTCCCATCTCACAGTTCTGTGCGCGCATCTCGTGTGGACGCAAACTACAGAACTGCCGGTTTGGAACGTCGTCAAAGCTGTTACGGATTTCATTCGTTTGATGATATAATACGAGTCGGAAGCGTAAACAATCTGCAGGTAGCTTAACTGATGCATATAAATACCAGTAGGAAGCGTAAACAATCTACAGGTAGCTCAACTGATCCATATAAATACCAGTAAGAAGCGTAAACAATCTAAAGGTAGCTCAACTAATCCGTATCAATCACAATTATTGTTATCTGTTAATTATCGTTTTAAGATAAAGCCTTGTTTATTCCTAGGGATGAAAAGTATTACTTTATCTTATCAGTTGCTTATGAGGCAACTTTAAACCTGCTTTCTCAATATGAGTTCTCATGGATTCCATTGTCAGAACTGAACCAAATAAAAATAAAAAAAAGACGTGTGGCACTCGGGGACTGCCGCGGTAAAGCTATTGCATAGCACAAGTCATTAAAAGTTCTGCTATTCATCGATATATGGCAAAACTAAAAAGTATCACCGCTGTGGTCGGAGTGGGGAGCGTGAGGTTTTTTCGTAACGGAATTTCTGGATTCGGTCCCCGCGCTCAAGGCCCGCGATAGAAGCTATGCAATAGCTTAAAAAGAATCATCAAAATCGGATCACCCAATTAAAAGTTTTGAGGTAACAAAAATAAAAAATCAGTCGAATTGAGAACCTCCTCCTTTTTTTAAGTCGGTTAAAAATAAAGAATTTGACCACATTTGCCTTTTTTTCAGTTGCTTGTACTAACTACAGATCGCTAACACGATGATCGGGTATCCATTCTGCTTGAGACTGAGGCAAAACTTTTAAAACTTTCAACGTTCCACGCGCCAGTCTAAACTGCAGTCAAAACTCTAGAAAATCTATTTACACGCACAGTTCGGATCGTTTGGAAAAATGTGAAAGATTTGCCCGCGTTCCAAACCGTGGAAACATTTTTACTCGTAATTAGCACGACAGTTCGATCCGCAGTCCAAACTGTACAGATCCATCCGCGGTTTGGACCGCAGTCCAGATGCGCGGTTCGAACCTTACGTGTGAAGGCCGCTAATGAATGACGCATCACATAGATTAGCAGAGTTTGTACGAGGGAACTACCTTTAGTAGGCGTTTATTTATACTAACTACTACTGTTCTGTGGCCGGCGCGTGCGACGTCGATATAAAATCAGCCGCGGAGCGACTCCGTTTCATTCGTATTCAGAACGCTATACTGAACACAGATACCAACCTATGCAAATAAAAAACTCGCGCTACACGCTCGAAAAACAAAAAGTTCTAAACAAAACTACTTCGTGGTTTTATAAGTGAAGTTACGTTCCAAACTCAAAATGAAGATGTACTCAGTTGTCGGAAACAAGAAGAAAGTGACCATGGAGTCCAACCCAACAAAGCTAAAGGTGGTTGGCAACAACTGCATCGTCAGGGTGGCGACGAACCAAGGAGACATTGAGGTGGTCGGAAACGACTGCAGAGTGGAAGTATCAGATAATTATGGTACTGTTAACCTTGTTGGAGGAAATGGATTTGTGAACATCGGGAAACGGTGGAAAGGAGACAAGGTACACATGATGGGGCCATCGAACTATATGGCGGTTGCTGGGAAGAAGACATCTCAATCTTTCGAGGGTCAAGCACAGCTTTCTCCTTTCAGCAAGGATCTGGATGACGTCATCGAATCTATCTTCAGTTTTGTGATGCGTTGAATTGAATCTCAAAAAGATTGAACTTTAAAGTGCAGTGTTTCAAATTGTGAAAGGTTTTTAAACGAAAATTTGACAGCAATAAGTCAAAAAGTCGATGGAATATGTTTTATCTATGCATTCAAAAGCTGTTTTGAATGTTGTGCCTACAAAATGCTTTGGTAGAGCAACTGATAGAGATTTACCTGCTTGTAATTTTTGTAACAAAATAAAACGCTTGGTGTTTTTTGAAAACAGTTTTTATAATCATTTTTTGTCATCCCTTATAGGTAGAAGATTAAAGCTATGGAGAGAGACGCATTTTAACTAGATTTTCCATATATCACACAAATTTTCTTCGCGATTTTTTATGTCATAACTAGATAGAGAATGCTTTATTAACTGTGATGATAAGATAAAAACATTTATAGAGTGTCTAAGTCTTTTCTTTGTTAAAGGAGGAACTTATAATTTTATTTTGTATTATTCACTTCTACGTGGAATGGAAGGTAGTTAAGGTTATTTCAAATTAAATTCTAATGCTCACAACATCCGTGCCGTGATGTTATTCCCCGCGGACGGCCATTGTACCTTACCTTACCACGTGATTGATGGAAGTATAATTGAGCTGTTTTGTTATACTTTTAAGATATGTTAATTAAGGCTATTATTATACCTACTAAGTAGACAGGTAATTTTAAAACACACTTTAAAAAATAACTTTTGTGTCTCAATTTGGTTATTTCTTTTTGTCCTTACAAATGGTAGAGCTATGAACTTGACATTGGTCTCGAAATCTAAATTCTTAAGAAAATTACAATCAAAATAATGAAACTAATTAGAACTGGTATTTAAAATTGAAACGCATTGAGGTAACTGCAGACTGTGGCAAATAATCTATAAGTTAATATCTACAATCTCTAATAAGCTTAACAAATTTTAAAGTACAATGGCTGTCGCGGTTACATTATTATTTTTGTAAAATTTTAAATTTGGTAGCTACCAATAGAACTGACACCAATTGTCGCTTCTGGCAACTTTTTTGTAGTAAAAGAAATTTTTTAAAGAGTTTAATCACATAGATCTTGAATTAAAAAGAATCTGATCCAGATTCTATTATCAAACATTTTCTAACCTGATAAAATTTAGTCAGCCAATATATTAGGTATGCAAAAATTCTATGAAAATGATAACGCTTGCCAACCGTTATCACACCACCGTCACAAACGGAACCAGAAATTGATCTGATAACATAACATGCTTATTTGTTTAAGACTACTATGACTGACATAAGGCGTACTCAAACGTGTTATTGATAAAACAATACACAATGGAATTATAAAAATTTCTCGCAGATCAGAAGCGCGCCGCACAAACATTCAAATATTATAGGCTTAATTAAACTCTTAACAATTAATTAATAATAATAAAATCATTTATTTCAGGTCATAAAAAGGAACCCATAGGTTATTTATAAATAAATTAAAATTAAAGTTAAAACACAAACCTACTTACGGTTCCCACTCTGGTGCACAGAGAGCCAGAATCTGTACAGGGCTACAGATGTTGTTAGTCATAAACCTGAGGATGCCATTGTTAGACCGTCTAATATTGGCCCAGAATGACGCAATACGAGATCTGATTAAGAGTGTGCTATAGGCAATTTACTTCAAAATTGTTATTTATCTCACATTTAACCTGTGAAAGCTACCACCTTCATATTTAGGGAAATTTTACTTCAATCTTTTATTTTGAATTACGTGTTTTAAAAACATGATTGGTAAAAGTTTTCTCGATAGTTTATTTTTTTGAAAAATAAATGTTTTGCACACCTTTTCTAATCCTGGAATCAAACAAAAATCAGTTCCCGTGGGATAGAAATCAACATTAAACATTTCCATAGAAACAACGCGTGCGAAGGCCCGGGGCAGATACATGAAAAGCAAGTACATACTTAGGTTTTTTTAAAAAAACTAATGTTTTCTTTTTTTAAAACAAATCTCTCCATTTTTTACTGCTTTGTTCGGATATCATATGTATAACTAGCTGCGCCCCACGGCTTCGCACGCGTTGTTCCTATGGAAACGTTTAAAGGTGATTTTTATCCCACGGGAACAGATTTACGGGATAAAAATCTTACCTGTATTACCTGTATGCAAAATTTCAGCCAGATCCGTTCAGTAGTTTTGGCGTGAAGAGGTAACAAACATCCATCCATCCATCCATACATCCATATAATCTTATAATATTATTATTTATAGTCTGATTGACGAAAGTTATTTTGTGAGTAAAAACATCACGTGACTGCGTACAATTTAGCCTTTCAAGTTAACACATCGAGGTAATTACTGTAAACGTAACGTGGAGTGGCAGCACTTTCATTGTAGCCGGGACTTTTTGGTAGAGGAGGAAAAACACAGAGTTTCCTGAAAGAGAACCGAGTATTTACTGTAGAAAAAGGTAAATTCCTATACCTTATCCACCCATCAGTGGTGATCTATTTAGTAGGTCTTAGAGCTAATTAATAAAAAAACCTACGTTTTATTTTATAGGAATGAATTTTTATTTAGTCAAAAATTCTACAAGGTAAGGATTTAAAAGTAAACCAAGTTCCAAATTGGCTCTGCTTTAGCAGGAGTTGAAGCAGAGTCAATAGCTGTGCTGGCTTAGAATTTGCACTAACCCAACTCTTCCCGCGGTTGTCGTACGAGGCAACTAAGGAATATCTACCGGGGGGCGAGCAGCAGCGCCCCCTGCAGAACAATTGTACCATCAAACTGCGATCCCCAATGTAGGGATTATAGGTATTACCCTCCATGAGATAAACGCCAATAAGACGCTTATTAGGGGGAGGCCTGTGTCCAGCAGTGGACTTATACAGGCTGTTTAGGTGGCGGTCTGATGCTAGATTCAGCATGAATTGGATGGCAAGCTGGATCTAGCGTTTTTTTTCACGCGAATTTTGATAAATTATTTATGTATGCATATAGCTGATATAGCACTACATATTCGTTTACAGTATACAGGGTGTTTGGTACAACGCTTGCCATTATGACAACTGAGGGTAGGTGGAACCAAATGCAATAGCGGCTTTATTAACCTAGATCTCACGTAACTACTGTTTATTAGTAAGGGCTAACATGCTAGATAAACTAAAAGAATTGTAAACCATTTTATGTAGTAAAAATCAGGTACGGAACTAAATAGTTAGTTCAAATTTCGGAAAAAATTCTTAAAATAATTCATAAAATTAATTTGGCGGTTTTTTTGGGGGTAGGTGGAAACCTACCCCCCGTTTTCATATGGCAAACGTTGTAATAAACAGCCTGTATAATGGGAAAAATCCATAATATCCTACTCATATTAAAAACGCAAAAGTTATAATAAATCTACGGATGTTTGTTACTCTTTCACGCAAAAACTACAGAACGGATCGGGTAATTTTAATATGGAATCAGACATACTCTGCTGCTTTTTATCCCATAAATCAGTTCCCGTGGGATGCAAAGCACCTTTAAACGTTTCCATATGAACAACGCGAAGCCGAAGCCGCGGGGCGGAGCTAGTCACACTAATATTATAAATGCGAAAGTTTGGATGGATGTATGGATGGATGGATGTTTGTAACCTCTTCACGCCAAACCTACTGAACGAATCGGGCTGAAATTTTGGTTACATGTAGTTCTAATCCTGGAATCAAACATAGGCTACTTTTCATTCCATAAATCAGTTCCCGTGGGATCAAAATCACCTTTAAACCTTTCCATAGGACCAACGCTTGCGAAGCCGCGGGGCGGAGCTAGTAAACTATATAATTATTTGCATATCTTCTAAACATTTCCATAAGAGGTGTGTAAGATGATTCATACGAGATACGAGTTGAGTACTAATGAGTACAATTTCTATAACTCGATTATATTATGCAGCTACCTAACCTAACCCTTTTATTGTTGTTTTTTTTAAATGATTATGGTCAAACGTTTGGCTTCCAACACACTTTAAGAAAGCGAAGTTGCCTAAGATCGAGCACGCTTTTCTGAAGGAACTTAGTTACCCTTTTTTTTTTTATTATCCTGAGGGAAATGCGCAGGCAGATTGCACTGGTACGGGGAGACAGTGCGATTATGTGGGACTCCAACACCACTAAAACCCTCAGGGTGCTTCCACCTCTGCCGCTTGTGGTGGGAACATGGGAACGGTTTCTCTTCCACGAACCCACCGCGGCTGCCTGATATCAGGCCCTTCACTGGGGGGTGTGGAGCACCCCCCTTTGCGACGCGCCAGAAACACATGACGCGCCGCGACCACCTCGGAGACCTTACCTGCCAATTGGGCGCCGGACAACCCCGTGTCTGAACGCCCAAGGTCTCCCAGTGCGACGGGTCAGTCGAGTGGCCCCGTCGCCTGCCACACGGTCGCAGAGGATAGTAAGTTATAATAAGTTACCACCCTTCGGGGGGTAACTTATTTACCCTAGATATGAAGACTCCAAGATTGTACTCTAAGCCTCTCTACCTCTACTTATTGTGTACCCTACAGCCTACAGCGATTCTGTGCCTTCAGTCTCCAGTTTGGCTAGTAAAATTTATAATTATTTCCATATCTTCTGAACATTTCCTTAAGAGGTGTGTAAGATGATTCATAGTACGAGTACTAATGAGTACAATTTCTATAACTCGATTATCTAATCTGAGTTTTCGGATGTTTACGGTTCAATGACGCCTAAGGTTTATATTTGACGTCTTTATAACGGCCATAATTTGGTATGACTATGCTAACATCTGTTTACAAAAGATGATACCATGAAAACGTCATAGTTTTGACACAGCTGTGCAGATAATTTTACTTTGACCACGTTTTGAATTTTTTGTCAGTAAGTACCAATATTTGTTAAAAATCAATTATCTACCTAAGCCGGCGTGTATACTTACTGTACTGTATGGATTATTATCGATTTTTTTTAACACAATAGATGTACCTTTCTCAACCTCAACCTCATCAAGAGCCTATATTGGTCCACTGCTGGACGCAAGCTACTCCCTTAGGTATAAGCGCCTTTATTGGCTGTTATCTCATGAAAGTAATGCCCATAATCCCCACGCTGGGCATGCGGATTGGTGATCGCAGTTTGTTGGCAGAATTGTTTGGCAGGAGGCGCTGCTGCCCGCCTCCGGTAAATATCCCTTAGTCGCCTCTTACGAAACTCGCGGGAAGAGTTGAGGTGGTGCAAAATCTATGCCGCCGCACCACACAGCTAACAGGTATCTTCGTTTGACAGCAATCTCACCTATGGAAAGCGAATATGTGGCCAACGGTGTATCACAAAGGTCTAGAAGATACCTATTCGGACACTAAGCAAGAAGGTTAAATACCTCGGCATATGGCTAAACAGCAAACTACTGTGGGGCAAACATCTAGAGCATATCACAACAAAAGCCATAAACGTCCTATGGCAATGCACCCGAGCGGTTGGCAAGGACTGGGGCCTGAAACCCAAGCTGTGTCCATGGCTGTACACAGTCACACAATAGGTGAGTCAGGCCTCACAAACCATAGTAGAATACCAGAGAAAGCAATTGGCACATTTACGAAGCGGCGAATGGCACTGACAGAATAGCGTCTCTCTACCTACTTAACTGGTAAGACCTATGAAATAACACATGAAGAGAACGCAGCAGCTACCACCGCACGTGGCGTTACCACATACCATATCTACCGGAACAGGAGCTGGATGCGGCTATTCCTCTCCTGAAACTGGACTCTCAAAAGCCCAACCACTAAACCCGGCACTGAGACACTGGGACTCAAACTAGCGGCAGACGACATGCTTCTGGAAACGAGCAACAGAGAGCTAACCAGACAGATGCAGCTGGTCTTCAAAACAGACAGCGCTGCACTAATAAACGCACTCAAACGGACAGATACAAGATCTAAAGCAATTGTAGAATGCCATAAGAGTCTACAAGATCTTTCTCAACACAGTAAGGTCTGCATAGAATGGACAGAGAGTAGATCCTGCCCAGGCACCATAAAAGCAGACAGACTAGCAAAGGAAGGAGCGCAACTAAGTCCAACACAACAAGATGTAAGTCTCTCGAACCCGACCACAGCGGAAGTGAAAAACAGACTAAAACTTAACTTATGTATAATAACAAAACATCTATCTATGTAGTGTATTGTATTATGTATATCAGTTATCTAGTACCCATAACACAAGCTCTGCTTAGGCCTAGATGGTGCAATGTGAATTGCCCAACATTTATTATTATTTTATTTATTATTATATCACGTTAGGTCTCTGTATCTCATAGCATGGTTCCATAGAAGAAAATATGAAGGAATGATACATTATAGCTGTGTGAAGGCCGACCGAACTAAATTTGACACATCAGTGTACTTTTTAGAAATCCAATTGAAAGCCAGAATGGTGCCATGGGTTTTACCACACAGAGATTCGCTAGAAGTCAATAAAATTAACGCCCAAATTCCCGCCAGCAATTTCTGGATGACGAACACTATTTCAATACATTTGACCTTGACACCGTACGAATGGACGGTCCACATACACTCATGATAATTCTGAAATCAGCATCACTGTGTGAAAATTTATTAAGAATCTTTCAATAATTGGTAGAAAAGAATAAGATAAATGAAAGATAGATAGATGGTTAGTTAAATAATCCATCTGCTCTATAAGTGTACGGTAGTACTTTTGTAATATATTATGTTCACAAATTGATACATAAGAATAGAATAAGAATAAGAATAACTGATTTGCCAAAACATGAGTATTAACATGGTGTGAGCATGCAATTTATGTTAATATATAAATTAATTATGACCTACATGTTTTGCCATTACTGGCGTGCAAATAGGAGAAGACACACAGCCGATTTGTCACTAAAGTTATATGTCTTTTCTAAATAAAGTACAATCATTGTTCAAAAATTATCAGAAAAACTTAATAAATATAAAATCATAATGTGTCAAGCAGAAAATCATTGACGCTATAATAACATTTCTCTGTGAATAAATTTTTGGGTTTATTTGTATCATGAATCCAATAGGTATATCTACCATAATAGAGATAGTTGAATCTCAATTTGACCGACTTTTTACCTTTCACCTACATCTTTCTATTCGTCTTCTCTTTCACTCACGAGCTATGAATATTCTCTCTCTCACTCTAGTTATTCCCCGTTCGGCCGCTCACGTGGAATTGGTCGATTAGCGGTTTTTATTACGAAATCGTAGATACGTGTCTGATTTCTGCAAAACAAAGTACAAGTTCTGAGTTACGAGACTATATTTTTTTACATTTATAGTTTTATGGTAGAATTAATCACTTATCATAAATTTTACTGGTAAGATATCAAGCTAAGACTTTCTCAGTATAATAAGTAGGTAATTTTTAAACTACTATATGTTTTCGTCAAATATTAACCATCTATTTTCGGTAAAATTGTCCAGAAGACATGCTGCTGTGGTCACCCTATACCACTTGTTGTGGTAGTTATTACGTTATTAGGGAATTGGGTAGCGTACTCGTGCACCCTATACTTGATGTCACAGTCTATCAAATGGATCTAGAAACAATTGGATATGATATGGTAATGTTGCCAACAAAAGTGTCTAGTGGCCTTAAATTGTACAATGCATGTGCTCGAAAATGCGTTTTCTAAGAAGTTAAATCTTGCGGAAAGTGCCACTTTTCCGCACTAGTACTTTTACTTTTCAACTTCGTCAGCCCTAAACAAAGAATATTCACTACGTGAGAAATGTTCTTGAGCCTCTTTACGATACGTCATGGCGGCTTCTGCACATGCGCAGCAGTAGATACGTAAATCGTGCATAGATTTAAGAAAAAAAGCCCTCCATTTGGCAAATTTCTAGTCAGTCACAATTAGTTTTCTTTAGAGTGACTAGTCTTTTATTTACTCGCACAATGCATATTAAAACATTGTATGATACACGTGCGTAATAGTACATTGTTACCCAAGGGATGAAATTAACTCATTTAGTCCCGAGACGGAGTTTGGCTAGCGAGGGCGCTAATAGTTCGAAGAGAAGAAATAAAAAAACAGAGTAAGAAATTGGAAACAGAACAATTTTAGATATTATTTTAAAATAGTGAAAAGGTATAAAACTCGTTCCTAAAATTGTTTTGTTATCGACTGTCCGCTTTCAAATTCCGACCCAAATTGTCCAATATCCATTTATGATGACTCTTTCGTTAGGTGATTTGTACAACTAATTGTCTATCACATTTTTTTATAATATTTTCTAGTGTATATAATTTCTACACTAGAATAACATTACAATCTAGCCATAGGTTTGGCTAATGGGTAATTTTGTTTGAACTTAATTTTATAAAAACATATCACTAAGAACGTGTCCATCGGCACTTTTCTTATTGTCTCTATTTAAGGGGAAGACACTTGGTTCATGTGTTTTTAAAATAGCACTTATTATGCACTATTAGTACAGTATTAACTAACACTACACTAACTCAAAAGGTTGAGTTCTTTTGAGCCTTCTAACTATGTCCGTGTTGTCGAGGAGCTGGATAGCCTCGACATTCACATGATGAAGAAGCCTTTGTTCATGAGCCTCTGCGTATTTTTGTATCATTTTATCGACGAATTTAATCATTAGGTCCTGATCTAGATCGCCATTTCTTACAAACCAAGGAGCATTAACGATTGCCCTTAGTTGGTATTCTGGAATCTTTGTATGATTGCTACATTTGTCTTTTTTGTACAGCCCCAGAGCTGTATGCCATAGGTCCAGATTGGCTTAAGGACTTGTGGTATTATGACTCCGTTGATAAATATGGGTAGCATTCTTTTTAAGTCTATCACATGAAAACGAAGAAAAATCTTTATTTTTCTGCCGATAATTTTTTGTAAAGCTAAAGTGCAAGTTTCTCACACACCTGGAAAAAAGTCTCATAAGATTATGAAAATATCGTTTCTTACCTATCAGTGCAAAATTACTTGAAATTGAAAATAGAAAATAGAGAACGTTGTTGGCAGTTCGTACTACCATACATTGATTGTCTGTCTCATCAAGACAAGAGTGAATATGAGTCTTCTACCTTCGTGATACAGTTTCAATTTGAACATTTCTTTATAAAATAAGAGGACTACGTTTAATCCTAGTGATTGTGAACATAACTTTGAACTGTTTTTTAAGCCATACTTAGCTCATTTAAAATTTACATTGATAGCATTCGATCTTAGTCCTACCTTACCGTTACCGTTACCTCAACCTCAACCTCAACAGCCTATATTGGTCCACTGCTGGACGCAGGCCTCCCCCTGATAAGCGCCTTGTTGGCGTTTATCTCATGGGGGGTATTGCCCATAATCCCCAGGCTGGGCATGCGGGTTGCGGATCGCAGTTCGGTGGTTGAATTGGGCTGCAAGGGGCGCTGCTGCCCGCCCCCGGTGGATATATCTTATGCTGTGTGGTGCTGGTTTAGAATTTGCACCACCCCATCTCTTCCCGTGGGTGTCGTAAGAGGCGAATAAGGGATATCTAAGTCTTAATGAATATATATTTATAAAATGTTAATAGACAGACAATGAAACTGAGCCGTTTTTAACTTGTTTGAAGCCTTTTATCACTGAAAAGTACTATATCTAAAGCTAATGAGTTAAGGCGCATTTAGCAATTAGCTGAAATAATTGCGTTTGTATCGTCAGCAAAAACAACCAAATTGAGATCAGCTAATTGATGTTGCATGTACTGTATAAGATCATTTGTAAATATTATGAATAAGATTGGTCCTAATATAGATCCCTGTGGTACCCCCCTAGCAATTTTAGTCAAGGCTGATTTGTAAATAACTTCTTTGCTACCGTTTACTGCTCTTATCTCTATATGTTGATGTCGATTACTTAGGTACGAGTCGAATAAATTTAACTGTTTCCCTCTTATTCCGTAATGTTTAAGTTTTTCAAGTAAGATAACATGATCTACTGTATCGAACGCTGTACTTAGATCCAAAAACAGACCCCCTACTCTCTGCTTTTCATTTATTTTATTTATAACATCATACAGTAGCCTGTCAATTGCATCATTTGTGCCTACTCCATGCTGATAGCCGAATTGTCTATCATTAATTATATTATTTATTATTAAGTGTCTATTTAGTCTGATCTTTATAATTTTTTCATAAATTTTAGATAATATTGGAAGAAGAGAGATTGGTCGATAACTTTTGGGGTCAGTTTTTGCGCCTTTGCCTTTATATAATGGAATTATCCTTGCTATTTTTAGTTGCTCCGGAAATACATCTTCCTCAATACATAGATTGTAAAAGTATGATAAAGGATCCGCTAGTATATCAATATTATCTTTTATTAATGTTATTGGAATTTCATCATAACCGTATGAGTTTTTTCTAGGCATGGCGTTAACTATTTTGCAAATCTCTTTTCTGTTTACTGGATTGAATTGCATGTCTGACTCTATACGAGCAGTGCTATTTGTTAATAAAAGCACAGCGGACTCTCCTACTGGAGCAGTATCATCCCGATTCTTACCAAGGTCAAACTTTTTCATGAAGGTACTAGCAATTTCCTGTGGTCTATTAACTACTTTGTCATCTATTTTTAATTTAATCGAGTCATTTTTATTATTTTTATTCTTAACGTTCCTATGCTTATTTACTACTTGCCAAATCGCTTTTATTGAATCTTTTGCTTTTGTTACTTCTTCTTGTACTGTTAACTGTTTAGCCTTTCTAATTACCCTTTTGTATATTTTAATATAAGACTGTTTGTAACTTGATCCTTGTGTATTTTTAAAATTTATTATTAGAAATCTTTTCATTTTACTTGAGGTTTTTATTCCTTTTGTAATCCATTTAAGCTCTTGTTGTTTGTTCTTCCTTATCATTTTCTTCTTTTTTGTAAAATTTGTATTAAAGGTGTCAACGAATTTATTTATAAAACTATTCACTCCTAACACAAACCAGTTAATCTTCAAAACATTTTCCCTGAATTTTTTTAAATTTTCTAAACCAAAATCCCTTCGTTCAACTTGAATTCTTCGATCACCATTATGCTTACCAATGCAGTCTACCGTACATGAGCAAAGCAAACCAGCATGGCCATCACCTAATGTATTATGATCAACGATAATGTTGCTCACCTTGTCATCCTGTATATTAGTAATTATATTATCTAAACATGACCCTAAACCGTTCCTAACAAACGTTACTTCCTCAATCATGTAGTCAAAATTATAGCATTTGAGCAGTTTAACAAACTCATGTTTCTGCGTATTGTCCGCCAATATATTAACATTAAAATCGCCTAACAAAATAGATTTCTTGTCAAAGAAGTGCTCCAGAAACTTTTCGAGTTGCTCCATGAAGACATTAAAGTTTTTAATTACTGGGTTGCGGTAGCAACAAAAAATGAAAGTGTTCGAACTAACATCTCTTACTCCCGAGATCTCAAAAGCCTCCACCCTGTATAGTTTCTTGCAAAAGCGAATCTCCTCAAAATTACGTTCATTATGGCCCATTATAAGTGTACCGCCTCTTTTTTTTGTAGCTCTAAAGTTATATGATGCCATTTTATAGTTCGCAAGTTGAAATAATTGTACAGAGTTACGATTCAGAAAATGTTCACTTATACAAATGTAGTCTAATCTTATACTAAGAGAATTTATGTAGACTTCGATATCATCTCTCTTTTTAGTTACACCACACAGGTTTTGGTGAAAAACATTAAGTTCCCTAGTCCTTTTATTATTCGTTTCATGGTTTACATTGGTATTTTCAACATCAGCTGAGCAACAGTGAGTTTCGTCTACGATTTCTGAAAATCCTTGCGAAACGATGACACACTAGTTAGATCTTGCAAGTTGATCCCTTGGAACTTATAATGTTTTAAAAATTTTTGTAGAACTGTCTTAAATTGCTTCGATGTCATCTTATAGTCTGTGCAGCTTAAGTTAATTATGTCTATCGTAGAATCATGTACACAGTAGTTATGTAGATATGTATTATAGTAGAGTATGTCATCATTGTACTGCGCTATAGTAGGATTATGACCATACTTTTTATAGGTTAAATTGGTGCATATCATATTGATGTTTTTTTCCTTTAACAGCTCATGTAACTTAACTAACCCATTCACGTATTCCTTAGCGTGTTTTAATCCTAATTTCCTGATTACTATTACTACTGTGTTGATAGAGTCTTCGTCATCTTTGACTAGATTTTTGGCTCGATCCAGCAGATATTCTATAGGTGCATCCTTGTAAGAGTAACAGCAGACATCTTTACCCGAGTTGCATAATGTGTTTTGCAGTACCCCTCCTAAGCCCTGTGTACAAATATCTCCAATCACTAATATCTTCTTACGAATGGCTCGTATCTCTATGTCTCGGTTCTCACGTCCTTGATTCGTGATTTCTTCTATAATATTTTCTGTGTTTTCTAGCAAAATCTCTTCCATTTCCTTTATTGTTTCTGTAAGCTCTACAATTTCTTGTTCCTTTCTATAATTCTTAAAACTCATGTTGTCATACGCCATTCTTAGGCACTCGCAACTATGTTCTAGGCATTGTACCTTTTCTTCTAGCTCTTCTTTATTGTTTTCCATAATTTCTAATTGTTTGTTCATATTCTCTTGTAGATCATTGTATTGTCTCTCAAGTTTGACTAGGTCCTTAACTGTGATCTGTCTCTGTTTGAAACTTGTGCTGGCTTGTTCCGCCATGTACATCTTCTTTTTTATGGTCTTCAACTCAGCATTTTTCTTTCTCAATTCTTCTTTGATTCGTGCTACTTCCGTCAAAGTATCTTTACCGCCTTTCTTAAAGTCCTCCTCGTCGTTATTTTCAATTATATTTTTATCAAGTTTTCCTCTGTTTTCATGACAATTACATTGTTTTTGAATTTTCGAAATGATTTCTTTTTGTGCTTCCACCAAGTGTTCTAATTTGCATTTTTCTATGACAATCTTCTCGTAATCGCTCTGGTCATTTCGCTGTTGGATGGTGACATCTTGACTTCTGTCGTATAATTCTTTTAAATCCTCGTACATTTTTTCCAAGTCTCGTAATTTTCTTTTAAGTGTCTGATTCTGCTCCATTAAATTAGTAAACTCTTTTTCTCCATCCTCTTGTTCTTTCATTAACTGTTCATTTAAGCGTAGTGATTTATTTAAATCATCTTGTACTGCTTTTATAATATCTGTTCTTTCACTGTTTAATAAAGCAATTTTTTTCTGTTTTCTTGTATTCATTTTTGGATTCGCCAAAACTATCACAATTTTTCTAGCGCTGGCAACACTTTTCAATCAAAGGAATACTTCAAGGTAAGGGTGATTTCCTTCGTCCGTGAAAGAGTAACACAAAAATAAAATACGTCAAATGTCTGTGTCTGTTTCCGAACGAAACTTATTATTCCAGTGAAATTTACCAGTGAAAGTGGCGCCCCCACCTATCCCTACGTTAAACACAGGCAGTTTTAAAAATACATCGTACAGTTTGTGGTATCGATTAAAAGTTATTTGTTTACGTCTCTGTAATAGATTCATTTTGTAAAGCTTAGGCAGACATACGAAGTGGCGCATTTTGACCACCAAACTCTATTAACGCATCTCTTCCTAAACTATATAAGATAAAGCGATCTCTTCCAGACATCTTTTGGATGCACAGGAGCAATCTAAGTCATAATCTTCATTATTTAACAACGTAGTAATAATCAATTTACAGGCTAGAGGTAAATAATTGATTTTGTTTTAAAAAACTATAAACTGACTTCAATTATATGCTTTTATCATGCCATTGTTAACTGGACCAAAATGGGACCGCACGGGAAGCACCAGTTATCAAAAAAATAAAAAAAGATCATCAAAATCGGATCCAGTCAAAAGTTAGGTAACAAACACAAAAAATTACATGTCGAATTGAGAACCTCTTCCTTATTTGAAGTAGGTTAATAAAAATATACTGAGGTTCTTTGGGCACGTGGCACGGAATGAAGACTCGATGGAGCGTCTCGTGGTCCAGGGCAGAATGGCGGGCAAGAGGTCTCGTGGTCCCTCTCCAACCAGATGGTCGGACCTCATCACCTCTCTGACACAGTCCACCATGACCACAACGCTGGTTGCGTTGTGGTCATGGTGGACTGTGTCACCGGGAACGATGGTGGCGCATCGCACAATCAGCCCTTCATCAGAACCACATCAAAACCACGACTCTGCCAAGAGTCACCTACTAAGAAGAATAAAAATATTCTTATTCAATTATTCTAAGAAAGTTTCATGAACTAACAGATATAAATATTGGAAGATATCCAAATGATTTCGCGACGGAGTACGTTTCTGAGTAAACAGAAGCTGTTATCAGCTGTTTTCGTTAGATATGAGTATTTTCCCGAGAAATATCTTTAATAATAGAAATAATCTTTTGGTTTGAGAGACCAACTTAAAAAAATAAATTGATTGATTGATCAAAGTAGGTATTCATCATTCAGCTAGCCCTGTCTGATGACAGGGCTAATCTGATGATTAGGCAGTGTGAATTCAGATATGTGTACTAGTCGTCTAGTCCACTCTTACTAGTTTTGGTCATATTTACGATTATAATAATTAAAATAAAATAAACGAATAAGTAGCGAAAATATTATAAAACACTAGCGTGGAGGGAAATCACACTCATATTATAAATGCGAAAGTTTGTATGGATGGATGGATGGATGTTTGTTACTTCTTCACGCCAAAACTACTGGACGGATCTGGCTGAAATTTTGCATAACTACAGGTAATTATAATCAACTCATACAAATCTTTTGTCGTAAAAAAACAAAATGTCAACGTGACGTGGTCAACCATCCAAGTACAACAGTACAGGGGCAACAGAAATACATCATCTGTGAAAATTTGAACTGTCTAGCTATCACGGTTCAAGAGATACAGCTTGGTAACAGACGGACAGACAGACAGCAGAGACTTAGTAATAGGGTCCCGTTTCACCCTTTGGGTACGGAACCCTAAAAATGACCTTCAACGTAATAGATCTCTGGCTTCAAAGCTTCTTTTGCCTCATTCCTCGTAATCATTTCAGCTTGAGTTCAAATCCGTGTTGTAGCAAGTTTTCGGATGTTATTTGGGTTATACGTCAGTCGATTTTGTAATTCCGGATCTAGAGCAGTCTTGTTTTGTAACGAAACCATGTCAGAGATTCTTAATAATATTATTATGATAACGGTACTAAAATTACCTCGTAACTGGGTTATGTTGTGACTTGATTAAGACGTGTTATAAAAACACTGAATAAAAAAAATATTATTTACAAGATAATTCGAAAACGTTTTTGTTATTGAAACAATTTAATTTACCCAAATATCAATTGCAAGTGATTTGTATTTCCAAACAACTTAGAAAATGAAGGAACAAAAAGCAAAAAGTCAGGTTCCACCGAGATTTGAACTCGGATCGCAGGATTCAGAGTCCTGAGTGCTAACCGTTACACCATGGAACCGATGTGCAGATGGCCAATATTTGCTATCATAACGTGTAGAAAATAATTCCAAGATATGCGGTCACTCGCTTCAGTGCCAAGTATGTGCTTGAAACTCGAGACCGGCGCTTACCCGAGCCAATATGACAGCGCCACCTATTTTATCATAATGATTACTTTGATCACAGGAAATTTTAAAAATCCATCGTACATGTATTTTTAATACCTCTGTAATAGTTTTATCTTATATAGTTTATGATGATAGAGATGCAAAAATCGAGTTTGGTGGCTAAAAAGCGCAAATTCGTATCTCTGTCTAAGCTTGACAAAATGAAACTAATACAGAGTCATTAAAATAATATTATAAATAACTTATAGTAGATACCACAATCTGTACGATGGATAAAACTTCCTGTGTTTAACGTAATAAGATAAAGTGGGGGCGCCATTTTCACTCGTGTATGCGCCTTAACAGCCGGGCCTAGAACCGAATTCAATGGGTTGGAGTTTCTATTGTAAAACTCGCACAAGTGTTCTGGTAGCACGCTTATGGCGCTTATTTTACCACTCAGTAAACAAGAACACGAAGGTTGTTTACAAAATATTTTTGTAAACAACCTTCCCTTTTATTGTTTTTTTAAGCACAAGAGCAACTTCTTTTCTAACTTTTTAAAATAGTACTAATATAAATACTACCTAGTAAATGGCGCCATTCGATCCAGATTAGAAACCCCCGTAACCCGTTTCGTTTGATCCTCATATGAATGAATAGAAAACACCCTGTATTGTGCTTATCTATTAATTTATATTATAAATAGGAAAGATTTGATTGTTTGTTTGTATTGAATAGGCTCCGAAACTACAGGACTAATTTAAAATAATATTTCACCATTAGAAGGGTTTTTTTTCAGGGAGTGAAAAATCTAACCTATGTAGATTTTTTCCGTCAATTCCCTCGGGAAGTTAATCGAAAAAGTAGAGGAAGGTGAAAAGGAAAGTGACCATTTGATATTTTTCAAACACGACAACACAATTCGTAATATTTTAAGATTCCCTCGAGTTTCGAATTAATGAGAGTCGACTGTACTGTTTTACTACGAATTTATAAATATAAAAACGAAACGATGCAACAACACAAAATAAATAAATAAATCATTATAACCACAATATATCGTTCTTACTAGAAAAGCTTTTAGTTTTGCGCGTTCAAGTCTTTTATAGCGTTCGTACAAAATGCTACGCCAAATCCCAAAGTAACCTATAAAAGTGTCAATATTTTATGTTTCATATCATCGATGGTATTTCGCGGCCTCCCCCCGCAGGCCGGAGAGAACTTGATCGATGTTTCAAATCAATAAAAAAAAAAGATAATTACTCTGAGTCTGGTCGACACAATTCTGCAAATATTTTTGGCTTGGTTTTATACATATTATAAAAGATGAAGAATTATAATAAAAGATTTGACCATTGATTAGCTATAAAAAATCTAAATAAATTATAAGCTTATTGAGTAAAAATGTCAAGCATTTATACATAAATATTTCCATAAGCTGATAAATATGTATATCAGCAGCGTACGAACCGGAATCAGCACTGCTTTACAGCGGGGCAATTCCGACTGGTATTCATATTGATCAGTTGAGCTACCTGTAGATTGTTTGCAACAGTCTACAGTTAGCTCTATTGCAAATACTTGTTCTAATTTATGTTTTATTTGATTGTAATTTTCTTATTCAACAAAGAGATTAAAAACCGTCTGCATATTTAGATAAGGTATAATAGGGTTCGTTTCGTATATGTTTTTTAACTTCTAAAGCATATCAATATTAATAACACGTGTAAAGTTGTTTGTTCAACTGTTGTACTAAATAGCACGTGTTAGATGACGTCACAATTAAACACAAGCACTCAGATGTACGCTACACAATACACGCCGTACTTAGGTAGGAATGTTATCTATCAAAATGCAATTGGTATGCCATTCATAATTTCTGGGAAGCAAGTATGACAAATAAGGGAGCTGTTGTAAGGGGAATACTTTTCTAAATGAAATGTTTGAGGAAAATATGAATAACTAGCTGTGTCCTGCGGCTTCACACGCGTTGTTCCTATGGAAACGTTTTTTAGAGATCATTTCTATCCTATAGGAATTGATTTATGGGATAAAAAGTAGCCTATGATTGATTCCAGGATTAGAATTACATTTATAAAATGCAATTTTAGGCCTATCCGTTCAGTAGTTTTGGCGTGAAGAGATAACAAACATCCATCCACACATCCAAAATTTCACATCCTACTAATATTATAAACGCGATTTAGGTACTCAGAACATTGATTTATTAAAAACGAAGATGAGGTACTGGTTGCTCGAAAGTGGCAACCTCAAATTGTGTAAAATTGTATTCTCCCACATCAGTCACCGTCTGACTGGCGGCACGGGCACGGGCGGTCGTGATTCGCGTGAAATATTGTTGTCTCAGTCTCACTTCGGTCCTAGATACGTCTTTCCGTCTTTGTTCTTCTTTGTATTGCACAGGACTCTAAATATAACTGTGAGCGTATGTGTTTGCGTGTAGTTGTAACACATGCCAATTTTTGAGTAAGCGCTGGGAGAAGGTAACCTATCTTCCCTTTTTAAATCAATGACTCAGAAGTAATTTTTTTATTTGTGTTTTTCATTTTAACGAAGAAATAATTTTTGTTAACGGTACGGTAGATTTTTAGTTTATTCGTTACAAATATGCAAAAGTACAAATCTCTCCTTATAATATTAATAGCGGCACCATCCGGTTTCACCCGCGTAGTTCCCGTTCCCGTCGGAATTCCGGGATAAAATACAGGCTATGTCACTCCCTGAAAATTAAGCTTTTTAATGATGAAAGAATTTTTTAAATCGCTCTAGCATTTTCGGAGCCTCTTCGATACAAACAAACAAACACATCTTTCCACTTCATAATAATTATTATTAGTATATACGTAGATAATATTACACATAAATTATACCTACTATACATATATGTGCTTGAACTAATTAAATAAACTTTACATGTAGTTTTTATTAATTGCTGTGGTCACAGTGGAGCTTATCTTAATGTGGTTAAAGAGGACTTGGCGATTTGTTCGGGGAAGTATTATTACCTAAAATTTGTGTAAATCACCTCCCATACATAATGTAAAAGCACGTTTATCCTAAAGGAGTCTAGTTGACTTTAGTAACGAGACGTGATCGTCACGTCTCCTTTTTCTATACAGTTTGGTACAGCGCCTCTGTCGGTCGGACAAGGAACTACGCAATCTCTATTATAGATATATATCAAATAAATATATATATAATATATATAAAAGAAAGTCGTGCTAGTCACACTATTTTAGAAATCGAAAATTAAGTTTCTTAACAAAACAAAAACCGAACAACAAAAAATTTTTACTGTTCCTAAGATAAATAGCAAAATGTGTGCAAAACATATATTTTTCAAAAACTTTCACTAATCGTATTTTAAAAACACGAACCTTATTCAAAACTCAGACGAAGTAAAAAAACAAGACAGAGTGACGCCGGCCGACAAACTGATGCCGGTTTCGTAAACATGTGCGCGTTTGATGAGTGTTGCCGTGTAGTAAAAACGAATTACCCCTAATATTTTATTGTATTAGCAGAATGAATGGATAAGTAAATAGTAGATAAGATGACATTTTTTCAAATTGTATATTTACCTCACTTAGAGGTAGTATATAAGTAGGTATATTTATTCCGACTAGAAAAGGGGACAATAAAACAACAGTAATATCAAACATTGGTTTTAATGGCCTTTATATTGCCTAAGTTTTCTGTAGAACTGTCATTTACTGTCCACCGTTCTGGAAATTGTTTCCAATTTCGAAATATGGTGGAAACGTATTAGGTACATAAATATTTTTCGATGATGCATCGCTCATTTTATGCTCTTGGCCAGCATAACTGTGCTCAGTCTCCAAGTTAGAGAAAACGTTGTCTTTACCAATAAATCGCTTTAAAATCTTTTTATCAACTGATTTATATTGCTTTTCACTAACTATCACTATGGTTTCATTACATTATTTACGCACAACAGTTTCACAATTTTTAGGCCAATTTTTGGTATTTTTACATAAAAGGAGTATACGACGGTAAGGGAGGCAACCTTTGTTTTGAATTTAATATTATTTTTCCTCTATAGCAATATTTTTCAAGTCACTGCGTTCGGGAGATCTCAAAAAGTCGGCATTTTCCTTAAGCCTGAGATATACATTTTCCTAAAAATGTCCTTGTCTCTGCATGTCCTTAATGATATCCCTCAGTCGAGCATATTTACTAACACTTAACTTTTATACCCACTTAGACCACGATATCTCGTTAGACCCCAATTTTGTCTGATGTTATTATTTATCCTATAACTACCGGGACATCAAGACGAATCATTAGACTCCTCACGTATTGAAATCGGACTTATAGTTACAGCGCTACGTGAGAAAATAAAATCGGCTACTTACAAACATACAAACGAAGCCAGTAGCCAAAGTATTTATCCATGCTCCGTTGGTAGTCGGCTAAAAAAAAATAGGTACCTAAGTAAATTAATACATAACATTACGTTTCACGTCACATTAATAACTTCCTCAACAAACGGGAACTTTTGTGACGCTTAGTGTTGGCAGCACTTGTGGCGGATTTGTGTTCCAAGTTGTCATGATAATTTATAAAGTTGATTTACTAAAAATATATGTTTTTAAGTTTACTTAAGTATGAAATGTGATTCCATCCTACTTCTTGTGTATTGAAGATTGGGTTTTACACCATTTTACAACACAATTTGACATTGTTTCTGTAAAAAATACGAAATATTATATCGTGACACTCCGCGCGCCGGCATAGCTCGACTGACAAGGTATGGCTTAGTTTCGTTTTATGTCTGTGCGTGTAACTGTGTATGTACACGGCTAGGCTTAGTTTTGCCGCCATCGGTGAGTCGGCCGGCGAAACTCTATCTTGCTATTTTATTCATCTGAGATTCAAAATAAAAGATTGAAGTAACTTTTATGAATGTGGTGGTAACTTTCACAGATTCTTAGATAAATAACGGTTTTGAAGTACAATTTTGAAGTAAATTGCTTATGGCACACTCTTAAAAGACTGATCTTCCATTTCCGCACCCAATGTTAATATCGGGCAGAGCGGTTTTTAAGCTTAGTTTAAAATAAATATTCCCTAATGGACAATAGAATAGAAGGGTATATTTATTTACCAGCAACACTAATTTTAGGAACCAACTGTTTAACGTGCTTTCCGAGGCACTACGGGGGTCCGCCCGCCAACTTCATGACTCCAGGTGTTACTCTGAATACGAAGCACCAATATCTACCGGAACCTCAACAGCCTGTATTAGTTCACTGCTGGCTTTTATCGCTAGCTGTGTGGTGCTGGCTTAGAATTTGCACCACCCCATCTTTTCCCGTGGGTGTTGTAAGAGGCGACTAAGGTATGTCCGTCCACCAGGGGCGGGCAGCAGCGCCCCCTGGAGAACAATTTTACCACCGAACTGCGATCCCCAACCCCCATGACCAGCGTGGGGATTATGGGCATTACTCCCTATTAGATTTTATTTTCAGGGGGAGGCCTGCGTCCAGCAGATGACCAATACAGGGTGTTGAGGTTGACTTTTATCTCATGGGTATGATAAAAGCCAACCCAGTGCCTATAATTCCCACGCTGGGCATGCGGGTAGGGTATAGGGGTAGAGACATCAATAAGTAGAGAGCTAAATGTAACCTGACCCACTTTAACTCGACCTGTCGCTGCAAACCTCATAGGAAGCTCTACACACCTATCAGCCGACACTCCCGATCAAATTAAAAATTGATTTTCCGTCACAAAAAACCTCATAAAAATATATCAGTCAAAGCACGCCCAAGTAACCCAGTACCGCCCCAGGGGTTAGATTACCTTTGGTCATTGGCAGAAGTGAAACTCGTATTGATTCCAATTTAACACAAGCTCTGCTCTTAGCTTGGGGCTAGATAATGTTTTGTGAATTATCCAGCATTTTTGATTTATTATTTATTCTATATCTAATTAAAAAACATGTGAAAAATTCACTAACTAACTAAGCTTTTTGAATCGCACCGATTTGGCTTCGTTTTTATTATATTGTTATTATCATGTGCTTCATTTATTGTTTTTTTAGTTTAAATATATAGATTAGGTTAGGTATTAAAGAGAACGGTTATTTGATTTAAATGAAAGATTGCAAATGCTTTCTTCTACAAGATAAGACTAACATCGAAAACTTTTTTTTAATTTTAACTGATGTTTTTTGATTTTTTTTAATAATTTCCATACACATTCTCCACCTCCAACTCCAAAGCTCAGATAAAAGGTTATATCATTGACATTCGTTTTATTTCATATTTATTTGTAAATATAATAAGAAAATTACAATCAATTGATAGAACTAGTATTTACAAATGAAAAAATTGAACTAACTGCAGACTGTTGCAAACAATCTACAGTTAGCTAAACTGGTCGGGCTTCCGACTGGTCATGATATGGGCAATGCAGCCAGCGTCTTGGGTACGACCCAAGACGCTGCGCGCTTGCTGCATTGCCTCGCTGTAGGGCAATACTGATGTAAAAAAGTACCTATCTATTTGTAAGTAGATTCTTTCGAGTTTCATTTCTATCTCCATTCTACCTGCCCCAGGGGTATCGTCGACTTTAATGAAAAACCATCAAATTCCGTAATTGATGAGAGCGTGACAGCATTTCACTCCTTTTCTCTCGAGACGTACAATTTATTAATCAAAAATAATAATTCACAGGTAACTGCTGGACTTGTCAGTACAAACACGCAATTTGAAACTGTATTTCTGGTGAATAAGGTGTGTTGTAACTTGGGGCTTGGGCTTTAGGGAGTATGCTGGCAGATAAGATCGGTCGGAAGGGTTAAAAGGACAGTTTTAGGTTTGGACTTGTTAACTTAAGTAATCTGTAATTTATGGGTTTTCATGAAAGTGTAGCATAAAAGTAGTATGTTTATTAAGGACGGGGTGGAGTAATGTCTATTAAAAAATCACTAAATTAAAAAGGATTGTAATGCACGATTTCAACCCTTCCGACCGATTTAATCTACTACCTACCTACATTAAAAAAATTCACTGCGTTATAATCTCTATCGAATCTTTTTAGATATACTCAACTTTGAAGGCAATAACATAAATCAAACTTTAGGCAGAGATTAAGCTATATGAGCGCCTTGTCAAAAAGTTCATCCTACAGAATCTCTTGCTATGTTTATTTAGCAAGGCACCAGTCGAGGCACTATAGCATGCGGTCCACACACATGTCATACAGTGCTCAATCGTTCAGTACTTTAGTCTTTAAGATTATTTTATGTTTTATTAATAAATTAAGGGTTTATTTCATGTTTTATCATCGAAAATCTTGCCAAAGCAAAAAATAGCTTTAAAGGCTATTGTCTTTTTTTTCAGATACGCGATAAGCACTGATGGCCTTAGATAGTTGATTTTATTCTTCGTATAATTGGTATCAAAAAATAATCGCAGTAGATAAGCTCGTTTAAGATAATTAATGTTGTTTTAAAAAACTATAAACCGACTTCAATCTTTATAGTTTTTTCATGGATTTTCATGGATCCCTTGTCAGAACTAAACCAAATTAAAATGGGACTACACGGGAAGCACCAGCTTTCATAAAAAAAAAGAATCATGAAAATCGGAGCACCCAGTCAAAAGTTATGAGGTAACAAAAAAAACCAGCTGAATTGAGAACCTCTTACTTTTTTTGGGTTTGGTTAAAAATAAAAGGAAATCGCGCAAGTTTGTAGAAAAGTATCTACAGTGTATCTATAAATAAGTGTACTACTTATTCCGTGGTATAACCGTAAACCTAATCCTAATTATGCAGAAAGACTGGCGGACTGGCTCCACCCAGACATAGATTAAATCCACGCCTGGTCCCCAGCGAAAGAGTTGCTTTTAATTAAACTAGGTAATCCATTAAGGAGTGCCGCGATGTATGTCGGCTGTTATCGGTGGCTGTCGTACGTTAATCATGGGTTTATGGGAATTTCAATGGTTTTTGTGGCTGGTTTTTGTCCCACAGGTGGGAATATTTTGCTTTTGCTGTCATATTAGCCTTCTGTCTGGCTAAAGGTTTCGAAGAGTTTTTCAATTGTATCAATAACCTGTGTTATGTACAGCAATAAAGCTTTGTGACATTGTTTTGCGCGTTTGAATAAAAAATAAATGAGGGGAAAATAACAAAAAGTCAGGTTCCACCGAGATTTGAACTCGGATCGCAGGATTCAGAGTCCTGAGTGCTAACCGTTACACCATGGAACCGATGACAGAGCAGTCAAAAATCAAGAATGGTCTTGGCCACTGAATCTCTACTTTCACTTTTGTAGAGTCTGTCAAAAATAACCAGCTATGTACCTCATTATAGCCCGAGTAAAAAAATGTAGATTCGAATCCCACATCAGTAATATAACGCAATATTCTAATGATCCCACTTTTAATCGATGACAGGCTATAATAAAATGCTTATTTTGCCCTAAAACTGTCAACTGATAATATAATCAGAATTATTATATGACTCTAGATAATGATAGGTTAATTATTATTGTTTTAACGCTACATCAATAAAATGAGTTTACTTATTCATCTACTACAAAACCGCCAAATCACCATCACCTATATTAGTCCACAGCTGGACATACATTTCCCAATGAGCAGTCTTCGCAAATTAAAGACAATTAGTTTTAAATTGTTTTGTTGTGCGATAAAGTATGCAACTTTATGTATCTATAATATCCATATCATCTTATTATATTTATTGCAAAAAGATTAAAATTTTATAAAAAAAACGTTATTAACACTACCCGCTCGGGGTCCAGAATCCAGAATCAACCCATGTAGACTTAGAACACCCTACACCATTGATTTAAAAAGGGAAGATAGGTTACGTTCTCCCAGCGCTTACTCAAAAATTGGCATGTGTTACAACTACACGCAAACACATACGCTCACAGTTATATTTCCAGTCCTGTGCAATACAAAGAAGAACAAAGACGGAAAGACGTATCCAGGACCGAACTGAGACCGAGACAACAATATTTCACGCGAATCACGACCGCCCGTGCCGCCGGTCAGACGGTGACTGATGTGGGAGAACACAATTTTACACAATTTGAGGTTGCCACTTTCGAGCAACCAGTACCTCATCTTCGTATTTAATAAATCAATGCCCTACACAGATGTTTTTGTGGTACCCATAAAGTGCTGCTTTAGGTACCAGTATAGTATTATCTTATCTGTGCTTCAGGTATCTTCCTAAAATTGCTCCGACAGTTTTCCGAACTTTCTGACTTTTTAATAGCATGATATTATGTCCAACATTCAAACTGTCAAAAGGCACCCACCTCAATCGAATTGCAGGTTTCCTTCAAGAGTTTTATTAAATATTCAGAATATCAATCAATATGAGACTAGCGCGGGACTGTTGCTATTCATATTTCATATTGCCACCTGGGTGTAGCCTGGGAGCTGAGGTGGAAAACATATTTTATAGAGTACTCTACCTATCCACGTAATCCATCGTGGATCACGTGGATAGGTAGAGTATAGGCGAAATGCCTTAAATCTACCTTCTTACACCTTAAACTTACGTTACGGCCCTATGGCAACATTGTTGACTGAACTTTCCACGTAATCCATCGTGAATCACCTGGATGGGTAGAGTTTAGGCGAAATGTCTTAAATCTACCTTCTTACACCTTAAACTTACGTTACGGTCCTATAGCAACATTGTTGACTGACACATTAGTTAGCTGTCATTGTAAATGACAGCTCAGTTCGTGGCCGTCGTAGACCGAGAATCTAGGCGTATTGTAAACGTGAGATGAAACATGTCAAAATGTGCATGTATGAGCAGGATATAGCATAATCGTTCTATCTCTAATTGCGTATCGGTATTTTGATATCTGCCATCAGACTTTGATGGCAAACAATATATAATTTTTGGTGATAAAAACTGTGTGTGTGTTTTATCTCCTACTGTATTGTATACGCTAAGGAATGGTCTATTATTTTTCAGTCAACGGTGGCTGTACAAAGCCAACATTGTGCTCTAACTATAAAATAAGTTTTTACGTAAAATATATCCAGTATAGTCCTTAAATACGCCGTTTATTATACATAGCTTCCTGTGTCTTATTTTTTGTAAAAAAAATAATGTTTTCTAATTAGTTTGCCAACAAATGTGAACGACTCTCTCATAACTCTTTTCGACACTTATAATCTGAACAGAGGTGAGAGTAAATTTGACTTTAGACATCAGCAACTCGCCTCTAGGTGGCATTGGGATAAAAAATGCTATGCAATAGCTTTACCGCGGCAGTCCCCGAGTGCCACACGTCTTTTTACGATTTCTGTGGAATGGCCAATATTAATCAGCTGGGACAAAATAACTATCCTATGGAATTAAATGGTATAATATTTCAGCTTCAGGCTCTTGCACTACTTGGCTTGTAGCCGTGCCGTTCAGATATTGGCAAAAAACAATATTTTATGTCGGTCGCTAAGCGGCTTTCACAAAACGTATGCTTGTGGACGCCGGGGCGCACACGAGATGCTTATCCCGAGATATGTGGATATTATGTGTGACCACAACTCTCCCGCGGGTGTCGTAGGAGGCGACTAAGGGATATCCACCAGGGGGCGGGCAGCAGCAACTGGACAATGATTCTACCTATGAACTGCAATTACTAATCCATATGCCCAGAGTGGGGATTATTAGCATTATCCTGATAAAAGCCAATAAGGCGCTTATCAGGGGGAGTCCGGCGTCCAGCAGTGGACCAATATAGGCTGGTGAGGATGTGTGATGATAATATACCTACATTATAGCGTAGTTCATGAAACGTAATATTGTTACATGATCTACGATAATTTGATTACTTATATCTGCCTAATGATCATGAAACATTTTAAGATCCTTCATAATCTTTCATTTTATGATTGTAATGTCTTTACATAATAAATAATGTTTTGAAGGCATTGATTTAAAAAGGGAAGATGAGTTACGTTCTCCCAGCGCTTACTCAAAAATTGGCATGTGTTACTACACGCAAGCACATACGCTCACAGTTATATTTCCAGTCCTGTGCAATACAAAGAAGAACAAAGACGTATCTAGGACCGAAGTGAGACTGAGACAACAATATTTCACGCGAATCACGACCGCCCGTGCCGCCGGCCGGTCAGACGGTGACTGATGTGGGAGAACACAATTTTACACAATTTGAGGTTGCCACTTTCGAGCAACCACTACCTCATCTTCGTTTTTAATAAATCAATGTTTGAAGGTCTTAAAATAAATACCTACTAGGGAAGGCTACGCAAGACATAGTATTAGCAATTTTGGTTCAACCCCTCATTGAAGAGTATTACTACTTATTATTTTTTGTTTCTTTTCAGGCATTGTGTAGTAATTGTGTGTATCCTATCGTGTTGAAAAACTGCGGTCGAAATTACACGTCACTGGACCATCGATTGGTTTTTTTTGTATTCGAAGGTATTTTCTCAGGTATAGACTTATCCCAAGAAACGTATCCCGTGTATCCCCGCATTAAATATTGACACAATAAAAATGTAGAATGGCGGACGTGCGGTTATGGCGACTAGAAGAGTTCCATCGTTTCCCGCCAATAAATATCTTATACGGTTACAATGTCTGGGGAACACTCGCCACTTTGGATGTGGTCATTCGATCTGCCGTTATTTATCTAGTTCTGTAAATGTTTGGGGATAGAGTTCAAATTTGAATAGATTATTTGGGTTGTTTTAAGTTGGCAATGTGAAGGGTTGTCTAAAGTTTCAGTTATCGATGTTTGTGAAATATAACTACTTAGTGATTGTTAAAGGAACCTACAGACGAAATCTACCGGTACCATCTCTATTCAAAGATTTATCTATTTTTATCTATTGAAAATTTTTAGAGGCTGGCCCTGTTGTGCAACAATTTTAACTGACAATTAAGAAGGTGTTTCTCAATTCAACATAATTTTTTTTGTTACCTCAGAACTTTTGACTGGGTGATTCGATTTTGAGGATTCTTTTTTTATTTGAAAGCTGGTGCTTCCCGTGTGGTCCAGTTCTGACAATGGCATTCATGAGAGAACAATATAATTAAAGCCGGTTAATAGTTTTTTTTTACTCAATTATGGTCCTGGACTAACTACCCAGGATAGATAACTTTACCGTGCCCAGGTTTCCGACGATTTAAATAACTTCATATGATCTTACTCACTCACGACGACCTACATTTTTCAAGCGTCCAAAACCCAACCTCGACGACGACAATGACGACCTTTGTAGCGCAGTGGGCGAAGGGCTGCCTGCAACGCAGGAGGTTGCGGGTTCGTTTCCCGCCTCGGGACAAATGTGTGTACGATCACACAGATATTTGCTTAGGGTGTTCTGGATGTTTTCTATGTATAATAAAAAATATCTATATATGTGGTGTATTGTATTATGTAGGTTAGGTATATCAGTTATCACAAGCTCTGCTTGGGGCTAGATATGCTGTGTAAATTGTCTTACATTATTTATTTATTTTATTTGTTTATTTATAAACAAGATAAGATAAATTTATAAACAAGATAAATTTATAAATAAGATATACGATAAGTGCCTTATTAGCTTTTATCTAAAGGGAGGCGTTGCTGCTCAAAAAGCGTAGGAATATCAATTTAAAAATAATTTTAATATTTTACAGTTTTTCATTACGCATTTCGTATAGCTATGCGCAATAATAATTTCGAACTATAAAAAAGAAACAGGTAAATCAAAATGAGAAACTGTTTCCGCCCGGGATCGAACCGGGGGCCTTGTGCGTGTGAAGCACACGTGATAACCGCTACACTACGGAAACTTAAAATTATTTGACTTGAAATTACGGAAACTTGAAATTTAAAATCATAATTATACAAACTAACAGACCAAAAGCGAAACGGGATATCACGGCCTCGCTTCCATTCCATAATATCTTGAAGTCTTGCAACTAACCGACATTTTAACAACAGCGCTTTGCTTCTGTTACTAATTCACCGTTGTTTCTTTATTGACAAAATAAATAACAATAAAATAATATTAAGTAAGTATTGAAACAATTAAGTTAACTGTAGACTTGCAAATAATCTACAGGTAGCTCAACTGATCCTATTATTATACCAGCGGGTTAATGCAGCCAGCGTCATGGGGAAAGCGACCCCATGACGCTGGCTGCATTAACCCGCTGTATGGCAATGCTGATACGCTGCGCCAGATACTCACCAGCTCGGGTCACGCTTATCTTCGACCAGAACATCTGTCATCTTTTAAAATGTTTTAAATTGTGTCTTGGTTAAGGCGAAGCGACACTACCTGTGACACGTCACAAGCAGAACAACGGCGTCCTCCGAGACGCGAAGTTGTGATACGCAAGCCGATCTAGTAAATATTTTATTAAAAGGCGAGAGAGCCATCGCTCTTCCGCGCAATATCGCGGCCGACGGCGGAACAAATCGTTCCACAAAATGTCGCCGGGGCGCTAGGAGTAGTGGTGAAGGAACAAGTAATTGGGGTTCGATTCCTAGCTAAAGATGTAGGTAGAGCCTGCCTAGTTTAGTCAAGAGGGTTATTTTAGGAGTGTGCAATAGCGCACCTAGGTTATGTGGGATATAAATCATCTTTAAACTTTTCCATAGGAAAAACAAGTGCGAAGCCGCGGGGCGCAGCTAGTTAATTATAGAGGTATATCTATGGTCCTATGGTATGTCGTGTGGTGCCGGCTTAGAATTTGCACCACCCCAACTCTTCCCGCGGGTGCCGTAGTAGGTGACTAAGGGATATCTACCGGGGGCAGGCAGCAGCGCAGCGCCTCTTGCATAACAATTCTACCACCTAAACTCCAATCCCCAACCCGCATGCTCAGCGTGGGGATTATGGGAGTTACCTCCATGAGATAACAGCAAGGAACATAAATACTCCAAGATAACAGCCAGTAAGGTGTTCATCAGAGGAAGGCCTCAGTCCAGCAGTGGACCAATTTAGACTGTTGAGGAGGTGAGCTGGTCCTATGGCCAACATCAGAGGCCGTAGCCAACCGGCATTCGCTATGAAGCGAATCGAAAACTATTGAAAGATTCGTAAGGAAAAATTCGAAACATATCACGTGACATATCTAAGGCATATGTCAAACTCATACACTTTTAGACTTTTCTACTATCGCTTTCGACATCGATTGTTACATTGTCTAGGCCCTCAGAAATAAACAACAACAAAATAAAACTATTTTCTTCAAATATCTCCAAAGTGAAGCTCCCAACAAAAAAATATGGACGTAAAAAAATGAGGCGGAGAAACAGTCATGTCCGAACCTCATTTGTCGCCGCCGTAGATTACGTTTCAAATGAAAAAGCGGGTAGTTGGAACTTTTTTCATTCTCTGGTTTTACAGTGCTGCGAATTTGATTGTTCTTAGAAGATCTTTGAGTATTTTTTAAATCTTAGAATTTAAAGTGAAAAGTGTAACTAGAAGTGACGTGAAATAAAACTTAGGCCTGATATTGGGTATGTCCTGGATGATCACACGGAAACTGATCACACGTAGCTGATCACACCGAACAGTGTCGTTTAATAACGTGATCAACTGGGGTAGGAAAAAAGCTAGTGAATCCGGTACGTTTGGTCCCGCTATACCTACCTTTTCATGCCAAACTTTTAATTAACTTTTATAAGTTTAATACAATATATTTGAATTTTTATTGTGTGTTTCTACTTGTACCTAAGGTATAAGGGATTTTGTGATTTTTGTGCTGTGAAGTGGACGGGGTAAGTTTTTTATAAATTGAATTGATGTGGATTAAATAAATCAGACTTATATTTTAGAGAATTCCTCACATAGACTTGGTACTTTTGATATCGGAAAAGTGCGGTGTTTTTTATGGATAATCAAATTCATCATCTAATTCGTAATGTTGTTGCTGGGTTAACAGCGTGGGGCGCAACTTAATACATAATGTACTTAAGTTGTTTACCCCTTACAGCACTCTCTAACTTGGAATCTATCTAAGTTAGGCCGGTATTATGGAACCACGCTCAGTCATCGGTCTATGCTTGAGTGATGCAAATGCCATAGAAAAGCGTTACTCAAGCATAACTACTATGACTGAGCAGGCTTTTATAATACGGGCCTTAGAGTCGAAGTGGAACAGGACGTGTCATATAAATTAGCTATTTTTGATCTTTTACAAAAAAGCTTTTGACAGAGGATCTAAATGATCTAAATATTGATAGCGTAATATACAGATACACCTTATTTATTGTAGAGTCTGTATTTACGAGTTAGTCAGCAGTACCTATATGAAACAAAAAAACCAGTTGTCGTAGCACAATTTACTAAGTACAAGTTTTAGAACACATATCTCCTAGGAGCGCAACTATTTTCGTAGCACTGTAGACACTTGTCGGTGAGTGGCATCGAGAATCAACCCCTTGACTGATTTGCATGGGACAAATAGTCTTCTGCGAGCTAAGATTAAAAACGGTACAAATTGCTTTTGACAATCCTTCTAAATAGGAAAGCTTACGAGGGAGAAAAACAGCCACTTTTCAAAAATAAAATCAAATAGAAAAATCTTTAAAAAAATTATAAATCTTGTGTGAATATAATATATCTTGAATCTCTGTTTTTTATTTCCGTGTGAAGTATGTATATATAATTGTAGAATATATAAATCTAAAATAATCTAGAAAATTTTTAAATCCCTTACAAATTTATTAACAGAAAATCAAATTTTTAGCTATACATAAACATAAAAAAAAAATCTCGGAACTTAGGCCAAAGCCAAATGGATGAACAGTTTTTTTAACCATTCTGCCTTTACGTCGAAAACTTTACGTTGACATAATCCCGTAATCCTAAAAAACTTAACACACCTACCGAAATATGGTACGTAAATATGTATATAGGTATAATCGTTTTATTTATTACATACATGTCATAAATAAGTAAGAAAGAAAGTGAGCACATTAACCCACTTCGAAAGGGTTAAGTACATCTTCCCAAACCCCACGTTGTAGAAAACTACAAAGTATCTCACGGGAAATTACCCTGGATCGGATAGTATCCAATCCATCCGGTTGGAAGTACCGACGGATCGAAAATCTTAATCCAATACCCGGCGACATCGGATGATTTATATACCAATCGCGATCGAGGAGTAAGATGCTGCTGAAGGTAATGGCTCCAGCGCAAAGTTCAGCGATCAACAAAGAACTTATTATTATTGTTCTACTGAAACGTTTTAATTTATGTTTATCCCATTTGAAGGTATTACTAGCATATGTGTTATTTTCATATTATTTTTATTTTTATCTATGAAATTGTAGGGGCTCGTCGAAGGTGTAAGACTTTTACTAGGGCTGGTCGGGAATGATGTCCAAGTAAAAACACTTCAGAACACTTTAAGTTGGTTTATTAAACCATAAACACTCAACTTAACACAAAAGGTCACTGCAACTGCACTTTAATAATTCACTTTAATAATTTTCCATAACACTTGTTCACTCTTCGATCGCTTAGAACTGAATAATCAACCGGCCAAAAGGCCCAGCTTTTATACCTAAATCGGTCCCGCCTAGAAAATTCCACACATTTCCCGAAGCTATAGTTATCCCTTTCTTTATTCTAGAATATTTTATTGTCCTTGTCTTTCCTTTCTATTCGTTCCAGAAACTAATCTATACATAATATAGGTAGGCATGTATAGCGAGTCGCTCGGGCGCAACTACTATTACTTATTCTGTTTACCTAAAATAACATCGATTTTGAACTCTATTTTAAAACAACAAGTTTATGAAGTATTCTAACTATTTTAAGCCTTATCTAATCTACATAAAGTCGTCGTCGCTAACAGAAATATTACAGCCCGTACTCTCTTAAAAACAATCAGCTCAAATAAAATGGCGAAATTTTAATTTCTACGATAAGTGCTACGTCGTAGAGGCTCTACGAAATCCTTGTTAGGAAATTTGGTTTTTAATCCTGAAAAGTCATGATGATATTAAAAGTATATAAATTTATCACATAAATATAACATATAATTGTTTCTATAGGATAGTTAGGATCTAGAGCTCTGCATAATTTTTGATGGATCCTTAACAGATGTTATAGATTGTAATAAAAAGCTCTCAGACTTTTTGTTAGACGGTGAGAATAGGAAACGACTCGCGTAAGACGTTGTGAATCACTCTCCTGAAACTAAGCAGTGTTCAATATCTAGTTGGTTTTTACCTTCGCTCATCTCATCACACACCATTAAACCTCCAATACATGTTGGCCCAACGTTGCCGAGTGAAAGCCAATATCCGAGTGGACGAGTGAATACAAGCGCCAACGTGTATTGTATATGTAGAGGTCATTTGCAGTGACTTGTCACCGCTCGCCTCACTTCGGAGCTTTGTCGGTTTTTCTGCACAAATCCGTCCACATGTTTGTGTTGCTTGTGGTATTGCACCACAAGCAACACAAACATGTGGACGGATTTGCGGAGTTTGCGTAGATTTGCCAAACGTCTAGACGGTGGCACTTGCCTTGCAGTGGACCAAAACAGGCTGTTGAGGTTAAGGAAGACGGCCTACACCTATAGGGTAGGTAGAAGATAGCTAAGAAGTGAGAAGAAGATAGAATAGAGTGTGAACATTTAGCTAGCAGCATTTTAGGGCTCCCACCATGTGCAATACACTCAGCGAGCACCTGAGCGCAATCACATTACCCGCGCACTGCGACAAGGATTTAGAAAAACTAAAAAAAAAACGTAAATAACAATAAAAAGGTATCTTTGTCTGTTGATTTGAATTGGATGTCTTTTTATGGAATAATTTAGTTTGTAGCATACGTTCAAGAAAAAGTGTATCCTAAAATAATTAATTTTGCTTTAAAAAACTACAAAGCGACTTAAATTTATAAAGTATTTTCATAGATTTTCATTTTTCATTGTTAGAACTGGACCAAATTAAAATGGGACCACACGGAAAGCACCAGCTTTCATATAAAAAAAGAATCATGAAAATCGGACCACCCAGTCAAAAGTTCTGAAAGTCTTGTTTTCAATGACGTGAAAAAATGCCGCGTGAAGAATCGCGTACAAAGCAAATTGAAAAAAGAACACCAAGAAGGTTTCAAGTCTGAGTTTTTAACAAATTAAAAAAAAGTTGTATGATATATTCGGCACCATAGAGGTAGCAGTAAATAGGTTTAATGTTTTTTTTAATTCACAAACTTAGTGCACACGATGTTCTAAATTCAATTTACTTTATCCTCTAGAGAATAAAAACGGCTTTTCCATTCAGATATTGAAGATTAAAAATACTCATTCTGAGATGGTGGGATGAAAATGTTATTTTCTTGTTGACCCATCGATCAAAGTTTTCACCAATATCTAATCGAAGTTTTGACCTTATAAAATAGATAAAGAAATCGAGCAAACTATGATAAAGCAATAATTAAGGGTATTCAGAAACAACATTAGCTGTGCCGGCTTAGAATTTGCACCACCCCAACTCTTCCCGCTTGTGTCGTAATAGGCTACTAAGGGATATCCAGCGGGGGCGGGCAGCCGCGCCTCCCGCAGAACCATTATACCACTAAAATGAGATCCTCAACCCGCATGCCCAGCGTGGGGATTATGGTCATTACCCTCCATAAGATTAATGCCAATAAGGCGCTTATCTGAGGAGGCCTGCGTCCAGCAGTGGACCAATACAGGCTGTAGTGGTTAAGGAGAAACCACATTATTTCCGTAAATTATTATTAATTACACCACAATTAATTAACGAAGCAATAAATCAGTAAACAACTAAAGCGAATTCCATCAAAATCAATAATCATCAGGGCCGTTTGTACCATCGCAGTAATCAGCGATTAATCGCGACAGTCGAGTTTAACGGCAGTTTATCGAGTGCGTACAGTAGAGTAAAGATATTGGGTAGAGCTCGTGGATCGAGAAGGTAGGCAGTTTTCGAAGTATTTAAGTACCAAGAATAGAAACAATAGGGTATATTCATGAATTTTTTTTAATTTTTTAATCGATTATTTAGGTTAATACATAACCGAAAAAAAATATAACACCCAAAAAAAATTAAATTATTGAGGTAAAAACTAAAAGTAAAACTACACTCAGTTTCGGGTGATAAAAACGCTGCCCTGTTAGCCATTGCATTTTATGATCTCGGATCATCGAATTCCATACGTAAACTCAAAGTCAAAACTTCATACCCATACAAAAATGTTCAAGTATGACGTCACGCTTCACATGCCAATAGCGTTGCGTTTAGAGATTTTGCTGTTGAGACTTAAAATATCTACTTTTCAATGATTAAATTTTACAATAAAAACATCATAAAATACAAAAATAAATATACAGATATATTTCTATATCAGTCGAGAATACGTAGAAAAAACTATATAGCTTTTTTGAAGTCACATGCATATACCCTATTGAGCTAACTGCAGACTGCAAACAATTGACGACCTCTGTGGCGCGGTGGACGAAGGTCTGCCTTCGACGCAGGAGGCGCGATTCCCGCCTCGGGACAAATGTGTGTACGATCTGCAGATATTTGTTCAGGGCGTTCTGGATGTTTACTATGTATAACAAAAAATATCTATCTATGTAGTGTATTGTATTATGTATATCAGTTGTCTAGTACCCATAACGCAAGCTCTGCTTAGCTTGGGGCTAGATAACGCTGTGTGAATTGTCCAGCATTATTTTTATGTATATTTATATCTTCCTATTCATCAGGCTACATGCTTATTAGATATGGTATAGTAGTATCATACATAACATCAATACCAATCACAAGAGTCACCAAGATGCTGGCATAGCATCAAAAGTATTATATTTATAATACTTATAAATACATTTTTTTTATACAAAATAATTTATTTAGAAAAATGCACATGATACAATAAGTTACAAATGAACGATGAGACAGCAAAAGTTTAAAACTGTGAAGCTGCCGCATCGCCGGCCTCCTTGACACAACATAAATAAATAAATTATAGATGTGTATACACATTTAGTGATCTTATACATAGTTAATTATGAAAGTTGAGTTAGAGATAGAAAACAAAGTAAAAATAAGAGAAGGTATCCAGTTTATAGGTGACGTAGATTACGTTAGAAATAATTAATAAATGACTTTAGGAAGGTGGTATGAATAGATATCATAGGGTGAGTGTGTTGGTGTGTGTGTGTGTATGTGTGTGTGTGCATGTGTGTTGTGTGTGTTTAAGAGTGGGGAGGAGGGCTCCTGAGGACCACCGGTCTCTTAAGAGTCCGGAGAATCCTTAAATATTTATAATATAACCTTTACCTAACCCCTTTGTGTTATTCCAGGCCCAGAACCTATACGCAAAATTTCAGCCCGATCCGTTCAGTAGTTTTTGCGTGAGAGCTTTAAACATATGTACATACATGTTTACAAACTTTAGCGTTTTTAATATTAGTGGGAAACTTCAGTCAGCTCAATTTATTTTCAAAACAGAACAATAATTTTTCACAAAATAATTTATAAAGATATTACCAAACGTCTTATAGAGTCCACCGGTGATAGGAATGCTGGGTTTAATTTCGGTTGACAAGGACACAATTCACAAATTATCTTAACAGTGTATTGTGTGATTTTGTGGTCTGTTTTTTCACAAATGCTCGTGATTGGACAATTAATGGTAATAATAACAGATATGTTTATTGGCATGAACAATATTTTTATTAACGCGACACCAAATATTGGGCCAAAAATTGTGTCCTTGACAAAATTTTTGGCCCAATTTTTGGTGTCAGGGCTTATCTAACGATTTGAATCTTCGGGTAAAGGCCTATTATTATCCCTCTGTCGTAGTATTGTTTGAAATATGTCCGTTGGCAGCGGCGTTCAATTAACGGAGTGCGTTATTAACGGCGCTCCCCGACGTCCGATTAAACTCAATCTCCGGTAATCCGCGGCGGGTCGCTTGCACCATCGTTTAGTTGGATATTTTAAGTTTAAAGATATTGTGAAAAGTTTTAGGTGATAAGAATCGCAAAAAACTGGTAAGAACACTCTATAGCCCAAGTAGTGTCTGTTTTACCCTATGCCATATGAATAAATACTTCAGTAAATGAAGGGTAAGTACATACTAATTTCCAATTTGTTTACAATTTTGATACAACACTCACTGCAGTAAATATTTTATTTTATATAATAAATTTCACAAATTCACATTCTTTATTTAATTGGACTCTAGCTATTACAATAAAGTTTTAATCTGATATTCGTTAAACGACGAAAATAAGGAGGAATTTCTCTAGTAGGTAAAAAGTATTTGTATGATGTTTTCAAAGTATGTGGGTAAGTACTTCTCTGTTGCCTTTTTGCAGTTTTGCAATACTGACTATTATACATCCTGTTTTGTGAGAGAATTTATGAATGCCCAAAACGCTCAAACTTTATGTCAATTTTATAAAACGCATAACTTTTAAGGAAGATTGAGCGTGTCCTTTATTTGGTTGACTGCTGGTTCTATGCTTTTACAGATTTCGTTATTTTAAAAATTACTAATTAAAAATTAACTCCAATTAATCACAACCATCACGTATTTACACCAATTTAATCCGCCTACTGTAACCGTGTAACTGTATCTATGTAACCGGCCCTCGAAGGCACGCACTAATTACCGAAGAGAATCCAATGCAATAAATCACAGGCATAATATAACCGGAGTAGACGTCGCCTCGCTTTGGAATGCACGCCCCAAATCCACCGGACTGAATTTGAATTTCGAATTCGCAATTTGAATTCGGATTGCTTGGGTGTGGTTTGAACTGAGCTGGATAGGGGATAGTGTTGCACTATCAGTTAGTGTATTTCAAAAAGAGAAGAGTCGTGAGAATTGAGGACGCTCATGTTGCGTTGACAACACTGCCCTGTCATTTTGGGTTATTAAGTAATCCAAGTCTTTCATTAGGCTTTTTAGCTAAAATAGTGTAAATAATTCACAAGAAACTGGACAAGTGCGAGTTGCTCTCACTACGTAGAGAAGGTACGGCGAGTGATGAAATAACTATTGCATTTATTTCATCACTCGTTTATTGGGAGATATACTTACCATGCATCGGTTTCAGCTATGTATTATTTAATCAAAAATTTACGAAAATGCTATATTTAAATTGGTAACTGTTTTTGTTATGTCAATGTCAATGTCAAATGAAATGTTGATTATTTTGTGGTCAAGTATTTTGTGTAAGTATGTAAGTAGCTTTGCTATGTTGTTTCGGTGCCGAAATGACCAAAAACTATTTAAAAAAAACGGTTAATCGAAGGTTAGTTGACTTTTTTAAACTCAAATTCCTCTCGCCTGCGTTAAAATTTCATCACTACCGGATATTTATGAACCGTCCCCAAGCTATGTAATAATCTGAGGCGGGATTTAATTTGTCTGATTTCCACACTACGGTGCGAGAGAGACAGCTATACCTGTAAATGAACGGGTCCGAAGAGTGAGGAAGAATCGTTAGTGGTTTCAGCAGACAGGCTCGTAATGAAAATCGGATGTGAATTATACGTTTTTGGTAGAAATAAGACCGGATTTGTTTTGGGCTAAATGTAAGGCGAACCAAAAAGGTTTGTTAATTTGTTTGAAATTAGGAAAAGGTTTCGCTCGGTGCCTTTGGTTTTGAATCTGGGCTTGGAAGACAGATTTAAGTTTATTGATGCCTAGAAGCTCGAAAACCCCCGAACACGTTTTTATTTTTACTTTTTGTGATAATACCTTTCTTTTTTCTTACAGCTAACCTTCATGTGACTGAATCTAGGGATGTATTTATATTATACCCATATCTATATGAAATATTAATTTATTGCAATAATTTTGTGTAAAATTGTGTACATTTGTTAGTCTTAGTATCTTAGTACCTAATGTTTAAGAGACACCATCTATGATCAGATATATGCGCCAAAACTGTTTTTACCTAATTAAAAGTTGTTGAAACAACCAATAGACAAATTAAAAGACAGCAAAATAAATACTTTTAGGTGAAATAACAAAACAAAAATTGAAGAAAAAATGTGTGCTTGAGACAAATAGCAAAATGTGTGCAAAACATATTTCAAAAAGAAACTATAAAAATATAATAAAAAATTTAGCAATCGTGTTTTTAAAACACGTAATTTAAGATAAGATCGAAGTCACACTCCCTAAATATGAAGGTGGTAATGCTTTCACAAATTCTGAGATAAATAACGATTTTGAAGTAAGTATATTGCATAAGGCATACTTTTAATAGGTACTGGATTAAAATTGTAAATTGAAATCCTATATTCCCTTCTCTTAATTTAGTTACGCTTTAATCGGTTATAGTCCGAAGGTGGCAGTGCAACTAACATACCCAAAAAGGTGTCAAATGTCAAATTGCACTGACCGCCACCGTAGGCTGCGTCAGTCTTCAGGTCTCAGTCCCTTAGGGCGGTCCGAGTCAGAGTTAGAGTCAAATCGTTTGTTTCTTTAGACTTACAAAATAAGCAAGTAGACAAGTCAAATATTTACTATATAAACAGCTTGATAAATAGTTATTACTATCAAACAAGAAATAAGGTGCAATTGACTCTAATTCACTTCAATTTTTTGTCCACTAGCGGGAGAAGTGAAAAAGAAACCACTAGCAAGTTTATCGCTTATCAACTAATACAATCTTAGCATAACTAAGTCTAACCGTTCTTACATACTATTGTCGGTGTGGAACGACATCCGGCCAAGCAAGGTCTCACATTAGAAGGCGATTCCGTTATCAGCAAATCAGCGGTTCTAGGTTCGTTTCTCGCCAGTACTACACTTATCACCGTTCGATTAGCGGAACTATAGCGTTACGTCAAGAATTCAAAGAACTCGTTTCCTTCTAAGGCCACAAGATATGTACCTTACCTACAGGCGAAATAAACGCGGTATTGCAACAAAATGGCGGTACAAGCGCGGAGACGTGGCTGGAACTTCAGTAGATCAGCGGAATCGTGCGGAAAGAGAAATCATAGTCAAATCTATTGGTGGGTACACACATACGTACATGCGCGATGAGCACGTTTCATCCGAGCATGGCTATCTACAGACATGCTCGACCCTACTTCTACACGCAAAAGCTTGCTCGAAGACCATGTTTAATGTGCGTTGAAACTCTTCGAGCAATCGTTTGAATCTTGTTCGAATCGAACATTTTTGTTGGCTTCGAGCATTTGTCTTGAGACTTGCATGGTACACACGTTCGTACTTGGTCGAGATCGAGCAAGTACGTACGTGTGTACCCACCATATGCGTGCCAATGATATGGAACAGGCAGTTTCGCTTCTGTTTCGCTTCTCGTACAGCGGACAACGTCATCGCGGAACTATGGCGGCGCCGTCGCTCGCCTTAGTTTCACGTGCTAGTATGCGACTGGCCTTAATCCAGTATATTATATTGTTATTTATTTATCTTCCAAGTTCAAAAATTCAAAGAAGGCAAGGTCTATCTACCTACCTTGCAAGTAAATCGAAAGCAATACCCTTAACGGCATAGCGGTTAAAGTAAAACATACGAAGTCGTACGTCTTTTACTGCACCCGGAGGGGCCTTGTAACATCGTATTGACTGTAATTATCGAGAGGATATCGGGGTTGTTTAGACTTGCAGACGCGATTAATAATGACAACAGTACGATACGACTTTTTGCAAAAATCAGTAAGTACCGATAATTTGATAAACGGCGTGTGGTTTTGATTTGATTGTGTACAATAATCTAAATACTAATATTATCAACAGGAAAGATTTGATTGTTTGTTTGTTCGTTTGACAACGAGGAATTATGTTATCCATTATTTTTATTCCATAGTAAACAATTTATTAATTTAAAATAGGAAACCACAAACTCGTAAAATAGGAAACTGTAGCACGGGAACTTCTCAAGAAGCGAACCAACTATACGATAGTAATTTGACCGTTTTTCAAAAATTAAACCGAAAACTAAACTTAACGTCAAATTCCTTAAATTTGACACTGTTTTTTTTTAAGAATCACTAGATATACATACCTATTATTATACTAATCACTCAGGAATATGAGTGATTATTTTATAGGACCTATGTATGATCCCTCATTCTCTATACAAAAGTAAAAAAAAACATAATCCGTACGTATAAAAATATATAACTAAATAGCTGTGTGGTGCTGGATTAGAATTTGCACCACCCCAACTCATTCCGCGGGTGTCGTAAGAGGCGACTAAGGAATATCCACCAGGGGGCTGGCAGCAGCACAATTCTACCACCAAACTGCGATCCCAACCCACACGCCCAGCCTGGGGCCATTACCCCTCTCCATGAGATAAACGCCATTAAGGCGCTTTTCAGGGGGAGGCTTGCGTCCAGCAGTGGACCAATACTCACAGCCAAATAAAGTACCTTCTCTTTTTCTGAATATTTGAAGTCGTTTAAAAAGAAATTAATATCAAAAAGTTCAACTACACTCCCTTTTAAACCCATAGGCCGTAAATATTCACGTTAACGATACGGTCGGTAACGGTTGTTTGCATAACGTAAACTGCTAGTTTTACTGCTATTCGATATAACTCGAACGACCAATGAGGTTGTAAACTTACAAATGCGACTTTTGTATCATAAAACTTCTTGGAGGTTGCATTGAATATGTCCGTGAAAAGGTTCCATTTACAAAAATAAGCTTTCTGTGGAATTTGTTTACCTACGTAATTTTGAAATAAATAAATACTTACCTCGATTTGAACGTAAAGCCTATATGCTGTAGTGAAATGTAGTGGTAACAATAATGGTGTGAATTCTGGTGAAGAAAAATGGCGGGTTTGTAATCAGTTGATTATACACAGACATGAAAATTATTTAACGAAAGACAAGGCAGTATGGCTCTAATGGCTTTAGCCTAATTTGTCGAAAGCGACAAATTAAAATATTTAAAAAAAAATATTGTCAATTCTATTCAGTTTTATTGCTACTAAACTAATTTAGTAGCACTAAAAAAAAAGATTTTAATAAAAAGGACGGCAACATTTTGAACACTGTCAAATTAGTTTTGTTTAGTTTTTGCGACATGTGAATCGACACCATTGTACAAACATCATGTGTGAACATCTTAAAAGGTGATGAATGCTTAATTATTAGCTGAAAGGATGGCTGAAGATTTTACTTAAGTGGGTAATAGACTTTTGGCACCTGGAAAAATGCTCAGCAGAAATGAGCAGAACGTAATAGGTCATACATAATTCTCGTGTTTCTCCGAAATGGTTTTTCATCTGAGTGTGGTTCATAGCTTCGTATTGTATGCCTTTACCCTCTCCGTTGTCAAAAGAGATGAAAATGAGGATCAAGTCAGGTTTAAAAAAAAAACACTTATTGTAATCATATCATTGAATAAAACGAATAGGTACCTAATTAAAAACGGATGCGAAGCTAGTTTCACCGTTCATTGGTTCAATAACTTTTATATTTTATTCGTTATTTTTTAAGTTATTCGAATTTTTCTCACCTTTTAAACCTTCCCTAGAACTCCACGAACATTTCAAGACCAAGATAAGATAAATCCGTTCAGCCGTTCTCGAGTTTTAGAGAGACTAACGAACAGCAATTAATTTTTATAATATTATTATATTATTAGTGAAAATATTATGAGTGGTACTACTTACTTAAATACAATCTGATTCGTTCAGCAGTGGTACTTAAATAAAAATAAATAAATAAAATAAATCATTCAGGTATTTTATCTTCACACAATGACCACACATGTAAAACTAAAATATTAAGTACTAGCAGCGCCTCGCGGTTTCACCCGCGTAGTTCCCGTTCCCGTGGGAATTCCGGGATAAAATATAGCCCATGTCACTCCCTGAAAAGTAAGCTTTTTAATGATGAAATATTTTTTTTAATCGGTTTAGTAGTTTCGGAGCTTATTCAATACAAAAAAAACAATCAAATCATTCCACCTTATGATATTAGAATAAATACTATTCCAGTATTAATTGTAAACTTAAGGTACTTACCTTAATTAGTATAGTTGGGTCGCCATTTCACTCTGCTCCTTTCCTCATACTGTGGCCAAGCAGCAACCAGACGAAACATGTGATTCGGCAGAAAAGAGCTGACCGGATCATTGATACCTTATCTATGGAAGTAAGTCCGGATGTTTTCCTAATGTGTACTTTATTTTGAAACGTATAGAAGTGAAGACACTACATAGTCCGATCTTCGGCCGATATATTATTTTATTCACTATGGTAAGTCGAAAAAAAACTGCTTTTAAGCTCTTAATTTGCTTAGATAGATAGCATCTACAAAAACCAAAAAATAGGGGTAAACAATATTTCTTTGTCATCAATTTGCAGTAGAACGCAACAGAAAAACGTCATCGAATCATGAGAAAAAAATAATCACAAATTTTCAGCAAATGCGTCCGATCTTAGGCGACCCAACCTTATATATACCCTTACCTTATACCTATAACCTTTGCAGCAGAGGGTGCGATAGCTCACAGTAAAATGGCCGTTGACAATGCTGAGCACTAATTAATCAGACTAAATAGCTCGCGACACGACAATGGGATCATAAGGCTTGCACCTGCTTTAAACGGATAACGGTTACAAATGAGGTGCTTGCCTGTTGACAGGTTAAATCTAGGTGGTTATTTTGATGGGATGGTTAAATTACGCGATTCTGTTTCAGTTACTGTTGTTATTAATTTAATAGGTAGTACGTTTCATCGTCTCAAATGGAAGTCGTACATTGCTGGATGGCCACTAGCCACCAGCTTTTTATTCGTCGGAAAGGCCGTCGGATGTAATATAGTAAACTTTTGACAAATCAAAATAGCTAGATGGGGCTGAGGTGTCTCATTGAGGAATAAAACGGGGCTGAAGTGTCTCATTGAGGAACTTACCCCATCCACACCCACAGAAAAGCTGCAACGAAGCAGTCAGTCACCTAAAGTCCTGCTCCGATACTTCAAGGAGCTGGGCTGGTTAGGGCCTGCTTAGGCAGAGGGATAATGCACAATACACTCCTATGCGAGACGTCCGTGTAGATCTTAGTTCCCCCACTTAGAATTAGAATTAGAAATCAAAATAGCGTTCTAAAGTTATTAATATACACACTAGAGAGAATTCTTGTTCAAATAATTATGTATTAGCCTCAGCTGGCTAAACTAGACTAAAAGTCAATATAGGCAGCTGTGATCCCCATGTTTTATTAATAAAAGAATGGTGACGTCATCAATATAAGTATACCTATAATAAATCATAAAATTGTTAAAAGATTTTGTTACAAAAAGATTGTCATGATTCTAATTTTGTTATAAATATTTTTATAAAAGATTTACAGAAGATTATGCGTCATAAATTTAGTCATCAAAATTAAAATTATAATGATTTATATAAAAAAAGAAGAATAGAATTTAGAATGTTAAACTTACAAAAAGTACAATAGGCGGTATAACGCTTAGAAGTGATCTCTTTCAGGCAACCTTGGGATGAAAAGTATTATGGAATATTAAGTATATCTTGGATAAATATATTGACAACATTATAATAAGAAAAAACACACATTTTTAAAAGTTTTTCTGCATTTGAGAACAATTTTTGTCGTGTCACCTTTGTTCTAATAATATTTACCTACTTATTTATTTCACCTTTTTTATTTCATCACTTCTTAATTGTTTACTTAACTGACATCAAAAAAAGGAGGAGGTTCTCAATTCGACTGTATTTTTTTATGTTTGTTAACTCAGAACTTTTGACTTAGTAGTCCGATTTTCACGATCCTTTTGTATATGAAAGCTGGTGCTTCGCGTGTGGTCCCATTTTAATTTGGTTCAGTTTTGACAGTGGGATCCATGAATATCCCTAAAAAACTAAAAACATTTAAGTCGGTTTATAGTTTTTAAAAACAAAATTAATTATCAATAATACCCATGTACCTTGAAAAATTCAACAAAGTTTTACGTACACTTTAAAAATAACCATTGAAACCAAAACATTTGATCACCAGCAACAAAGGGCATTGTAATTTGAGCGTCATTAACACGAACACTTGTTTCACCGCAACGCGATCTAACCCGGGATTGTTCCACATAATCCGGGATCTACCGAATAATCCAGGGATCACGAATCATGACACTATTGTTGTAAGTGTGAAAACGCAAATAGGCCTACGGCGTTCGCGCCCCAAGCGAAGAAAACCCCGGGAATTTAGAATCTAAACGCGTCGGTGTAAAGTTGAGTTTTAGTTGTGCGTGATTAGTATGGTCGGTGATACTGCAGTAACTGCTCATTTTGTAAATCTCTTGCCGAAAATTCACTCTTAACTAGGGTTTAGTTGTCAAATTATAGAGTTGAATTTCCAACTGTATACTTTGGAGTTACGTCGTTTTTGTTCGCGTTGTGTCATTTTATTCAATGTGCACGGACCTTTTTGAGTGAGTTTTTATTTTCATTGTGAGTTAATAACGAGATTATTATTTTGCAAGCTCAGGGGCAGTTTTGTTCAAATATTGGGGGTAGGTTTAAATTGTTTGCCAAATGGAACGGAAAGTTTGTTTAGTAAATATCGGTAAGTATTTGTGATATAGTTTCTATGGTTTTCGGAAACCTGTTAATTTAAGAGTCTATTTAGAGCACAACTGTTAGACGACCGGTGTGGCGCAGGAGGTGGCGGGTTCGATTCCCGCCTCGAGACAAATGTTTGTAAGATCAGTAGATAATCCTGTTATGGTAGTCCAGGGTGTTCTGGCAGTCTTTCATGTATTTTGTATACTTAATATACAATATCTATTTAATGTATTTTATTAAGTATTTATATGGGTTATCTAGTACCCATAGATAGATAGATAATGCTGTGTAAATTGTCCCACATTATTTATTTATTTAAATATTTTTACGATCTGCAGATATTTGTTCTAGGTGTTTTCTATGTATAATCTATCTATGTAATGATTTGAGTAACCATAATACATACTTTGCTTGGGGTTAGATAATGCTGTGTGACTTGTCTAGCATTAATAAATTTATTATAGGTACCCACATTATTTATTGTACATTTTTTTTGCAACCTACAGTTTTTGTAAATGATAATAGTTCGAAATCCTCAGCACGCGATTCACACTCACACTTGACGGATCTTTTTTTTTATTAATTTTAGTTATCGTAGGGGTGAGTATGTCATGTCGGTTCAGCTTCAGCTTGATGCATCCAGCATCTGCCTGCAGTCTTTCGCAGCCACCTACACTACGTTTGCCGAGTCGCGGTCTCCACTGAAGAACTCGTTTACCCCAGCAGCGGTTATGAGTTCTTTCGTTTGCGAGTTATTGCCGGCCCACTCCCACTTTAACATGCTAATTCTTTGAGCTATGTTCTTTGAGTATACTCAATACTCAATATATTTATTGTATGTCGGTTACATAGAATTATTTCTTAGTAGATAAGATATAAAGATACATAACTTTCGTTATCTCGAAACCCAGACATCAATTTTTAACGTAATGGCAATTTAATTGGCAATAAAATGGTATAAGTCGACCACAAATCAATGTAAATAAAGGCGAAATCTCCCTGCGTTAGTATATCTTCGTTACCGCTAGATGACGCTCGGCACGCGATCTCACTTACCCCCAGGTTGGAATTACCCCGTTTTACCTTAGAAAAACTTCAATACGTAAGTATTGTATTGAAGCTTTTTTAAAGCTAAATATTTAACTGTATTTTAAGAAAGCAGTTAAAATCCTATTTAAATTCTAGAAGCAAAAGTTTGCGAGTAAAGATGTGAATTTTTTTTTGTTTGCTATTTTCAAATTTTTTGAATGAAGTGCGGCAAACATATAGAACAATGATATTTATGATGTCTAAATTATACAGGATTAAAGATATACCGTTTGAATAAATTTGTTATTATTATAATAGTGCAAAGGTATAAGACCTATTTGAATAAGAGTTTTCATATTAATTTATTATTTATAAAATTTTATAATCTTACTTTCGTAAGAGAAGATTATTTGAGATGTATTCGTTCATTAAATACTTTGTTTAAGGCGCCGCGCAAACGCAGACACTTTTTGCCGTTTTGGGTTGCCGACACGGCACACCTTTTTTTGATCGTGTGTGGTGCTAGCTTAGAATTTGCACCACCCTATCTCTTCCCGCGGATGTCGTAAGAGGCGACTAAGGAATATCCACCGGGAGCGGGCAGCAGGCCCATCTGGAGAACAATTCTACCATCAAACTGCGATCCCCAACCCGCATGCTCAGCGTGGGGATTATAGGCATTACCCCCACCATAAGATAAACACCAATAAGGCGCTCATCAGGGGGAGGCCTACGTCCAGCCGTGGACCAATACAGGCTGTTTGTTTAGGTTGATGTTGGGGTTGAAGCGGGAGCAACTCGGAACGGGACACAAAAAATGTTTACGTATGAGCAGAGAGTGGATGATTTCATACTGGTTCTATAGAAATCAAATAGTCAGCGGTAGCGTGTTTATAGAAGACACAATTGGATGGATGGATGGATGGTTCCTCTTCACGACGAACCACTTCACCTCAAAACGACAGAACGGATCGGGCTGAGATTTTACATATGGGCAATGCTAATATTAAAATACTTTTTATCCCATAAATCAGATGGAAGCGTGCGAAGCCGCGGAGCGCAGCTAGTAAGTATAATATAAATAAAAATAGAACTAGTATTTACAATTAAAACAATAGATCTAACTGCAGACTTTTGCAAACAGTCAACAGATAGCTCAACTGCTCTATAATCAATACTAGCTGGAAGCGTCCTAAGACGCTGGCTGCATTGCCTCGCTTTGGCAGGCATTGCTGATGCTGATGCACTGCCAGCTTGAGTTGAGTGTGCAATAACATAAAAAAAACATAAACATAAAAAGTCTTTATTTTGGAACATTATTGAAGTAAAATAACAGAAATAGGCAGCGATGCGACCTGCAGAAGTATAATACTGTGTCGCAGATCGCAACGCCCTACGAGATGGATTTCGGATGACAAGACATGGTCTTCTCGCGAGTGAGAAGTACAGAGCACGTGCACGGAATTTCCTATGCGCCAAAACTGTTCTTACCCTATCATAAATTAATGAAACAACCAATTGAAAATTAAAAGAATCAGCGCGCGTCCTCGCATGCAGAAGGACCTTGGCCGGAGTATCGTACTTCCTTACCTTTGTGTACGTGTATAAGGCCCGTATGGGAGCTTGCTCAGTTTAAGATCAACGCTTGAGTGACGTTTATGACATAAAAAAAAACGTTACGAATATGATTGGGTTGGGTTGTAACTAAAGAAATATTTCTAGGTTTCTTAGCAAAACAAAAACCGTAGAAACAAGTGTGCAATATACCAATTTTTCAAAAAAATTATCTATTGAGAAAACTTTTGCCAATCGTGTTTTTAATGATCGAAATAACATTTCCCTAAATATGAAGATGCTTTCACAGATTCTAAGATAAATAACGATTTTGATAGATATAATTTTGAAGTAAATTACTTATGGCACACTCTGAGTCTGAAGTCCGTGAAGCAACTCTGTTCGTCGGCCGCATCTTCGCTTTCCATCAGGTGAGATTGCCGTCAAACGAAAGTCTATTTCTGATTTAAAAAAAAAGTTGGTTTCAAACGAGCTACCGTAAAGTCCAGAACTCACAACTACAGTTTAAAAAGTCTTCGAAACCTTTTAAATTTTTTCCTCGCATTACCACAAGGTTTACTCAGTCCAAAATAATGTTTTAATCACCTACATATCAGCGTAAATCAACATCGCATGGGTAAGCGCAATGCTGTATCCCAAGGGAGAAGGGTCTACTTTATTGCCGCAACTTCTTGTAGTACGTTTATCTTTGCACCTAATAATGAGTGTGGTGGTATTAAAGTTGCATGGTTATTGCTACTACTGTAATTTTAGTATAATAATTCCCTTATAGAGAAAGTTTTTGACGTGATAACACCCCATGTGTAGTTCAAAAAAGGGGTCACGTTGTTGATGATGTTGTCATGACGAAAGTTCTAATTTCATCTAATAGATAGCGTTGATAGCTAGCTAACACCAGAATGGCAAAAACATTTAGAGGTATAAACTACGAGCAGGGTAAGATTTTCAATAGATCAAATTTCTTCATCATCTAAGCTAATACAAGTAATATCGTTGTACTTAATAGTTTTATCTTGTATATGTAGTTTATGGCAGAGATGAGAAAAATAGTTTGGTGGCATTTACAAAATAAAACTATTACAGAGTCATTATTAAATAACTTATAATAGACACCTTAAACTATACAATGGATTTTTAAAATTTCCTGTGTTAAACGTAATAATAAGATAAAATAGGTGGCGGCGCAACTTTCACTCGTGTATGCACCTTAATTAATTTAGTTTTTGTAGTTTTAAAAATACAAAAGAGATAGAGGTAGGTGTACATAATATTTGATTGCTGAACAAAATCAACAGCCCTTCGAGCATTCCCCTCCAAAACCCATAACCCAAAATGTCCCAAAACATATTGCCATCCGATATCAGGCTCGTTCCTCTCTGGCTCGATGATAAAAATACAACATTCGAATATAAAGTAGGTATAGTACCTATACGTACCGAATGATTGATTTTATATCGCTCGACTGATGTGTCATATAAAATATTGAGGTGGCGTTGCGTCTCGTAAAAGGGAACCCTAAAAAACCCTTTTTGGTGACCATTGAAGCTTTTTGCATAATTTTCTGGTTCCATGATTCTCTTGAGTGTATTTTGATAGCTGAATCTTCTGCGGAAATGTATTAAATTGAGCTTTTTTGGGGCCGTAAGTAATTTTATTCCTAGATCAAATACTGAGAGATTGAAGTTATACATTACGTAATATGTACATACGATATCTACGTAACTTTACTTAACTTAGATTCCTACGTTGGTATATATTTTTCTCAAAGCACTTTCTTATTTCTTGTTTTTAGAAAAAGGGATTGTATTTCCAACATTTAATTCAAATACCTAAAAACATTTATTTTTATTAGGCACATAATTTTTTATTATATTTATATTATTATTATTTTTAAAATAGTATGCTGGTAATGTTGCTCTATTTTTGTACACAGTAATTATCACCGAGAGAAGGTAAAACCAGAAATTTGATTTTCTTTTTACATAAAATAAGTTAAAAAATGATAAATGATCTTGCCCTATTTTTTTTGGTTCAAACCTTTTTACGGCAAACCAAAATATCCACGATTTTACAAAACGACAAGTTAGTTCCCGAAGAGTTCCCGAACTTCAATTCAATCTAAAAGTACAGTCATAACAAAAAGTATGATCACATTTACCTATCTCTGGATTGGTACATTAATATAACGTGTACCACGGGAGACGAAATAATAAACTTTATCGCCCTATCACTTAGTATCGTATTGCTATAATAATTTATTCCAAGGTTTACTTTGTCGTATTTACGAGACATAAATATTTTTGATAGGTATTGGAGTGATCATTCTAATATCATGTCAAGGGTTATGGCTATCTGTGGTAATCTTGAAGAGTTTTATGCTGGTAGAGTCTTTATCTCTCAATTTTCCGTTTTAGTGTTGTATCGGTATAAAGTGAAGTTGATAGAGTAAAGATCGTATTAAAATCTACACTGAGTGCTTATACAGTTAGACTCGTGGATACCCTATAGTTTATTTAGTATTTAAATGAGCCCTACATTAAGGTGCTTACATACTTAGGTTCACATGTAGTACATACATGTAATGAAAAAGCCTTTCTCTTTTTACTAATATCTATTTACATAAAAATTAATTGCTGTTCGTTAGTCTCGCTAAAACGAAATCGACTAAACGGATTTATCTTATCTTGGTCTTTCGTGGAGATCTAGGGAAGGTTTAAAAGGTGAGAAAATCAACACGTGCGAAGCCGCGGGGCGCAGCTAGTATATATGTATATATACAGATAGGCATTCTAACTCGTAACTGGTACCTACTGAATTATTAACCTAACGTTATTGTCGATTTTATAACGAGGTCTTTATTTTTATTTTATTTATTTAAAGACAAACAGTTCAAATATACATTAAATGTATATTTTAAATGGTTATTATGCTTCTACCAAGTACATAACTCTAAGAAATAACATTAAATTATAAGTCTTTAATTTATAATGTCTAAATATTATTTTCAAAAACAGATTTAGTAACGTTGACTGTACCAATTTCCCCATGCGTAAGACACGGCACGTCCTATATTGGCTCACATTTTATCACACGCGAATTCTTTAGAACAATTCTATCAAGGGGAGGTTGGGGTTATTTGAATACCCCCGGTAATTGATTCGTCGTATTGCCTTTGAATTTCAATTGAGATTAAATTGATATAACTGAGTACTCGTAAATCAAATAGCGAAGTAAGATGTCGGGGCGTCTTGGGGTACGGTTGGATAAGAAAGCATGAATTTTGGAAGTAGGCAGATCGGCATTATTTTCGATTCCATTTTACTACGTTATCATTCATATACTACGGTATTTTGGTCATTTGCGGAAGCTTCAAAATTATGAAGTAATTGATCCAATATTAAAGAATTTAATTGGTTTTTATGGGAATAGCGCATGCGAAGTTACGGGTAGAGACTAGAAAGTGCAGCTCTATCCAACAGCGGAATAAGGAGGTTTTATATCGTACGTAATAAGTTTTCAAAAGTTATTGGCTGGGGAAGGGTACTTCTTTCAAATACCTATTCTTCCTGTTGTAAGCGTTTGGCTACTAACTCACTTTATGAAAGCAAAGATGTAGCCTGAGGTGGAGCACGCTATTCCAGAAGGAACTTATTTACCCTAAATTTAAAGACTTCAAGATTGTACTCAAATGGGAAAATAAATGCAAGAAGTTCATTCCACTCTTCCTTCATCTTCCATAATGCTTCATTTCCTTAAAGATTCATAAACCTTGGGCAAAAAGACAAACCCAAAATGCGGCCACCAACTGTCCAAAAGTGCCAAATTATTCTCAAATGTCGTTCCTACCCGCAACCCAAGAAGCATTATGTAAATATGAAGATTACTGTCTTCAGTCTGTCTGAATATTACAATGTCTGGGACATGATCCGATTGGACCGGGGTAACTCGATACGTAACTTGGACGCCCGTCGCCTCTGATGGAAGGGTAGCGTGGGGTTAGATGAACTTATCGATATTTCGTATTATTAATGGAAGTTTAGTAACTTTTTACTAGGCTAGGTATTTCGGTGAATTTAATATTTGGAATCCTTTGAAAAAGCCAGTAATCTTAGGTACATACTTATAGTGTTTAGTATGAACAAGGCACTTATGGTAAATTGAGTTTGCGTACTGAGATAGTTTGTTCGATCTTATGTTTACTAGATAATACATCCATATTCGATGTTATTGACATATTTGGTGATGATTTTATATACTTTCTTATTTAGTTTATTTTTTAAAACAATCAAAAGAAAAATCACATTAAGTAGGTACATGAAATATTACATATCAAAGTGAAATATTTCATATCATATTCATTTATGACAAGTGGATCTAATTCCTAGGTCGTTTCACGCTTAACGAAAGATCGATTTATTTTACTGTTTGTGTACATCGATAAATCGTCATTTTCCCATCCCTACCATTCAAACTTCCGAAAACTGTAAACGGATTCGACGTCTCAACTAAGCGACAGTTTTAAAGTACCGCCCTCCCTAACTCGATTCCAATACCAACTCGAAAGCTGCCTTGAAAGCCATCTTTATGTAAATTCCATCGCCAACTTATCGATACCAGCGGCGAAAAAAGGAACTAAAATTTACGTACATTTTTAGTAAGTTTGCGAAGACAGTGGCGCCATAGAGAGGGAATTTTCCAGTGGTTGAGCTTTATTGGTGGCGTGACGGGTTTTTTAAATGTTAGGTTCGGTAAGTTGATTTGTCAAGTTGTAGGGTGCTGCCATGATACTGTCGATATGTAAGGAGGACGGTACGTGCATGGGGCGTAGAAATTGACATATTACGATATACTACATTAATCAAGTACATTACGCGTAAGTATAAGTACATATCTTCATTACGGATGTAAGCGGGTTAACTACGAAACTTATTTGTTTTAAAAGAAACACCAATCACCAACATTTTATGCCTTAACGAGAGACTTCATCAGGGTGAGTGCGGTACGCGTCGCGCCTAATAAATGAATAAGTTACATCCGTAATGAATTCGTCAAACTACGATAGTTTTTATATTAAAAGGTGACATAACTTATTTAGGCAAGGTCGTAAATAACTGTTTTTGAATTTTAAAACCCACACATGAAAATCTAGCAGAAATACCACGGTACCTTACCTACTTAGTGCGCGTAGACTTTTACTACAGAAATGTTCTTCATAGAGTCCAGTGATTTGAAACGGTAGCGTTAATGGAAATGCTTCTACAGTACGTCCCCTTCAGTACTTCATCACAAGACGCGAAAGATAATAGATTACAGTACGTATGCTTTTGTTTTCCCCTCAAGGCACCCACCCCCGTGAAGCGGGGGTCCCTCAACATTAACTAACTCCTAGCGAAGCCCGCATTCGGGTTCCTGACAATTCTGTGACTAAAAGGGGTGTGTATATTTATAACTGCACCTTTTATCCCTGAATTCCCACGGGAACAAGAACTAAGCGGGTGAAACCGCGAAGCGGTGCTATTTTATTATAAAATGCAATTTCTCTAAGTCAACCTATTTACAGTTGCAATTTAAATATCTACGATGCATTGACAACAGAAACCAACTCAGAATAAAACTGATACTTGTGCTGGCTGACATTCGAGACTTTTCCATTTTCCTTCAACATCAAAACCTATTTTAAAACTAACGCTGAAAACCTTAAGGTAGAATTTCCCTCGCCCAGTTTTCTAACTTGTGAACCTCTGCTAAGGAGAAACGGATGTTATTTTGAATGGAATAAGAATTTCGATCTTCCATCCATACATTGCTATGCAACTAGCTCTTGCGCGTGGTTTCACTTTTAGCCATTCATTTTTATTGGTGCTAATAATATGAATGGTAGCTGAAAAAACATATTTGTAAGAAGTACTTAATCTATTACCATAGGTGTTATTTATTACAAATGTGTATTTTTTTTTGGAAATAATTTTACTATAAATTTTTATGTCAGCACAGTTATTTTTAAATGCGAAAGTTTGATGGATTTTTGGATGTTTGTAACCTTGTCACGCAAAAATGAATGAACGGATCAGGGTAAGTTTTTTCAACGTAACAACATGTAGTAGGTACATTATGTAGCTCTAGATGAAAGAATATTTTTATCGAGAAAAACGTGAACGCAGCCACGCGCGAGGGCTAGTGGGTAACTGGACCATATTTACGACATAACTACCTACTTCAAAAAATAAAATCGCACAGCGCCTAAAATCGTAGAGCCACTGTACCTTATGGTAAACCATCAAATTATTTTTAATGAATTAAAGTTTTTTTTTTCTTCTTTTCTCAAACCTAGGTTTTAAACCACTTTCAAACCGACAGAATATCACTTTATTTATTAGTAGAATACTGAAATGTACGAAATTGGGAACGACTCTACCATTCTACAAACTACTCTACTCCCCTTTAATACGGTTGGTTTCAGTTTAGCATGTGTGTAAACCAGGTGTGACAGCGACCATACAGAACAATTTGTATTTAGAACGTGTTGGTATTGGATAGTGATATCTCGTGATGAAATTGGTTCTGGGTTATCAAGGCATTCGATTGGGTTGTAGGATGGATGGAATTTTTATAAAATTACTTTTATGGATGTTGCGATTATAAAGGATGATGTGAGTAACGAAAGAGAGAGAGAAAGAGAACGAGAGAGTAATTGACATGTTTTGATAGGGTTCCGTGCTATTTTTTTAACAACACAAGCATTAGAAAGAAGACTAGATCAACGTTTTAAAATTATGTTGGAAGGTCTTCTTTTTTTTCGATACCTACTTATGTAGTTTCTAAATTAACATTGCTATGAAAAATATTAGGTACCTAATACCTAATATTTTTCATAGCAATAAATGCAACTACATAATTTTTGACGTGAAGATAAATTGATAAAATTATTAAGTAAATCCCTTGTGAAAGCAAGTATATTAAATGATATCATAATAATTACAATGCTAACGAACAACATTGAAGTATAATATTTGTATATAATAATTGTAAATATTTGTAAAAAGTGCAAAAAGAACACAGGTTCCACCGAGATTTGAACTCGGATCGCTGGATTCAAAGTCCAGAGTGCTAACCATTACACCATGGAACCGATGAATATAACGCCGAAATATTGCTACTTAGGCTCAGACGCTAGCACCTTTCACTAACATGACGTCATGAAGATGTCTCATCATTGTTTTGATGTTACATTCTAATCCAAAATGTATAGAGTTCGAAATAGCTAGCGCGTACTTATCACAATGACCTCCAGTCACGTGTATGACCCATGTTCGACCTGATTTGTCAATCTGATCATTTTAGATCATTTTAGAAGTATATATAGGTAAGTAGCTACTTATTTATATACTTACCAATACCACCAATACATAGGGAGTACTCATGACTCTAGTAAGCTAGAAACTAACTGTTCGTAAGATCGTTCCTTAAACTTAGGCAACGCATAGGGTTTTTATCTCATTTGAACATTGATTTATTAAAAACGAAGATGAGGCACTGGTTGCTCGAAAGTGGCAACCTCAAATTGTGTAAAATTGTGTTCTATAATAAACGTTTTTCAGACAGTCACTTCATTAAAATAAATATCGCTATAGGTACTTCGTTTCAAATACCTGGATATTTTTTGTAAACAAAGAGGTCACAAAACCGATGGAGTAGGTATTGGTGGAAAATTGTCGAAGCTCAAAACAATTTTTGGATTTGAATGTTTTTCATACAATATTAAATTGGCATCTCTTTTCGAAATCGAATTAAAAGAAAAAAATCTGCTTATGATTATGCGTTGTTGAAGTTAGTGTTTTAGGTTTTAGTGATAGACCTTGCTATTACCATAAGAAAAGACCAAACTGACTCTGTAATTTTATTCTTATGCTTGTTGTTTTCTGTTGTTGTAAACCTATTGTTATAAAATATTGTTAAGTTTTCATTGATTGAAGTTGAAGAATTGAAGTTTTCATTGATTGTCTTGGTCTTTGTTGCCATAACATATATTGGATTCTAAATCGAATTATAGGTAGGCACTAATAGCTAGATTAGCTATGTTTCAATCACAAATTCTCAATATTTGTATAAAATTTTGTTAAGTTTTCATTGATATTTGTCTTGGTCTTTGTTGCCATAAAATATCTTAGATTCTAAATCGAACTATAGGTAAGAACTCATAGCTATACCGTGTCCATTTTGAATGAGGCATAAACGAATACAAACCGCCCATCCTTAACCTAAGATTCACTTTGTTGGCGCGTCCTTTTATACGTAATTTACATTACTTGTCGATTTTAGATCCTCCCTTCAATAAAAATTTCTTACAATTATATCTAAAACTCGACGCCAAGCAAGTGAGTTTTTGTTATTAATTGTATCGTGGTTTATTTACTAACATGCTCTATGCTGGATGGATACGGTGTAGATTAGCTATGTTTCAATCACAAATTCTCAATTACATAGGAAAAAAGATATAAAATCCTCCCAAAAAAAATAAACAAGATGAAAAAAACAATAATTCCTTCCGTCCAACGCAAATCCTTCAGGGCCGCATTCAGGGGGGCAAATCTTCACAATCTCGCGAGCGCGCAATCATCGCTGGCCGGCATCAATTATTCACAATACTGATTGCGTCCGAGAAGCACGTGGATGATGTTGAATAATAAATGCGCGGCGATTTTGACCCGACAGGGGACGGATTTAGGAGATTTTGTTTTTGGAATATTTTTTAATATACGCCATTATTATTATTAGTACCTACGTACTGCTGTTAAATGGGTTCATAGTTTAAGGGTATTTTGAAGGTGAATTTTGCGAGATCTGTTTTATCATCGCAATCATCGTTGGTAGCCCTTGCTAATAATCTAGACCGAATGCAGCCCACATTTTATTGACACTTAAGAATTTAGTTCAACTGAACAAAGGTGTCACTACTCTACTAATACCTACGGATTTAAACATTGGTAGAGTAGCAGTAGCGTAGTAAAATATTGGTAAAGATCATCTAAAAATGATGTAGCTACTAAGTACATCATTTTTGGATGATGTTTGTTATACCCGTCGTAGATTTTCTTGAGTAGATAACTCAACCTCAACCTCAACAGCCTTTATTGGTCCACTGCTGGACGCAGGCCTCCCCCTAATTTGACAATTTATTGGCTGTAATCTCTTGGGGAGTAGTGCCCATAATCCCCACGCTGGGTATTTGGGTTGGGGATCGCAGATTGGTGATAAAATTGTTCTGCAGGAGGCGTTGCTGCCCGCCCATAGTCGCTTCTTACGACACCCGCGGGAAGAGTTGAGGTGGTGGAAATTCTATGCCGCCCGCATCACACGTCGATAATCGGAGTAGATAATCGATACCAAAATCCAGGCTCTACCTGAACACCAGCCGAAAAGTAGATGCTGAGGTTTAAATTTTAAATTTTAAACAGAGTACCTAGTCTGTAAGTCTGAATGTATGATTCTCATAATGTAAATAAAAAAGTAACTAAATATTTTTCTGATCTTAAGTACTAAAGTGAATGGTTCAGTGCACAGTTGAAATGTCCACACCGTCTGGTGCAAATTCCTCCCTGGCCCACAACAATGCGTCTGGACTGCGTGCTAACAGGCGTTTAGCGTCCACTCGGGTCCCGGGAGGCCCGCGTCCCTTTACTTACAAATCCAACTTATTCAGCCCATTCTTTATGTACGGCTCTGTCTGCAATCAAATAAACTAGCTTAGGTTTACTGGAGTCGTTTGTACTTTTACGAATTTTGCTCCATTTGTGTGTTGGTTGCGGTACGTATATTGAGCCCTAGTTGTAGGTAGAGCTTTCAGGACAAACGGTAGGTAAACGGTGGTATGTACGAATTAATTTTTACTATGGATATTTCTACAGCTCTGAGAGAAAAGAGAGAAAAGAAGGAACCCACAAACAGTCTTGGTGAATAAATAAAAAAAAATACAACGTGTAAATTCTTTTCGATGTAGTAGAGTAACGTTGAGCCCTTAACAAAAACCAGTAGACACCCAAACAGCTACGTAAAATCCGTAAATAGTAGCCCACGGACATGTTCAAATAGCTCTGCCGACATGGAACTCGAAGTTCACATCACACTCACACTAATAATATAAATGCGAAAGTTTGTATGGATGTATGGATGTTTGTTACTTCTTCACGCCAAAACTACTGAATGGATCTGGCTAAAATTTAAAATAGACATAGTCCTAGGTCTGGAATAAAACATAGGCTACTTTTTATCCCATAAATCAGTTCCCGTGGGATGAAAATCATCTTTTAACGTTTCCATAGGAACAACGCGTGCGAAGCCGCGGGGCGCAGCTAGTAATAATATAAATAAACGCGGCAAAGTTTTGGTTGTTGGTGATGTTTTTACATCGGAGTCAGAGTCAGAGTCAAATCGTTTATTTTTTAGAATTACAAGTCAAATTATTTACAATCCCCCTTATTAAAAATAGTCTGCTAACATAGCACACTGCTAAATCTCACTCTGTCTTCCATTGACTTAAGTCAGACTGAGAAATAACACTACTTAGCAGCTTTTTTATATTAGCAGACCATTGTGAATAAGGTATATAAATAGCTTGATAAATTGTGATGAATATCAAATAATAAATAAGGTACAATTGACTCTAATTCACTTAAATTTTTTGTCCACTAGCGGAAGAAATGAAAAAGAAACCACCAGCAAGTTTATCGCTTATCAATGTTTATCTATCTATGATTGTTTTAGTATCTGTATTTTAAATAATTATTTTTGTTTTAAAAAACTAAAAACCGACTTAAATTTTACAGTTTTTTCATGAATTATCATGGATCCCATTGTCAGAACTGAACAAAATTAAAACTGGACCACACGGGAAGCACCAGCTTTCATATAAAGAGTCATGCAAATGGGACCACCCAGTCAAAAGTTCTGAGGTAACAAACATAAAAAAAACAGACGAATTGAGAACCTCCTCTTTTTTTTGAACTCAGTTAAAAAGTAGGCAATAACTTACATAATGTAGAACAATAAAGGATTTTCATTTCCCATGTCAATTTAAAAGATTGATCGCTCCAATCGCCCATCCGCCCATCGCGATCGCTAGTAATGAAACAAAGCATTTAACCATTAGGTTAATGATCAATCGATCATAGCTCTGCAAACAATATTGCAAACAAACAGACGAATCAGGTTCTGATAATTGGATTAATTTGATACTGTCACAGGCAACACCTATAACAGACCTTTAAAATAGGTAATTTGCTATTTTTACTGTCACAGGCAACACCTATAATATAACAGACCTTTAAAATAGGTAATTTGCTATGTTAATGAAAATAATTGAAGCTGAGAAGTATTTTTTTTATATTTTATTGTAAAAACTATCTTAGTTTGACGAATTTATTACGATGTAAGCAGGTTAACTACAAAACTTATTTGTGTTGGAAGAAAACTTCCAACACAAATAAGGTGAGTAGTTAAAAATTAAAAAAATTGTATGCTTTTTATTTATAAGCAGCATTTAAAAAAAAAAGACGTGTGGCACTCGGGGACTGCCGCGGTAAAGCTATTGCAATGCCATCTAGAGGCGAGTTGCTGAACTAAAGAGACAAACGTCAAGGTTTTTTCGTTACGGAATTTCTGGATTCGGTCCCCGCGCTCAAGGCCCGCGATAGAAGCTATGCAATAGCTTAAAAATCTTACCTTCATCAAATAAAGAAATTCAGGTCAGAAATTCATAAATCTAAGTACTCATTTATGAGAATTTTTGATCGAGTTATCGCACCTGTTGTGTCAGAATTATTCGGGTTTAAGATCGTCTGTGGTTAAATTCTAGCTTATCACAATTAATTAACCGTTGAATCCTTATTCAACAAGATATCTTACCAAAACATGATACCTTCGATTTACCATCTTAAAAGCTTTGTCAAAATTACCATCTGCTTACGTAACCCAAGTCGCTACAGTTATTAAATCGCCGCCTTGAGATAATGGAGAAATGAATTTAGGATCGCGGTTACACTTCTGCATTTATTTGCATAATTTCCATTATCAGGGGTAGAAACGGTGGCATTGTTGGTATTTGTAGGTATTGGCTCGGTTATTGATCTTTAGTATTTAGGAATTGATCTCGTTTATAAGAGAAGGAAATAAAAATAGTCTTGCCCCTGCCACTAATTAGGCATTTAACTAAGTAGGACCCTGCGCCACTTATCACTCGTATTCGTAATTTAAAAAGGGATTGCTTAATCAAAAAACTGCTTTTAAATTTCGAATCTCAGGAATTTATAACGAGCCACCCATGAACTACTACAGGATGTTACATTTTTTTCAAATTTTCTGCCTCTGAACTAGACTCGTTTTCTCCTTCATTACGGGTGTAAGCGGGTTAACTACGAACCTTATTTGTGTTAAAACTTTTATGTTGAAAGCTTATTTGTGTTGGAAGAAAACCAACGTTTTCTCTTGTTTTATTTGTTAAAATAGAAAATGAATGATGGGAAAATTAAAAAAAGACCTTTAGATAGTTATAATTTTATTGAAGTGATTTTATAATTAAGATATTTGATTGCACATTATCTTTGGGCTCGTTTATAACTAATTACTTATATTATACAGCACGTTTACAATTATAATAACAGCAAAATATTAATTTAGTAAATAACAAATGACTTTGGTTTTTATAATTTTTTACATGTTTACTAGCACTAAACAGCTGACTTTTATACTTACATAAAACAAATAACCATACTTTGGTTTATTAGAAGAACACTTATGTAATCATTAATGTTTTATTATATTTCAAACAATTATGGGTGAACTACAAATAATTTGTGTACATATTTTATTTCTATATGTTATTTCTTCTACTATTTTTGGTTTATGGAATATCTATTGATTGACAACTACTTCAGTTCTACAATATACAATGTCAACGTGGAGTCTTTTATGAAAATATATTGTATTTACAGAGTACTAAATAGGTACTTACAAATCATTATTTACAAATTTTCTTAGGCTACCTTGAATTTAATAAACATTGATATGTGAGTATTTATTACGTAACTTTTATGAACTTACACGATGCTTTATATTAGAAAACATACATCTACTAGGTACTTAGGAATGCTAAATGGAATTTAAGTTACTTTGGAATATAATTGAAAAAAAAAAACTGTAAATACAGCTTTGGAATGATTCTATCAGTCCATCAAAATTGTTGTTAACTCATAGTGAAACAATATTTCTTAACTAGTAGATAAGATACTAGGTACGTATTAATTTGGAATGAGTTGTCTGTGCATTTATTTTTGATAAATAAAAAAAAACATATATATCAAAAGCAATTTCATATGGGACAAAAAAGACAATTTCTTTAATATTATATTATAGTACATTTGAGATCAAAACTCACATTTACAAAGCTATATTTAAAATCTTAAATTATTAATTGGTAACATACCTCTTAGGTGTTGAATGGAAATTTACACGTCACATTTTCCTTAACTAATTTTTCTAGCTACAATCCTTTGGTGCGATGGCTAAGTACCTATATTGTAATGGCTGCATCAAATTCATTTAGAACAGCCTGTAACCTAACCATATAATTAAGTATAAGTGAAATCACCCATGTTTTGAATAATGAATAAGTTTAAAACTTCAACAACTACCTGTCTGCTAAATATTCCATTTTCAAAATTTTACGTTTCGAAATTTGTATTCACATAAATAGAACGTCTTTGATTAGAATAAAATGAACCTCAAAAATTTAAATAAGATCATCAGCCACACACACTTTTTAAATATTCAGATGATGACGTAACAGTTGCATTGATTGCAAAATCTGTGCTTCTAAATGGTCGTAGCCATCGCAAAACTCATTCAGCTACACTTGATCTAACCTAGGGCTGCCTCAACGCCAAAGCGCGAAGGCAGGCGGCGCTCAGGATGGCAGCGGCTGCAGCGGCGGTACCGACGGTACTTGTGTTAGGTGGGGGCGGAACTCGTGGGGGGGTCGTAGATCCTGGGGTCGTAGATCCTGGGGACGTAGGTCGTGTGGGCGTAGGTCATGAGGGCGCAAATCGTGAGGCGCCTGGTGTGGAGTGCGGAGATCTGTAAAAAAAAGGTGAAGTTAGTCGAAGACGATAATGACAAAAAAGAATTGAAGAAGGGTTGGTTTGTGTTTAAGTATATCGGTAACATGGTTTGACTAAGCGGTCGCGTCGTAAAAATTGGAAACTCCAGTAGATGTCGTAAGAGCCGACTTAGGGTACCTTCCAGTTAAAATGGAACATTGCAGCTTCCACCTGTGAATTTGTAACACATCCACTGCACTCATCAAGCAAGGTAATTATGAGGAAACCCCCTTATTTAACAAAGACGTCATGTTCAGCAGTGATAGATAATCTAAGAACATTGTATGTGCTGATCAAATGTCATTGCAGGGTTCCAGTTCAAAAATACTGTTTACCGGTAATAAATCGGTTAGTTAAACAGCTAACCTGTTAACAAGATACCTAGTTCTCTTTAGCTGTTTTGTTTGCAAGGAAGTTTGTTTTAGTGCATTCTCACACATGTAAAACTCACCTATCCGATGATCCGGCACATGCATATCCGGATGCATATGCACATCCGGATGCGGTATATGCTGGGGCCGCAGATCCGCGTGCTGAGTCTCCCTATGCCGCCGCAGGTCCACCTTACGTTGGAACGCGCGCCCGCATAGGTCACACGCGAACGGTTTAAATCCGGTATGCTTCCGGGAGTGGGTGATCAGGTTCGAACTTTGGCTGAAGGCTTTGCCGCAGACTTGACATTTGTGGGGTTTCTCGCCTGTAGAGAGAAATAGTTTTTGTTAGTCAAATAATTATTTAATCAGTTGGGCTACCTCTAAATTGCTTGCTTGTCTGCAGTTGGCTTAATTGATTAAATTGTTTAACTCAGCATAAACTATGTAGTTCGAATTGATTTTTAATTTTTCGTTTGTAGGTTTTTTATAATAATTTTATTATACCTGTAAGTAACACAAAATAATGTAATCATTTATTCCTTGTCATTGGAATCAGAGTTCAGTTTCATAAAATATTGGCAAGTTATAAAAATTGCTATAAAGAAAAAATCAGGTGGCTTCAACCACTTTGGATAACAGATAACACGCTCATGGAGTTGTAATATTGAAAAAAAAATCCTATAATATAATCTTATCCTATTATTTCCTATCCTAACCTAACTCTCCTGATCCTTATCACTTAGGTATATTCTCGTAGTAGGTTTTTTATTAAAGTAAAATGTTTTTATAAAAAAAAAAAAAAACAAAACAAAAAAAAACAACAGAAAAATGCGATTGTGGCAAATGCTAACAAATAGCGAGTCCAAAAAAAAAAAAAAAATATTGAAAAATTTAGTTCTTGAGTCTGGAGAGTCATACTATATACAAATTATTTTTCTTGCAGTTTGGGTCGTATTATCTGATCTATCTCAAGCTTTTATTTCTAAAACTCTTATTGATGCTTACTGCACTTCCAAATAGAATAGATCAAAGAACCAAGACCAAGACACAATATTCAAATTGAGAATCTATAAACAGATTTCCACCGAACCGTCTAGATAGACTCTAGACTAGTCTATAGGTCAGTGTAGTCAATAAAGCTGAAAATACGACGGACGTCTCGTTTCCGGATCCGGCTGATCGTATCGATCCGTATCGCATGCGGACACAGATAGATAGTTTGTATAAGGGCTGGCACACTTTGGAAAAATCTTACGAAGTTTCGATAACTGTGTGTGCCCTGGGACTTGGGAGATATGCTCTGTGATATGAAATATGATATGATATGCCGATATGCAGATATGCCTTGGAAAAGCCATACCACCAGTTAGGATAGCTACTTGATCCGCAATCAAGTAAAAAAAGTTTCCTAACTACGAGATAAACAAAAAATAATAAATGTCAAACGTAATTTATGTTTTTTGACATAAAATATCATAATCAATAAATAATTATAATTATTGCTTTTTCTGCGTGCTTAGTTAGAGAGAGGTACAGAATTGATGGTTTAATATGATATGAATATTCACTTTGAAGTTCATTCACGAAGTGGGTAGTCTTTTCACTGCCAGCCCTAGCTCTAAGCTATGTCCTAGACACGTAACCGCGTATATTAATACACGTCCGCGTAATCTCTGCGGCCCGCATTACGGATGCGGGCCGCGAGTTGACCAGACTGGGTGGACTATGATGGAATCTCTGCTGTGGTAGGTAGGGTACATTTTTCTGTAAAAGAAATCAATGCCGAATCAGGCTTTTGTTTCTGCCTAAAGTTTCCTAGATACTTTCCCATTTTTGAATTTGGAAGAAAAATATCATAGTTCCGCTGAATTTATTTATCATTGAAGCAATCTTATCTCTGGATTTAATCTCGCTTCTAACACCTAGAAAATAAGGTCGATAATCAAATAAAACAGATTCTCTTTATAACCGTGGATACAAAAATGTTTTAATATCGTGATTCCTGCATCTACGCTATAGGAATTTAATATCGCTTTTGTTGATCGTTGGTATTGTTTGCTAGGGTATTGTTGGTCTGAGGTAGTTCTTATTTTTGATCTAGTCTGGGTTCTTTTTAAAATCGAATTTGTCTTTTATAAGCTTTTCAATATTATTCTCATAAACTTCTATAGAAAAAATATAGCTTGAACTTTGATACTTTTCTGTGGTAAGTTGATAACCTACCAAAACTAAGACATCTGGTAGAAAGCAAGAGTTTTAAGAAATATATTTTCTATAGGATTTGATGAATTTATTTAAGTACCTCAAAACACCTACCTACCTACCTCTTAATGCGTTGTAATAGTTGGGTTACCATACATTATCATTCAGCCAATACGGCGCCAGTAATTACGGACAAATCACAGCACAATACTGTCTCACATTTCGAAAAAGGGCCGCAGAGTCCGTCAATCAAGACCTCACGGAGTGGCGACTTCATTAGCCGGAGCGAGAGGGCTAGCCATCGACGTCTACCTCTCTGTCTAACACCGGTGTCGCGTCGCCAGAGCAATTTATATCCGTCGCGCTATTGGGCAGTGATTGCGGCCCCTCCTCCCTACGTCGCGTAGCAACGCCAGGGAGGTACCCTATCCCACTTTATGGATCGCAATTTTCCTTTGAATTGGAAATCAGAGCGGGCGAGCCTCGTTACGAGACTCCATCTTTGCAATACTTCTGGCTACAGATTTTTACTGCCGTAGAGAAAGATGTTTGGAGGAAATGGGGTTCGCGAATTGTGATGTTTGCTTTCGGCGGGTTTTTTGCTGACGGTTTTTTCAGCATGACTTGTAAATTGGAATAAGTTCAAAGAGGATGGATTATAAGTAGGGTTGGAAGTCGATGTTGGATTCTTTGTGTTTTTAGGAAACATCAAACGAAGTCATTTTTAGGCAAGTTTAGTATGTGTACCTCATCATAAGGGATCTACATTGATATTCCACTTCTACTATTTTGTAAGGGCTGTTATAATAATCATTAATAAATTATCATTTTAAAATTGATACCTGCCTAATTTTTTTATGTAATAACTATCTAATATCCGTATGAAAATATATATTTTTTTAAATGCAAAATACAATACAGTAAATTGTAATAAATAATCTTATTGATATTGTCATCATAAAATTTGACAGAGACAAAAATACTTTAAAATACTTAAATACTTACCTACCTAACTGCACTGAACGCCTTAGTCAGGTACTACCTAACCTACTGACTACTTAAATGCAACCAAAAATGCCAAAAGAAGATGGCCGAAACTACTTTCAAAATAGGTTAACATACTAAGTCGAGAGTGAAGAGAGCAAAAGCAAGAAGGTAGTAAACACAAAATAAATCAGTAAGCAAACTACGGCACCCGGTAAATTACAAGCCACGTAAACGTAAGAGCGTAAAATCTTCACGAGTTCGCACCGTAATTACGTAGGGTGGCTTAATTGCTAGGGGCTTCAATTGAAAGATCTTTGAATTATTGATCCTGGTTAGAGGGTGACTCTTAAGAGTCTAGTGAATTGTCAAGAAACACTTAGTTTTTTAAATAAACTACCACAAAACTTATGTTGTTTGTAGAGCAATACTTATTACGTATGCTTATGCTGCGAACCAAATCATGCTACCTTTTTGGTAGACCAAAAACGTGGAATATTTTGGCACCTAGAGTAGGTACTTAGGTGACTTGTCACACAAGTATCTGGGGCTTATAAAGGTATATTCAAGTTACTACCTAGTACGTTAGTTCTTAGCCGATTACTTAAGTTAGTTTTTAGTAAGTATGATGGCATTAAATTACCTTAAACCAATAAAATGATAAGAAATAAAGAAATAATAAAATGATATAAAATAATACTGGACAATTCACAAAACATTATCTAGCCCCAAGCTAAGCAGAGCTTGTTTTATGGGTAAGTACTAGATCACTGACACGCATAATATCTTACATTATTATTTTTTAGTAGGCATAGAAAACGATCAGAAAACCCTGAACCAATGTTTGCAGATGATATATCCCGCGATGATTTTCCCGTAAGGCTACAAGTAAAATAAAGGCAGGTTCTACTGGATTTAAACTCTCTTTTCATTGGCATAAAGCTCTATATTCATTTCTGTGTCGTGGCTCAGTTAAGATTTCTAATAAAAAAAATCCTTATGAAATAAAATCTTCTAATCCTCAATAACGCCTCCATCATCAACCCTCGTTATGGATTATAAACTAAGCCGTTATGCCTTTAACGGGCTGCGCTGAATTCCTCACAGATTTTTATTGAGCTGTAACTTTGATGTGGCCTTAGCCTTCATTTCGAGGTTTTAGGTACCTTAAATCAACTTAATTGTATAAAGGATTTGCTCCTTGGTCAGGAACCAAAAATTTGCTTAAATAGTTACATAATTTACACGTCCATTTGTTTTTACCTCCGTGAAAAGTTCAAATCAAAAGAGAAGCACCTCATGCTTCGAAGTTCGAATTTGGACGATTGGCGGTCAATTTAGGGCTGGCACGCAATTAAAACGAAACTCCTGATGATTCGAAATTCAAATAATAGCTGCTCGAACAAAGAAGTGCATTTATTTTTCTTATTAGAATAAGGTTTAATATGTAACCTTATCAAATGTTCATAGATAGTTCAAGCTTTTTCAAAAGGCATCGAGCAAAGATATTTTGGACGGAGATTTTAATCTCGTTAGTGTGGTTAGAATTCAAATTCTAGTTTCGATAGTTGAGTTTTACACGAGGCTGAACTATCCAACATTTCACAAAGCCATATATATCCCATTCAAAACTCAAAGCACGACGGACGCGTTAAGTATTAAGTTCCCCGGTTGTGATTGAACTCGTACGGATAACCGATAACCGTAAATCCCGAGTATAACCCGGAGTCTGGATATACCCGGATGTACAGGGGCGGATGATACGGGTGAAGATGGAACCATCGAATGTTAGCTAAGCTTATGGATAAAAGTTTAAAGCTATCTGATATCTTGCTGATATTTATAAGATTCTAGGTTTTCCTGTCAAATAAGTTAACTGAGAACACTTTTTTAATATTATAATATTAAAGCTCAGCTTAGGACTTTGTATGCGATTTTGCTGAATAAAAAGTCTACTCAGGCCACAACCTACATAGTTCATTGTCTTAGTCTAGTGATCTGTCATGTTGTTTACTCAAAAGGTAACGCAGATAAAGATACTTTTGCATTTAAAATACGAATGCGAGTAGAAAGTTGCTATTAGTAAGTAAAATGCGATAAGAAAAACCGCATGCTTATAAAGTTTTTGTTCTTAGAGTGTATACAGTATGAAGTTAGGGTAATTTCGCATGCTTATAGTACAAATTGAATTACAGAAGAAGCCCCAATTCCTGACCTTGATCGAAAAACGAATGTCACAAAGCCAGATTACAGAAAAATCATTCCTTCCCATTATCGGGTACTAAAGCGAGATTCGCCGTAAACCAGACATTAGCCATTAATATAATCAAATTAACCATTATCGAGTTAGAATCCGGCCCTGGCGCTCTCATCTGCTCAGTATCACACTGCCTGGGATTTTTATGGGGACGTACTTTAGGAGCTGCTGAATTAAATATACGATGTTTCCAACTTAAAGTGCTTCGCTGGCAAGATTTTGAGAAATATTGGATAGGTGTTCTGAGGAGAGTGCTTGATGTTAGAGATTTTGGGATTTTGTGAGAGTTTTTTGTCAAATTCTCCACCTAAATAAATAAATAATGCTGGACGATGCACACAGCTGTAAGCGGGTTAACTACGAACCTTATTTGTATTGGAAGAATACCAACGTTTAAACTACGATATTCTTTATAATAAAATCCACACAGCATTATCTAGTTACAAGCTAAGCAAAGCCTGTGTTATAGATACTAGATAACTGATTATAAGAACTTATTACATTATTATACTACACTTAATGAATATACTCCTGTGTGCTGGCTTAGAATTTGCACATCTCTTCCCGCGGGTGTCGTAAGAGGCGACTAGGGGATATCCACCAGGGAGCGGGCAGCAGCGCCCACTGCAGAACTATTATACCACCTGCTGCTGCGATCCCCAGCCCGCAAACCCAGTGTGGGGATTATGGGCATTACCCTCCATGAGATAAACGCCAATAAGGCGCTTATCAGGGGGAGGCCTGCGTCCAGCAGTGGACTAATACAGGCTGTTGAGTTTGAGGTATAGAGGTAATGAATACGTAGATTAAATAAAAGTGACATGTAAACAGTAAAATATAAACTATTTCATAAACACGTAATCTACACCTAATGATTTATCAATACTAAGTTGAAAATGGTAGAATTATAGATGAGATGAACGGCTTGTACAGATAAATCTTCAATATTGAGTTCTTAGGTTATTTTGGATTTTCTATTTTAACTCTTATTCGAAATCAGAAGGATTATCCTTCATTTAAGTTACAAATTTAAAAATAATATTCTTAAACTAGCTGCGCCCCGCGGCTTCGCACGCGTTATTCCTGTGGAAACGTTTAGATGTAATTTTTATCTCACGGGAACAGATTAATGGAGAAAAGGATTAGAATTACCTTTGTGCAAAATTTCAGCCAGATCCGTTTAGTAGTTTTGGCGTGAAGAGGTAACAAACATTCATCCGTCCATACATCCATGCAAACTATCGCATTTTTAATATTATAGTGTGATGTGATTCTTTACACACACACAAGTCATACATAAAAGTTACAAATACTGGACATGTACAAAGGCGAGCTTAACCCTAAAAGAGATTTCTAACAGCAAACCTAGGAATATACAGAAAATTAATGAAACTGGTGTGGACAGATATGTGTACAAGACAGAAATAAAATTACAGATAGTAATATTTTAAAACTTACATACCAAACTAACATTAAACTAGAATACCTTAGTCATTGTGAATGTAAGCGGGTTAACTACGAACCTTGTTCGTGTTGGAAGAACACCAATATTTCATCCCTGAACGAGGGACATCATCAGGGCGAGTGCAGTTCTAGACGCGCGCGTACCGCATCCCTTCGAGCACTGACTGTTCGTAGTTAACTCGCTTACATTCATAATGAATTTGTCAAATTCCGAAAGTTTCTGTGTTAAAATAGAATAGCTTAGTTATCCAATTATCCTACAAAACACTTCTAGCTATTACTAGCTCTACACTGTCCTGTTTACACCATCTCAAGTCTAGATTGTTCTAAACTAGGACGACTCAGCACTCAACCCTGAAATACTATACCTATAGGTATTATACCTACCTACCTAGTTCCAACTTGCACTTTTAACCCTGCACCTGATGCCAGCTAAGTGCAGGTTATACTCAGGACTTCAAGTAAGAGGCATCAAGAGAGGTGAGGTATGAACAGAGTGGCTCGGGGATTTTGAACCTTAATGTCAAGGGATAAGTTACTCAAATAAAATGTTAGAGGTGACAAGGTGAATTGATTTTGAATCTTATTAAATGACAAAGGAAGTCGCTATGAAAAATATTGGCAACTTTTATCAAACATCCACATTGCTAATTGCTACGTCCTTGCTACGTCGTAGCAAGCTACAGTGTAGCACGCTACGACGTAGCAATTAAAAGTAAACTCGTTGATCGCATAAATTTAGCTAGGATTGTATTTAATTCCGAAAAACAATCTTAGAGTTTTGTATGAGAAAAATAACGAACATCCATAACATCCTTTTGTGAATTTTTGAAGTCAGTTAAAAAGAGTCAGAGTCAAATCGTTTATTTGTTTAGACTTAAAAAATAAGCTCCCAGACAAGTCAAATTCTTACTATATAAACAGCTTGATAAATAGTTATTACTATCAAATAAGAAATAAGGTGCAATTGACTCTAATTCACTTAAATTTTTCGCAAAGGATACACCTTACCACATATCTATCTGTAAATGTACTGAAATCGTAGCCAAGCTTGGAGTCAACTACTGAATTCAGCTATACGTAGACTTACCGCTGTCGCCTGCAGTCCTGAATATGCAATGAGCATGTAAATGCACAGAATTCATGAGTCCGCCTACCCTCAATTTGAGTGAGCGTTTTTTATAAGCTCTGAATTATTAAGGCGGTTAAATTACTGTTATGGTTTTTTGGGGAGAGCTTGTGAGATTTTGGAGGAGCTTTTGTGTTTGGGGTTTTTTTTTTTATATTTTGTGTATTAAAGAAATACTCTGCTAGTAGTTAAGTTGAAAAGTTGATCAAATCGTAGTAAATATACTACGATTTGAGTTTTGGTGTTTATAACCATTATGAAATTAAAAGTTTTATCTTGAACATTTTGATTCTATGAGTTAAAAACAAATATCAAATTCATATTCTATAGATAAAGTAATTTAAACCAAAAGGAACCTTTTCATCTAAGAAATTTCACCCAAAATCTACTTCCACAGTAAAATTAATTTCATTTTAACATTTTTCGTCGTGCCATCAGCAAAAATACATAACCCGACATTTCAACAAATCCAAGCGTAGCGACGTGATTACCACTAGTGAAGTGCGGATTTTCCTGAGAATCCCGGTTTACGATCCACATGCCAACCCCCTCCCCCACCCTTCTTGCGATCCCCCCAAGACGTGGGAGGGATGACCATCTGTATACCTACAGTAGGTATGGATGTGAGATTTGAGCTTGGGTTAGCGTAGGGAAGAAAAATGCATTGTAAATCTTCGGATTTTATGTGATGGGATTGTGTTTACAATCGTAATACAATACAGTAAGGTCGGTTTTGGAAATAAGGCGTATAAGGTGGTATAAAATAGGATGAAGGATATTGTTGGAGGAATTACGACAGGGATTTTGGTCTATGTCAATGTTAAGCATACGACAAATGAGATTCACTTTCTGACTAAATATAAATATGTAAAAAACGATATAACTAAGCTATGTTAAATTCTTCTCCGTCCACTCTCCGTTTAAACAGTCTAGAATCTATTCTTGGAAGCAGAATCAGTAAATTAAACAGAAATCCGACAGAACCTCAATTTTGATTGAGCAAACAAACCAAACGAAAACACGAATCCAATCTCGCACCGACGCTGGCAAAACACTATCCTCTATAATGGAGAATTGGAATCTCGCAGAGAGGATGGCAAACAGCGCCATCTTGGGAAAACAAAACTTAATTTTCGCCATTTCTCGCTTTTTGTGAGGAAAGTCAGAAACTGCTGCGTGTCGTGACGAAACGTTTCGCAAGTTTGGGGTAATGATTCTCTTTTGTTTTGTGATAGGGTATTGATAGTTTCATTTGTTTTGTTTTGTTTAGAACACTTTCATATTTGGAACAAGCTCGGTTTTCATTGGTTTCATGCAAGGAAGGTACTGTTAAGAATAAAAATCCTTATACATTTTTAGTGGAAAATTGCGAGGGTTCATTAATTGGAATATTATTTGGATTTCTTTGAATTTCGGGTATGACAGCTTGTTTTGTTATTATTCCTCGAAAGATTGCAGCAAACCATCAATCTCTCTCTTCACACTCAAACTTATTGATCCTACACTACCTATGAGCTAGTACAAGGTTCCTATAAGTATATTAGATACATACACAAGGTACATTACTTACATAAGTGCAAATCTTACCACCCTCGACCCTACGTAAACAATGACGCCTAAGGCCGGTCGCAAGGCCGATTTACACCAAAAGCTTAGTTTAGATTAGATGACAGCCGAGGAAGAAGCCTTTTAGAGATATAATACCTACAGAATTTCGTTGATTGCAGGTGGCAATGGCAATACAATGGCTAACTATTCGTATGATAACACATCGGTTAAAGCAATAACCACATAGGAAAAAAACGGTTGTAGCAATACGTTTTAGGTACAGATGAGACTGTTGTCACATGAGCAAATGTACAAGACAAAAGAAGATATTCTAAATTGTTCTTCTACAGCTTTGGCTTTTCCGAAATGTTTTCCCGGAATCAACAAAGACATGTCTTTGTCGACAAAGGTAATTAAATTTTATAGTCTTTCACCATTTTTTTATCACACACAGACCGGTTTCCAGTGTAAATGCGTCCTAACCCCGGTACGCCGGACGTTTACGATTTGCGTCAGGATAACGTATGTGCTGTGTAAACGCCACTTACATGGAGATTTACAGCAGTGACTGTACGTTTTAAGCATTTCGCGGTGGGCTTTGCATGCCCATATTTTTGGTTTATGTATGATATTTTACTATTGCAGTCGGTGATAAAATATATAAAAGTAAAGTTTAAAAAAGACACTTGGACTTTTTGATGCAAGAATGTTTGTTTCTAGTTAATATAATTATCTTGATAATAAAAACCAATGTCAAAAAAGCCATTCATATAAACAGCCTACATTGACAAAGAAAATTACAATCAAATAGTAGAAACAACCTGCGCTGTAGATTGTTTGCAGTTAGCTCAATTGTTTCAATTGTAAATGTTCTATTTACAATTGAATCATTGTATCAGAAACTTCACCGTTGATAACTTTTTTGCTCATTGATGTCGTTCTGAATTGGTCGAAATGTATTTATATAAAAAAAGGAATGCCTGCGAAGCCGCACTATGTCCTTGCTTACAAAACGTACTGAGTACCTACTAAAGTGAATGACACTGGTGTCTATTAAAATGTCGCCAAAACTAAACTAAACTAATTTGACAGTACTAAAAATGACGACATTTTAAATACTGTCAAATTAGTTTAGTTTAGTTTTGGCGACATTTGAATAGATCCCTGTGATAACGATCAAAATAATAAGGATGACATCATTTTAAGTCCTGTCTGATTAGTTTAGTCTAGTTTTGGCAACACTTGAATAGACACCACTGTCTGAACAAAAGGGAAGCGTAAAATCTTGTAGCTTATCAGCAGAATCCAAGCAACTGAGAACATGCCTCTCAAACCCATCTCAAATATTCTAAAACCTCGAATCGCTCCATTTATCACTGCGCCAAATAAAACACGTCACGGTAATTGACATGCCACAGAAAATCATCGGTCCTCAGAAAAACTAATAAGGTCCACCCAGTGACAGTTGACAAATTCGTTAATTTCACCCTTATCCCTTATTCACTATTCCATGCCGATAACGCGCTCTGGAAGCTAAAATATACTTTCTATTTAGATGAATAATTTCGACAATGTCAAATCAGTGGCAGTGGCTTGCACTTGTAACGCTCGAAGTTTTTGAACGACTAAAAAATCGAGTTCGAGCCATCGACCTACAAACTATATCAATACTTAACTAAATGGCATGTTGTCGATGAGTCTTGAAAACTCATCGTGAGTCTACACAATATGTCCGTCAAAATCGTTGGCAGGGCTATTTAGGGGCCTACGGAAAAAGAAAATCGAAGTTTTGATTTCATTGTCGTGCAATTCAAACTCTTATGTCGCTTCAGAATCACGAAACAAATCAGGCACATCAATTTAAGAGTAAAGACCCTAATATCTATTCGTGTGTACGTGTCACTACATATTATTTTCATCGTTAATTGGTTAAATTTTTTGCTCTTTTCAAAATGCAGCCCAGTGAGTGGCAAAAATAATAAATACCATGACTCATGCATATCTGAATTAATTAGCTGAACGTAACTCGCCGCGTTATTTCCGTGTCTTGTCACTGTGAATAAGGGCCCTGGGCTCTGTACAACCCCAACCCCCACATGGGAAAATAAAGGAATGCTTTTGGCAGGAGCTTCACGGTTTCTGTGCGATTGATGATTATGTTTTATGAGATTTGGGTCGCTTGTTTCGGACTTGAATTAGGTAGAGATAAGTACTAGGTATTGTTATGTAATTTTTAGCCTTTTTAAGCTAAATGAGCCAAAGAAGCTGAAGGAATCGAACTTTTGAATTGAAATCACGTCTTGTCCGTGCGAATCCGTTTGTTCATCGTCAGAATCGTACCTTTTGCGTAACTGAGATTGCTCAGCTGTAAATAGTTGAGCAACAGGGCTTTCCTTTTGTCCAACTAATTTCGTTCCCCGTTGCTCAACGCAATAATGTACCTATTTGATTTTTTTTATTGTTTTCCTACAGCACTCTTGCTGCGTTTTGTTGTCAGATAAACGGGAAAAAGCTGTATAGACTCAATTAAAACACCAGTGAAGTCCGTTAGAATATTTTGAATGCATTTTGTCAGTCGCAAGCATTTATTTTGCATGTTGACGCCAAATATGCAGGAATGTGCTGGCAACTCCAACAATGTCATCAAAAGCTGCGTTAGATATTGATTTTACAAAATGCTTGTGGTTATAAAGTTAGGTATGTATGGACTCTTCTCTGTACTGGTCAGCAACGTTATATTGTTTGTCCTAAAAGGTCACTTTTAGACACTTCCAAAAGCTTTTAAAATAAGTCACAAGAGAATACAGTGATCATTTCGACGCATCATTTAGAGGCTCCGTTCCTACCATATAAGAATTCTAGTTTTTGGTTATTATAGTTTTCACTATGAGTAATTTTTATCTCCAAAAAAATCGGCTTAGACGGGACTCGAACCTGCGTCCTCCCCAGAACACGGGTTCGAAGCCCGTCGAAGTCGAATTTTTTTGGGATATTATTTGATTTCATAAAAGTATTGAGTATTGTTACATATTTTGGTAGAGAACATGTTAGGAAGTGGTAATCAAGTGATGGTCATGGGCATGGCCATGTGTTACCTTCCCTTACAATTCAATCGTCACACCAAAGTAAACCAAAAGTCTTAGCTGAGCTCCCGTAAGCAACACTAAAACCCCGTACAGTTAAGAAATTTTGTCACCTAGTACGAGACACTGTAAACTAAATCGAAGGTCCTACACTACCGTAAGCTCCCATGCCCATAAGTTAATCATTTGGATACTCAGTACAAGACACTGATAACTAAATTGAGGTCTCAAAGCCCGTAAGCAACCATCCCCCGTAAAGCAAAAAAATACTGACACAAGACATAGTAAATTAAACCGAAGATCTTAGCTCTCATAAGAGACACTCTCCGTAAAGTTAAGAAATTTTATCACCTAGTACAAAAAACTGTAAACTAAATAGAGGGTCCTAAGCTACCGTAACCTACCATCCCCGTAAAGTAGAGGGCGGTCAAGAATGCAGCAGATTGCCGGATTGCGAGCGGAATGTGCGACTCACTTCACTTATTGCTAGTCTCCAAAGGGGAATGCGACGATTTTTGCCGGAACTATTCTGTTTATTGCAAGTGTGGTTGGTTACAATGTTTTGTTTTGTTGTGTCACTTGTAGGTAGAAGTTTTGAGAGTTTAAACGAGGAATTAACCTACCGGCCACGATGTTTCATCAAGTGCGTACATTATCGAACTTGCTTTCATTCTAAGCCCGCACAGACCGTACGCAAATGAAGTTATTTATATTATTTTGACAGAAACACGATTTTGACTCTAGTGGCGTTTTCTGAAGGCAGTTGCAGGCAAGGATTGCATATTTAACAGCTGTTTAAAATCTGATCTCGCTGCTTATCTAAATGCTACCAATATGAGGAGTTTTTGGGAAGTAAAGGTGTAAAAACTGTCGAGATGGCGCTTAAAGAAAATACAAGAATGTCGACAATGGATCTGTGTTATTACTATAAAAAGTAGCGAAACGACTTAATAAACGATTATTGAATTGTATCAGTGTTTGAATATACAAAAGGAAATACAGTAGTAAGTTTATGCTCAAGTGAAATCAGTATAGACACCCTACAAGGCAGTTAAGCGACGGAATCCGGTAGTCACAGTTCTTATTGCGCCGGGACAATGATGCGCCGGTATTTACGGACAGGTCCTTTGTCTGAATCTGGCAACGACTGATTCCGGACTTATTTCTTCGGGTTTTGGGGATATTACTTCCAATGATTTACTGGGAAGTAGAGTATATTTGTGAATTTCATCACGCACTTAAAGGCGACGTACGCGCTTCAATGAAGCGTTTTCTAAAAAAGGAAAAACTCTTAGAATCTACTTTCTCTTTCTCTTACTAATACTTTAAAACTTATTTATTTGATTTAGGTCTATGACGTTTTGCTTTGACAGTTACTTTTTGAAAAGCGCCTCTTTTCAATCTAGGTGAACTAGTTTTTGACATTCTTATTGTCTCTAAAAAGCCTCAGAAATATTTGCAAAAGATTGGGGCTCTTGAGAGCTTTTGAAATCGCTACTGACTCTGCCTACAACACGGCATATCAATATAATTAACCATATTTATGACGAAACAAATAAATGGGCTTATCTTTTGTTTCAGCCACACTGAGTTTTAAAGAAACTTAATCTTTTATCACACGGTATTAACCATGCTCTACGGTTTTAACTTTGCTCAATGCTAAACCTCCTTTATTAGTTCCAACCAACCCATTATAAATTGACCAAAAGAGCCCAACGTGTGGTAGCGGCTTTACTTCTTATTGCCAATCACAATTTCATAATATCAATACGTATTCCAATATTCTTCAAACCATTAATCAAAGAATTAAATTCAAATTCGTATCACCAAAATGAACATTTGATATCCAAGATATAGCAATATGACACCCCATAATACAAATCCATATTACATCGTGCAATATAAAGTGGATACGACAAATAAATTGTCAGGAGACAATACCACAGACAATAGAGCAAGGGTTGGGCATCGATTTGTGGGATTATTGGAAAGAGTACCTATTATAGTTGACGACTGCAATACTACTCAAGTTAGGTCAAGTATCCTACGGTTTAATCGGTTAACCATGTAATATATAGAAACGTTTATTTGTAACTCAAACACATACAATTTAAGATAAAAGGAACTAAAACTAATACAGTTTGTTAGAGTTACAAAACGGTCCCAGTCTCAGCATGAGTTGGTTGTAATTGCGTACAACCAACGCTGGTCTTCCGAATTGTCATGTCGTAACTTGTGACATCTCAGTAGACCAAGGGCCGGTCGCAGATTTTCGAATAAATCCGAAATAAAAAGGTGTTAAAGTTGTTATAAATTAAAGGGTGGTCTCGTAGTTTTCAATGAAAATTTGACAGACTTGGTCCCTTGCGACGAATACTCAGCGTTTGAGTATTCGGCGGTTCATATTTTAAACCAACCTATTAGTCTTAGAATCGGAAAAGCATTTATTTAGTTATGATATATGCAGCACCAAAGGTAGTTATATATTTTTTTATTGATTGTGTGTATGCTTTCATTTATAATAAAAAAGTAGCAAGTTATATTTCATACTTTTTTCCTTTAGTTAATTTAACATAAAACGAAGATTGAGTAACGTCGTGCAAAAAGACTTCTCGACAGTAGTTAGTCATTATCTACCCCGAATGACCTAGCTGCTCTCGAAGTTAAACGAATCTTAGGTTCAGAATATAAAATCGTATACGAATCGTGTCGCAAGTTATGAACAGATCTACTAATAGGATAATAATCGTTATTACGATGATATAAATCTAATATGACAACAGGAGGGTTGGTACGTGTTAGGATGAGCCTCTAATGGCTTTGCATATTACCAAGACATTATATCTAACTATCTACCGAGTTAGCCATAGTGATTTGAAATTGTACACTACGCCAAATTTTTTGGGGATTACTTACAGAACTGTTTTTTAACCGACTATAAAAAAAGGAGGAGGTTCTCAATTTGTCTGTTTTTTTTGATAACTCAGAACTTTTGACTGGGTTGTCCGATTTGCATGATTTATATGAAAGCTAGTGTTTCCCGTGTGGTCTCATTTTAATTTTGTTCAGTTCTGACAATGGGATCCATGAAAATTCATAAAAACTGTAAAAATTGAAGTCGGTTTATAGTTTTTTAAAACAAAATTAATATTTTAATTCCTCCTTCGCAAGCAGAAAACTAGCTTCTATATGCGAGGACACATAAACGGTTATGTATGAGTTATAGTAAGTAATTTTATTTACATGTAGTACAATTGTATGTTCTCCGAATACAACAAAACAAATCCAAACATGCAAAGATTCGACTTATTTATTCCAAAATATAGTCATTTTGCTAATTTAAGGTTGGCAGGTTTAACTTACTTAGAAGGTGACCACTTTTTAAAAAATTCAAGAATTTTATTAAGCTATTGCATAGCTTCTATCGCGGGCCTAGAGCGCGGGGACCGAATCCAGAAATTCCGTAACGAAAAAACCTTGACGTTTGTCTCTTTAGTTCAGCAACTCGCCTCTAGATGGCATTGCAATAGCTTTACCGCGGCAGTCCCCGAGTGCCACACGTCTTTTTTATTTATTTATTACATGGAAAACCAGATGCTTTTATATACAGAGTTACACATTGATAAATACCAGTAAGCTTATCGAAGGTTTTCACGGGTAGTTATCAGGATAGTGCAACAAATTAAGACTATGAACAATGTGACTAATCTACACGTATGTATCACCTATAGATAGTGTTTTTGAGTTACAGTACAATATTTTAAACTAAGCAATTTTAATCATCGTTATCGTCATTGACGCCAAAAAATCCTCCACCAAGCCGCCGCCGCCTGGCCGCGGAGGAATTTATATTGTAACAATATATTTATATTGTACCGCTATAAACTGCTCGCAACACGTCCGGCTAACACTGTGCTTAGATTAGATGTACACTGAGTCCATGTTTATGCATGCGTAGGTAAGGTTCGACTTGGACACAACACGGCGCGGTCTCACTGCGGTAAGGGCATATCTAACGATTTAAATCTATGGTTACATAGTCAATTATTGTAACAGAAGGTTATAGAAAATATCCATATGGCCAATAAAAAGAAAAGAACCAACGCCAACCAATTCAATGTTATTTTATCAAATGCAGTCACATTTGAACCTATTATTTTAGCACTTCAACTGCACCGGTTATTTTAAACCAAACTAGACACAACTGCTGCTGAAAACACATTGAACTTTCAACCTTAAGTATAATGATTTAAGGATTAATGTGAAAATGGGTTTCTTGAAGTGTGCAGTTTGCTAAAACACTTGGACAGTTGGTGCTAGAGTCGCACCGACGAATCAAAACACTCCAATACTGCGCGAACGAACGGTGGCCAATCAAAACAGTGTAATTTGATTATAGAATATGCGGTTTGTTTTGAAAATGGAACGGGTGTGCGTTTGGATAACACTGTGTATTCTACTCGTAAGAGGAGTTGAGTGGATCGTATGGAGTCTGGAAAAATAGAAATCAATTCTGTCATCCTGTTCAGTTTTCAGTCTTTTGCAAAAAAAAAAATTCTCTTTTTCTATATTATGGACCATTTTGCAAATTTATTACATTAATGATATGCTTAGATACAGGTCCATCTAAAATGTTTGTTATCTCTTCACGCCAACAAAGCTACTCAACAGATCGGACCTTTGCATACAGATACTTTGCCTGAAAAAACAAAGGCTTAGCTTATTATGCCATTAATCAGTTCCCATTGAACATAAATTACTTTTAAATATTAGTTTTTAATAATTAGTTTTAATAGAAACAACCTCACTCCCCATGGTAGGTACTACTTAGTAATAAATAAATATTTAGGGTCTTATATTCCGCTTATGACGTCATGGGACACCGCACCTACACCATCCCTCTCATTAAATAAGCGATGGCACAGCCCAGTATGAGAATGACAAATAAAGGTACAACTTCATCAGTTTAAACCTTTTTTTTTTTTTTTGATAAACATCTTCTGCCGACGGCTTCGCAAGTATTTTTTCATAATGACAGTACCCTACATGTGTAAATCTAAGTCTAGAACTATATAAAAAAAACAGTGTGACCAATTATGAGGTTTTGGCGTGTAGGAGTAACGAACATTTCAACTATCGCATTTATAATTTAAGTCTGATGATAACTAGTTACCAATAAAGATAAACCAATGAAAGAATGAGATAACATACAGTATAAAATCTTAATAAAAAAAACCTACAATAGGCGGCCTTTATTGCTCAAAACAATTACTTTTATTACAATTACTAAAAAAATCAACGATTTACATAAGAATTGATCAATTTGGGCAACTGATTTATAGACAATAGAAATATTTGCTTTGCGAAAACTCTTTTAAAGCGTAAAGTTTAACGTAAACTCTTTTAAGGCCACACTCACATCAAGGCAATTTACAATTAAATTTATTGTTTAAATAATGACATCCTGTTGATGCGCACGCTTGGCACGTGCCCCACCAACTCTCAAAGACCCATCACATAATCCGTATTATTAAAAATTGGAGGTACACAGCACAGGCCAACGATTTTACTTCATTCCGAATCATTTTGAGCCCTATTCTTTGGGCATAGAGTAGTCATTGGTATAATTAAAGTTAATTTTGAAGTATTTAGGGATGCATCCAGATACTTGATGAATGAGTTTTTTTAGAAACAGTTGGTTTCCGATGAGTGGTTTCGAATATGCCGGTACCTAGTTAATTATAATGAGATTAGTCAATATGTTACGTATTTTATATTATTGTTAAATAAATTTACGGGTTCAAGGAAGTATAACTGCGGGCGATAAGCACTGTTTTTTTCAGTTTGTTTAGTATATTTTTATCAAGTAACTAGCTTTGGACTGCGGCTACACACGCACTATTCAAGAAACCTATGTTCGTCCTGGGGTACAATTTACCTCCCTGCTAAATTTCATCAAGATTCGTTCAGCTGGGAACGGGATAAAAAACCTATGTCCGTCTCCTGGTTTTAAGCTACCTGCCCACTAATTTTCAGCTAAATCCGTTCAGCCGTTCTTGAGCTATAAATGGTGTAACTAACACGACTTTCTTTCATACAAATCTGACACTAACATATTTATATTTCTCTTTCCTTTAGAAAAATCACCAATCTCAATCCAATTTTCAAGCAAAAGTAGGTTCGGATAACTTAGGTTGGGAATAAAGACTTATTGAAATTTTGGTCACCTTGCCTTGTGAGGATATATCACTTGCTTGTGACAGCCACGTTGAAGATTTTGTGACTACTAGATTAAAATAAGCTAGTTTAATAACATTTCCAGAAAGCTCTATTTAGTAACACTAACCAACCATAACTTACACTAAAATAATTTCGAGAAAATAAGCTCTAGTAGATACGTAAACCAAATAATATAGAACTCCTTTTAGTTTGGTACCTACGAGCCTAGCAAAAGAAGAAGTCAATTATAAAAAAAAATCCACTCGAAACAACAAACGATCGAGGGTAGCCCTATGAACTGGAAACTAATAATAACCTTTTGTCGGAAACATAACTGGTCATTCCAATTCCAACCCCTAGCCAATTTGAATAACCGTCATGATGAATATCAGCGAATCAGCTGACGAAATCACTGGTCTCCAGGGTTTTAGCCATTCGGGAGCACTCGGGAGTCATCGGAGCCATTCGGGGGCGTTCGGCGACGTTCGCGGGGGTCCCGGGTAATCGTGATAATGTGTTTATTGAATTAGTAGGCGCGTGCGACTGCCACGCGTCAGCCACTTCCAGAGGTAGGCTCGTTATGAGGGTGATAGATGGATCATCACTGATTTTTTAGTGGTGTGTGGTTTTGATTCCATTAGAATATTGGAATTTGAGATTTTGGTGTTGGTATCACTTGGGGTGCAGTTTTTCAATTGAAAAGCTTATGATAGGTACGTGTAGGTAGAATATTACAAAATAAACATCGCAGAGACAGATAAGGGCACAGAATATGAAACCACTAAAGTTTTGAATTACCATTTCAACTATAAAAACAAAGAAAGTCTAAGGCCCGTATTATGAAAGCTTGCTCAGTCTTCAATCGCTGCTTGAATAACGCTTTTCTATAGCATAAACGTCTCTTAAGCATAGTTCTATGTGTAAGTAAGCTTTCATAATACAGGCCTAAGTATCTCACGAGACACTCCGTTAGTGATAAAAATACGTTCATTTCGTGCAGTATTTAAGCATAGCAATTGGATAAAGAACATCAGATAAAGCTGAAAACTATCTAAAATCTATAATCCAAGAAAATCTCAAAGTAACAAAGCTAAAATAGCAACACCAAGTAACTCAACAGAAATAAAACTACGGAGCAAACAATGCAGGTGTCGAATTACAGGCAACGAAACGTGGGGCCAAAGAGGGCTGTGGACATTAATTTAATTATCCCTCTCTCTTGGGACAGTCTAATATTGTATGGGAGCGAAACAGACAACTGCGTGGCATACGAAATCAACTGTCATTTTTTCGCGTGAGAAAAAAATCTCATATCTGATTTTTTCCTCGGGTATCCCCAGAAGAGATCAGGTTGCGTGGATAAAAATAATATAAATCTGGATTGTGATGCTGCTTGACGCTTCTGTTTAGGTTTTACGTGCTACGTGGAGGAACTTTTAAGAGAGGTGTGAATGAAAATTCGGTTGAACTGTTCAAAGATAATGTACCTACCTAAACCAATTGAGGTAATACAAGGTACAAAAGTGCATAGGTAACTTAGAATATATCAACATATAAGATGTATTTAGTTACGCAAAATAGAAAAAGACAAGACAACTACCTAGAATCAAAGATCAAGATAGAAACCTTCAACTCTAAATTAAAATTAAACATTATCTTACCGATTATAAACAAGAAATTGAAGTCATATATTTCTTAACAATAAATGAAAATAAACCAAACGTAACATTTAATACCACATAACTTTAATAAACTATTCTTAACGCCGAAGAAAGCGCCACTAAAATCGAAGAATTCCAAGCTCTCTAGAGTCCTTAATTAAACTCGAGGCACGTAGAACTCCTTGATTCAGTCCCGAGGGAGAGGCCGACCCCTTCCACTGTCCTTTGCACCCCTCCCACCCCTTCCTTATGGACCGCTTAGATTTCCACCCCCTTTAGGTTATGTGGACGGAATACGCCAAGTCTGGAATCTTGTACGAAGAATTGCTTTCGAGGGATTGGACAGTTAGTTTTATAGCTGATGTTTTTGTTGGGTTTCGAGGTTTTGTATTTTTATCTGAGAATCGAGGGTCTTTGAACGTTTGGAGCAAAACCAGTAAAATAATACTTGAAGGAAAATAAATCATAAATAAATCAGTTACCAAATAAATAGAGTTATGAATGAACCCTCATTGTACGTGTACAACATCTATAGCACACGAAGATCTTGTTTGTTTCAACCATTTTTTGTGCTTAAATTATAAAATGGAAAAATACAGCAACGCTTCCGTATATTGCGCTCCCCAACACTTTGGCCGATCCCCAAGTAAATTATAAAGTGCTCAAGCCAAAAAGAAATCCAAGATTTCCTTCTAATTTGCATTTTGCTGCAATTTTCTCCGGAATGGCGTCTTCTAGATCCAATTATACAATATCCAGCAAGCGTGGCAAGCCTCTTTGAATTCACTCTGTAAGCAGGTTACCGGAGCTTGCAAACAAACCTGCTTGTCAAACATTAAGTAACCATATTTTCCTTTTACGTCCTTCATACATTTTGAGGGTTCTTTGTTATGATCGATGGCCATAAAGAAGAGTTAGCTTGTAAGAGCAGAAAATCTCAATAAATATCAGTTATCTCTGTAAATGTGGTCTTTGCTCAACTCTCGAAATGTCTCTGCTATTTTAAGCAGAAAAGGCTTTAAAAAGTAATCAGAGGGTCTGTGAAAAGTCAAAAAACATTTGGCGGAGGCAAAGCAATTCTCAAGTGTTTTATACTTTTTAATTTTGTTCCAGCTTCAGGAGAATCTTTTTGAGATCGTTTTCTTTTAATTTTGGGGAAATTGACGTGATAATGAAGCCTCTGTAGGTTTTTTTGAAAAAGATGCCTTCAAAGTTTAGTCCCTTTCTGCTAATTTCTGTCAAAATCTACTTACAATCATGCTTAATTTACCTCCCTGATATTTTTAATTGCTATCTCAATGCGAACTAATTTTCCAAATGCTTTTTAAATTCTTCACCGGCGGCGGTTGGCGGTGGAAACAAACAAAAAGAAACCGAAATACAGCCCGTTGTAATTATTCCGAGAGCTAATGTGCCACTTGTTTATTCCCTGACTAATTAAGAGAAGGAAGAGTTTTAAAAAATTGTTCTAACCGACGCATTTGAGTGAATCAAACATTCATGAGATGAGATAAAGAGCGTCTCCCTAATTGCATTTTTATTATTTTTTCGAATTCTTACTTTATTCATCTCGGTAAGTGAAAAATTCTTCTTGCTTTTTACGGAAATCTAAATGTTATTTGTTATACATATTTGTTGAAGTACCGCAAGGCTCCTTTTTGGGACATGCTCTCTACCTTATACATATGTATCTACAGTAAATGCTATTAGACGTATATGAATAATGCAAATTGCCAACTTGCGTTAATTACTACACTAGTTAGCTGTAACTACTAAGTCGAAAATTACTGTGCCAACAACAGGTAGAGAAGTTCAGGGGTGCTCAACTTCCGGGCTCAATTAGCGAATTAAACCGGTTTCAGAGGTGACAAATCGCGATCCCGCGGTCCCACGTCTTGACGTTGACTAATCGCACCGTTTAATTTAGCTGGCGTAATTATAAATAAAATTTAGACGATAAATTGTGTAGGGTACATTAATCAAGAAGTTGGGACACTGATTAAAATGCCGTTCGCACAACTATTCGAGTTGATATCGTTAATAATTTACACGTGGGGTTGGATTGGGGTGGATCAGGTGTGCGGTTACCTAATCTATTTGTGTCAGGATGCAACTACCTAATCGGTTTGTGTTATGTACCTACATTACATAAGTGCCTGTACATGTAGGGATGTAATACAAACAGGAGGCTTTAGGTACAAAATATTTTTTTGATAAAGTTTGGAACACAATATAACACGGTCTCAGCTTAAAATTTGATCGGTTTTAGATTATTGTAAACAAGTGTCGCTTATGCAATCAATGGTGTTTTACTTTTTTCTTTAAAATTGTTGTAAAAAGTCGGCAAATGCAACATTACCTAACCTACACACTGAGTTCCATTTCAATATTAAAGAAACATGAAGAAACAAAATTTGAAATCACCCCAGCAATTTCCGTGAAAATTTATTCATCACCTTCAAACCACCCTACCAGCATGTGCTCTATAACTAACTAAGTCCGCTCTCTTTTACACTCATTTCCAAATCACTTTCCGTCCTTTTCCCACTCACTGTCAAAGCAATGAAAACGACGAATCTATGCGCCTGAATCACAGACGATGCCCCCCACCCTTATCTTAAATGAACTGGGGAGCGAGTTGGTACGTACCTACTACGTTAGGTAGGTGAGGATAGTAAGGGTGTTGAAACGTCTTATATAGAAGAAGGTAGGAAATGGGAATGTTTGTTAAAGTGGAGCTATATTTTTGGGATTGAGAGAACACATTGTGACCAGCTTGGAATTAATAATCGACCTTTAGCATTTATTTTCTAATTATTGTACCTATTATGTTTTTAAAAACAAAGATGATAAATTGTAATCATCAATTTTTCATCTGACATGGTGTCTGTCTCTATCTATGTACATTATCTGCAATTAATGAATTCGATTTGATTTACAAATGCTAGACGAAGATACAAGGATTTATCTTTTCTAATGCATTAATAAAATGACTATATTATTATACAATAATGAGTTTGCCGCATGCTGCAATTCAGTCACGACGGGATAATATAACTGAAAAACCAAAGAAGGAAAACAGAGAACGATAAGATTTTAATCAATTTCCGGCTGGTGACCGCAAGCCTACGATAATTTAAACAAAAACAAGGCAAATATAGTTTGCAATTATTTTGGCACACAGGATTTTACCCTTTAAACTGAACGTTAAAAGAAATACTTGTCTAAGTATACGCTTAAGTAATGTTTAAAAACAAATTAAATTTGAAGGTTTAAATATAACAAACTCTATATGAATATGAACGAATTCCGACATATCAAGTTTATGAGACCAGCTAAAACAAAAGAAAAACCTAAGGGTCATACAAGTTAAAGAAAAGAGTCACTTTTCCATTGTGTAGACAACAAAACGTTTGAAACAACGATAGTGTGGCATAGCAGTTCAAGCTAAGTGTTACAGAGACAACACGCAAACCGCAACATCTTGTATTCATGAGCAGTTTGAAGACACTGACATACGGACAGAGAAGAGGCCACGCGATGTTATAGATGCATTATGTTCATGAACAAAAATTTTATAAGCCTAGTTATCAAATAATAGGTAGACAGACGGCTGTAAGTCTTTTGTAGACATGTGTAATAAAGAATATCATGACATACATTTTAGTAGAATAAAATAATTGTGGGTAAGTATTGAATTATTTCCCAAACTAAGAGCTTAGAGATGAAATTATTTTTTAAATGCCTAGACATAGTAAAGTACGTATAGAAGACAACGCTCATTGAATACAACCCATTTACAGCTGATCTATTTATTATTTTCCTTTTTTATATGTAAGTACATAAATTCCTAAGTTACTTGTTTTTTTTTCTGTCTTGTCTGTATTGTGGCTTTAAATTGTAATTTAAGCAGCATTTTATTGTATAATTGACGTCTCCAAGTGTGCCTTGTTGCCTTGTGGTCCTACGGCGAATACATGAGTATGAGTATGAATAAATATTGTGCTCATAAAACGTTCCGAGCAAAGAATTAAACGCGGTAAAGTATGTTATAAAGATTGTATAATATTTAATGATTGTTCATTTGAAAACACAGTGTGTATCGGTAACGCAATACCCCAAAACAACCGCGACCACCCCAAAACCCCATCATCAGAAAACCAAGGTGTTAATATACATTAATTATGAGGCCCTAAAGATGTTTTGACATTGTTACTTGAGTTATGGAAAGTAAATGGACTCAGAAGTTTCCAGACTGAAGTTAAAGTGGCAATTTGAGGATGTAATCGAGACGCGAAGTTGGAGTTTGACATTACCATGCTTGTTTTATTCTTCAAGGGAAAGTTTTCCCATTATTCTGGGGTACGTTTTATTTTTGGAAAATGAATATTTCTGAAGCTTTCAAATTTTCACAACAATTTTTGACCTATATTTTATAATTTAGAGCTATGTTGGAATTGGAAACGCTATTTTTGATCCAGATCTTGATTTATCTGGCTAGCGCGAGTAGTGCTTATGTGTAGGTATTTTTTAAGAATCAAAAAAATTATTTGATAGATTTCTGACTTCAGAGTTCCCGGAAATGTCTTGGAACTCCAAAATCATACATCGACAACGACATATCGCAATTAAACGTGACCTAAGAAAAGAGACGTGCATGTAAACTATGACTTACCAGTATGAATATATGTGTGCTTCTTCATATCCGATTTCTGGTGGAAACGCTTCCCGCAGTACTGGCAAGGGTATGGCCTGGTGTCGGAGTGGATGAGCAGGTGTGTGGAAAGTGTGCTGGAGCGCTTGAACGTCTTTCCACATTGCTTGCACTCGAACACTTTCTCCACGCTGTGCACGGCCCTGGGAGCAGGGGTGGTGTGATGTTACAAGGTATTTGCTACCAGTGAAAGATTATGTATTACGCAACAGTTTAAGCAGTACCCACTGAAAGACACAGAGGCAAAACATTAAATAATGTCAAAGAAAATAACATAATTTATGGGTATAAGAATGAAAAATATTTAGTAACAATTCCGCGAAAAAACCTTCTGCGAGAAAATCTAACAAATTATACAAAATTATACATTTATACAAAATGAAAGAACATTTATCAAAGCAAGTCGTCAACTAGTTTCGTCTGTCCACGAGACATCATCAGGACACCACACCACTCGATCTTGACACTGAGAGCGCCAAACAACAACGGCAGAGTCCCACCAGAGATGTTGCCACTTCGAGCTCCGCGTGCCAAGTCCTCGAAGTGGCAACATCTCTGGTGGGACTCTGCCGTTGTTGTTTGGCGCGCAATTAGCACCTATTCGAATTCAAAGTTGTGAGTCCGTCAAATGGTTTGCATAGGTGTACAAAAAATTTAAGTAGCAGATGCATGCTCACCTATGCTGGCTAAGGCTAATCTCATGTCCGAAAGTCTTGCTGCACAGTTCACAAGCGAAGGGCCTCTTGCCATTATGCGACCTCCGTGCATGCACCTCCAATCCATGAGGAGTGCTGAACATTTTCTCACACTTTACACAGGAGTACACGTCTCCAATGGGCAATGGTCTGGACAATGGCCCTGGAGCGCCGAGAACTCTGCGCATCAACTCTGGACCTGCCGCTTGCACAGCATGGAGGTAGAAGTTACTATATCCACCCCAACCAGGTAGCCCCAAGCTGCCAGCATCTCGCAAAAACTCCGCAAATGGTAGTGGAGGGTATAAGAATGGTCTTTGGGGCTGGATTCGCGGAGCGTCAGGTCGGAGCAAAGCGCTGACGGAAAATGCTTCGGATCTTTTTGGAGGGGACGTGGAATCTGGTGGTCTTCGGGGCGATGATGGAGGGGAATCCACTTCGAGTTCAGGAGAACTGGAGTGGACTGATCTTGGGGATTGAGGGGAAGGATTCCAGCATGGGCTGCCGCATCGGGACGCTGGAGAGACTCTCTCTGCTCTGGTTTCATGGTGTTCTTCTTCTTCTTCGTCTGTCTTATCGCCAACTAAGCGGTTGATGCCGAATTTGATTTCATCTGCAAAAAAAATCCTTGTATCAATAATTTTCCGTAATGACATTGATTCTCTGAATAAACTCTCCACGGGTGACCTCAAATAAATTACGTTCTTTTGTCAATGCTTATTTTGGAATATCGCCAATATTTGAATAACATCATCAACAAAACTCCCCTCAAAGTTATTCAAACATTTACCGAATCTATTGTGCTGGGCAAAGCTGCCACAATAGACCCCATGGCCGTATTCAAAGGGACAGAGCACAGGTGCCGCACTTGTCGCTCTGCATGAAATGGGCCATATCATGTCGCTGCAACAAATTGACTTTCATCTCAACCCTCCGGGCCAACCCTCGTAATTAACACGTTGGGTCGAACCGACCCCCAATCTTTTTTACAATTCTGTAATCCGCGGGCGCGACTAAACGCAACTAAAGCCCGTTGTTCAGTTTTGTTTAGTTTGGCGCGTGATGAATTTTATTGTTATTTTTGTATTTGATTTTTATTTGAAGTCCATTTATTGTTATCTTCAAACTCTATTAAACAGTTTTAACAAAACAGATCATTTAATCAAACCTTGAAAGTTTACTTAACTTAATATTTTGAGCAGTGGCACTAAAACAGGAAGACATACTATAAACAGGTTGGTATCGATCATTACATTTTTTTTTGTATTGTTTGTTCCGCCTTTTTTCCCTTCGATATGTATCGGTGATCGCTTTTTCAAGGTTAACCTTTTGCTCTATTTAGCTGTTTAATAATAATACATATACTTATACAATCAGTGAAATTGCCTCAGGTCATATTAATGTTTTACATTATACGTATAGGTTTTGATCTAAGTCTGCAAAAATCATAGTCATTCAAAGCAATAATAGAGCTACAGATGATGCAGCCAATCTGTCCCCCAAACTTCATACATCATCAAGGAACCATCAGCTGAAACTCACGTCCAAAACAAACATCGATCTCTTACAGACAAGTTCCACTAATGAAGAGCGACCCCTGTGTCTGAAAAGCAGCAGCTGGCGGCATTTGGAGCGGAACTGATCGGAACCAATCGGCTGTTTTCGCCAAAATTCGGCAATGACATCGTTATAGAATAGCCAACACTAACCGAGCTCAAATGTTTTCCACCCACGCGATCGAAACTGAAACTTAAAGCTGACCGACCACAGTTCAATTTTATCTGACGACTTAGTGATATCTGCTCTTGGTCCAACTCAACTTCTCCAGATTCTATAAAGCTTGAGTTAAGGTGGTAGAGTTCATTTTGAAGTGAGAGATTTTCGCTGTGACATTTCGGTCCCTCTACAGTGCGTACATTTCACGCCCGCTCTACAATGGGCAACGTTTAAGGGTTACTCTGGTACACTTGTTTGTTTGTCCCCTCGACACGGTTTTATTACCCCATAGTATTTATTACATATTAATGGTTATTTAGATTCATTGTTCTGTTCAGACAGTATGCTCGAATTTATGGCAGTGCGAAATATTGAATAGGGACAGAGGGGGTTTTATTGAGCTCCTATTTTAATTAGATGATTTTGATTTTTGAATTGAGAATTGTTTGGGAAAATGATTGTCATTGATGATGGCTGGATTTTAGTAGTATAATCAAACCGTGTGGCAAATAATTTAAAGATAATAAGTAATGTGTATATAAAGAGGTAGAATAATCATAAATAACATTATGTTGCAGTGCCCTATACTCCGATTCAAAATCCAAGATATTTTATGGCAACAAAGACATTCAATGTAATTAGCAAAACCTTATAACAATAAAAGAAAACAAGTTTATCACTAAAAAATAAAACAATTACTTCAACAACTCATAATCTCACATGCGCAGCGAAAAATGTTTAAATTTGAATATGAAAACGAAAGAGAGATAATTAAATGATGAATGAAAGCATTTACATCCTAATTTTTTTTCGAGCTTCTGTGCTTAGCTTAGAATGACCAATGTCATCAAATATTTTCCAACAGTATTCCTTAGGTTTACATCTTTGTATACAAAAAACATCCAGGTTTTTGAATCGGAGTATAGCAGGGTGCATGCTTGATACCTTAAGTCGTTTTAAGACTATTACACAGTATGTAGTAGTTTATATAGTAAAACATGTTACTAGTCTAAGTGCTTATTTTGTAAGTCTAAAGAAATAAACTATTTGATTCTGACTCTGACTCTATGTCCCGCAATAAAATATTTCAAATCTTGAAGTATTTATACCCTTTTCTAAATATAACTATATTATTATACCAAATTTATTGGAAAAGGAAATGCAAATCCTCAAATTGCGAGCATCTAATCAAACTTCTCAGTTCCCGATCAAATTACTGCGTTTTTCAGCAAATTAGATTACAAAACACACAGTCCGACGGAATTCCGTATTTTTCTTATCCAAACGCTGCATTAGCACCATGCGCACGAGATAGCTATTGTTTATGCCACCCAGAAGGCTCAGTCAGTCCAATAAACGAAAAAAAATCTAAATCTATCATATCGATCTCATCAACTGAGCTGTAAGTACTAAATATTTCCAAAAAAAATCGCACAAAAATGACAACAGTTGCAATTGAACGTGTTCAATAAATCTAAGATGAACTCGGTTTAAAATCGAGCTCAGCGCATTTCCCGACCTTAAGTTTATACGGTTCAAGCACTAAACTGAGTCCAAGAGCTACCACGTCTAATAGGTAAAAGCATTTGGACTCGATCAAGCTGAACTTAGTTTTGTTGATCTTATTTTGGCAGCAAACGGTGAAATTGGACCTGAATATCAAATTTTTTACGACAAATTAATAAGGTGTTCATTCTGGAATGACACTAGCACATTTGAGAAGGAGTTACAGATATATATACGAGAGATATATATGTATACTTACGATAACTAAAGATATATTTTTATTTATATTGCATAAAACATGGTGTAAAGGATTTCTGAATTTTGAGGTTATATTAAACTATCCTATAGCATGCCATAATTATGTTATGTCTAGGACTTAAAATTATAAATTCATTGATATCATAAAAATTACCAATTTTTTATTAATTTAATGATTATTTATCGGGTATTCAAAGATACGCGATAAATACCCGATAAATAAAATCATTAAACTATGTCAACAAATCGCGAACGTTTAATTTTTTTTTTTATTAAAAATAATCATAAACACTGTATATTAATTATAAGATATGACACCGTTTGTTTTGTGTACCTTCTGGTATGTTTTCCTCTATTGTGCTATTAACGTGCAGCCTAATGCAATTTTAATTATAAGGTGCGCCGCAAAGTGCCCGATGCATGGATTCTTGTTTTTCTGCTTTTAACAAATTAAAAAGTCGAGTGGACGTGAATGTGTACCGAAACTCAGTGGGTAATGTCCTTTAGTTTGCGAACACCCTGTGTTATTCAAATGTTTTAAGTTAAATGGTGTTTTTTTAAGGTTTCGTAATTTCTGAAGCCTGGAATAATGGAGGTTTTAGTGGTTTATGCGTACGTTGCATTGTATTGGCGATAATATTTTTATAAATAATATTTTTTTTTATTTTCGTATAACTAGACTAGAATTGTATCAGAAGTAACAAACTCTGTAACATTTCCTTGTTGTCGCTATAATGAAGGCTTTTATTTCGTGTAACACCTATAAAAAAATAGAATAAAACAATAGATATAATAATTATACCTAATTAAATATGGCTGTATTAAATCATGTCATTACATGTCAGTCATATGAATAAAATATAATTTGGTAAAAAGTTATTTACATTGATACAAATCAACACGAATAATAATAATAAAATACTTTGATAAATTATTCTTTTCAAACCCAAACATAAAAAAATACTTGATGTTTCCATCGACGTGACCCTGGCAAAGAAACTCTTATTTCAATATGTAGATAAAATTTTACTTCTTGGTAGGAACAAAATGGCTCTAGTCAAATTCGGTCAAATATTACAAAGTCACGATCAAATCATTAATAAAGATTTAAGAAATTTGTAATAAAATGATTAATCAAAATCATACGGGAGGCGTGACTAATAACTTCGACTTTTAATACACTGGGGTATTATTGACCCAGTGGTGGCGGTGCGTGGGGGTGAAACTTTTTAACACGTTTACGTAGGCTAAATAGCAATATTTAGTAGGTTATAATTGATTTTGTTTTAAAAAACTATAAATCGACTTCAATTATATAGTTTTTTCATGGATCCCAGTGTCAGAACTGGACCAAATTGGGAAACATGGAGTAAAGAACTGAACAAAATGGGACCACACGGGAAGCCCCTACCTTTCAAATAAAAAATTGATCATGAAAATCGGACCACCCAGTCAAAAGTAATGGGGTAAAAACATTAAAAAAAATACTGTCGAATTGAGAACTTTCTCTTGGTTTTGAATTCGGTTAAAAATAGTTTAGGATTCTGCAACGCATAATAATTATAACAGGTAGGTACCTGCATAGGTAGGTACCTAATGTTTGTTCAATACAAAATATAGTTTATGTTGTAATGTATTATTTCTAAGAAAATAAAAAAGGAACTTAATGAAAAATTATACCTGCATCCATTTGGCAGCCATCACTTGATATTGACCAAAATATTACGACCTAATCGCAACCTAAGTTGCTTAAATCAAAAATAATACACGTAATCAAACGTAATGCATTTTATCAATCGTAATAATATGATTTTAATCCCCATTATCAGAACAGATTAGTAAAATCTACGATTGTAAAAGACAAACTACTATCCAGTGATATTTGGGTTTTTATCGCGGTAGTTTTTATAACAAAAACACACACACGAGTTCCGTCTCTCTGATTGGTCGATAAATTCGAATCTTATTTGAACTTCACTCGCAAGATTCCAAATTCAAATACGTTTTTTATAGCTTAACCCTCGGTAATCTGTAATCGATTTATGATGCGGTAATCTTGGCGTGGATTAGGTTAATCAAAGTTGTTTTTGAAGGTTTTCGGGCTGATTTGCGTTGTTTTTTTTTTACCTGGCTTATTTTGTTATTTACGTAACTGTTAGTTGTAACTTTTGTAAGGGTTTATTTTTTGAAATATGTTTTCATACATATAATATATATATTTTTTAAGGATACAGAAGAACACGTCAGAAAACAAATAAACTGCTTAATTTGCTACTTACTAGGAAAATCATTTTAATATATCATCAAATTTTATGGCCCCGTCAAAATTTTTTGGACTTGGTAATTTTCAACCTAATCTCATATTATTTCGTCACTGGTATTAAACTTGTCATTCTTCCGATAAAAATGATAAATCTGGGCTGATTTGACAAGTTTCTTAAGATATCGTACATCAGAGAACGTCCCTTATTCACACTCCTCCACTCGTGACTTCAATGTTCAATATATTTTTTTGGCATTATCTGCTTTAAAAATATTTGCCTAAAAAAAATATGAGACCTATTTTGGGCTTTCGTTTAAGTTATTTTGAAAATAGCTTGAGGTTTGGTAGTGAGTGAACGAGTGTAATTAAAAAAAAACGTTCACTTTGTAATCTAGGCTGTTACTTAGATCCCCATTGGGTTTTGATAAAAAAAAAACCCTTAGACCTACAAAATATTTATTCATATATTTATTTATTCTGGGTCTTGGATGTTGCACTTTTCATCGTTAGATAAAAAAAAAACATATTCGAAGGTAGTAGGTATAGATCGGCATACAATTATTTATCGCTTTAAAAAAAACCATTTAAATGTTACAGGAACACCTAAATGGTACATTTTGTTAGTTAATCGTGAGATCATAAACTATAAAAAAAACTCTGATTTTCTTCTTGCATTTTGATCATGACGTTGAGGCAGTTTTGAGAAACGATAGTCTTTGATATCTTTGAGGGGATTATGCAAGTAAATAGAGTGGTTTCCTTTTTGATTATGATCGATAGTGTAAAATATCAAGTGCCTGTTATGTACCTACTGGATTTTAGCTTAGTCACTTCTAAGTAATTTTATAGCTAAGGAAAGTATCCATCAACGCGTTATCAATAATAAAAAAATATGTATCATGTGAAAAATATAAATCTGGTACTTAGTTATATACACGTTTCAATATTTTATTAATTTTGGGGTCATTTTTACAAAATTTTAGGCATTGAAGGGTCAAAAGTTTTTTTTCGGTTATTTTTGCAATATAGGTACCGACTGTGTGTGGGTGTGTAGATAACCCTATATTAATGTGTTTCCAATAATCAATGGTCATGGATTACCAATCAACTAATTAAAAAAAATTACTTATCGTTACATACAGTTTATTTTGATTGTTCTCATGAACCATAGTAGAAAATTATTACACAATAGTGAAATAATTTTCATAATTGGTATATAAATGAAGGAGAAAACTACGAACTTAATATAAAAAAAACTTATGGCTGTAGGTAGGCTGTAGGCTCTTATTTCCTCCTTTTGTGAATTTTAGAAGTCGGTTATTAAAATTAAAAATCTATGTAGGTTTAAACTTTTTAATCCATCTTATTTCTTAACACTAAAGTCATTCACTACTGGATATTATTTGATAGTGGTAACATTTGTAGCAAAAGACAAAAAATTAGTATAAAATCCGTTCTAAATGACTTAAACGTTTTCAACATTTTTCATTATTTCGTGTTCTAAAACGTCCAAAACCAAGGTAACTTAGGTTATCAAGCCATGACCCCCTATCTCGCTTTAATGTGTTCCGATTTCTCTCAATGTTACCATTTCCATGAATTATTTGCTGAAACAATAGCATGCTATGTTGACGTATATGTCCTCAAACAAACTAACACCTATTCCAACACAAATAAGATTCAAATTGTGACGAACCGCGGCCTCTTTGAGATTAAACTTGATAATTGCCAGTCAACAAACTTAGATTTGTAATTATAGAGGTTTATTCTTTGTTTTCTGTGCAATTGAGGTCACAGTCCGTTTTGGCTTTTATGTCGTTTACTTAGCCTTGTTGAACTGAGGACTCGTAAACTATGTGCTTATGTAGAGTCAAATATAGCCTTCAAATATGAGATTTTTATTCACAAACGGTTATGTTCACGTACACCTTTATTGTGATAATCGTCAAAAGGAAACAAAAATTGGGCAAAAATGCGTTTACCAGCATAAAAATAAGGCGCTACGATTTCAGCTCTACCAAATAAAATGGACCCTGCAATAGAGGTGCATAGCATTAAGGATCTTAAGGTTTTTTTAAGATAAATGTTCTTGGGTGCACATCGACTGTAAATAAAATGCCCAGACAGCAAAACCTCCTCAATTTAAAATAGTTTTGTGTGCTAGACCTAGGCTAAATCGCCAATAGTTGGTCGTCTAGTCGTAATATCATTATATTCAGAAGTTGGATATTATGACAACCAACCCAACTACAGCCTTCCCGCGAAAGATGTTTCTGTTGAGTCCTAGAGGTTTTGCTTCTTTGGAAAACGCTTCTGAAAATTATTCCTTGGTTATCGATATGTTTGATTTCCTTCATGGCAGAGCACCCGTCCCAGAAAGAGTACTGCATTGTCCAAAAATTATCTACAATCTAGAAAGTATATAAGTTCAACGTTCTATGGTGCTCCAAGCAATGCTGAATTATGTACAGTGTAATTTTTTTGGTTTTATAAATTGCCTGTCTACATTATGGTGTAATAATAATAATAATGCTGGACAATTCACACAGCATTGACTAGCCCCAAGCTAAGCAGAGCTTGTGTAATGTCACCCTGAAAGGGGTAACTATAATAACTATACAGAAAATCCTCAATGAAATGTTATATTTAGTTATTTTTTTTGTAATTTTGTTAGTTATATCAAAAAGTAACCTAGTAAGAGTCCTGAATTTTTTATTCCATTTAAATTAGGGTTGACACTAACAGCCCCTCGTCAGTAAAATTCAGAAATTCGGTCTAAATTCAATTGTTACGGCCGAAAGTCACGCAGGATCGTATGACCAGTCGTAGTTGGGTCGACTTGGCAAACACTAGTGAATAATAGGGTAAACAGTAGTGATGGTCGAGTCTGGGACGAGTTACAGAAAGTTTTCGGCGCTGAGTCGGCCAAGTTTTATTTTATATCAGTCCATCTATCGTCATAATTTCAACGCCTCCGTCTATTTTTTTCAAACTCGGGCCAATTCCATTCGTATAGAAGTGGGCTTGAAATATTTTGGATAAGGGTGTACAAGTTAAACAATTATAACTATGTCTTTTTTCGATCGGGGGTAGTCGCAACATCAACATTCAAAAATTCAGCTCTCTGTTTTTAATTCACTATTAAATAAATTATACCAATTAGTTACAACTTTTACATGTATTAAATCAATACATAGTTTACAATACCTGCCTGAGAGTGTTTTCACTGTAATCACACAAATCTAAAGACCACAATGTCACAGAAATCCTTGGAGGTTATGGCCAACTCAATGAAGCAAATGGAATCCTTGTTTATAAGGCAAATGGAAGATTTCAGCAGCAGAATTGAGCAAAGCAGTACACCAAGCAAGGCCACCACTTCAAGTCTTGCTACTGAGCTTGCTACATTCAGGACCTTCATCATGGCAGCTTTGAAGATCCTCCAGGACCAATTTCAGGCTCTTAGCCGTGAAGTTGACAGCCTTGAAATGAGAAGTAGGCGCAAGATGTTACTGCTGCATGGTGTTCCAGAGGCAAAGGGTGAGAAAACCAGTGACATAATTGTCCAGACCATTGTTCAGAAGCTGAAAGTAGTGGGATTCACCAACACTGCCATTAGTCGGTGTCATAGGATGGGCCGCCCTAACTCTGCAGATCGCCCTAGGCCCATTCTACTCAAACTGCGTGATTCTGAAGTCAAGAATGAGGTATGGTACGCTAAGACCGAACTAAAAGGCACTGGCATCACTTTGTCGGAATTCTTAACAAGGCCTCGACACGAAACATTCATGGCCGCAAGACAACGATTCGGCGTGGCGAAATGTTGGACTCAGGATGGCAGTATAGTCATTCTAGGTTCCGACGGTGTCCGCCACCGCGTAAGCCATCAACAAGACCTCGACAGAATTATTAGCCGGCTAGAGGAGCGCAGGCCGGCTTCGGTAGCCGTCAAGGAACCCGTGGCTGAGTCCTCGAGGAGTCGGCGTGCTCGTTAGATCTTACGTAGGTTATCATAACACTTTTTTTTTGCATTTCTAACACAACTAAAGTAGATAATGCTGATTACCCTCTGCAAATAATGTTCACAATTCTGTTTTGCTATAAATGACATTGACATATCCAATGACTTTCACGGTACTATCAATTTAAACTGTCAAAGTCAAACGCTGTTCACTCGGCTGATTTCTTCTGTCCAGAACTTAATGTTTTTCTGTTGCGTTTCACTTCTGTAACCTTTTGTTAGATTATGCAGATGGTATTAGTATTCATGCAAATCTTTTGTTTTCTAGCATATTTTTTATTTTTCTTAGTTGTTATTTACTGATCTGATACACAACCGGCAGGTGGAGTAAATTAGGTAGTGTAAAACTAAGTCTAAAAATAAAATTAGAGTAATAATTCTGTATAACTAGGTAGGTGCCTACCTGGGTACTTATTATTATTGTAGGTAGGTACTTATTAGTTATTATAAGTAAGTAAACAATAGGTATAGCTGGTAAATAATGCTGCATAACATCTTTGGTCAGACCAGTAACAGTGATGATGAATATGAATCGTTGTCTTCCTCTTCCTTCTCTAGTGATGATAGCTTTGTCAGTATTCCTTCTCTCTCCGAAAATCTTGCTGCTCAGTTTTCTGATGTACCGAAAAATTTTAATGTTGTCCATATCAATGCACAAAGTGTCCCGGACCATTATCCCGATATGCTGGCGTCGTTCGACCATAGATCCATTCATGCTATTCTTATTTCGGAATCGTTTCTCAAGCCCTGTCTACCTTCTACTTCTTTCTCTCTTCCTGGATTTCGCCTTATCCGTAACGACCGCGTTGGTGCGCGCTGTGGTGGGGTGGCCATATACTTACGGTCACACATTCCCTTTTCTATTATTAGCATGTCTATCCAGCCTCCTCCGCCCAATGCAGGGGAACATCTTTTTGTTGAGGTCACTCTCTCTCACACTAAAATCTTGCTTGGAGTTTTCTATTGTCCTTCCCTCCGGATCAACTATTTTTCCTCCTTTGAAAAACTTCTAGAGGATCTCGTTCCTAACTATAGTCAAACCATCATTATGGGTGACTTCAACACCTGTCTTCTCAAAAGAGATCATCGCACTGCAGCAATTGAGTCTATTGTTCGGTCTTGTAATCTGCATATCCTCCCCCTTGGAGCCACCCACCATTTTCCGAACTGTGCCCCATCCCTACTAGATTTAATTATAGTTTCTTCTCCTTTCTTTGCTGTTAGGCATGGCCAATTTTCCGCTGATAATTTCTCTTACCATGACTTAATCTTTTTATCATATAAAATCCGCCCCCCTAAGTCTAAGCCTAAAGTCATTCTACAAAGAAGTTTTGGTAACATTGACAGCGCTAAATTGTTAGTTGATGCTCGCGAACTGGATTGGTCGTCTGTCTACGATGCTGATACTTTGGACGATAAGGTAGCCACCTTCAATACTATAATTACTCATCTTTTTGATAGACATGCACCTTTTCGTCCTATCAAACTAAAACATCTTCCTGCACCTTGGCTGACAGATGACATTAAGTTGCTCATGCATCAAAAATCTTGTGCGAAAACTAGGTACAAGATTAATCCGAGTGAAAAAAATAAGACTGCCTATTTACAATTTCGCAATCGATGTAACAGAAGGTGCAGGGATGCTCAGCGTCGTTTCATTCACGAATCCGTTGCTGACGAGGATCCTGCCAAGGTCTGGAAATTCCTTAGAACACTGGGAGTCGGAAAGTCTAAACAGGACTCGATACCAGACAATTTAGATATAAATTCTTTAAACCGTCATTTTTCACCTGCTCCTACCATTTCAGACGCTGTCAAAAATAATACTCTCGGAAATATTTCGTCTACTATTACCCCTCACCACTCTCAATTCTCTTTTCAACCAGTAACCCCCGAAGATGTTAAGAAGAGTGTCCTATCCATTTCTTCAAAAGCGGTTGGGACTGATGGTATCAGTCTCAATATGCTTATTCCTATTTTGAACGTCATCCTTCCGATCCTCTGCCATATCCTTAATTATTCATTGGAGTATGGGGTCTTTCCATCTAGTTGGAAGGAAGCCCAGTTAATCCCTTTACCCAAGAAACCCAATCCCAAATCCTTTTCTGAATACCGCCCTATTTCTATTCTCCCCTTTCTGTCAAAAGTTCTGGAACGGCTTGTGCACAACCAGCTTAACTCTTTTCTCTCTCTGCACAACACTCTTAATCCTTTGCAATCGGGTTTCCGTAAAGGCCATAGTACTGTGACTGCCCTGGTCAAAATAGCTGACGACATTCGACTAGGAATGGATAGTCGACAACTTACTATTTTAACCTTGCTGGATTTTAGTAATGCCTTTAACACAGTAGACTTTGACATACTTCTAGCATTCCTTCGCACTCTTAACATATCCCAGGGGGTGATTGACTGGTTTTTCAGTTACCTGCATGGTCGCCGGCAGAGAGTCCGCCTCGGCGAGTCTGTCTCGTCATGGTGTGATACTTCTGTCGGTGTTCCGCAAGGTGGCGTCCTCTCACCTCTTCTCTTTGCTATATTTATTAATTCCATCTCTCAAAATTTAACTTCTTCTTATCATCTCTACGCGGATGATCTGCAGATATACACACAGGCACCGCTGAATCTTATTAGCAACGCAGTTGATATAACTAACTCTGACTTACGTCATATAACTGAGTGGAGTCGAGCTCATGGTTTAAAAATCAACCCTGCCAAAACTCAAACTATAATTATTGGTAGCGCGAAACTGATAGACAGACTGGACTGGCAGAAAGTGCCCCAAGTTCATTTTGATGGAATACCCATCCCGTATAGTTTGACCGTAAAGAACCTAGGGGTTATCTTTGACCGTAAACTTTCATGGTGGCCTCAACTTGAAGTCACCTGTAAGAAGCTCTATGGTTCAGCAGGTTCTCTTAGAAAGTTGCGGTACTTTCTGCCGACTGCTACCAAAATAACTTTAGCCCAATCTCTTCTTCTCCCCGTTCTGGACTATGCCGACGTCTGCTATTTAGACCTTTCTGAGGAGCAGTTGGACAAGCTTGAGCGTCTCCAAAACTTCTGCATTAGGTTCATATTTGGTTTACGTAAATATGACCACGTCTCTCCTTTTCGCACCATGCTCAAGTGGCTCCCCATCCGACTTCGACGGGACATGCATGTTCTCTCTCTTCTCTTCTCTATTCTCTTTAATCCTCTTTCCCCAGTGTATCTTAAAGAGCGGTTTGAGTTCCTACATTCTTCTAACTCTCATAATCTCAGGTCATCAGATAACTTACTCCTCAAGTTTCCCACGCATTCCCAATCCTTCTATGGCAATTCTTTTAGTGTACAGGCGGTTCGTCTTTGGAACAAACTGCCTGTCGATATCAGGCTTGCTCCTTCCATCTACTCCTTTAAATCCAAACTGAAGTCCTATTTCCTTTCTACAGCTGTTTAAGCTCATTAATTTCATCATCTTATTCTGGAACCTTAGATGTGATTGTAGCTCAATATTTTATTTTTAATAAGTGTATTTTGGACCTACTGTATTAGTTTATTATATTATTAGGTTATTTTGTATTGAATGTAATCAAGTATGTATAATATGAGTTCTGTTTTCACTAATGTACACTGTCGACCCTTTTTCTTCTTCTTATATCTTTTATTCTCATACCAAGGTTGCCTGGGAGAAATCGCTCTCAGCGATAAGGCCGCCTTTTGTACTACATTTATTTATTATTTAGATATAAGACTTTAATGTTTATTTATTACTATTAGTACAATAAAGTGTTCATTCATTCATTCATTCATTCATTCATTCATTCATTCATTTATGTCTTGGACTAATAATAATTATAATAAAACAAAACAAATTCGATTACAACCATTCTCGATATGAAGAAACTCTTTGAAAAAATTTTGAGTTTCTTACAACACTCCTAGAAATTTTAAAGACAAAATGAAAATACTAAGTAATAAAACTATTTTTTAAAATAATCTTAAAATGATTGTTATTTTGGCTGACGATGGGTCGTAAAACAAACTTTTATCAGTTTTCATAGAAAAATTATGACAACCGCACGCGAGATTCTTTTTATATACCGTCCAAAATTCTACCCATGCTCTCTACCGAAAATTAGTCTTCGGCCAACGCACGGACACTTTAAAGGGCCGCATTCAAGCTGCGTTACTTCCCTATTCCTTACATGTAGATGTCGTGAGCAAAGCGAGCTTGCAAATATTGACACTGCGACCGCTGCCCTTTGATTGATATAGTCCCCCCGTAGCAAGGGACATGTTGGGCTTTGTTTTATTGACACGCGATTGAACAACTCGAAGGTAATGGCCAAGCAATATGCTTAGTAGTGTAGTGACAAATACGCTTTCTGGTAAGGGGGCAATGTCACTAAAGAGTCCCATATTACCAGCAGTGCATGTACAGGAAAGGTAAATATCAAGAGATATGTAGGTACACTCTCAATTTTACAGTTGATTGTAGGTACTAAAACTATTTGACCAATAGTGTTTCTGGCAAATTTAGTAATTGGACGCACATACTATTTGAACCACAGCGTACATCAAATTTGACAAATTGCTGATTTGACGAATAATTGAAACTTGACCAATGTCGTTCAACCCTTCGGTTGTTTATATCTCGAATTGTACTATTTCCAGACAGTTATTATACCAACCCCAGAAACGGAGGTTTCGAAACAACCACATTTTCGAGATCATAGTGGTCCAGAGGCGAGTAAGCGGAGATCCATTGATCCCGATCCTTTCAGTAGTTTGACCGTGCAGGAACTGTCGTACAACCCTTTAACCAAACATGCACATTTTTTCAGTTGTTTCAGTTCAGTTGTTTGGTGGTTCTTGTAGTTATCATATCAATCAGCCCAAAACAAGCAATCTCCTATCACAGCCTGGCCTATCTACTGACGTCACAAATCCCCACATAAAACGCACCGGCCACAATAAACCATTTAATATTCGACAGCTAAACTCCTAAATTCCAATAACAGTGCCAAATCCCACGGATCGGCTTCAGATTTCGGCGTGACGTTATCTAATCGACGTGGGCGCATATCGCCGGCGAAATTACGTTTATTTTATGACTCTGATTTAAGGGACATAGAGCTGGGTTAAGTTGTAACTTGTAGTTATTTCACTTGACGGTAGAATTGCCTATGCCCGTTACCTCAACCTCAACAGTCTGTACTAGTCCACAGCTGGACGCAGGCCTCTCCCAGATAAGCGCCTTATTGGCGTTTATCCAATGGGAGGTAATGTCTATAATCATGGAGATCGCAGTTCGGTGGTAGAATTGATCTGCAGGAGGCGCTGCTGCCCGCTTCACAATACTGTTTACTACAAAATTTGTGTTACTTTTTTCTATGGAAACGTGAAAGTTATGTAAGCTACCCACAATCTTGGAGCGCTGTCACATTTCCATAGAAAATAGAGTAAAGCAAATTTTGTACACAGTATGGCAGTACTCACTCAGCATACAGTAGTTATAAATACGAGCGGTATTACGGGCTGTGCGGTGCTGGCTGCACAGAATTTGCACCACCCCAACTCTTTCCGTGGGTGTCGTAAGAGGCGACTAAGGGATATCCACTATTCTACCACCAAACTGCGATCCCCAACCCGCATGCCCAGCTGGGGGATGAAACAAACGCCAATGCGCTTATCAGGGGGAGGCCTGCGTCCAGCAGTGGACCAATACAGGCTGTTGAGGTTTAGGCTGAGGTTGAGTTTCGGTATGCGCAAAAATGTTCGTGTGATCCTATTTCCATGAAATACAGTCCATTTTACCTTGAAACCCTAACCTCAGTGGCCTAAGCCGGCGGCGGTACCACAAAGGTACTGATAACTGATAAGATTAATAATGTATCGACGTTATGATGGTTGTAATTTTTCGTGTCGAACACGAATTTCGATGTGATAAGGTACTGATTGCAGAGCAATTGTTTTGGTGTACCTGGTGTTATTTTTTTGAAAAAATACTGGATTTACCTAGTTCTGATACACTGTTTTGATAAAATTCACTATGACATAACAAAAATATGTAGTTTGTCGTCATGAAATACCTATACAATGCTTATAAATTTGTGGTTTAACGCTGTTCAGTTTATTTAATTTAGATGTCAAAATAAAATTCAAAAACCAATAGACGGAGCAACAAGTAAACAAAACAATGCGATACACAGGATCATTTGTCATATTTTTGGCTGTAGGTTTTAAACAAATAGTTTTTTTGCTATCCCTCTCTTATCCCCATCCCGGGGATTGTAAATCCGATTTGGACATGTGTGTCGTCGCGTTCAAACATTAGGTACACGATAACGTGTGTTTACACTACGGACGACCAGTCAAACTGCTTTGCTTTACTTTTATGAATACCTGCCTTAATAATTTTGGAGGAAAGATTTGGATATACAAAAAAATATGGACAATAACTTGATTTTTTTTTTCCGGATTTTTTGATGTTTTCAGAAGATCTATATCCGTCAACACAACCTAGCATTGTGCTGGATAATGCTAATTTTCAGTAGTTCTGTAGAGAACTACCGGAACATACTAAAGTTATTTTCAACGGGATATTTACCATGATTTGAATTTTGAGCGTCTTTTTCAAATCATGGTAAATATCCCGTTGAAAATAACTTTAGTATTAATAACCATGATGGATTTAAAAGTTTTACCGGAACATATTCCACTAATAGGTATGCGTGGATATTAACTTAAAACATATACCTATACTTGGACTTAAATCTGAAAACTAACGACATCAAGGAATGTGCTAACATAAATATGTTCAAAACAAAATAAAAAAATACGTTTATAGCCTAATTTATACTTAAGGTAATAATTAGCTTAAGCATTATTTAGTATTATTTTTTGTATCTCATTGTAAGTGAACATTATTGTTTTATGAGAAATAAACATCTTTAAACCGAAGACTTCGAAGTGTTATGGTTCAGCTCGCTCTCGATTAGGTATTGGCTGGAAATCAGTGCTTTTGTTTTTAAGCAAAATATTACACTGTGCTATGGCCTATTCGTCGTGCTGCCGCAAACACAAACTTACCTACACTTACTTATTTCCTAAGTACTTACTTACTTAAATTGCTTTAATTTAAAGTGCTCGATTTTGTTTAAGTAATTGATAATCTATAGTAGTATGTCACTAGTATGTCAATTGTAAGTGTGTTAGTAGTACCAAATATATTTTTGAATCTATCTAAAGTACTTCTATGCTTGCTGGTCCTAATTGGCAATGACTTGTCAACCTCAACAGTCTGTATTGGTCCACTGCTGGACTCAGGCTTCCCCCTGATAAGCGCCTTGTTGGCGTTTACCTAACGGGAGGTAATGTCCATAATCCCCATGCGGGTTGGGGATCGCAGTTCGGTGATAGAATTGTTTTGCAGGGTGCGCTGCTGATTGCTCCCGGTGGATTTCCCTTAGTCGCCTCTTAAGACACCCACGGGACGAGTTGAGACAACATAGAGCTCATAGGGAAAATTTCTATTCAAATTGAAGGTAGTCAGATCTTCTTACCTTTGACAGTATACGCATCTTGAGTGTGCACTGGAGGGGGAGACAGTCGGGGCTCCGGCCTGTAGGGGGCTCCCCAGAGGGACTGGCAGAGGCCGCTTCGTAGGGCTTCGGATTGGCTGGCGGAGAGACCTGGAAAGAAATCGTATGTTTAATTGCTAGGTTTACTATTTTTATTTCATTTGACGAATGGAAGAAGGTGAAAGAGTTTATATTTTACATTTGTCATAAAATTCATTGCAATTATTTATTTTTAACGCCACTAGAAACGTTTGGCACGCATATTCATTGGATTATCCAAAGCTTTTATTTGTTTTGTATTGGATATTTATATTATCTATTCGCCACAAGGCTTTGGATATGTCCTGATTCAAGAAGAAATTAAAAAAATACTTATTTAGAACATTTTTGCATAACGGATCTTAAAAAGGTATCTTGAGGACTTATTGAACGATGACACTTTACAAGCTGTGTGCCCAAACTTCTATATCTGCAGCAGATTGTCAATAAGTTAAAAATATCTTTTACCACATAATCTAATAATTTTCTGTCAATTCAAATCACACTGTATTAAAAGCATGTGATCCCATGGCTACCATGAGTCATTAATTGACGCTCCGCAATGAGGAAGTGACTTACTAACCATCCATTCATTCATTTGAATCTCTGAACCAACTGAACTTGGCTGAAAAAGACAGCTTGAACTTGACTCTACCAACATATAAAAGCTATTAAGCAGTCTGTGGGTTGACCTTTTTATTGGAATTCTTTTATTCCTCGTCGTCGTTCATTATCGAACTTATTTCAACGGCTCTAACTCGAAAAAATAAATATGAGCATTTATTTTACAGAGATTTGACGATATTGGCCCAAATAGACTGCATTTGAGTCCAAATTCCGCGCACGCTATATTTATATAATTTATAAAAATAACATAATAAAAAAAAACACAATATAATCTCCTAATGTTTCTAAGATATTGTAGTTATGCACGTTATGAAAAAAATGTTCCATTAACGCCTGAATACAGCAATCTCAAGTCGCAATATTTTGACTGATTTTGATATATTAAATATATATAAAAATATGTTAGGTACGTAAATCTGAATTGATTGTGAGAAATGGAGATAAAAGAGCAAAACTGACTAAATCTAAACCGACCTTCATCTTTGCTTCTTAAATCTCATACCCAAAAAAGTCAAACGAACTTTGTACAAGTTTTCAAGTGGGCCGAAAAGTCCACGCAAAACGCGAACTTATCCAAAGACATTGCCCTCAAACAGTCACAAATACGAGTAGGTCAAATAACGACAGGATAAGGACCATGAGAGCAAGGACAATCAGTGCGGACCACCGATTACAGTAAAGGAAGAGGACGATTCGGTGGCGCCAGGACGGCGTCAAGACACTGATATAGTAAGAGGATGGAGGGGCTCGGAGGATGTGATTATAGCATTGGAGATGACATGACGATAATGGCAAGACAATAGAGTAGAGTAATAGAGTAACAAAACAGAGAGTTTTCGATGAGCCGCAAAAACTGAAGATGAAGATTAGAAACTATCATAGTTATTAGCAATAAAATGGTTGTAAACGGTGGTAACCGTGTGCCAAAATAAAATAGCTCAAAGAACCCAAACCATTGGTACCAATATCCCATTATAATTGATTTTAGTTAGAACGAATGCCGCTCATTTTTGAAGGTTGAATCAAAATGTATAGTAACGGGTAAATTCAAGAGATACAGAAAACCTAGCCAGGAAATGAAACAGCGGCATTTAACAAAGCAGAAGACAGACACTCCAACAAATGAATGACACAAAACCCATAAAAATAGACTACAATCACCACAATTATTGCTCCAATTAAAACGGCCTAAAATAGCAAAACCGTCATTTTGTAAACCAGAAGTCTAGCAATCTATAAGACCAGTGACTCAGAATTCAGAAGCTCGTATAGATTAAGGAGTCTACTCATCAGTCGACAGGCCACTGGCCAGTTGGCAAAACGTTGCCGTTGACTTCAATATTCATACCCTGAAATTTTGCACTCACCCGCCGGGTTGTATTGGCAGTATTAATGACTGTTTAGATTCGATTAGGTGATCCTTAAAAAACTCAACATTCCAACGAATTTGGGCATGAGCGGTGTGGTTTCATAATATCTTCTAAGACCATTGAAAATGATGTAACAGGGTCCAAGTTTTCAAGTTCAAAGGATGTACAATGACCTTCAAACATCCATCTTATCAGCATTTTGCTTTGGTCCCGAGTTATTCAGAATGGTAGTAAGAGTGCCACATTTTGAAGTTCTTGCTACTCAGATCCCAAAATCCCGATCTGCGAAAGATTGCAGGCACTAGCATCTGCCTGCAATCTTTCGCAGATCGGGATTTTGGGATACATCAAATTGAAGACTGGGCGTTATGGCCCTCATTAGAGGAGGTACCAGGTCCAGCTGTGGACTAAGACAGGCTTATGATGAGCGGCGCCTCTAAGTAGGTACTCGAAGTAAAAACAAAAGGCAAGCCGTCCGGCGCCGGCGCAAGAATCAATGACCGGCGTCCGGCCGCGAGCCCATCATTGAATTGACGACGACGCCAATTGTGACATCGCTTCCTGTGGTAAGATCAAGAGGGACGATGAAGCGGTTCACAATGAGTCTGCTTGGAGTTGAACAAACCTATGGGCTCTTTTTTACACATAGTCTGCATATCTCAAATACATGGACGGAAATTTGCCCGTCGACAGCAGTCGGCGGCAGTCGTCGACGGGGAACTTGCCGTTCGTGTATTTGAGTCGTGCAGTCCGAGTATAAACTGTATAAGAGCCTTAAGAGACAGCTACAAGAAATGGAACGCCACCGCATACCTGGTGTGAAACGGACTGGACTGAATCCTTTGGCACTGCGTTTCCAAACTATGATTACTGTCGTGACAATAGCGTGAGGTGGCACAAACCGAGGCCGAGTAGGCAACGACACCAGAGAAAACAGAACACCTAACAACGTGGTTCCATCTGGCTCAGATTCACGATGCACAAAGGGATCAGGAGAGACCCTTATCCAGCAGGCAGTGGGGAAATCAGGGCCAATGTTTTCAAAAAAATGTCTGTCTATGTGTATTATTTCAATACCAGGCAAAGGTATCTTGGTCTCTTCTAAATTTTGCCAGAAATTTAACTCGTTTATCAATTGACGTCGATGTGTACCAGGGAGACAACGTTAAATCGTCTTTTATGACTTGGGCCGAAGAAAACAGTGTCACGTGCTGTTTTCTTCATGTCAAAACTTAACCGAGATTTATTTACGTAACCGTGTAATTTAAACATTACAGTTGCAATAAAGATCAAGTTTGAGTAAAAAACGGCGATCATTATATCCATCTCATAGGTTTATTTGAGAAATATGTACTGTAAAGAGGTAAAAAGTGTAGTAAGTAGCTTAAAATTTGTGACGAAGTCAAATATTTTGACTATTTGACTTTGTTTGTGATATTTGGGCAATATGTACCTATTTAATTACTTGCCTACATATATTTGTACATAATAATCATGTCGTATCTCAGATTATCACATTGTAGCAACGGCAGTGATTACCTAAATACATGTGTTTTGATAAATGCTTATCGATAATCCCTATAAATTTTTGTTTGATATCACCGAACTTGTAAATATATTTCTTCTTATAAATAGAGTTCAAAATCGCTAGATTTTAATTAAAGTACAATAATCGGAAATCCATCGGAACATTTTAATTTTCCTAGGATTACCATCGCAAGGTTTGATTGAGCGTCAATGATTTTGAACCTTAGTCTTCGGTCATAGAGTTTTGATCAGCGTGGAGTAGTCAGAACACGCACTGAGAAAGTGATTGCAGCAAATCAAGACATAACACTTTAAATGGCAAACATTCAATTGGACAATGCTAAAGGGTTCTTCACACCAAACAAAGAGTATTAATATATTAAAGGTTTTAATATCATATTAAGCTTAATTGCTTTTGTCTACTTCGTAATCAAAATCACGCGTAGGCGTCTACCTGCTGATGTCGAACTCAGGTAGGTAACTCACTAAATATCAATGAATTAATATAGTTTGAGATAGTCTTAATTTCGCTTAATCACGTATAGAGACGTAGCTATGTACCGTCATGGGCAATGGACGACTGTTTGGTTAATGATATTTTTTAAAAGCACGATTGTCATTTGTTTTTTCATATACGCTGACGTCACAACACAAATCCAGGCTTTCAGTATACGAAAAATAAAGGAAGATCGCGCCAGCTACATAAAATTTACCTACTTGCTTTGTTTGGTTTTCTGTTTTATTTTGTACCACTTCAGACGGTCGAAAACCAGCGCTGGGTGGACACACTAGTGTTCATCCAGCACAACGGAGGCCGGTAAGTGGAGGCCATATTTGCCTGAGGGAAAGTTTATAGCTTTATTTAGTAGCATAAATTTTCGTTTTGTGTGTATGTTTTCTTTATTAAGGTAAATAAAAACTACATACTTTCTTTCTTTCTACTTCATCTTTGCTCAGCCTCGCTGATTTATACTGTCATACTGTTTACAACAAAGTTAGGGTTAACTTTATTTTATATGAAATGTGACAGCGGTTCAAACGGGAAGTTTACATAACTTTCACATTTTAAATGTATACTGTTCGTTAAGTTTTGCTAGTTTTCGACTATCATCAGGTTTAGTTAATTTCTTCATAAAGGCTTTTCAACGCATTTTGTAAAGCAATGATAAGAATTTCCTGTCATTCCGCTAACATGGTATACATTTGATTGGAAATCCCTATTCAATCGTCATAAAAGCGTAATAAAATAAATATCTAGTTACATTACAATGGCTGGGTGCGGTGTGGTAAGAGGGGGCCGTAATTGGTGGCGCCGGCAGCTACTTACCGTAGGCGTTTATTACACATCGTGGTCGAGTGAGATTATACTTGTGGTTGATGAATATGCGTTTTGGTAAAGTCAGAAGCCGAAAGTTTGGAAGCAATGTGATACTATCATACTATGATAGTATCACATTGCTTCCAAACTTTCGCATTTATAATCACACTAACCTCAACTTCAACAGCCTGGTCCACTGCTGGACGCAGGCCTCCTCTTTATAAGCGCCTTGTTGGGCATTGCCTAATGGGGGTAATGCCCATAATTCCCACGCTGGGAATGCGAGTGGGGATCGCAGTTAGAGTTGTTCTGCAGGGAGCGCTCCTAAGGTAGATTCCTTAGTCGCCTCTTACGACCCCCACGGGAAGAGATGGGGTGGTGCAAATTCTAAGCCAGAACCACACAACTACATAATCACACTAATCACACTAATATTATAAATGTGAAAGTTTGGATGTTAAGGTGTATTCTTCGTCACCGGTAACCCTATAAAAACTATTCTAGAAGCATCTATAAATTAATGAATCACCGGGTTTTGAACCCACGACCTTCAGTCTTTCTCTGACCACCAACATAGATTACGTTATCCGTAGAAAGGACGCCGCCAGAATAAACAAGAGTTGGTTAAGACAATGATGCTTTATTGAGCTTCAATGGGTTCCGACGACCCGAGAGCATTCATTCGTTATAATTAGCTCTTCAATCGATTTGTGAATGAGCAGTTGTGCGGAGTTGGTAGAAAAAAGTGTTTTGAAATTAGTGGTTTGATTTTAAGATGTTTTGTCTATTTGTAGCATAGATCATAATAACATAGTTTGAAGAATCAAATGAAATGAATATTCGATTGCTTTTAATGCCCATAAGTTTTATATTTTAATTAGACGGAATCTAGTTATTCTGTGTGACTCGGCAAACGTAGTGTAGGGGCCAGGTGGGATGACGATCTGCAAAAGAGTGCAGGCAGATGCTGGATGCGTCAAGCTGAAGACAGGGCGCTATGGCGCTCATTAGGGAAGGCATTTGTCCAGCAGTGGACTAAACTGAATAAAGGCTGATGATGATGATGATGAAGTTATTCTGGACTTTATTTTATATAAGAACTAGTTTTGTTTTCTGGTAGAGAATTATTTTTTCTTATACGTTTAGGTAAGTACTTATTTCCATACCGATCTCAAATAATTAATCCATAAACTGCTTTTATGTAATCTTACACATGAACACTGAGTCTCCGCCGGGTCGGAAAAACGGTCAGATATTTCAAAGATTCGACTCCACAACACATTGATTTAAATAAAAATGCGCACTTGAAAGCGACCCTGTGGTTAATATGTAAACCTACTAAGGGAATAGCCCTAGAAATTTAATAAACTACCGATAATAGTTACGAAATTCAAGCACTCAGCGTGCACTAATCGGTGTCTTATTACTGCGTTGCGGGTGGTCAAACACAGAGGCCATTATTGACCACAAGCACCCACTGACTGCAATCTAGAATATTGAACGGAAACCGATTAACTGAAGCGCTTGTAAATTTATTTGTCTGTTTATTTGTAGCTCTATGGGGTTTTTAAAGTTTTGAAACAGGAATTAGGGCAAAGAAAATTTAGGTCATTTAGGTGATGTTCTTTTTCGGTTTAGAGATATATTTTTGACACGTGTTGTTAAAACGCCAAAAAAAGACGTATTGATATTAGCGCTTGATGTTTACGTAACAAAATCCTGACAAGATTTTGGTTACCTCTTCGCTAACGCAAAACCAGAAAATTCAGACAATGTCAAATGACAATGTGTGATAATTAATGTCGTTTTAAAAAACTATAAACGGACTTAAATTTTTATAGTTTTTTCATGGATTTTCATGCCAGTGTCAGAACTGGACCAAATTACCACACGGGAGGCACCAGCTTTCATATAGAAAAAGTATCATGAAAATCGAACCACCCAGACAAAAGTTCTGTGGTAACAAACATAAAAAAATACAGTCGAATTGAGAACCTCCTCCTTTCTTTGAAGTCAATTAAAAATACCTAACAGAAGAAATTCGCAAGATTCATCAACAGCAAGTCAAAAAACCTTAATAAACAACATCATTTAGATTTACTTTGTCATATCAAATGTAACAAAGAAGCTGTTCTCATTTATCTGGTGACATGCCGTCTACCGCTGGTGATATCTGAAACAAGGCTTGTTCACCAGCACAACGACTCCTTCATTTTTAATGAACACTCGGGTCACCAGAGGTTGCGCCTTCCTGCCCACGGGATTATAGGAATTCGACCGATAACAATGTAGGTATATTCTCGTAATTATTCTAGTTCTGAAAAGGAAGCTGCTGATTAGATTTGAAACTAATTAACTCAACGACAAAATCGGAGTCGCAAATTTAATATTTTTCGCGCTTAAGGCGCATACAGGAGCTCTATATGTCAGCGAAACCTATTTTATCATTATTACGTTTAACACAGGATATTTTAAAAATCCATCGTACAGTTTGTGGTGTCTATTATAACTTTATAAGTTCGAAAGTTATTTACAACGGGATATTTACGGGATATGGGATATGGTAAATATCCCGTTGTAAATAACTTTAGTATTAATAACCATGATGGATTTAAAAGTTCTATTATAAGTTACTTATTAATGCCTCTGTAATCGATTTATTTTGTAAAGCTTAGGCAGAGATACGAATGTGCCCTTTTTGGCCACCAAACTCTATTTTCGTATCTTTGCCTAAACTATACAAGATAAAAAGTAGCTTATTATAGATACCATAAACTGTACGATGGATTTTTAAAATTCCCTGTGTTAAACGTAATAATAAGATAAAATAGGCAGCGGCGCCATTTTCACTCATGTATGCGCCTTAATACCTAAGTTTACATCATACCTATTTTTGCGTAGAGGTGTGATTAACAAGGTTATACCTTATTTTAGCGTAATTACGTCTGTTCTATTTCCTGCATGAATATTGTTTAAATGCTTTATGTGAGAAGGTAAACCTAATTTAATATTACGTACCTAATAACCTAACTTATGGTAAGTTAAGTTAGTAGGTACGTACTTACGTAATATTAAATTAATAAGTAAGTACGTACCTACTAACTTAACTTACCATAAGTTAGGTTATTAGTTACGTAATATTAAATTAATATGGTAATATTTGTAACTTCTAACAAAAAGTTATGCTCAGACATTTTTTGTGACCTAAATAGCTTAGAATATTGTCACTTTTCTATCAAATTATAATAACACAAATTTCAAAAGTTAGAAAATATTTTAACAGAAAATATTTTACCGTAGAGGACCTATCTAAACTTTTAATTTGTCATTTCAGTTACAATAGAAGAGACGAAAAAGGCATCGCATCGTCATGTATATCATATGTGGTTAGGTAGGTAGATAAAGCCATCAGCATTAAACCCACCTTCTGAAAGTATAATTTTGTTAACTTAATGCGAAGTGTCAAATAATAAATACCTATATTGCGTAAACTAACAAAGTTGACGGATAATTTCAAATATTTTTCGTATTCGATGACGTTATGACGTAATTGTTCTCTTTTCTTTACTAGACAACAATCATACTTTTTACTATAAAACTCTGGTAGTTTGAGTTTACGGATGTAGGCGGGTTAACTACGAACCCTATTTCTGTTAAAAGAACAATCTACTGCCTAATGTACCCTATAGCAGTTAACAGGCTGCAACTTAAACTATAACCTCAACCTCAACAGCCTGTATTGGTCCACTGCTGGACGCAGGCCTCCCCCTGATAAGCGCACTGGCGCTTATCTCGTGGGGATAATGCTCATAATCCTCACGTTGGGCATGCGGGTTGGGGATCGCAGTTCGGTGGTAGAATATTTCTGCAGGAAGCGCTGCTGCCCACCCCCCGGTGGTTATCCCTTAGTCGCCTCTTACGACATCCATAGGAAGAGTTGGGCTGGTGCAAATTCTAAGCCAGCACCACACAGCACACACTACAACTATAGAAAGCAAAAAACAATGTAGAAATGCTCCATTTCAAAGCAGAAGTCGGATGTAGAATCTAGCCGCAGTCCTGACTCATTGTTTGTAACAAGACTCATTAAATCTTGAACTAGACCGTTCCCACGTCCGCCCACTGGCAGTTCACTGCTGTGACTAATCCCAGAGTTTCCTTCGTATTGCCGTAGCAGCGATGAGAATTGATGATCTTCTAGACTCAAATTAAAAAACCCATCTAGTTCTTAAAAGCTTCTTCAAATCTGTAGCTGTACAGCTAGATATAGAAACCACCATCGTCATCAGCCAGATTTTACCAACTGCCATATTATGCCAGTTCTCGGTCAAATTCTCAAAACAACCTACAACTCTCGCGTTCCGTGATGTTATTATATTCTTCTTCTTCTATCTATCTATATTATAAAAATGAATTGCTGTTCGTTAGTCTACGGCTGAACGGATTTATCTTATCTTGGTCTTGAAATGTTTGTGGAGGTCTAGGGAAGGTTTAAAAGGTGAGAAAAATTCGAATAACTGCCGGGAAAACACCTTTAAACGTTTCCATAGGAACAACGCATGCGAAGCCGCGGGGCACAGCTATTGTGTATTATTATACTATGTCATATTAATCAAATATCAAGTTAGCCGAAATTCTATATTGGTAATAATAGCGGTTATAACTTTCTCTTTCTGTTAACTACAACCTACTACCTTTAACTAGGTTATGTTACTTGAGACTTGAAGTGCACGTTTTAAAATCACTTTGCCCAGCTTCTTTGACAAAAGTTTAAGCACGAAAAAAACACACAAACTTGTTTGCATTGCAGTTTCAAGTTATGTTAAAAAGCGAAACTTTTGACAAGTATTTCTTGAAAAAATATCTTGTTTATTTACAAATCAGCGGCACCATTGATGGACCATGACCCATTTTCTTGTTCTTAATCACCCATTCATATTCGGGCACCGTCTGGCCAATGTCTAATTCCCTATCACTGGTTCCCACGAGATTGACTCCTACGCATGGGTATCCTTAGTCATTGTCATCTGCCAGTTAATTGGTCAGATCTAGTATTAAATCGTAGATGCTGTGTGAATATTTCGCGATTAATTCGACCTTCTTGTTTGTTTCATTCATAAGTAACGACATGTGGTATTGTAGTTTAAATTCTTGTGGTTCAAATGAAAGTGGCCTAAAAGTGAACAACTGCGAGAACAGTTAATATGAAAGATTTGTTGGCCATTTGTTGGCCAATGATTTGTTTTGTGATATAGTTTAACGTTTTATGAAAAAGCTCAGAGGTCAAACGTCCGAAGACAAAGATTCATTTTTTTCAGACGGGATAAAATTTTGATTCAAAACACAAAGTCTCATCAGAAGACACAAAGTCTCATCTTGTATTTCATAAATGGTATTGGAAGGAACCATTGAACATTTTCAGTAGTTTTAAAGTACAAGTCCAATTTAAAATCCAATCAAGTCCATTTAAAATTTATAAAGCTGGGCTAAGGTTTCTATTGTACCCAAGAGATCGGCAATTTTTACCCGGCAATCGGGAAAAAATGATTTCGATTGTTTTTATGTGGTTGGCGGAGTCTTACTAACCTCGAAACATCCTAACGGCTGAACCGATTTTGATAAATGACGTATCAAAATTCTCGTCTAGATTACTTTATGGTTCATAATTACATTTTGTAGAACTAGGCTACCACATTTTTTGTACAAGAAAGTGAAAAAAAAAGTAGGTATAAATAATTCTTAATTAATTACTTGTTTCATCTTCAATCTTCGTTACTATTGTAGGTAACACGACTACTACCATTGATTATTTTCTAAAGCCAAATTAAACAGACAGTTTGTGTACGATTAAATTGTACAACGTAATGGCATTGGTTGATTGTCGTGTGAACGGCGAACGGGTTAAGAGGTGTTAATTGCGCGAGATTGAATGTTGTCTCAGGGAGGAATCTCAATTGGTTGCAATTGTCTGCGAGGTTTCTGTTGGTGCTCTTTGGTTTTGCTGGTCAAAATGTCGGTGAACTAAAATTTTTGACAAAGTCAAGCCAAAATCATCTTTATCTTCTCGATCCACGATGCCGCAATGTACACTGTGATACATTTGCATAGAGTTTAATAAATGTTGCAAATATCACTTAATAAATAATTAATCCGATTCGGTGTTTTATATCCTTTTCGCGAAATGTCCTATGTACCTATTCAAAAAGACCCATTCTAAAAACAGCCCGATCTCAAAGCGGCCCATTCTCAAACAATCCCTGTTTGATTCCCCGTGCCAAAAGTACTGGACCGATTGAGCTGATAAAATTATTCAGAAAAGAAGTATCTAAACCGCAAAGAAGAAGCTTTCTTAAGATACTTCTTCTTTGGAATAGGTTCAAATAAAAACAACACATATCTATGAGAACAAAGCACCCGCCCGCCTATCGTACCTACCGGTATGGTATCAAAGATTAGAACCTTATGACCGTATAAATAAAAAAAAATACGGTAAGTACATGAAACAACTCTGTTGTGTTTCGAAATATGGTCCGGAGTAGCCATCTTTTGGACCTTCGTGATACATCGTCGGCCGCATCTTCGCTTTCCATCAGGTGAGATTGAGGTCAAACGAAGGTCTATTTCTGATATAAAAAAAAACATTGATTTAGTACAAAGAAATAAAACGATAGTATACCCACTTGTATTAAAAAGAGTATGATAGGAACGAATGACGGCTACCACAGATGAAAATAATAGTCTCTACCGCAATGACGATGATTTGACAGACCGTCATCCTAAATCTTTCGGTCGGCAAATCAACAATACCCATGATTCAGGTCCATTGGTCTGATCTAGCCGCCCGGAGACGACGGCTTTCGCAATCCACAGGAAGTTCTAATGGGGTTAGGATTTAAGGTTACATACAGCCAATCAAGGCAGATTGGCTTATTTCTTGAAATCTTTCGATAATAGGGTATATGTATATTTTTTTTTAAATGGGTTATTTAGGTTAATACATAATCGAAAAATAATATAACAGCCAAAAATGCGTAAAAATGTTGTTAGCTTTTTTGAAGTCACATGCTTAAACCCCAGTTAGTAAAGTCAAAAATATACTGAAGTGGCTTAAGCTCAATTGATCAGGATTTGAGCTCCAAATAGAAGTGGTAATTTATTAAGTTTGCCCTAAATGTATAACTCCAATGCTTCCAAACAATGTACATCATCATCATCGTCAACAAGCACACGTCCACTGTTGAACATAGGCCTCCCTCAAACGATGCGCGACGTTACGAATAGCGGTCCGCGACTGCTACAACGTCGTCGGTCCATCGAGTGGGAGGACTTCCCACACTCCGTTTCACATTGCATCGCGGTCGCCACTCGAGAACCTTTGCTCCCCAACGGTTATGAGTTCTGCGAGCTATATGTCCTGCCCATCGCCACTTCAGTTTGCTAACTCTGAGAGCTATGTCTGTCGGTAAATTACTCTGCAACGGATTTCCGTATTACGGATCCTATCGCGTAGAGAAACTCCGAGCATATCTCTTCATAGCTCGATAACAATGTACAAGATTCGTTTATCTATACGATCTTTAAATTAAAGCTTTAGAATCTGTTTTTGGATGTGACCTATATTAAATTGTGCCCGCGCTTTCGTAGACGTTTATCAGGGCAAAAGTAAAATAAGGCAGATCTGAAGTGTTTTAACCAGGTCATTAAAATTTCACTGAGTAGTTTCAGCAGCAGGAGATGTGGTGTTGGAGAAGAATGCTTGGAATATCTTGGACCGAGTTTCGTACGAATGCCTCTATACTATAAGAACTCGGCATCAAACAGCGTCTGTCTGTCTTAGTCCATACTCGCATTCTCAAATACTTTGGTCACGTCTCAAGGCGGGATGGTGACTCCATTGAGCGTCTTGTCGTGCAGGGCAGAGTGGAAGGCACTAGGTCGCGCGGAAGGTCGCCCATGCGATGGACCGACCAGATTAAGTCCGCAGTGGGTGACCCCTTACATGTGTGCAGTAGGAAGACGCAACATAGAGGACGGTGGCGAGACATCGTGAGGCGAATCACAGCCACCCGACAAGAATGACCATGATGACCACGACCACTCTGACAAGAGTGCTACGAAGAAGAAGAGTTTCAGCATAGACATGTGATACACCATCTTCACATCCATACGTCCACACTGACTTTGCCATTATAATTATTAGTATAGGAATTTGCTCTATTTTCCTCATTAATTCCTTCGAAAGCTAAAGTTCAACTAATCCTTAAAAAAAATACGCATTTTAAAAAGCAACCCGCAAATCCTTCCGCTCTAAAGGGCCTTTGTCACCCAAAAATCCCGCGCAATCAACTAATCATCTCCTTGTTGGGCCAAAAGGGTCATTAATTATGAATTTGCCCGCAAATCGCCTCACACGACTAAGGGATTTGAAAATGCCACGTGCGCCCCATTAGACTAATGGGGACCCTGGAATCTTTCTCCTTTTATGATGGGTTTGAATCTTGATTTTGTTGACAAGTTAGGGATGGTTGGGAGTGTAAATTGAACTCTCATCCACCGGTTTAAGAGACAGAGATTCGGATGGGTCGTTAGAGAGTTAGTGTTGAAATCATTCGCTAATATATTTGTCTGCAGATATTACTGTTTTTTAGTCAACACACAAATTTAATTGACTAGGTATCTTAGTAAAACGAAATGTAATTGACATGAGAAGAAATGAAAATTGAAATGATGGGCACTATTTTCTGGAATCAATATGCTTGAGCGATAAAAATACAATGTTTAGAATGTACCGTAAGCATTTTGTATATTTTAAGCAAGAAAAAAAATCGTAAAGAGCAACCATAGGTTCAAATGAACTTTTTCTTCCCACGTGAAGCTTAAAAGAGTTCAATTATTAAATTTTTGAACTGTTTTAAGCTTCACGTGGGAAGAAAAAGTTCATTTGAACCTATGGTAGAGCTACTCACATAACAAAATTTACAAAAAACGTAGCTCATTTTTGCTACAGAATACCTGTCTAGATGAAATGAAAATATTTATTAAAAATAAATACATAATAAAAATGGTTAACTTAATGTTTGCTAATGTAAGATGTTATCAGTTTCTTTTCAAGTTGGTAATATTAGGTCCTTACATATGAAATTGGCGTTTTTCGTACTGGCCACTTTAATCACAAATTTCTCCTCTTTGGTAAGGAATTCCAAATTCAAATTTGTACAGCTATAGACTCATGTATTTGTGCTTCGATGATCGTCATTCATTTGTTTTTTTTCTTCTGTTTTTTTCTGTTTGCGTCACTCATTTTACAAAATGGAAAAGATAAAATATCGCATTATTTACGAGTACGAGTTCCGCCGTGGCACTAGTGCTGCGGAAACAACTCGAAGGGTGAATGATGTGTATGGCGGTCGTGTTGCAAAAGAAAACACAGTTCGTTTTTGGTTCCAACGTTTTCGTTCTGGAAATTTCGACCTGCAGAACAAGCCCCGTGGACGGCCTGAGACTCAAGTTGATAATGAAGAGTTGAAGGCTATTGTGGAAGCGGATCCATCGCAAACCACGTCCGAGTTAGCTGCAGGCTGCGATGTTAGTGATAAAACTGTTTTAACTCACTTGAAGCAAATTGGGAAGATTAAAAAGCTTGAAAGGTGGGTACCTCACGAATTGATTGAAGCAAACCGGCAAACGCGCGTCGACTGCTGCGTTACATTACTAAACCGGCACAATAATGAAGGTATTTTAAACCGAATCATTACCTGTGATGAAAAATGGGTTCTTTACGATAATCGGAAGCGCTCAGCGCAATGGTTGGATCCTGGCCAGCCAGCCAAATCCTGCCCCAAGCGAAAATTAACCCCAAAAAAGTTACTTGTAAGCGTTTGGTGGACTAGTGCCGGTATTGTTCATTACAGTTTTCTCAAATCTGGCCAGACTATTACGGCTGATGTCTATTGTCAGCAATTGCAAACCATGATGGAAAAGCTAGCGGCTAAACAACCTAGGCTGGTCAATCGCTCCACGCCACTGCTGCTTCACGACAACGCTAGACCACACACTGCGCAACAGACGGCTACTAAATTAGAAGAGCTTCAATTGGAAAGTCTAAGACATCCTCCGTACTCCCCGGACCTTGCTCCAACAGATTACCATTTTTTTCGAAATTTGGATAACTTCTTGCAAGGGAAAAAATTCAACTCCGATGGGGCAGTCCAAATCGCCTTCAAAGATTTTATTGATTCCCGTCCGACTGGTTTTTTTAGTAAAGGGAACAATGAACTACCTATAAGATGGCAAAAGTGCATAGAAAATAATGGTTCATACTTTGATTAATTAAATATATTATATTAAAAAATATTCGACTTTTTGTTCCTCCCATACAAAACGCCAATTTCATATGTAAGGACCTAATATCACACTATCATCATCACACTAATATTATAAATGCGAAAGTTTGTATGGATGTATGGATGGATGTTTGTTACCTCTTCACGCCAAAACTACTGAACGGATCTGGCTGAAATTTTGCATACAGGTAATTATAATACTGGAATAAAACATAGGCTACTTTTTATCCCGTAAATCTGTTCCCGTGGGATAAAAATCACCTTTAAACGTTTCCATAGGAACAACGCGTGCGAAGCCGCGGGGCGCAGCTAGTTATGTATACATTACATAGAATGGTTTGATTTAGGCATGTAGGGATCAGGAGGCCTATTTCGTTTTCATTGTGGTGCAAAACCAACGCTTATGTCGCTTACATAAGATTAGCGTTTGCACGAAAACAAATCAGAAACTACGATTTTGTTTTTAATAGTAAAGGCCCAAAATATAGTTTCATTCTGGACAAAAAAAGTCCTTTTGATTCATCACTTCATCAGCATAACACGCGAAATCCATAATAACGATTCCATAATGATTTAACTCACCAAAACGTCTCGAGTGTGAGAATCGGATGTCGGATGTAGCCAAGGACTTGTCGCACATGCTGCGTCTGCGCAGCTTTGTACTTGTTACGTTGTTTTGTACTTGTTACGTTGTTTTGTACTCGTTGTGTAATAAGATACGAATGGTGATCTTGGCAGTGAATGAGCTGGGACGTTTGCGATATTTATTACTGTCTTATTTTTTTAGAGTCAGAGTCAGAGTCAAATCGTTTATTTATTTAGACTTACAAAATAAGCACTTAGAGAATTCAAATTTTTACTATAAAAACAGCTTGATAAATAGTAATTACTATCAAACAAAAAATGAGGTGCAATTGACTTTAATTCACTTAATTTTTTTTTCCACTAGCGGAAGAAGTGAAAAAGAAACCACTAGCAAGTTTATCGCTTTTTAACTAATATAATCTTAGCATAACTGTCTAACTGTTCTTACGTATTGTCGGTGTGGAACTGGGCGACATCCGGCTTTATTGATATTGCTTGTGTTTATTAGACGAAATGTTTTTAAGCTATTGCATAGCTTCTATCGCGGGCCTTGAGCGCGGGGACCGAATCCAGAAATTCCGTAACGAAAAATTCTTGACGTTTGTCTCTTTAGTTCAGCAACTCGCCTCTAGATGGCATTGCAATAGCTTTACCGCGGCAGTCCCCGAGTGCCACACGTCTTTTTTTTTGTTTCTTAAATTAGATTTGTTTTACACTTGTTTAAATCATAGTGAAACAATTGTTTCTGGAAAAAATAGCCTAAATCCGGTTCGAAGGACCATCGATCGATGTTAAAGAAAAAGAGTTTGGTTTGATTTACACTGATTACGATATAATGCAATACTTGAAATACTTTAATTACCATTGCTGGGAAAGATTAGGTGTTTTTGAGCCGCGATTTTAAAATATGGACTATAGCGGGTTTACTGCTTGTTGCCCCGCGATTAGTAGCACCTACCGATCGCGTGAATGCTGAAAGCACTTGATTTTGCACTTTTCCTGTAGACAAAAACGTACCTACCTACATACTGAAATCAGTAAGGGCTTACATACGCGGTTGGCAAGTTGCCAACTGCCAGGCAACTACACCATGTGGTGCCGGCGGCATAGAATTTGCACCACCGCAGGTGTCGTAAGAGGCCATGAAGGGATATTTACCGGGGACGGGCAGCAGCGCCTCCTGACGAACAATTCTGTCACCAAACTGCGATCCTTAACGCGCATGCCCAGCGCGTGAGGATTACGGGCATTACCCCCATGAGAAAACAGCCACAAAAGGCTCTTATCAGGGGGAGGCCTGCGTCCAGCAGTGGACCAATATAGGCTGTTGAGGCAACTACACGCGTCGACTTCTCGGCGACGGCAGTCTAGTCTACTGCAGTTGGCAATAGGGTAAATGCATGTGACTTAAAAAAAGCATATATTCTTTTTACGTATTCTCTATTGATATAGAAATATATCTGTATATTTATTTTTGTATTTTATGATGTTTTATTGTGAAATTTAATCATTAAAAAGTAGATATTTTAAGTCTCATCAGCAAAATCTCTAAACGGAACGCTATTGGCACGTGAAGCGTGACGTCATACTTGAACATTGTTATACAACAAACAAACTTCATGCCCATACGGGCATGAAGTTTTGACTTTGAGTTTACATAATGATCCATGACGTCATAAAATGCAAGGGCTAACATGGCAGCGTTTTTATCACCCGAAAGTGAGTGGTTTTACTTTTAGTTTGTTACCTCAATAAATTAAATTTTTTTGGGTGTTATATATTTATTCGTTATGTTATTAAAAAAATTAAAAAAATCGATGCATATACCTACCCTATTGCCGTTTCCTGCAGTTGACGCGTGGAGTAGACTTGTGTATAATAGTTCGCGAACGATTGAAGGAAATGAACTACTTCACTTCGCAAAATAAACTTGTCTTTCATTCAGTAGTCATTCAAATATATCTATCTCTACTTCATTTAGTTCAATCTTTCGAAATCCTTCTTTGCACGAACTTATCTTGGCGCTCAGCGCAGAGCGCACTCACTCACTCACACACATCCATCGCATCACTCGTATCGTATCGTATACATTCGTCTATCATCGCCGCCCGCCGCCTGCCCGATCACTGCCGGGTCGTACACGCCTGAATTATGTACTTTCTGCTATGACGTTAAAGTATTATTTCATGAAGGATTATTGTTGTTTTTCTATGTAGGGCATAAATCAGTTCCCGTGGGATAGAAATCACCTTTAAACGTTTCCATAAGAACAACGCGTGCGAAGCCACGGGGCGCAGCTAGTCATTTATAATTTTGCTTTCATTTCATTGTTGATAAGCCTGTCTGAACTCAAACTCAAACTCAAAAATGCTTTATTTCCATAAATACAATAAATGTACACTTAGAAAAGGTCAAATCATATTAAAAATACAAAGAAGGAAGGAAAATCAAGATTAGAATGAAAGTGAAATACAATACCTAAGTTGTGTAATTAATTAGTCGTAACTCGAGCAACTCCTAGAGAGTGTGATAGGTACACTACGCGAGCTCCATATCTCTCTTTATGTCGTTCTGATATGCTGAACTAAATGAAGTAGTGAACTAAATGAGTGGACTACTTCGTTGAGCAAAAAGATATACTTCATTCATTTCTTTTCAATGACACATTTTGCGCAACGCTAGCGTGGAGTGGCCTTGCAGTCAGTAACTTACCGTCCATATATAAGTACCTACTTTAGTTATTGCGAGATGAGTTTATTTGCAGTAATCTATTGTCACCAAAATTATGAACTTTATGGAAAATACACATAAAAACTCAAACTGCCCTGCCATTCAAAATACAAAATACAAAATACAAAACGTTTATTTGCATAAATGTGTGGAACAATTAGGTTAGAGCACTGTCTCCTGTGGTAGCTACGATATAGCTGTGTTACAGGAGAGCGGTTGCTTCCCTTATGGACTTTACTTAGCTTTTTTTTTGTTTTTGTATTCGTCTGTAACGTGCAACTACCGCGTTAAAATAAAATAAATTGTAACGCGGTAGTTGCATGTTAGAGTTTATTTTAACCCTTAAATGCGAAGTTGATATATTTACTGGTTTTCTAAGCACCGGGATTTTTTTATTTACTAGCCTTTCCATTTTCGTATGAAAGAAAGAAAGAAAGAAAATAATTGTATTTACCTACCTAAAAACTACACAACACTATATTTTAACTTCACTAAATTAATTCTTAACTTATACTAATTTTTGTGCGTAGCAGGCAAATATGGCCCACACTCAGCATTGTGCTGGGTAGACTTGGAATATGAGTATGAATTTTTAGCGCTACTAAAAATAACAGTTTTTAACATTGAAGTACCTATTACTAATAGCGTTTTAGAATGATCTTTATATAATTTTTCGGTTTGTTTCTCTATTTAAATTTTTTCTTTGTCTATTTAACGCATCAAACGGACATGTGCGTCTTTGACCAAGTAATGTTGAGTACGTCACGTATGTAGAGAAGTAAATTCAAAAGCCCCATTTTGAGCGGAAATCAAAAAGCCAGCTACACGTGTCAGTGGCGACCCAAGCGTGCCAGTAATTGTGTTAGCGGAGCGGGACAGAATATGACTGTATGATGCATGGGACGAGGCGGGACGGGGTCTCGCCAAGTGCAAGTGCTGAACCAACTGTCATGATGTTTCGCCGATAGTTATCACATTTTTGGGATTTAACAAGGCCCAGTGCGAAAGAGCGCGAGCATTCGCAGTTAATGATCTTTTCAGCATTATTTAATTGATTTTGTTTAAAAAAAAACTATATACCGATTTCAATTCTGATTTCAGTAATTGGACCAAATAATGTGTGATTAAATGTGACTGCACGGGAAGCACCAGCTCTCAAATAAAAAAAAATCATGAAAATCGGACCACTCAATCAAAAGTTCTGAGGTAACAACCATAAAAAAATATAGTCGAATTGAGAACCTCCTCCTTTTTTGAAGTCGGTTTAAAAATAATAATGAATGATGTTGAGAAATCCACACAACATCTAGCCTGTAACAAAGATTTGCAGATCGTACAGGCTTTTCTCCCAGGGCGGGAATCGAACCCGCATCCTGCTTTGTCGCAGGTGGACCTTCGCCCACTGCGCCACATCGGTTGTCAAATATGAATTATATTGAGGGTGAAGAACCGAGCATTAATGTTGTCGCAGATCTGGGCACTGCCGCACTAAAACTGTGCAGTAAGAATGTAAAGTAAGTAAAGTTTATATAATATTATCGACGGCCGTTATGGCGCGGCGGGTGAAAGTCCCCCCGAGGCGCAGGAGGTTGAGGGTTTGATTCCCGCCTTGATACAAATGTTTGTATAAGTATTGCAAAATTCCAAATATTTGTTTTCTAGGAATTTTCATACCTATAAAATAAAAAATATTTATCATGTATACCAGTGATCTCGTACCCATAGCACAAGCTCTGTTAACCTTATTGGGGCTAGATGATGCTGCGTGCATTGTCCAGCATTATTTATTTATTTATTATTTTTACACACAAAAATGTACAAAGATATTTAAGGTGTCATGTATCAATGTATTTCTACTGTTACATACGATTTACGAGTAGGTACAATTTTAATATGTTGATTAAAGTAATCACTAGTTTAGGCTTATATTAGTAAGATACATTTTACAGTGACATAACGGCTTACCGCTAGCCTCAAGCGAGTGGCCTGCAAGCTACCTGTTATCTGATGACGTCAATATAAAATGCATCTAAAAAAGCCTAAGCCACATAATATAATTAGTATTCTTGTGCGGCAGTGGTGGTCCAGATTAGCGACAACCTTTAGGCTGCGTTTTCGGGAGCGGGAGGGGTTGGTTTTGGACAGTTATCAAATGATAGTCGCGCGCGGTGGATAACCATTGCCACACAATATCCGACTCCGCTACCACTCCCGCTGTCTACTAATAAGATCACCACATCATTAGGTATGCAAATGCCCAGAAAGAAGAAAAAAAAAGGTGACCGGTTTTTCAGGGTTAAAAAAATTCCACCGATAATAATTATCGGTGGATTTTATGCGAATGACCAGAGAGAAGACAAAAAAATAGTCACCGGTTTGTTCTGGGTTAAGAAAAATAAACGCATGCTCGGTTAGTCGCATTTGTATCCGTGGATGGATTTTTGAACCATTCGCTTGGTGTTGACTAGTCTTCGAGCGAGGATCATCAAATCGATGCAACGCGTTGGAAACGTCGGGAAATAAGAACGCGAAATAAAAGAGGTTTTTATTATTATTTCGGTATTATTTTTAAAACATTATTGAATGATTTATTAGTGTACCACTTAATTCTCCTATTCTTTTATTATCACATAGATCTACTAAAAGTCCATGGGATTTATTAGTTATTCGGAAGTATAAATTCATAAAATTGTTTTATTGTTTATCTAAGCATTATTTTACATTTTCGTATAAATTATCATCAAAGATTTTCTCAATAGATAACAAAAATACCCAATATTCTTTGCATTTGTACAAAAATAGGCAATCTCATTAAAATCAATGTCTCGTTGCGTGGCGTGGGGAAAAATTGGCAAACCCAATAATGGCTGGTGTTCGATCAGACAAATCCGATTATGTCTGGGATCAGATGTCTCTCGGAAATTACCGAGTATTATCCTCTCTGATATTAATTGTTTTCTGTAATCTGTAAGATTTTAGTCGGCTATTGGAAATAAATTAAGGTAAAACCATATTTGTACACTACAAAAAAAATGTTGCAGTCAATTGATTTGTGAAACTTTTATTAAAGTATTTTTTTTATTTAATTTATGATTGATTTTAAATGTAACCATTTTTTTTAATTAAGCCGTAGTCAGGTTTTAGTCGCTATTCGAAAAAAAGACTTTAATAAATGTTGTCAATTGATTTCTAAACCTTTAATTTCAGTTAAAAAAACATTTTAGCTTTCCCCTTATGATTGATTTTAAATGTAACCATATTTATTTTAATGGAAATAAGCCGATATTATTAAAGTTTATATTCTGCTGTTTGTTTATATTTACTTATGTTGTGTAATATTATTGAAATCAAAAGGATTTTCCTCAACCCTGATTTTACATACAATTTAATGAAATCATACTTTCATAAAAGAAAAGATATAATGTTTTTAGGCGTTCAATAACATTATAAAGAAAACGACAACGCCCGTACTTCCAAATCCGACTAAATCTGATATTTTTTTCTCTTTAGCACGTTAATCCAGCTTCAAAGAAGAGGGGCGTATCAGAAAAAAGAGCATTCACTCATCAGGGGCAGTGGAAATTGAAAATTAATATTTCATATTTCCTTTGTACGTATCGGCCAGGGCGCCTTTGACCAATCAAAATTAGAGCTAGGTGGAACGAATAGTATATTGAAGACTTTTTTCAATGATTACCGAGCGCTCGGTAATTTTGATGTCGGTTCAGCATGGAAAAGTTGCTTCGCTGTCTTCCTTATGCATTTATTTTAAATATATTATTTTAACCGCAGGTGTTAGCCAGCTACTAAATTAATGAAATTTGACAACATTTATTAAAAACATTATAAAATAGGTTTCTACCTTACTAACTTCAAACATGATACTAAACATGTTCGGTCATTTTTACAGAAAATAATTATTATACCTCTAAATATGTTAATTGAAAATAGATGTGCTAAAGGTAAAAATTAAATAAATTACCTACTTACAAATTTATGTACAAAATAATGCATGGTAAATACTTATTTATTGTTTGAACTCTTTCGAATTTTACTATTTCTTTTTTTTATGTTAAAATAATGTTGGTTGCTAAAATGGCAACACCATTCCACAGATCATTTGTCAAGGGTGGTGACAATAGGGTATATGCATGTGATTTCAAAATGGCTATAAAAATATATACGTATTCTCTATTGATATAGAAACATATCTACATATTTATTTTTGCGTTTTGAGATGTTTTTATTGTAGAATTTAACCATTGAAAAATTGATATTTTAAATCTCAATCGCAAAATTTCGAAACGCTACTCCATTGACTAGAGCGGACGTGACATCACTGTACGCATTTCTTCTTTTTTTATTCTGCTTGCTGCACCTTGATTTGACACTATTCTGCCCACTTGACATTTCGTATTGTCGATTATTTTCAGTTTTTTCGGAAAACCTCTTTCCTGAGATGATCACTACCGAGGTCGTCACCAAAGGTTTTAATCAAGTGTGTACGTCGACGTCACATAAACATGGCGCCAATATGGCAGCGTTTTTATCACCCGAAAATGATTGTAGTTTTGATTTGTTTTTTTTACCTTGTTAATGCGAAATTCAGTGAGCGTCTTATCATTCCTCGGTTAAATAATGACCTGAAGAATCGATTAAAACAATAAAAAAAATCGATGCATATACCCTATTAAGTTCGTTTGACAGGCGTATTGATTACAAGATCACGTGGGGCTGGCTAATTGAGAAATTGCATGATTTGAATAATGTAGTAAATGAAGTAAAGATGTATTGTTCCCATCAATATTCGGACTTTTCCTATTTATATGTTGCATTTGTTTAAAAAATAAAAATAAAATAAAAAGAGCTTTATTCCATATCAGGTTTTGAGTAAAAGTAATAATAGTAATTTAAACAAATGTCATGCAAATTTTAATTGTTGAGTATATGTCCGGTGGATTATTTTCATGTTATGTCATGCGATGTCAGTTGATTGATGTCATTGATATGGACCGCTTTCGGCGGTGTACGCCTCCTCCAAAGATCTCCAGTGGTTTCGGTCTCTGGCTTTCCGTGACCACATTTTTCCCGCTACTTGTATTATGTCGTCGTTCCATCTTTTAAAAGGTCTCCCTTTTTTCCTTTTTTGTTCACGTGGTGTCCAGTTTGTGACTATGTATGGCCATCTGTTTGGTTTTAGTCTCTGAATGTGTCCTGCCCATTTCCACTTCAAGCCCAGTATTCTTTTGATCACGTCTTTTGTTTTGGTTTTCCCTCTTATGTCTTTGTTTTTGACTCTATCTCTGAGTTTGATTCCAAGGAAGCTCCTTTCTATGCCTCTCTGACATACTCTAAGTCTTTCAAGCATTTTTTTTGTTATGTTCCAGGTTTGGCACGCATAGGTTAGGCAGGGTGTTAGGCAAATGTCCATGGCTTTAGTTTTCAATTTGATGCATTTGTTTAGTCCAGTTTAAATATAAGCTTTTCTAGCATAGGTTATTTTTTTACAGATTATTCAGCTTGGAAGAGTTTATTTTTTAATATGCACTATGAACGTCTTCGTCGTCTTTTATTAAAAATAGGTTTGAAAAAATGGCAAAATAATCAAAAATATAAACTTAATAAGGGATCTTACATATATAATGATTATCATATAAACAAAAATCAGTGCCCTTTTTTGTTTTACTTTTTAGGAAAATATAATAAGGCACTAGAAACCATTATAACATTTATTTAGGAATACATAATCATTATTTATTTATTTGCCGGATGTTTGACCGGACCTTTGAAAATGGGACCACAAACTACCATAATATGTAAATAATTTTAATACCTGCCTAGAATTTTATTCATAGAAGATTTTTATTGATTTTACCATGAAGTAAGCTCGTTTGTATTGAAAAATGATTAAGTTTTGACAAAAATTAACTTATTAAACGAATAGTTGCAGGCAAAAAAATTTAGTGAAATAGCTCAATGGCATTTTAAGTTTTTATTATATTTTTTCTTATATATTTTTCACAATTAAGATAAATAATGATTTAACTTGCGTACCATAACGCCCGACTGCGCAAAAATCAGTAGTATTTTATAGTTTACTTCCATATCACTGCAAAATAAACTTTTTATCAGCGAGACAGAGGTAAAAAATACCAGTTGACTAAACATTTTGGTATACATATTCTATGGGCATTTTAGTAAGCTTTCCTGAGAATATAAAGTACTTAACTTCTTGCTGCAAATATGATTTAAATTTTCATTTAATTTCGAATAACCCTAAATAGTCAAAAAATTTCTGAGGTTTATAAACCAGTTGCTCGCCACCTTGTATAATAAGTCTGTACAGAAAACAGAATATTTTTTTCATAAAAATGTTCCCTTCGGAAAACAGCTTCTGAAGATCCCGGTCCAAAACGCTTACCTTTCGGCGTAACAACCCTGAAAGCGCTCGTCGAGACAGGTCGTGGCGAATCCCTCAGCGCTCCCGGGGATCCTTCTCCACTCCTCACCATGGAGAAGTCAAGGGGCATCGGCGGCATTGTACTAATCTCCATCTCTCAACAATGTCCGAAACATAACACTTCAACTTAACCCGCCGCGAGACGTGCGTTCCCATCCGCACCCAACAACACTTTAGCGCTCGGATCGCTTGCTCGCGTGCTCGCGGCTTTCTGTCCTATAAAGCCGAAAATCTCTAGAATCTCCATAGAGATTTCGACCTTATCGTACTGGGGTATGATGGGCGTGGTGTATTAAGCCCCGCCTTCTCCCGCCGCCATGTGCCAGAGTGACAATCACTTTGTATAGGTAACACAATAATATGATTCTTGATGGATTTTATTCTGCTACCGATGCATTTGTTCGAGCAATTTTGCTGGAAAAATGGGATGGGTATGCTAATGTGTTCTTGAGATAGATAAACAAGGATTAAGTTAGGGTTAAGTGTATGGGTGGCTGTATGTAGAATTTATAAAATTGCTTGTGTGTTTTGTTTTTAAGGTAAGTAAGTATCTAATTTAAATTTTGAATAAAAGTAGGCTTGTAGATTTTTGATGAATGAAACGTGTAGATAAGACAATACGATTAATTAACTCAAGTAAGTAATTAATACATATTTTTCAAATGCATGGCTACATTAAATTTATAGCAACAGAACTTAGGTATAAACAAATTATAGAGATCATACATTCAGTGCATATCGAAAAGAGCCAAAAGCAATATTTCAATCCACAAATAAAACCAATCAAGCTGGCAACACCAAAAAACCCGTCGAAAGCTGATACAATTACGTGAGTGACGTAGGGAATTAAACTCGCGACCCGCGATCCCGACATTTAAAACAATGAACGCTTCAATTTTTCACAGTTGGTAACCCTGGCGGTGCTAATCCGCGGGGGACTATTCTGGTACCGTGACAATGAATGTGTTGATTTAATTTCTTCATGCGACCAGCGTCTTCGGTACGCTTTCGACTAGTATTTATATGGATTAGTTGCTACCTGTAGATGGTTTGTAAGAGTCGGCAGTTAGCTTAATTGTTAATACTATTTTTAATTTATTTCTATTATTTGATTGTAATGCTTTTTCAATAAAGGCTTTAAAAGGCCTTTAAAAAATATAAAATGTTACTAGCATCAAATATAATTCATCGGGGTAAGTATAAGTTGCGTTCATAGATTTGATGAAATTATTTTTACTGCTCTTCCTGGTTTATTTATGAATAAATTCATGGAAATACCTTATTATAAAATCTGGGTTAGGTATGTACTAAGTACGTTACGTACTTTGATGTGTACGGAATTCCCGTGATTCCGATAAATGAACCCAACCAAAATTAATATTGATAAATAAATAATAATGCTGGACAATCCACACAGCATTATCTAGCCCCAAGCTAAGCAGAGATTGTGTTATGGGTATACTAAATATCTGATATACTTAACAGAATTCATTACATAGATAGATATTTCTAGGGTCCCGTACCCCGAAAGGAAAAAAACGGAACCCTTAAAGGATTACTTTGTTGTCCGTCCGTCTGTCTGTCTGTCAAGACCCTTTTTCTCAAGAACGCGGGGACGTATAAAGCTGGAATTTATAACAAACACTCAGGTTTACTGTCCCTTGGAGCTGTAAAAAAATCAAACTTATAAGCCAACGCAATCAAAAGATACAGTCGATAATACGTACTGTAATTTTTTACACTCGCAAGGGAATCTAACCCATAGGGTGCTTCCCGTGAGCTCCGAATCTTGAAATTTGGTACGAAACAACGTGTCATACCACAGATAAAGAAAAATTGCGAAAACCGTAAATTTTTAGTAACATCATTTTTAATAATTTTAAACATACTACCCCTTTCCTCATGATCGTGCGCAAGTCACTAGCAATTGGCCGTTTTTTAATTATACGATGAGTATGTATAATTGGTAGTAAATAATTAGGATTTCTGTATGACTTTTCATCGCATTACGGAGGTGCTACGCTGCTACGGCGTAGCACCTACATATTTCATTTCATTTATTCCATTATAGTACATTTTAAAATACGCTTGATGTCGATAAATCTAGTAAAATATCGGTTAATTTAAATATAAAATTAATATTATATTTTAAGACAAAACAAACACAAGAGTTTAGAAAAGTAAACACTTTAAGAAGGCAGAAGAATAGGTTGCCTGTAAAAGGGCCTAGAATAATAATTAGAGTTGCCGCGAATAGTTGTTATAGCGAATAGTCGAATACCGACTAATCGCCATTCACTTTGGCGAATAGTCAAATAACTACATTACTATTCGACATAAATAAGGCACATTCAAAGTATTTCTAACTTCTTCTAAGGTTGTGAAAAAAATCTGTTTCGTGTTATACATTCCTACCTACATAATTATGTATATGTAATATAGAAATTTAACTTTTCATTTTTAAACACCGGCAACCCTTTTCTCGTATATATTTTACGGGGAATAACCCAGCGCTTATTATTGTAGGGGATTTCCCGCTAAATCAATACGCTTGTGTTTAGGATAGGATACAAGCAAGCTCTGTTTATTCAGAGAGACGATTTTCCGAGGCAGGTTTAATTTAGGAGGAAAAGCGGAATCGACTTGCTCCCGAACGTGCAGAAAAAAATGTTTTTTTGCACCACAATCTGCCTCTGTTGGATTTTAAACATACTTAAATTAAAAAGCATAACTAATTTAATTTCATGAATATGATAGGCATAGGCACATTTACAGATAATAATTGATACTGTGTATTGTTATAATAAGGAAAAAAATAATTGATTATTTTTAACTCATTAGTTTTTTTGTTCGTTAAAAGTTTATTTTAGACGTCTATTCGCCGAATGCCCAATAATGCTAGCTATAATTCGGTATTCGACGAATATCAAGAAAAAATCGAGTTATGCCGAATACCGAATAATAGCGAGATCCGTTCAGTAGTTTTGGCGTGAAGAAGTAACAAACATCCATCCAGACATTTGTTCAGGGCGTTCTGGATGTTTTTCTATGTATAGTAAAAAATATCTATCTATGTAGTGTATTGTATTATGTATATCAGTTATCTAGTACCCATAACACAAGCTCTGCTTAGCTTGGGGCTAGATAATGCTGTGTGAATTGTCCAGCATAAAAAAAAAAAAAAAAAATTAAACTTTTGCATTTATAATTATTATAGTGTATTTACATTTAAAATAGAATTTTTTTCAATCCATCGTACAGTTTGTTGTATCTTTTATAAGTTATTTATAATAGTTAGCCTCTGTAATAGTTTCATTTTGTTAAGCTTAGGCAGAGATACGAAGTTGCCCTTTTTGGCCACCAAACACTATTTTCGCATCTCTTCCTAAACTATATAAGATAAAACTATTACAGAGGTATTAAAAAATAGCTTATAATAAATACCACAAACTGTACGATGGATGTTTCAAAAAATCATGTTTTCAACGTTATAATAAGATAAAATAGGTGGCAAAAGATAAAAAGGTAGTTCTAGGTCTGGAATAACACATATGCTACTTTTTATCCCATAAATCAGTTCCCGTGGGATAGGCGTGCGAAGCCGCGGGGCGCAGCTAGCTAACAATAAAACAGAATAAGCCCGTATCAGGCTTTTGCGAAAACTAATTACACCTCAGCTCCACAATGATAAAGCAAAGCCGTCGTATACGATATTTTTATTCGGGACAAAATGAAATTCCCTATCTGGAACCCCCACGCCAATACCCTCCCTAAACCTACTCGCACAAGGGTGAAAATCCAGTGTGGGAATCCACCTCGCTGTACTGCGGAAATTTTTATTACTTGCCAGTGTAAAATAATCCAGGCATAATCTCGTCGGAAAATCCCATTATTCTGATCATTCCTTCAACTGCAAAGGATAATGGGGACTGTATAAATACATATTTACAAAGGTAGCTTATGGTTAAATGCAGGTAGCTAATGATAAAATGGAGGTAGATAACAGAAGGGCTGAGTTGATAAGGATTGTGGTTTTTTTAACTTTGAGGCGGCTCTAAAGATTAACATGACTTTTTAAATGAAATGTGGGTAAACATTTGAACCAGATTACTTTACAGTTTTAATCAAGCGTCTAACGACGGTCCATAAAAAAAATCTTGATAATCAGAATCTTGATCTATAAATTTCTTTGATACTAATCCATAAAAGTATCCTTTTTTAACCGGAGGAGGTTTTCAATTAGACTGTGTTTTCTTTGATATTTGTGACGTCAGAACTTTTGACTGGGTGATTGTGATGATTCTTTCTTCTTTTATTTAAATGCTTACCGTATGGTTCCATTTCAATCAAATCCAGTTCCTCTTGCATCCATAAGAAAACCATACAATTGAGGTCGGTTTATCGTTTTTGAAAACAAACTCAATTAATGACATAATATTGCAACACTATGAATTTCTCTATTTGTTAAGTGATTTTTAAATATTGAATGAAGTTTTTAATCCTTACGAAGCAATAAACAAAATGCTTGGCCGGATGTCGCCCAGTTCCACACCGACAATAGTATGTAAGAACAGTTAGACTTAGTTATGCTAAGATTGTATTAGTTGATAAGCGATAAACTTGCTAGTGGTTTCTTTTTTACTTCTATCGCTAGTGGACAAAAAATTGAAGTGAATTAGAGTCAATTGCCCCTTATTTCTTGTTTGATAGTAGTAACTATTTATCAAGCTGTTTATATATTAAAAAATGGACTTGTCTTAGTGCTTATTTTGTAAGTCTAAAGAAATAAACGATTTGACTCTGACTCTGAAACATGTATATATTTGTATAACATATGGACAATAAACGATCTGTATCTGAATCTGACGGATCGAAAAGGCTTGAATCTGTTTCATAGTATAAGTATACAAAACAATAGATTGTCCAAAAAGGTATCAACAGTGAAATGATAATAACTCCCCGACCGGTCGGGATTTGCCGTAAAGTACGCGCGGGTGGAATTTATTACGAAACCACCAGATTCCGATTTAGGCCTATGAGGTAAGATTTTTATGTTTAGGAAGTTTTCTTTTGGTTGAAAGTGTTTTATCCGAAAGAAGTTATTGTACGAAAAGGTTTTTATTGTAAATATTTTTCTGCATGAAACTAGTAGTTGGCTTTTATATTACTTCTATGTGAGCGTTGTATACTTTCCAAAAAATCCTTCAGGGATACAGTGGACATAAATATAATCTTGCTTATACCATCGCCTTAGGGTTAAAAAACACCTCTTGTCCGTAAAATAAATAAATAAAGGTCCAAAAAGATCTCTCAATAGATATGCAAAGGAATTTAGTGGGACGCACTCGTCCCACTAAAATCCTGAACGAATTTTTACTGTTCTCGAAAATCCACTTTGTAAAAAATCATGAATTAAAGATTGTAGTGGATATAAAGGTCCAACAACATTTTTATTGTGTATAAAGTTTATCATGATCCTTTCCACTGATAGTAACTTTTTATCCCACTCAGTAAATTTTAAAAACACCATTTCAAATTCAAGAACATTTTCAACATTTCAACCCCAAAAATAAGCGAGTACTTCAGTCTTTAATTTGCTTAGCGGTCAAACTCTAAAATTAAGCTCTATTACTAAGACAATAAGGCCAATACCTACTAAAGTTAATGAGAGGAGTGTAAAAAGATAAAATTGCCCGCCTCTAATGTCACATCTAGATGCAAATTATTTCGGCCCGGGGTATTTATCTAAACTCTAATTTACCCAGAATTTACCCGGGTAAATACCACAAGGGTTGGAAAGCGCTTTACCCTTTAGGTTGACTGTCTACTATAACAGGAAGAATCTTTTTTTTATGAACTGTTTATAGATATCAATTATGAGGTTAAAAAGACACACTGCTCCAACGAGAGATAATTTTTCAGTATCACTAAAAATATATCTGAATTTACGATTTTAATTAATTATTTTTTGCGAGTGCGTAGTAGATAAAGTCTAAAAGATGAAATGTGGGTAAGAATACTATAATTTGTATTTTTTCTTCATCTTAATTCTGCAGTAATCGTAAAATAAGTTGATACGGTGGACTCGATGGAACGACGACATTGAAACGGTCGCAGGGAGTCGATGGTTAGAGGCGGCTCAGAGGGCCTAGACAATGTTACAATCGATGTCAAAAGCAATAGTAGAAAAGTCCAAAAATGTATGAGTTTGACATATGCCTTAGATATATCACGTGATCCGTTTCGAATTTTTCCCTACGAATCTTTCAATTGTCTTTGATTCGCTTCATAGCGATTGCCGATTGGCTATGCCCTCTGTAGGCCTAGCACGGGGACTGTTATTTAGAATAGGCAGAATAAAAAAAAAATTACGTCACTTTGTCATCGAATGCGTAATATGTTTGAAATTCATCCCTTCAACTTCAATAATTTACGCAATGTATGACATTTTTCTCTATTCTACCCTAGAAAACAATCCCGTGCTTGGACCGGCTGGACCGCTATTCGTGGCGCCCTCATTCTAAGGCCTATGTTCAGTGGCTGTATACTGGCTGATGATGTAAGTTCATATGCATTTCATACAATTGACATGATATTATTCTCTGTTATTGATAAGAATAACGCATACCCACCGATATTAGCTAAGCGTGGACAGTGACTCTACCAATTGTTCTGAGGCCCACCTTATCTATGTATTTAGAGAAATTTATAGCTAGACTAATTATACCTATGGAAACGTTTAAAGGCGATTGTTATTCCACGGGAACTTATGGATAAAAAAAACTCAATAAATTTATGGGATAAAAAGTAGCCTATGTTTGATTCCAGGATTAGAATAACCTGTATGCAAAATTTCGGCCCGATCCGTTCAGTAGTTTTGGCGTGAACAGGTAACAAACATCCATCCATCCATACAAACTTTCGCATTTAAATTATTAATGTGATTTAATTTAGACAAACTAAAATGTTAGATGAGTAGTTAACACCGTCACGTGACAGGCATTGGTCACTTTAGTGGACAGAACACCTTAGAATTTTCTACTTTTTGCTGTCAAAGGAAAGAAAACTCTGTCACGAACGGAATTTAGTTTGTAACTAGTTATAGCACACTAACTTGTGTAAGTTACCATTTGCAAATTTAGAACTGTTTCGTCCTATTTCTTTTCCATACAAATGGCGACGAGTTTATTCAATTTTACTCCTTAGAGTTAGTTAGCTGACATGCAAAAATATGAAAATTGATTTCTTTCATCACCTGTAAAACCTAAAAATAAGTGATCGGCAAATTACACTCACACAAATATTATGAAAGTTTGGATGGATGGATGTTTGTTGTCTTCATGTCAAAACGACTGCACCAATCGGGGTAAAATTTTGCATCGATGTAGCTTTAAGTCTGGAATTACAAATAGGCTTTTATCCCACAAAATAGCTCCCATGGGATAGAAATAACCTTTAAACGTGTCCATAGAAACAACGCGTGCGAAGCCACGGGTAGACACTAGTCGACAATGTATTTTAATTGTTTTAACGAATTTACTTACTGTTTTGAATCTACTTCTTACTTATACAGTAAAAGAAAAATAAAGCGCTGTTTTCGCTTGAAACACAAAAGGGCCAAAAGTCATTAGAAATAAAATTTAAAGTGCGGATTAAAAGTAAACATTACGGTAATTCTGTTCTCGTAGGCAAAGGGAAAATGATTTTGCAGCGAACTACCTGCTTGCAAGCTTTTGGGAAAATGGGGCCACTAAAATAGAGAACGTACAACATAGAAATGTTTCAAAAATAAAATAATGATGGATAATTCACACGTTATTATCCAGCCCCAAGGTAAGCAGAGCTTGTGTTATGGGTACTAGATAACTGATAAACATAATACAATACACTACATAGATACATATTTTTCATTATACATAGAAAACATCTAGAACACCCTAAACAAATATCTGCAGATCGTATACACATTTGTCCCGAGGCGGGAATCGAACCCGCTACTTCCTGCGTCGCAGGCCCTATCTATTGATCGTACAGACATTTGTCTCAAGCGAGGATCGAAGCCGCAACCTCCCAAGATCTCAATAAGAAACCCTAGCTAGAAAGCTAAGATTTTTTTACTATTTTCTTCCAAACCGCGTGTTTTATCGCCACGCCAGTAATGTTTTGTAATAATTAACTCAGTATAATGAAAGTGCGCACTGCCCGACGGATCCGGCGTTTTTTGATGAACACACTGTTTTGTTTCACTTACGACTTACATTGACTCTGTTATGTCTGGTCGGACGAGTAGGAGTCATTTGATGCTGAGTAGGTACGGCTTTGAAAAAAGTGGAAGGAAAGCGTATGTAACCAGAAAATAAGAATGAAAATGAAAAGGGTATTTAAGTTTACGTGATTCTCTCGGTTCCAAAATACATACAATACAATCTATTGCACACAAAAAAAATACAGGAAAAGAGAGATAACAGAATTGCAATGGACGTCCTTATCGCTAAACGCAATCTCTTCCAGACGACCTTGCGATGGACACGAAGCAATTGTACATATTTAATTGTTATAGGTATATATTTATAATATTGATATAGTAATACATGTTTATTGTATAATAAGCTCCTGCTCAAAGCTTCGTAATAAAAGTAACCTGTTTGTTATTCCAGGTCATAATTATTGTTATAAAAATACTGTGTTATTCAAAATTTCTACCTAAACTACGCACAATTTCAACCCGATCTGTTCAGTAGTTGGCGTGATGAAATACAAACATCCATACATTCAAACTTCGCCTTTATAATAAAAGTGTGACTGCCCAAACAGTTTACAGAATAACAAACACGTTCCCTGACTGTACTATGTACAAAAACAGTTTGCGTGTAAATGCCCTGATATCCAAAATTCCAGAATTTTAACGCTAGTAAAATTAAAACAAGGGATTGTTTGGGTGGGTGATTAGTTTATATTGAGCTGCGGGTTTATTAGGCTGAATCTCTTGGTATGAATAAATTATGAAAATCATTACTGAATCAGTATTTTGGGAAAACTCTCTTTTAACAAAGTTATTCGCACATCGTTGATCTCTGGAAATAAAATATACCTAATTATTGGGTTTCTTTAGGGAGAAAAACTAGAGTTAATTTATTTTCGATTCCAGCAGTTTTCCCCATAAAGAAAAGCTTCAAGGGGGGAAAAGGGAATTAATTATTTAAAGTCTAGTTTCCCCACTTAGAGGGGCATTCAGAATGAAAACTAGAATGACCCAATAAAGCGTAGGTAAGTGAGGTAACATTTCAGTCCACATCTTTTTTTTAAACCTTTAACTCTTATTATTAGTAAGTCGGAAGGAAGTTGATAATCGAACAGATTCTTAACCTTTTTAGCTCTGTACAGGGTGGGGCAAATTCTTGGCCCCTTAAGGGTAGCTACCGTTTCTTTTGTAGTTAGAAAGTTTTGTTCTAAGAAACCTTCTGTTTTATTTTGAAGACAAATATAATTGTCATTTTTAGTTTTTTTTTTAAAAAGTACGGGTTAATATGACAGCGATATCTATTTTATCATATTTTTACGTTTATCATTGGAATTTTTAAAAATCCTACGTTCAGTTTGTGGTATCTTTATCTATATATTATAAGCTATTTTTAATACCTCTGTAATAATTTAATCTCATATAGTTTAGGAGGAGATGCGAAAATAGAGTGTGGTGGCCAAAAAGCGCTACTTCGTATCTCTGCCTAAGCTTTACAAAATGAAACTATCACAGAGGCATTAATAAATAACTTATAATAGATACCACAAACTGAACGATGGGTTTTTAAAACTTGCTGCGTTTAACGTAATAATAAGATAAAATAGTTGGGGGCGCCACTTTCACTGGTGTATGGGCCTTAAGTATGGATATTCTGTGTATTCTGTCTTCAACTTCCATAATGTACGCAATGTATGAATTTTCAATATCATCATCATCATCAGACTATGTATATTAGTCCTACTGGACATAGGCCTTGCCTCCCCGAATGAGCGCCATAGCGCCCTGACCCCAGCTTGACGCATCAGTCTTCGCACCTGGCTAAAGGGCGTCCTACACTACGTTTTCCGAGTTGCGGTCTCCACTCAAGAACTCGTGTACTCCAGCGTGGTTGTCGGTTCTTCGCGAGATATGACCGGCCCACTGCACACTTCAGCTTGCTAATTCTTTGAGCGATGTCGATAAATTTGGTTCTTTGTCAGATGTATTCGTACGGATCCTATTCTTCAGAGAGACTCCGAGCATAGCTCTTTCCATAGCTCGTTGAGCGACTTTGAACTCCCTATAGCGAATGTCCATCCACGTCCCAGCTCCGTGGGTGATGACGGTCAGGATGCACTGATTGAAAACTTTAGTTCTCAATATAGATGGCCAAATAACCGGTCGGTTCTGCGCTAAACATTTTATAAGGATTTAATTTATGTAACCTAACCACACTCTTGACCTAAGAAACATCTAGAACTAATTTCTATCCGTGACAACAGCAATTACTGCAGCTCCTAGCTAGCAGGTCATTAACCCCACCACATGATCAACATAACATACTTCCTGTGGTGCTCGTGTAATTTACATGTGCCATTTATTTTTATGGCAATCTCTGTGCGTGAGACTTGAATCTAGAACTTTCAGGAACACTTTTAGATATTTTTTCTTATTTTAGAACTTTTTATAATAAATTGAAAAAACAAACATGGCATATTTGCATTCCGAGGCTCTATTGGCAGTATCAGCTTCAACTTCTTGGTGAATGGTCCCGCGTCTAGTTTGATACAACTCTTGTGTAGTTTTTATGCTTGATTTGTCTTTGTTTGTATAAGCTCTAAATTAGCATCTGTAACTTGGTTATTTTTTTATTCTTAATAATGTTTCTATTAGTGGTATCTTGATTGGTGTATACGTGGCTATATATACCGTTATTTTTGAGAAAATTTTATAAGTTTTGTGCCTAAATAAGCGAAAAATAAAATATGTTTTCCTATGACTCTACCGCTTAGTCGATTAGTTGTGTACCGGGGGATAAACGTTTCCAGAAAACCCAGGATGTCCCATCCCCCCAAAATTATAATATGAAGATGTTTGGCCGATGACAACGACAAAATTAGAGAATGTATAAGACTGAACTCTTCCACACATAAACATCTTCATTAGCATACATTATTATAGGCTACTTTTTCTTGTCTTCAGTCTTAACTAATTTATTTTTCAATATATTCCCAACGCACCCAGTTGTAAGCGCTTATCAGGGGGATGCCTGCGTCCAGCAGTGGACGAATATAGGCTGTTGAGGAACAGGTCACAAATTTAGTCCTTTAAAAGAGCCACCACGAGCATTATTGTCTAGGATAAAATGGAGAAAAATTATGAAACTTAGTCAAAGAATGCGTCATGATCATCATCACCAACCTATATTAGTCCACTGCTGGACATAGGCCTCTCCTAATGAGCGCCATAGCACCCTGTCTTCAGCTTGACGCATCCAGCATCTGCCTGCTTTTTCTCGCAGTTCGTCATCCCGCCGGGCCAGAGGGCATCCAACACTACGTTTGCTGAGTCACGGTCTCTACTCAAGAACACGTTTACTCCAGCGGTTGTCGGTTCTTCGCGAGATATGTCCAGCCCACTGCCACTTCTGCTTGCTAATCTTTGAGCTTTGTCGAAAACTTTGGATCTCTGTCGGATGTATTCGTCACGAATCCTATCCTTTAGAGAGACTCCGGACTCCGGACATAGCTCTAAAGAATGCGTAAAATAATTGAAATTAATTCCATTAAATTCAATAATGTACGCAATGTATGACGATGCGATGTCGTTGTTGTCTATTCCACCCTAGAAACAAACCCCGTGCGTGGCCTGCAAATATAAAAAATAAAAGAGGATCGCGCTTTTATAATTTCCCAGATACTTAGAACAGTCTAGATTTTAATGCTAACGTTCACAGCGCATTCATCACTGTCATTTGACATCAGCCAGTCATGTGACATGCTAATTTCATGCCATAAACTTATAAATGGGTGATTCAAACAATAACATGTGTTGGTAGAGTCAGAGTCAGACTGATGGGCGCTGAGTGTACTTACTTGGAACTTGTGTTTTATTTTATTTTTGTGGAATAAAGACTACTGCCTACATAAGCGCTGTGTTAAACGCAGATAATTAATGGTTCGATTTGCTAGTGCGTAATTATGGGCTCTACATTCCAGAAGTTGGCACTGTTTTTATTTGTCTATATAGTAGATTGGGTTTTGTTGCCCAAGTTTGACCAGGACTCTCGGACAATCAAGAAGTAAATAAAAGTCTCTACTTTTCTTGATTTTATTTTTCTTTGCGGGCTAATGAAGTAGAGTCTTTATTAGCCCGCAAAGAAATATGAAATCAATAATTACACTAACAGTTCTGTAGTACCATTTGTTTTAAGGACTTTATTAAAAAACAAACATAAAACACCAATTGTAACTAGTAGAAGTATGGTAAGTAACTAAGTATTTAACAATTGAAACAATCGAGATAACTGCACACTTGCAAACAACTCTACTTCTGTCTTTAGTGTATAATTTAGTAATTTCTTTTTTTATATAAATTAATTTTTCTTTAAAGCGGGAACACATTTATTCCAATGTACTATGAAGATTTCTAAATGAGTCTACTCACCTAAGTAAACTAGCACCGCTGAAAACTTGATACAATAGTACCATAGCAGCATTATGCTGAGCCAGTGACCTTTTTGTGTTAGACGTAATTAAATTTTAGTTGTAATTATGTTAATTTATCCATGTCACACAAATAAAGATTTTTTATTTCTATTTCTATTTTAAAGTCTACAATACAGCCGACCTAGCCCGGCAGGTTGTTGATAGTGGCTTGGTCGGCGACATGTTGGTGACTGGTGTCTTAGCATCTAGGAGTCGAGACACCAAAGCCTCTGGGTTATAAACAAGCTGATGGTACTAAACCAGCTTTTGACAATATACAGAGTCGCGGACATGCCATAAGTATATGTACGAGTAACCTCAACTCAATAGCCTGTATTGGCCCACAGCTGGACGCAGGCCTCCCCCTGATAAGCACGTCATTGGCGTTTATCTCATGAATGGTAATGCCCATCATCGCTGGGCATGCGGGTTGGGATCGCAGTTTGGTGGTCGAATAGTTCAGCAGGGTGCGCTGCTGCCCAACCCCGCTGGATATCCCTTAGTCGCCTCTTACGACATTGCATCGTTACTCTTACATAGCTCGTACGTAGACGAGCTATGTAAGAGTAACAAGGGTCAAAATGTAGTAAATATGCTTTCGACATTTTTGACGACATTTGCCGTGGATATGTTTCAAATCGGCGAGCACTAGTTGCCGACGTTATTCGATAAAATAATGTTGCCGAAATCAATGCGCCGACACCGGGCTGTGTCGGCGACATTGCTGATATTAGTGTGTAGAATAAATAAGTGGGATGCGTTCCACCATTCTACCTACCCAGCTAACACAGAAACTTTCATAAAACATTCGCACCATTATCAAGATCTATAATTAACCGTTGATTACGAGCGTTAATGAATGAAATCATATAACACAGACATGTGTGTGTTTGTCTGTATGTATGTGACAATGATCAGTTTCCGGCCGTGTCGTATAATAAACATCCGAGGCATGATTTGTGGCGGGATTCAAATCGCATGTGGTAGACCAGGGCATAAAAATAGATGAGTACTGAACACTTGAGGAATCATTGTAGACCCATGTGTTTGCTGTTTTTTTTTGAACAAGATGTGATGTACGTGTACGTAGCCGTTTTGCTTATGATATTTTTTGCAGTAAGTTTTTAGTTTTAAGCAGAAGTAAACGCAACGCTTCACATGCCAATAGCGTTGCGTTTAGACATTTTGCTGTTGAGACTTAAAATATCTACTTTTCAATGATTAAATTTCACAATAATAACATCATAAAATACAAAAATAAATATACAGATATATTTCTGTATCAATAGAGAATATTAGTTTTTTGAAGTCACATGCATACACCCTATTGCTCGTCCTTGTCTTGCAAACCCGATTGCACTGTGTCATTATGAGGATTTTTTTTAAATCAATTTGATCTCAGGTTATATATTATTAAAGCGCGTAATCCCTCACACTATGGGGAGAAATTAAATAAAATCCCAAACAAAATGGATCCGAGTTCAAATCTACCCAGGTTCAATCAAAAGCTACTTCCGCATAAAAATAATTCAACCTTTTTTACGAAAGAGTTTCAATTTCCCCACAAAAAGAGTTCCCTAATTCACAACTTTGCCACCATTATAAAAACCGCTAAGATGTCTCGAAGCGCTCAAAAATGGATTATTGTCGTAAAGAGAGGTGTAATGTCGGAGCTTTCTCGTAAAACTTGTGTTTATTGTTTTTCTTTTGTGCTTATTTGTGTTGCTGTGTTTATATTATTGTAAGCGTAACATCGCGCTTGTAACTTGTAAGTACGCAGGGTTTAGGGTTGAAATTATTATAACTTTTCGGAGAAGAATTGTGTTTTGAAAGTTCTTTGTCTTTTCGGATTTTTGTATGTTTTTATCTAGGCAAGGTTTTTTCTATGTCCAGCTGTGGACTAATAATGGTTGATGATGAATCTTCTATAGTCAAATGCGAATAATACATAGGTTTTTGTGCATTCTATCTTTAGGTTACCTTAAAACTATCGTTGGTAGGTCCTTTTAGGAAGATGTAAACAAGGCGAACAACGAAAGTTGAACTTTTAGATTTGGATAAACTTTATTAGGTAAATGCGTTACTAGTTTTCGTGTCACCGCGTCGTTTATCGCCGCGTTTCTGCTAGAAATAATCAAAATGGCTATCAGACCAGTACACACACCTACCTGTCGTCAAAAAAGGATGAAAAGATTCATATCGCTATGACAAACTAAATAGGAAGTGGCGTACACCGAGAGGTATTGACAACAAAGTGCCCTGGGCACTTTGTCGTTTCAAGGTACCTGATGCTTAACATCGGTTACGGATCAAACTAGAAGACCTGTCACATGCTACCCAATATATTCCGCAAAGTCCTCTTCCACAACATGCAGGAACTGGATATCCTAATGATGGAGAACCGTAAATACTGCGCAGAGATTGCTCATGGAGTCTACTCGAAGAAGCAAAAGACCATCGTAGAAGGGGCCCAACAGGTCAGTGTAAGTGTTACAAACGCTTCTGCTCGTCGTAGCCAGGAAAACGAGTAAATTTAATTTTAATAAATAATTTTCACCTCGGAAACGCGTGCTAAGTCGCGGACACAAACAAGTATTATGGAGGTACCTATGGAACATTTAAATTCACATTCATCAGCTTAACGAAGTTAAAATTGAAATGAAACTCAAACCATTTAACCCTTAAATCATGTAAAACTAAAGAAAATCCGTCGATTTGCGAAACATCAAAGAGGCAATAACAAAGGAACCCTAAAAACATAATGAGACGTCGATGGCGCAAGTGCTCCCGTTCGCAGGGTCCCGTAGCAATTTCGGGCTCTCATAAATATGTATAAGGTTCTTCTTTTCCTTTACTTATCAATTATGGGGTCGTTTTGGCGACACGCGGGACCAACGGGGCCAACGGGACCAACCGCCGGAAAATATGCCACCGAAGGGTTAACTCGTTGGTGCTTTGAAGATTGTTGCTTTTGGAGGATGCGAAATTTTATGCTTTGTTTTGAAAACGCTTTTGGGGGAGCGCTTCGAATTGGAACAGTGCTTTTTCAATCGTGCATATAAAACAACTTTGAATGTAATGTTACCTTTCCATGAGGATTCAAATCATGGTCCAATTCTCATTTGATTAGGTTTTTGTGTTAACTTTCCTGTTCTTAGGTAATAATTACCTATGTAGGAAAATGACTATTTGTACCATGACAAAATTTTATGTTTCAAGAAATTTTAAAATTCATCAAGAATGTAAGGTTACCTACGAACAGTACAAACCTTGAATTCGTTAAACTACAAAAGTTTCTATAGTAAAAAAAACCTTATAATACCCGTACCGAGGGGAGGATGCGGGTTCAAGTCCCGTCAAAGTCATTTTTTTTGGGATTTTATTTAATTACTTAAAAATTACCCAGAGGAAAAGTGACGAGAGTGAGTAAACCTTATTCTATGTTTTGGTTATAAAATACTGTGGTCGCAAAAATAGACATACTTTACTCAAAATGTATCAAAAGGTAACCAAACATCCTGACCAGCATTACCAAAGTATTATCCCTACTTACATAATCACTCAGCGACCGTCAACAGAGGGCGCTAGTAACCCTAACCGCCCTCGGCGCGAACGACCCCTATTTTAAAGCAAGGGAGTAGGCACTTTTATTGCAAAAAATACTCGGCAATTTCACGCGGGCACAATACGACCCCGATGTCCCTGAGGTAGTTTAGAATCGGCTCGATTATGTTTAGGGTTAAACGTCATTGATATTGCCGATCGGTGGCCGCTGGAGGGTTATTCAATTTTTTCCGTCTCTAATTTGTATGGCCCGTGGGTCTAAAGGACCGGGCTTAGATGCTATCGGGTTAATTTTATTTGGATAGTGATCGTGACTCTAAACATTTGTTGATACAGTGGTTTTGTTGTTTGAAAAGATAGACATCATCATTCGATTTCAAAAAATGCTAAATTAAAAACACTGTTTTGTATTTATTATAAATTATGTACGGTAAAAAGCATCATATTTTTTTGCATCTTTCGCAACGTGAACACTTGATAGGTTAAACATTTTTTTTTACTTGTTGTCATAGAGACAAAGAATATAGCAAGGTATAGATAGAGCCACTCTGTAAACTTTTGTCCACAAAAAAATAGGTTGAAAGATGACGCGAAACGCGATTGTCATCTTTTTTTAAACAAAAACAGAATGAGGTTTATAACATGTTCTCTACATCTGTCATCACATTAGTAGTTTCCGTGTAGGGTAAAAGATATAAAACTAAGCACTAAGTTCCTAGCATGTGCAAAATGTGCATGTCGCAATGTCGCCACATGTGTCAAACGACAACCTAGATCATCAGTTCTCATGCATTAGTACTAAGTACTTATGACCTAAGTACCTACTTTATGTGATAGGATGGGGTTATTAGCATGAGTTTTTATTATATTAACCACTCAAGAGTAGTTAGAACGATAAAATCACATCACACTGATATTATATTATGCGAAAGTTTGTGTGGATGTATGGATGGATGTTACCTCTTAACGCCAAAACTACTGAACGGATCTGGCTGACATTTTGCATACAGGTTATTCTAATCCCGGAATCAAACAAAGGTTACTTATTATCCCATTAATTATTATCCCATTAATTAGTTCCCGTGGGATAAAAATCACCTTTAAACGTTTCGATAGGAACAAACCCGCTAAGGCGCAGCTAGTCCTCTATAAATGCGTTGGCGAAGTTTTTGCCTTTGGCCTACACTGAAAACCAGCGCAGGGTTATTAACGATGGGTTAACATTAAACCGAGTAGGAAATGACTTCTGACGCTCGCTTGTCGATTTCTTACCGAGCGAAGTTGAAATAGCGATTCAAAAGAGCTCTCGGTACTCCTCTCGGTTGATACCTCAACAGCCTGTATTGGTCCACTGCTGGACGCAGGCCTCCTCCTTATAAGCGCCTTATTGGCGTTTATCTCATGGTTAGTGCCCATAATCCCCACGCTGGGTATGCGGGTTGGGAATCGCAGTTGGGCAGTATAATTGTTCTGCAGGGGGCGCTGCTGCCCGCCCCCCGGTGGATATCCCTTAGTTGCCTCTTACGACACCGACGGGAAGAGATAGGGTGGTGCAAATTCTAATCCAAACCATACAGCTGTTGTAAGATACACAGAAAACTTGAACAGGGCATGCTTAAAAAATGGTAGAAAATGAAGTCCATGGTAGAAATTAAAATGCTCCTGTCTATCCAGCACAATACTGAGTGTGGACCGTATTTGTCTTCGCACAAAAATGAAGCCTTAGTATTATTTTAGTTAAGTTAACTATTGTACAGTGTAGTTGAAATATTTTTTTTCTTTCAAAACGCAAAGGGATTTTTTTCGGTATTAATATGTATTAACATTTGTGGTAACTAATAAGCAACTCTGAAAATGATTGTCTGAAGTTACATAAACGGTCTATAAAACCCCCATCATCGTAGTGTCAAGTTTATAATTATACCTACGATGTTTAATTTTAACATTTTGAACACATGTCATGAGATTTTTCGACATAAACGTGTCATAATCGTTAAAAGCTCATAAACTGCTTGATACTATTAAAAATTAAGCCCGCGCCACATGTACTGAACCGTTAAACTTAATTAATAAAAATGGTAAACAATAAAAATATCGACCCGCATAGGAAAAGAGCAATCTTTAACCAAAATCGTAAACAGAAGATTTAACCGTTTTAGCAATTTAGTGCTGGGTTCAGACGGGGCCTTTTTTACCAATTGTCCAGATCGCTGATAAGTCGGGCCCGCATGTGCGCACACGCAACTTCGCGCGTGTGACGGGGCAGAGAGTATGAGACAGATGAGACACGGGTTGAAAAAATCTATTCCCGAAAACTTGTCTCCCTAGAACCCAGTAAATCTGTAGTCAGTGATCTGTTCTTTGAATTTTGGTGGTTAGTTAGAAAGGTGAATGTAAGATGAATAATCGCGACGCGTACTGAACGTTGCCACAGATTCAAAACCAAATTTCTTAGTTTTATGACAGTTTAGTTGTTTTATTGATGTGTAAGACATAGTACACAAACTTAAAGAGCTGGGGCCCTGGATAGCGACAAAAAAATCATTATTTCATCATATTCAAGTATTACGAACACATTTTGCTTTTCCTCCACTTATATTATCTGGACAACTTACCAGATGACTAAAGAAAAGATTTTTCATCCCACCATCTCGGAAAGAGTATTTTTAATCTTCAATATCTGAGTGGAAAAGCCGTTTTTAGTCTCTAGAGGATAAAGTAAATTGAATTTAGAACATCGTGTGCACTAAGTTTGTGAATTAAAAAAAACATTAAACCTATTTACTGCTACCTCTATGGTGCCGAATATATCATACAACTTTTTTTATTTTGTTAAAAACTCAGACTCGGAACCTTCTTGGTGTTTTTTTTTTCAATTTGCTTTGTACGCGGTTCTTTACGCGGCATTTTTTCACGTCATTGTTAAACCTTATATTAAAAACAAGAAACTTGAAAACAAGTGAAAAAACTAAAATGAGTGATTCTAGCGACGAGGAAGTTTGTTTTTGCATTTAGTCATTTCCTCGCTGAGGTGGAATGAAAAGTTACGTGTTGCACTCGAGTGCAAAGATTTTTCACCTCGTGCTCTTTTGATTCCCTCGCTAACGCTCAGGATTCTAATTTTGAATACTTGCTCGGTCATCAAAATTGAACACGCGGTTAAAAAGCAACTTTGCACTCTTGTATAACAAATTAACTATTATGTAAATTAAATAAAAATAAATAAAGTAATGTTTGACAATGCATACAGCATTATCTAGCCTAAAGCTAGCAGAGCGTGTGTTATGGGTACTATAGATAACTGATATACGTATACTACATAGAATATTTTTTTATTATAACAGACAACATCCAGAACACCCTGAAAGATATCTACAGATAGTACACACATTTGTCTCATGGCGGGAATTGAATCCGCAAGCTCCTGCGTCGCAGGCGGACCTTCGCCCGCCGTACCACACAATACACCACAGAGATCGACAAATTCAATTGAACACAATACCAGCGATTAGTCCAATCTATCCAACTACTCTATGGCACCGGATGCTCACCCAAACAGCTCGTAATTATCGAATCGTTAACATCATTGTCTCATGGTGGCTATCTTTAGATTTATCGAAGGTAACTGATGCGATGATGATATGATTTATGTGCTTGCTGAGTGATGGGCACGTGTAAGGACATTACTAAGTTTTTCTGTGATTCGTCATCAACCGTAGCAATCACGAGTAACGTAGCAAAACTTGACTTTTTCCACCATGTTGATAATTCATTAAGAATGTTAGCGGGTTAAGTACGAACCTTGTTTGTGTTGGAAGAACACCAACGTTTTATCCCTTAACGAGGGACATCTTCAGGGCGAGTGCGGTTCTAGACGCGCGCGTACCGCTTCCCTTCGAGCACTGAGTACGCGCAAGAAACACATAATTATAAACATACTGTTGGTTGTCAGTATTTAAATACCTATACAATTCATTTTGGTACCAAAAAACGGGTTATTCCACATTTCCCAAAATTTGTTCAGGGAGGAAAACTAGAAAAAACCTATAAATGGGTGTTCTGAGTTGTCAAAACAAACAGTCGGGCAGTGGTTAGTACAGTCACACACTTAACGATAGTTCCTAAAATAGGTCCATATTTTAAGCTGTTAAGACGTATTTAATTAGAAAATTTTGATTGTATCATCAAGAGCCCTTAATAAGCAATCTGAAGCGTCACAATAATTAACGTTATAATCAGTTTTAAGTGATAATAATGACATGCGGGCGTCTGTCTGTCAGTTGGGCAATGTTTGTTTTTTGTTGGCGAGCGTTCACCCTTTGTTCTCGCTAACTTTGTAATTAATCTGGTGTTTGATGATCTCTCTACCTTTTATGGGTTGATTGAATTGTAATAAAGCAATGAAAAGTGTAGTATACACAAGTATATACATTATAAGTAAATGCCTGGAGCATGAAGGCAATCTGTTGTTTCGGTGTTGCGTGGACGAAAGTCATGGCAGGCTGGACGGATCACTTGGCGGGTCCGTGGCCGGTGATAAACGTTGCACGACACCAGCGAACCAATATTGAAATATTACAATAATCAGGTGTAACTTGTCTCATAAAATGGGACAATAGTGTACACAACAAAAAGTAATATCTATGCTAGTTTTTGATGAAATCAAAGGCGATGACATCCGCAAATCCGTGGATACCAATTGTGACATTGATATCCATCACCCGGGAAAATGGACTTCGCCCTACAACGACTAGAAACGGGTTAAATGACTTAGTAAAAATAAGAACAAATTAATACAATGTAAAATATTTCATTACATTTTCAAATAGACTCAATTACAGAATATGTACTGGGAGTCGAAATGTCGGAGAAAGTTATATAGAAAAAACAGAAAACCGCACAACAAAATACATAATATATGTAAAACAGAGAGGAGTGGAAATAAATAAAGACTAATAAATAACTAATAATAAAATAAGGCAGGGAGTTTTCTGCTTAGCTATGGGACAGGATGTTGTTAATTTTACTTTATTGCTCGAGGAACACAAGAAAATTCAAGATTTTTCTTGAAGAGAACTTTAAGAAAGCCAATTTTTTCCTTGATAGGTGTTTATAATTTAAAATTAATAACTGACGAACAAGTATGTAATAGTCATTGCTCACAGCCAATGCTTTATTGCTGCAAACAAGCAACAACAAACAACGGAAGCCATAAAATGGCCGTGTGCGAGTAAGCAAACAATCCTTTTCAAATTATTTATACCGATGCCAATGGTTATTGTCGCTTTAAAATTTAATAAACACTACTAGTTTTTCTCGATAGGTACTCGATGTTCAGCTAAAGTTACGTGCTATTACAAAAGCTAGTAGATTTATAAGCGTAAAAGATTTGTAAATGCAAGATTCATCACACAAATATTAAAAATGCAAAAGTTTGGATGTATCTATGGATGTTTGTTAACTCGTCACGCCAATACTAAACGTACGGAACGTATCGGGCTGACATAGTTTTTTTATATATCATAGTTTTTTTATTTAATAGTCGTAGTTCTGATCCTGGAATAAAACTTTTTATCCCATAAATCAGTGCCCATGGGATAGAAATCACCTTTAAACGTTTCCATAGGAACAACGCATGCAAAGCTGCGAGACGCAGCTAGAATATAAAAAAATCATAAATAACCTGTGCGCAACTAAAAAAACTTGCGCACGATTGACAAGCCACCTCGCAGTCAAAATCCGCGTTCGAGAAACCGGCTGTTTGAATAAAAAGCTCTTTCGAAAGAAACTCGAGGCTTTAGTTCATGTATTTATATTGTTTTCCTTTTGATGAGATTTTCCTACCTAAAATAATATATGTATAAATAGGATTGCAGTTATCAGTCATGGCATATTTTTGTTTGCAAAACATTTCTAAACAAACGTTTTCAGTTATTTTTCTTCCTTTATTGATGTGAAATACATTCGAAAATTATCAGTAGCCATAAATAGTAGTCGGAAAGGGCAAATTTTCCTTCAAGCAAACATATACGTCCGATTTTTAGCTGTAAAATGGGCAGTTATTACTGGCTATACATCAAAATACCTCAGAATGGGGTAATTTTCCCGTCCACTTTGTTGCGTGCGGTAAATATAAGTCAATATTGTTCACGCTACGCTAGTTAGAAAAGCTCGGAAGTTTTTTTTTTATTATTTGTTTCTATTGGCGGTAAGAGCTTATTCAAAGTGGATTGGAGTCCGTGGAGTAGTTACAGCACATGAGATGTGTTCTATTAAATACCTAATGGTATTATCACTTTTAAAATTTATGATAATAAAGCGTAGCTTAGCGGGACTAAATCACAAGTCTAATGGTTAATTTCTTTAATTATTTCTGTACAAAAACAAAAGAGGGAAAAGTTATTCGAGTGATTCGATTTTAGACGAAAATTAAACAGAACAAAACTTTATAGCTTTAAGCTACGATTTAGTGACACATGTTTTGAGCAAGAGAAGTAAATAGACGCAAGTTGGTTGTAGGGATTATTTTATTTCAATATCAGAATTTGGTGTTTTATATCTATAAAACACAAAATTCTGTTATTGACAGATTGATTCGGTTGTTATCTAACAACCGAATCAGAACGAAAGAAAAAAAGACAAAAACAAAATCGAAAAATCTCAGTAGAAGCATCTCATTACATTTTTGTTATTGTTAGACGCCATTTTGTTTCCTAATAGTAGAACGCGGCTCATGTCTACTAAGATCGGACACAACGTCCGTGTGCGCTCGGATTAAGGGTTGCCACAATACCAGTTGCGTCCGAGTAGGTATCTGAGTACACGAGTCAACGAGGCTTTAGACAGAAGTCTATAGATCTATGAATCAGCAAGCGGACATCGTATCATCCGGTCAACTAGTCAAAGGGTCGCCGCGGGAAAGTCTCCATGAACTAATTGTCAGTTATTCCACTGATTAAAGCACAGCTTGCCACTAATTAGTGACTCAGAGCTGTATCGGGAGTTTTAGATGGTACGACACTCCGATTCGCAGTCGTCGACGATCTAATTCTAATTCTAATTCTAAGTGGGGGAACTAAGATCTGCACGGACGTCTCGCATAGGAGAGTATTGTGCATTATCCCCCTGCCTAAGCAGGCCCTAACCAGCCCAGCTCCTTGAAGTATCGGAGCAGGACTTTAGGTGACTGACAGCTTCGTTTCAGCTTTTCTGTGGATGTGGATTGGGTTGATTCCTACATGAGGCACTTCAGCCCTGTTTTGTGTCGTCGACGATCTCTAAACTGGATTAGAGTCAAGACGAGTTAAGGATAGTACATGGCGTACATTAAAAAGTACAGTGGCTTCGAACCGGACCTCCTGCGGCGAAATACGCAGACGATATCTGTGTGAGGTTACACAGTACTCTAGAAAAAGACACAATAGTCAGGGTCCTGTTATAGCGGTCAGTAGTGTTTGACGTCTGGTCTCGAATGTTAATGATGAGTATCTTGTTAGATTCGTCCTGTAAACTTATGTAATGTAACGTACCGACGACGTATTATACTAACTACCTACTCCTGAGCGACGCAAAGTGGATCGTAGGCCCGTATTATGAAAGCTTTTCCAAGCATTAGGTACTTATGCATTAATTACGTGAGTTCTACTTAAGCTTAGAATCTCTGCTCAAGTAAATCATTATTATAGAACGCAACTCTGACACTACCGAGCGTCAGAGTTAAGTTTAAATAAAGATTTACTTGAGCAGAGATTCTAAGCTTTCATATTACGGGCCTTAGACTCCGACACAAGACTCCTCAAGGTTCTGAGCTGTCTCTCGCCAGCTATGGACGTCGAATTTGCGTAGATCGGCTTTATAACTTCGATCCAGCAATACCTAGGGCGGCCGATTGGTTTTTTAGAAGCTAGCGCGATACCCTTTTTGATTTCCCTATAGGTACTGGAGGACTGGATTTGTGACGTAGGCATTGAACAATGTGAAAAAACAAAAGAGAATCGCGCCACCTAATAAAAGTGTCAGAGAAACAAAAAGTAGCAAGTTCTAAAAGTCCCTTTTAATCTGGCGTAAAATGTTTCTCACAGGAACCCATCTTTCACAATCAACGGCCAGCGGCGCACGATTTTTATTGTTTTCTGACCAATCGCTACGGGCTTTTTTTAATTTCCTTCAAAAATTGGATAATTAATTTTACCGTCTCTTTATTAGGGTTTATTCAGTTGTTTGTTATACGTTTTATTACGCTGTTTTAGTGCGAATAGATTGAGCTTTGTAGGTCTATAAAAACCGTTATGTCTACGATTTTAACTCATTTGGAAGGGTTGCCCTGTTTAAAGAATATATAGAAATAATATTTTTTTACCAGGATCCTTCCCTATTGGCCGGACAACAGCACACGAGGCGAGTTCCACACCTTATGATGAAAATATTTCTTCTATAAGAGTGGAACTCGCTACTTCGGAGTTGAATCATCATTGAACTCCGAAGTTCTTAGTAATTAGACCAATACTCTCGAAAAGAGTTTAATGGTGAGTATAATATATTCTGCCAGAACATATAATGGTGTCGATTCTATTGTTTTAGAATTTGCTAAAATTAGCTATAATTAAAATTTAGGAATGTCAAACCATACATTTTGATTCCTTAATCGATTCCTAACGAAACCTAAATCCTTATCTTAGCTAGTTTTGATGTCAAATAGAACATATGTATTCAATTTGAAAAGCTATCGTATAATAGACATTCGTAAATACTAATTTTATCTTATTCGAAAACAACAGAATCGACACCAATGACACTAGATGAAACCCCTTTTCCTCGTGTTCTGTTCAAATAATGATGCTTGACTAAACTCTTTGTGAGAGTATTGCTCTAGGTATTAGCTTTAGCTGTGTCCACGTTACAGTAAATATTACTTAGTTATCAAAGTAACAGCCACTCATAAACCATCATAAAGCAACCCCTGACGTCTCTATTATACCCCATTAACCCCTCAGTTTTGTTTACCTAATAGAATAATGATGTATCGTATAATAAATTGGAAGATTTCCATATTCGATAGCGCGTTCTATCATTTTATGGTGGGAACGTAGTGGTAGCTTGATAAATTGGATTTTAGTGCGTCTTGTGCATATTTTTTGTTGTTTTTTTCTGCAGAGCCAGTCCTCACAGAAATTTATATTCTTACTCTAAATTCTGAAAAAAACTATCAAAATATCGATTCTCTTGAACAATTGCTAGGAGTCAAAAATAGCTAGGTAACTTTTATCGTAAAAAAAAACCTACTTACAACTTTTTTTACTTAACTTTCGCCGCCCTAAAACATGTTTTAAGTTAAAAATAAAACAACCAAATAAAACAGAAGCAAGTAAGTATTGTATTTTTGGCAGTTCAATAAACGCAAAAAAACTTTTTTTTATCGTGCTCACACAACCGTCCAACCCTAATTTCCAAAGTGTCCCTTGAGCATCACTCAATGACGTCGTTAGCTAACACGTTTTTAAAACAAACTTTCAAACAACCATTCCTTTACTTAACAACAAAGAACTTTCAACCTTATTTGCTCCCATTGAGAGATTAGGGTCCTTTATCTAAAGCTGGTGGTAAGTTTGTAACAAAAATAGGGAGTTGTCAAATTTTGACAGAAAAGACGTGTTATTAAATTGTAGAATTACTCAATGCGAGGCAATGATTACCCAGTTTTATAATGTTGTTAGTGTAAATTACTGTTTACTGTAGGTGGGTAGGTTAGATTTGTGACGGGAAATCAATACTTACGGAGTTTAGTGACAGATGGCTTAAAAGCATTTTTGTGAGGCTAGATCTCTTTTCGCTATGTTTTAATATACAGGGTGGTTTTATGAGATGGGATTAGATGGTTAAATCCGAAACTATGAGAGTTAGAGAAAAGCTGAGGAGAAAAGTCATGAAAGGAGTCATGGGCTCAATTTACAAGAAAATAAAAACGGCATACCCACACATTTATATCACAGCTCCACGAGGTTAAGAGCTTGAGTACTGGATGCTGATTTCAATTAAACACCTCAACGCGTTCCTGATAAAAAAAACGGTTGACTGACGGATAGACGGACAACAGAGTCATCCTTTATTGGTTATTTATTTTCCCGTTGAGGTACGGCACACTAAAAACCAAACAGGTATGCAATTTTTGTGGTCTCATAAATCGAGGTAAGAATATACAAAAATCGGGGTTAGAATGACTCCTTTCGCTTTTGCTACTCATGGTTTCGGATTGGACCATCCACGCCCATTTCAAAAAGCCACCCTGTGTAAAGATTTGATACTAACCTAGTAAATTATTAGGTTATTTTAAAAGTTAGGTTATATTGAATTGTTTTAGCAGTAGCAGTTAGATACACCCTTTATTGGTACAAATTTAGTTCTGGATAAATTTTCCACTCAAAAGTGAACAATCAATTTTGACACCTTAAAAAATTCGTTCGATCAAGAATTAGCAGGAAGCCACGAAATACCTGATCAAAGATTGGGAATACTATGCTGTTGTTATTCTTTGAAAACTGTCAAAATCGAGTGATTTTGACAGCCAAACTCTCGTTAAGCGCTTTTTAGACCATTGTTTTAAAAACAATAGGCAACTGGGACAAATAACTGAGTAGATACAAATTTATTGTAATTTATCGCAATTCAAATTTAAAAATGCTTTATTTCCATAAATACAATAAATGTACACTTAGAAAAGCAGTACATACCCACCTTTTTTTTTTTTTTATTCATTTTTTTTCAACCTTTAAACAATGCTTATGTCGGTTGACTAATTAACAATAGAAGAAAGAAACAATAGACTTATAATATACCAAAACAAAAAAAAAAGACAACTTCTGGAATAAACAAAAAAATAAAACTATGAGAAAATTAACTTAAGAACTACTTAACTAAGTATATATTTAATCTACATAATATTATATACTACTTAACTACCTACCTATGTGTTACTACTTATGAAGCTAAGTTGCCACTTGAGCCAGCACAGTTAGCTAAGTCAAATAGCAATCCAGCCTCTTTGGTGTTGGGATAAGCTAGTATTTGGTGGAGGGCGCCTACATCAAGAACAGTGATGTTCAGTTCCTGGAACACCTGCTGGCGCTCAGCCTGGTTTCGGACACATTCCACCAGCACGTGGTACACGTCCTCCGGCTTATCGCACGTCTCACAGTTGGGAGATGTTACTTTACCCATTAAATAAGCAAATTTCCTGAGTGGCATGTGTCCGGATAGTACCCACCTTGTGATATTTTCTATTTCTAATTAATTTTGTTTTAAAAAACTATATAACCGACTTTAATTTTTATTTTCATGAAATTTAATGGATCCCATTTTCAGAACTGAACCAAATGGAAAGGAATGAAGCACCATCGTTCATATATAAAAAAAAAAGAATCATTAAAATCGGACCACCCAGTCAAAAGTTCTAAGGTAACAAATATAAAAAAGAAACAGTTGAATTAAGAACCTCTTCCTTTTTTTTAAGTCGGTTAAAAACTGGACTTGGAAAGTTGTAACTCAGACGGGAACATTAAATGATATACCTACGTATCTCCCGTGGAAACATTGTGGCTACATCCAGCCAACCTCCTAATTGAAGCTGCCCTCCCCAAATGCAACCAAAAAACCCGTTCATCTTGCAGAGCAGTGTGGCCACAGTTTCCGCTAAATTGGACTTAATTTTAAAACTGGCCACACTGTGTTTTTGTTCCGTGTGTTTTGGAAACACAGGGGATGTTATTGTACACAACCTGGTATTTTAATCATTGCTAATTCACGTTCATACTTTAGATTAAAAACAATAAAAATCTAAAAAAACTTCTAGCCTGCAACTCAAAATCCTAGTATAACTTGGATTATACGATGCACATTATTTAAATAAATCATTCTAAATTATTAGGTGCGGTACATGCAAGATCATTCTTTCAACTTTTACCTACTCAGTAACATTTGAATACCTACTACTTTTTGGAAAAACAAGCAGATGGTTCATCCCATTTCAGATGCCTTTCAGGGCAATTATGTAGTAGCTGGGGTACGAAAGCTAGCACTTTCGTACCCCAGGTACTACATAAGTGAGAATAAGAAAACAACTTCGATGGGACGTACTTCCTTCCCTCAGTATAGGAATGTGCAACCCTTGAATATTTATTTCATTGTGTTTTTTACTATAGTATGTATTTGTTGTTATAGCGGCAACAGTAATACATCATTTGTTTTTCAACTGTCTTACCATCACGGTTCATGAGATTCAGCCTGGAGACAGACAGACGGACAGCAGAATTACTAAGAAGTAATAGGGTCTCGTTTTACCTTTTTTTTACCTTTTTTTGTTTTTTGGGTACGGAACCCTCAAATAAGTTTTGGTACTTCACAAAAGGAGAATTAACAAAAAGGGTATATAGGTCTTGTCTACTTGCAAGTCGACAAGACCTATAAAGGAATAAGTATAAAGGGATACCAACAATACATTTAATTGATAGTATTTATCACGAACATTTGTTTATATTCTCCTGATGAAGTTACTTTGAGTTTTAGTCTTTCTGGACTGAAACTCCAAGTAACTTCATTACTTTATATTACTTCGGCAGCAGATTATAAATAATAAATAAATAAATAATGCTGGAAAATTCACACAGTATCATCTAGCCCCAAGCTAAGCAGAGCTTGTGTTATGGGTACTGATCTTACTGATATACATAATACAATGCACTGCATAGATATATATTTTTTTATTATACATAGAAAAACATCCAGAACGCCCTGAACAAATTTCTGCAGATCGTGCAGAAATTTGTCCCGAGGCGGGAATCGAACCCGCAACCTCCTGCGTCGCAGGCAGACTTTCGCCCACCGCGCCACAGAGGTCGTCTAATTAATAAGATATATAAGAATTAGATTCCATAACTGCACTCAATAATATTCTCAGATTACTATTTAATTTACGTACTAGATCTAAAACGCCCCGTGTATCCCTACACCCTGAATGTAATTCAATTTAGGGGTAAAACGCTTATTTGTTGTTACAGCGACTCGGGTAGTCTCATTGCAGTCCAGTTAGCCGAGCTTCGAAGTATAATCCAGTTAATTCCAGTTTTTGACGAGAATACCTTGTTTTGCAACTGGAAGTTAGGCATAACCTAGTTTAGCCTAGACCTTGGCATAAAGTATTGTACGTTGCATGGACATGTTGTGAAACAAACGCTTATTAGATAATATATTAAAATAGTGTAGAGTAGATATTCTAATAAAAAACCATTTTTTTTTTTAAATAATAATAATAATAAATAATGCTGGACAATTAACACAGCATTATCTAGCCCCAAGCTAAGCAGAGCTTGTGTTATGGGTACTAGATAACTGATATACGAGTACATAATACAATACACTACATAGATAGATATTTTTTTTATTATACATAGAAAAACATCCAGAACGCCCTGAACAAATGTCTTCAGAAAATAAATCCATCATGGTTATTAATACTAAAGTTATTTACACCGGGATATTTACCATGATTTGAATTTTTAGCTTTCCAATATTTTGGCGGAGTTTCATGCGCCATGATCACTGTGCCGAAATATAGGAAAGCTCAAAATTCATATCATGGTTAATATCCCGGTGTAAATAACTTTAGTATTAATTTATTTATTTATTTCGGACCACCATCAACTAGAACAGTAGCTATAGAGCTTTAAATAACAACCAGAGGTACTAATATTTATAATTTTATGACATCAAATTAAAGTAAAACTCCGTTTTATTTAGTTAGCCAATACAAATCACGTACAAAAGGTAAAAGTTAAGTAAAATAACAATTAGGGTAACGAAAATGTATCAACACTCAGCAGATGCTATGGCATCACGCTGTATAATATTTATTACGCCTAAACTACGCCTTTTGCTTCGATGTAGGTAGTCTAAAACTTGAATAGTATACATAGGCTACATTTTAACAAATGCGTGAAGCCGCGGAAATAACCTAGTTCCAAAAACAATGTTGTGAACTGTTTATTTTTACATTAATGTCCGCTGAACTGATGGTTCTAACATAAACACTTTACATAAAATAAGAACAATACTCGACAACACCTAAAAGGTCCTCACATCGATTCTCATAGAATCTCTATTAACTGATGAAACGAAAAAAAAGGTTTTATTCCAAGACATTTTCGAGAGTTTCTCATCAAGATCAGTCAAGCTCAGATGTTCTGTGAATCAGGGAGATTGGCTTTCGAAATCGTACGAGCATGTATGGAGTAGGGTTGACGAATGCGAATGAGCTCTGCTAGTTTTTAGAAAAAAAGGGCGTGAGAGGTTTATAACCTAAAAGAAATGTTATCTAAATTTGTTATAATCCATCGTTGAGTCACATAAAATCAAAAAACAAAGGAGAGAATTGAATTGAAATCGATACCGAAAAAGAAAAAAAAATCGAAATTGCGTAGCTTACAAAATATTCTCTAAAATAGACAACTTTGATACCGAATTCTTATCATCTAACGATAACCAACCGACTCAGCGTCGTAACATAAATGCCAGGAACAATAACTAATCAACGTCGAGAAATTAAAAACCATGCTTGTGTTACACTTACCAAAACCCTTCCATAAACAACTGGCTAAATGAACATAGAAATTACTTACGCTAAATAGGCGAGAGAAGGTGGGCTGACGACATTTAGGAAACAGCAGGAAAGGACTGGGAGTCTGTGGGACAGGATAGAGAAGCGTGGAAGAAACTGGAGGAGGCCTTCACCCGAGGAGGGGCCCTTAACCAACAAAACTAACAATAGGAAATAAGTTATATCACTAGAAACTAACACAAACAATTGTTATTAAAAATGTTATAGAAATAGGTTATGGGAAAATAAAGGCATTTTTATTTTTTTTATTTTATTTTATTTAAATAGGCGAGAGAACCAGCAAGTGATTCATAAACATTATAAAAAAACCGACTCAGTTCGCGCTTTTCACCTTTTTCACCAAATAAGATTAGACGAGTATTTTGATAAGTACCTCATTTATCAAAATCACTTTAGTCATTTTGAAACTTTGAAAATAATAACAGTATCCAATAACGTAGACATAGACACGCTCGAAGAGAATTAACAGTCCCATGCATCGCTGAAAAAAATACAGATCAATCGATGGCAGTGAGGAGACCAGAATTACCTACCTCTTTTAGCTTAGCCCCAACAATTTTTTGTGATAATAATCATAAGAACATAAAAGTTTATGTCCCAAAAAAACTTGTTAACCCTACCACTCGGCATTTTTAACAGAATTGGATGACGCAGGTGTTCTGAAGCTACCTCGTGATTTCCACTAATCAATGACTGCGATAAACTGATCAACGGGAAGCAATTTCTTAGAGCCGGCCTCTGCCATATGTGGAAGGGTAAAGAAGGGTTTGAAATTAGGCGTACTTACTATGGTGGCCTTTAAAAGGTCACGCCTTTTTTTAAGAAAAAAGTAACTATCTTTTGGAGAGGAGACATGGTACACCACTTATGTACCACAATAATATCTACGGCAATTACGTTGCGAGGATGCCCTAAACATCTAGTTAGTTCGTGGTAAAAAAATCCTACGTAGAATGAGACTTTATGTAGTAATTATCTTTGTCATACGACTGTCCGACAAGGAGTTCCAGGCAAAATAACTTAGACGGAAAAGAACGAATCTTGTTTCTGATTTGCCTTCCTCAACTCAACAGCCTGTATTAGTCCACTGCTCAAAACAGGCTGCGTTCAGCAGGGGACCAATACATAGATCAGCACCCTATTGGCAGGTATCTTGGTATCCTATGGGGGCTGCTACCCCCCATAAGATACCAAGATACCTGCCAGGTCCGCAGCGACGCGCCCGATAGATATCCCTTAGTCGCCTCTTACGACACCTGCGGAAAGAGAAAGAAATATCAAATTTTAAGCTGCCGCCGCCGGTCGGTAATAATTTGATTGTTTGGATTTTCAAGGTTCAACTACTAGCTAAATGTAAACCCGTGCTGAAACGGAACGTAACCAGCAAAACACAGATCATAATGCATGATCTGACGTCAGATCAGCTAATGAGGAAGGAACGGGATGCAACAATTAGCCTGATCATAACAAATCCCCGGGAAGCGGTAATCAGGACGCGGTCCGAGGACAATTACACATCATCTGGTAATACTGCTAATTGCAGCCTGTTTGTTGGCAGCACTGGATATGAACGTGAATGAAACGCGTCTTTTTTGGAGACATAGACACTAATATCTCGCATACAGAGTTAGAAAGAGAAAGAATCCCAAAATCTATCTCTTAACGACCAATGTGGCGCAGCTGGCGAAGGTTTGTCTGCGACGCAGGAGGTTGCAGGTACGATCCTACCTCGGAACAAATGTTTGAACGATCTGCAGATACTCCTCCGGGTATTCTGGACGTTTTTATGCATAATATTGTCATGTATTGTATCAGTTAGGTAAATAAAACCCATAACAAAAGCTCTGTTTAGCTTGGGGCTAGATGATGAAGTGTAAATGGTTCAGTTTTATTATTTTTATTATTCCCTACTCGGCAACATCGGCAATCTATACTCATCTATACTAATATTATAAAGAGGAAATATTTGATTGTTTGTTTATTTGTATTGAATATACTCCAAAACAACAGGACCACATTAAAACATTTCTTTAATCATTAAAAAGCTTATTTTTCAGGGAGTGATATAGGCTATATTTCATACAAGGACTCCCACGGGAACGGGAACTACGCGGGTGAAACCGCGAGTCGCTGCTAGTACTTAACAAGTATCAAGACAAAGTATCGTATATAGGTCACAAACTTAAAGTATAAAATGACTTTTACTTTACTTTTTTTCACCAATATAAAATTAAAAGCTTCGGCCCGCGGATTTGCTCGCGGCTTTTGGAATAAAATGTAGCCCATATGTATACCACACACCTATGTGTACATTTCAGCCTGATCCAATCAGCAGTTTTGGCGGTTTCTACGACCAAACACCTTGATCATCAGATGGAAATCCATCGACTCAAACTTTTCCTAATTTTAGTACCAAGGTTTTGAAACTCCAAATGTCGGGCAACCTTATTCGTTGATTTTCCCGGAAATTATCATGCGTAAACAAAGTAAAGCACGCACGCCGTATGTAAGCGAGGTTAGTGCGACGCTGGTCGTGAATTATATATCGCGAAGAACTGGATTGCGTATGTTACTGATGTAGAAATACTTTGGATTGGACAGAAAAACAAAAAAAATCTACAAGAATTGGGTTTACAAGAAATTCACAGAACGAATTCTAATGACTATTTTGTAATGGACGAGTTGTAAAAGTATTATATGTAAATAGATATGGTACAATAGTGACCATAGGTACCTAGTAAACATTACTTATGACATTCATAGACCATAATAATAATATGTAGAATTACTATTACTAGTTACTGTTAAACCTCGTCAAATAACATTAGAAAAACCATTTTGCAAAGCCTACCCAGAATGGATACGCAAAAAAAAACGGTTTTGCGACTCTAACAAGATTTGTATTAGTATAATAAAATCGCATAATTATATTAGCTTTGTTGCAATTACTTTGCGAAACTTCTTACAAAAATGTGTTTTTGAACATAGTGAATAAAAAAAAAGTTTTGTCAAGTCAAACTCTCCGAATATGTTTAGAAATAGGTCCGTATTAGAATATCTAAAGTTAAATATCTACAGTTACAACGCCGAAGTTAAATTACCCTTAAATTACAATAACTAATGGTTGGTTAATCTAAATTCAAAACAATGAAAGTTTCAAATGTCGAATTATTGAGGGTTTACGTACAACAAAAAAAAGAAAAATATCAGCAGTTCAGTCCTGATCTTAAAATAGCTTTAAAATATTACAAAAAGGGGGTAACTTTGGGTGAAGTGAGAGTGAAGTTCATAAGATCTTGTAACTGAATGCTACTTTGAATCTTTAACTAATACATAACTAGCTAAAAATAGAACTTAGATTAGATTAGCTTAGATTTCGAGCTACATTAAAGCTTTTTATGATTTTTAAAACCATCTGAGACATTGAAAATAGTCTTACAATCTAAAAAGAGAATATCTTTTACAAATAATAAAGAAAGAAAGAAAATGATTGATTAAACACTACACTACAAATAAAATATAATAAAAGGCCACTTAGTAACACGAACAAACACACAATTATTGGAAAGCTAAAACTAACACAAGTAGGTAGGTACCTACCTTTTTTTTCCGATATTAATTATACATTCTACATTAACAAAATTCTGTTTCTAAGCATTAAACATCACTTTTGTGTGGTTGCATTCGTCGTTATGAAGAGTAGGTTGTCAACGCCGACCCTACCACCGACGACGACGACGGTCCGTCGTTAGTCGCCCGCCATAGAGCTCATTCCATAGACCTGAAGAGTTTATGGTACCCCCATCGTTCTTGTCTCTGTCTCTCACAATTCTAATGTCAATCAGAATGGCATCTTTTTTCCCACCAATTATACTTATTTTATTGTAACATTTCTATCAAGATTAAACGTATTGTTGTATCAAGAAATCTTTCCCTTGCTCCGAGCTGCACTCCTAACATTGATAGAGTACTTCCTACTTGTATAGTTCTTTGCATCAGCTCGCCGAAATGAAACCAAAAATAGTAAAAATATTCCAATCAACACATGTCATGTCCAATTTATTCTACACTCCACCCCTAGGTTCCTAGCCTGGGCCGTATTCAAAACAATCCACGGGCAAATAACCGATCCACCGTCCCTTGTGGGTCGTTCTGCGTTCGTTTTACTTTTTCACATAAAGGTTTCAGTGTAGCAGACACGGAAGAAAACAATGGTTCGGTGTTTTTCTTCATTGATTGCATGTTAATTTGAATGTGGCGACATTCTGTTAAAATTACGGCTAGGGCGATGAAAAGGTTAAATAAAAGGAGAATGTCACAAAAATTGGGCGTCAGTAATTGAGGAGCTCTAACTTTTCTGGTTAGCTAGAATCATAGGAATGTGTTTCTGCATAACTAAAATACTTACATAAATACATTATGAGTCAAGGTTGATATATGGAACTGCTAATTGTTTGATTATCGAGGAATGTACATTGCAATCTGACACACGTCACACACCACTGCTAGACGCAGGCCTCCCCCTGATAAAATAATAATAATAAAAAATAATAATGCTGGACAATTCACACAGCATTATCTAGCCCCAAGCTAAGCAGAGCTTGTGTTATGGGTACTAGATAACTGATATACGTAATACTAAATAGTACATAGATAGATATTTTTATTATACATAGAAAACACCCAGAACGCCCTGAACAAATATCTGCAGATCTTACATATATTTGTCCCGAGGCGGGAATCGAACCCGCAACCTCCTGCGTCGCAGGCGGACCTTCGCCCACCGCGCCACAGAGGTCGTCTAACATAAGCAACTTATTGGCTGTTATTTCATGGCCTCCGGTGATAATGCCCATATTCTCCACTCTAGGCACGCGGGTTCGCGATCGCAATTCAGTTGTAGATTTGTTTTAAAAGCTGTAGGTAAAAGATATATTTTTTATGATATATGAGTAAGTAAACATACGCCAACGATTAATTATTAATAAGGCAGTGTGCGTACTTTACAACGCACGCGAGATTTTGTAATAATGATTTCTCAAAATGTCGTATTTACTCTTGTGGTCTCTTGAGAAACGTAAATAATTTTGCGAGGCTTATGATTTTTATTGCTATGGGAGGGTAACAGACAAACCATTTTATGGTTTTATTTGTACCTTATAAATTAATACTACTTTTGTTCTTAAAATTATCTGCAAATGATCTGCAGAGATTTGTTCCAGGTGCTGTGGGTGATTTCATTGTAATATTAGGTAATATGTAGTTTAAAAAAATATAATACTGGAAGTAGGTATTTCAAGTTCCAATAACACAAGACCTGCATATTGTGGGTATAAACGATTTTGTGTGGATAATACATTAAAGTTATATCTATATGTATAATGTTGTTATTATATTTTTTTTCCTTTAAATTATTAAAGTACTTTTAGAACTTATATAAAAATTGTTGACAGATTTTCATAAAATGTTATGTAAACAGGTGTTTGTAATGGAAATGATCTGAGTTACTTACAATGTTTAATCTAAGGTAGGTATTTGTTTACGTTTTTAGTCGTAAAGATATTATTTTACTGACTAACAAAATATTGTCTGTAAGCTACATTACGATTTCCACAAAGATGCTCCTTTGAAATCCGACTGTCTGCCGACGTTAACATCATTTATGGCGATTTGAATCTCAAAGATTTCGAATTTAAGTTTCGCAGCGCTTGAGGGTTCTTGGTGTTGTGCAAGGTATAAAATATTGGCAGATAATGGAACCCAATCAGCCGCTGCGGTCGCGGCGTGAGAATTGACATTGGAGGGGTCCAATAACCCGTGGTAGTCGTAGAAGTCAACTTATGAGGTACCATTAGGAGGTACCATTAGTAGACCGGAGGCTGGGCAGCATCCGTCTTTGTATTTTTACATTTAACTTTAAAACTGCCCGCAGAACGGCACGGGAAAATAGAAAACATATTCTAATCAACACATGTCATTTCCAATCCGTTTTACACTCCACCTTAAGGTTAGTCACCTAGCCTGGCCCGTACTCGAATCAATCCACGGACAAATAACCGATTCTCTGTCTCTCGTGGGCTGTGATTGGGTCTATTATGAAAGAAAAACCTATTCTACGATCACCGCCTGCCCACCGTGGTGATTAAAGCAACCTCAACCTCAACATTAACAGGCTGTATTGGTCCACTGCTGGACGCAGGCCTCCTCTGATAATCGCCTCATTGGCGTTTACCTATGCCATGGGGGGCAATGCCCATAATCCCCACGCTGGGCATGCGGGTTGTGGATCGCAGTTGGGCAGTATAATTCTTCTGTAGGGGGCGCTGCTTCCCCCCGGCGGATATCCCTTATTCGCCTCTTATGACACGGGAAGAGGAGCACCACACAGCTTATATTATAGCAAACCCCCCTTTTTGGAGGTTTAGCCGTGGACATAATTATGTTTATCTCGAGATTTTTGTCGTAGGACAGCTATCTCCCGGAGATGGGTCGACAGATGACGGGTAGGGGGATAATGTAAATCAACCCTTTACAAGTACCGAACAGGAAATACTAAAGATCTGCTACTACCTTCCTCTATAGTCAACTCATAACTGACTGATGATCACGTCTCCGGAAGTTCCAGCAGCGTAAGTATCTGAAGAACACAATGTATGAAACAAAATAGATATCTATCCATTTTGAATGGAGCATAAACGTAAACAAACCGCCCATACTTCACCTAAAATTCACTTTGTTGGCGCGTCCTTTTATACGTTATTTACATTACTTGTCGATTTTAGAGCCTCCCTTCAATAAAAATTGCTTACAATTATATCTGAAACTCGACGCCAAGCAAGTGAGATTTTGTTATTTGTGTCGTACTTTGTTTACTAACATGCTTCATTCAAAATGGATAAACCATAGGTATAAACTCTGAAAACTATGGGATTTGGAGCGGGGTAGAACTTTCATTTGCAAAATGATCCGCTTACATAGAAATCTCTCATAACACGTCCATTTACCATGCAGCACGTGCCCGGTTTACCCAGCTTATAGTTGGGCAGTAAATGGGGTGTAATAACTTGAATTCTGTCAAACACAATTTAAGATCGAATTAGTACCTAAGCTACCTATTATAAAAGGAAATTGCTTCACCTTGCATGTGTTTTCAAATTTCCCCAGACTTTCATTTAGTAACTTGGACCACGCCCTCTTTTTATACGCAATACTCAATTCTGATACCCTTTGTAACATCATCTTTATGTATTAAGCCAGTCAATCTGCCTTCTACAGCGGAATACACAAGTAGAGAGCCAAGTTGGTTGATTTTTCAATTATTTCTCGATTTTGTAGCAGAAGATGTTATGAAAAAATTGTTTCGATTTATTTTATATAGTTTGCTTATCGATGTTGTAAATTTATATAGACAAAATATGATTTAGCACGACTGGTTGGGATACCTCTCAGTCTGCAAAATAGAGAAAGCTTATTAGTCAATGAAGAAATTCGTAAAGAAAATCGACGACATACAATGAACCAAAGAAAGTTTTAAGCAAATGGGTAAGCCTTCGCTAAAATTACTGAATTTCAGTTACTGACTGGCGTAATCAGGCGTAATGTAACGTGTTACACAGCGAGCATCGACTGCACGAACGCTGTAACACGTTGCATTACGCCTCATTACGCCAGTCAGTACCTACCCACCTAGAGTGCGTCGATTAAAAAAACAAATTCCCAAAACAAAACGCCTCCTAAGATTTGCAACCATTAAGTGCTATACAGTACGTTTCATATATCGCATGTATGTATGAAAATGCAATCCCACAGGCCCAAAAATGTATGTAAATATAATGGTCCTAGTTTAATCTTCGCAACAAATCGCAAACTGTTTAGGTACCTGTTCGCGGATGGTTTTTATGGTAATATTATTCTAGGGAAATAATCCGCCGTATTGCGATTGTATGGAAAACGCGAGATTACTTTTGTGGTGCGTTTTGAATTGTTTTAGGGTTGTTCTTGTTTTGGTTCGTCTCTATTTAGAAAACGTTTACAATTGGGCTTTATTAGCATTTAAAGTGGTTTAGATTGGGATTAGGTAAAACGCGATATTATAAGTTTCTGATGTCTCTACTACTATGTGGTGTTGGCTTAGAATTTGCACCACCCCAACTTATCCTGCGGGTGTCATAAGAGGCGACTAAGGGATATCCACCGGGGGACGAGCAGCAGCGCCACCTGCAAAACAATTCTGCCACCGAACTGCGATCTCCAAACCGCATGCTCAGCGTGGATATTATAGACATTGCCCCCATGAGATAAACGCCAATAAGGCGCTTAGCAGGGGGAGGTCTGCGTCCAACAGTGGACAAATGTAGACTGTTGAGGTTGATGTCCACTGCTGTCAACACCTTTGCTTATAAATACAAGTGGCAAAACTGCTGTTTGACGTCTGCTGTGATCAGTTTAGTTTGAGTGGTGGAACTGGCTGTCGTCGTTAGAGCGTCACACGGGTCACTTGAGTCGACAAAAAGGCTAATAATTTTAATAAGAGTTAACTAACCCTCATAATCATAATAGTCTGCTAAAATAAAACAGCTGCTAAGTAGTGTTATTTCTCAGTCGGACTTATGTCAATAGAAGACGACAGAGCGAGATTTAGCAGTGTGTTAATTTAGCAGACTATCACATCACACTAATATTAAAAATGCGAAAGTTTGTATGGATGTATGGATGGATGTTTGTTACCTCTTCACGCCAAAACTACTGAACGGATCGGCTGAATTTTGCATACAGGTAATTCTAATCCTGGAATCAAACATAGGCTACTTTTAATGCCACAAATCAGTTCCCGTAGGATACAAATCACCTTTAAACGTTTCTATAGAAACAACGCGTCCGAAACCGCGGGGCGCAGCTAGTTATGAATAAGGGGATTTAGTGTTGTAGAGACACAGTTTAGCTTATAGTACGCGGCGCAAACGCGTTTCGCTTATTCAGCTTTTTCAGTAGCTAAGCCGCGTCTCGCCAGTCATTCCACCAACCTCTACCAGAAAAGACATACCCTAGTTATGGGTTACAGATTATATTAAAGTCACTTCGTAGAGCCCCCTTTGAGTAGTCATATCCGAATTAAGGATTAAAGATAAGCATTCTATTGTAATTTCATGTACGTGTGTTCTGTTTGATGAATAGACTCAGTTCCAAATAATAACTCTTTTATTCCAACCAACCCACAATAGGTAAAGTAAAGACTAAAGAAAAATAATACAAAAGTGTTGTACGTTCACACTGAGACAAAGTAAAACAAATATCTTATGTTTATTTTAGGTTATGTATTAACCTCTATATTATGTAATAAAGCCATCAACCCATCACTGCCCGCGTGCACAAAGCAACACGCCCGCTCTATCCAAATTACGGGAACACCGTAACTATCGGTCCGGCGCGCACCTCGCCCGTAAATTAGGACAGTACGTACTTACATGGGTTTTGTTTGTTCACATTGTGATGCGGTACGATAAAACTTTTTCGACTTTCGCGATTTGTTAACGTTTTTAATGATAAGTCGCACCGTGACCATGATTGCTGTAACGCGGTAGAAACGTAGGGGGAATAAAGATATAAAGGTACGCGATAATTTTATGAAACGTACGTACACCTACAGTAACTTTTTCTAGATCCTTGAGCTTCAACTGAGCAGTGGTAGGATTAATGGGACATAAAGTTGAGTTAAATACATAAATAATGATAATAAACAATCCATACTGCACCATCTAGTTCGAGCTTGTGTTAGGTACTAGATGACTGATATTGACATAGGTAGGTAAAATTTTCAATCAAAAACAATAAAATAAACACCGTACAAAAAAAAACATTCGTAGCTCCGTAGCAAGTGCTACGAAATTACTACGAAGAAATTGTACGACTTAATAAAACTCATAATATTACAGTTATTATTGATAAATTAGAAGTTAGTATTAAGTTAAAATAAATTAGTATTTTAAGTTTCTCTTTTACTTATTATAATATCCTTAGCAGCATTGCACAACAGTTATGTTTATTTATACTGTTGGTAGGTATAAAAGGTGTTAGATTATTCATACCTATAATATATTATGTCTAATTAAGGTAAGAGGGAGTAGTTTATAGCAAATACTAGATACCTATAAGTTGTGTGTAGATCCTGCAAGCAACGTGTCCTTTTATATTTATCTCCCTATTTTCTCGTAGAAGGTAATAAATGCCTCACAATACATTAAAGAAAATTACAGACGGCCAACATAGGTATGTATAGTCATTTTAATTTATACCTCCATGAATACGACTATTCAAAATGACAAATCGAAGGTCTCGGCAAGTACCAGCTTACTAACAATTAACGTATTGTGAGGACTCGACCGATTTATTACTAACATCGTTGGTTATGAAAACTAGTCTAAACTTTTTACAAAATATATTCCGACATAGCCGTTCATGACACGAAATGACGTGTGACCGTACGTGACGTGGTTTTAGGCGTAACCTAAAACCACGTCATGTTGGTTTCATGTACAGCCGTTCAGGAAATGACGTCAGACAATGGAAACAAGCTATAAAGCATGGACCATAGACTTTTAATCAATCTGCACGAGCGGCATGGGAGCATGCGAGTGCAAAAATGGAGGAAGGCAGCGGTCAGCTTAATTAAAACCATAAGGAAAATTCTAACGGAACGGCCTTTGACAATGTTTTTTTGGGTGATGTATATAGGCCAGGAAGTGATAAGGGATTTTATTCGCATGGAGTTTTTGGTTGAGTGAATGAAAGCAACTAGCTCCAACTCTCCAAGTCGGGGAATATATAGGGTTGTCTGTCATGTCAAGAAGGCGTATGGTAAAACATCTTGGCTCAGCGGGCGAAGATCTGAGGGTTGCGGGTTCGATGCCTGCTGGACGAAAAATATTCAAAATTCAATAAGTTAGTATACCTACGTCCTTCCGTAGCAGGGTGACAGAATGTTTATATTTAAATTAAAGTAATAAAGTAACAAACATTTTCAGCATCGAAGTGAATCGTACTGACGATGCTGGTTCGATTCCCGTCGATGCCGAAATTTTTTGGGACTTTATTTGATTTTTTAGAAATTACCAATAGTGTTAAACTAAATAACCAAAAATCTTTAGAATTTAGGCAAAAGCGACACCTCTCGTCAAACGAACTAAACGTTTCTTTAGTCTTTGAACAGGATTGGTTAAACTTCAATGTTTCCCCTGTAGGTAGAGCTAACGGCCATAGTCCGTAAGAAGTCCGCTAGTGACGTGAAGTGAATGAATGAATGAATGAATGAACACTTTATTGTACTAATAGTAATAAAGATACATTAGAGTCTCATATCTAAATAATCCATAAATGTAGTACAAAAGGCGGCCTTATCGCTGAGAGCGATTTCTCCCAGGCAACCTTGCCAGTGAAGTGGTTATCCGATATCGTGGTCTAGCGGTAACGACATCCGCGTTCTCCCCTCAGGAACGCGGGTTGGTTTTTCGTCGATGCCGAACATTATTGGGACTTTATTTGATTTCTCAAGAAATTACCCATAGTGTAAAACTTAACTTAACTTATAACAACCAAAAATGTTTAATGTTAGGTTGGTAGGAAGTTTCATGACTATTTTATGGGACACGCGTTTATAGGTACTCTACGGTCTATGAGAGAAAGCTTAGAACAAAGATACTTGGATAAGTATTTTATTGGAGGCCCGGGTAACTGATTCACTATTATGTAGATAAGTACTCGTTTCAGGCATTGATTTATTAAAAACGAAGATGAGGTACTGGTTGCTCGAAAGTGGCAACCTCAAATTGTGTAAAATTGTGTTCTCCCACATCAGTCACCGTCTGACCGGCGGCACGGGCGGTCGTGATTCGCGTGAAATATTGTTGTCTTAGTCTCACTTCGGTCCTAGATACCTACGTCTTTCCGTCTTTGTTCTTCTTTGTATTGCACAGGAATGGAAATATAACTGTGAGCGTATGTGTTTGCGTGTAGTTGTAACACATGCCAATTTTTGAGTAAGCGCTGGGAGAACGTAACCTATCTTCCCTTTTTTTAAATCAATGGTTTCAGGCCTATATTTTACGGCCAAATATCCTCATATAAAAATACGGTACGAGCCTGCAGAGTATCCCACAAACAAGCAATGACTGAGACTAATAATACATACTTATACTTATAACAACATAGGTAGATATATGGAGTAGATAACTACAACATTAATATCGTCACGGGTTTTGGTCCATCGCAGGCTATGGCCATGAAATGTGCGTTCGTATATTGTACGTAAATATGTTGTACCAAGTTCCAAGAAGCATCTAACCAAAACAGGTTAAAAGCACTCCTGATAATCCGTATGACTTCAGTAGTTTTGAAATAGAGCCTGCACGTTAAAGGATAATCGGAGGTCGCGAGATCGATTCCAGCTATAGGTTAAAAATTTTGGTTTTTATATTTTTTATTTCTGTTTTCCAACTTGTTCTCTAATCTTAAACTTATATGGGATATTTCCATAAACCCTATAAAATGGAAGCTTAATTATACGTTTACGTATTATAAATTATTATTTTCATAGCCACAAAAACATGGGCGAAAAATCGCAACACAAATAGCCACACATCTTGTTGCCCTCGCTTTGGGCGCGTTCATTTGTCATCTGTCGCCAGATCATTTGGATGATAGTTTACAGATGGAGGTAGGTGCTTACCGGACATTTAGAAGATTACTTATAGACAGAGACTATGTTGTAGGGTAAGTAACAAAAATATTGCAGAAATGTGTAGTGTAATCGGATTGGACTAACTAAAGCAAAGTGGCAGCGTTGTTTCGTTAGTTTTCGCGTGAAGAGAAGTATAATCATAATAATATGATGGAGCCGATTTGATACTTGAATAAATTGAAGTAGATAAGTGGATCCAACATGCACCAAAATGTGTTACCTACATGGGTTACATCAGTTACATGGCTAAATGCAAAAATGTATCTACGGTCTGAGGTAGGTTAGGTAGGTACCTACCTAAGATTTCCCTAAAAATGAAGGAAAAAGGAACGATAAATAACAATTTCGAAGTAGGTACAAAATTGCCAAAATTGCTTACACAACATTATACGATTTGTTCTTCTGTCTGGTGCGGCGTAGATAGTAGGTATAATATAGGTAGATAATAATATTATTTTAGTATCTTCCCGTGGTAGTTTGTACTCTGATCAGATCACCGTGGTAGGTAGCGCCATCTTGTAGTACCTATGACTGGACTCGTTCGTTTGCTCAAATCAGAAACACGCAGTTTTCAAGAGCATTCTGCTGTTAGGTCGAGCGTTAGTTTCATTACCTACCGATTTAGTTTTGAAGATGGAACATAGATGGCACTGTTTTGAGTACTGTTATTCCGCGTTGTGTATGTTGTTGTCAATGTCATCGTCAACTAATGTCAGTCAGCTGATTTTGACAATGAAATGCTATGAGATTTTGTTTATGTTTTCATCAGTTTCGGAAATGAAAACATAACCTCGCTATGTTTATCGGTTTCTTGATACTGTAGCGTATTTTCTGCCGTTTCCCTGTGAAACTGTGTCTTTTTGCTGACCTTTTCCATCCCAGTCTGTGCCGGTATCTAGGGCATTGCGAATAAGGTACAGAAAAATCCGTAAATACGTCGCGACACGTGTTTTTAATGTGTGTTTATTTACCGCTCGTGAAAAGTTATCATTTTATTTGTATTTGTGTTGCTAGGAATCTAATTGTGTTCCAGGTTTACTTTATTTAGGTCCTGACCTAAGTTCAGTTACCTACTGCAGTAAGGTAGATGCTGATATTGTTTCATAAACTCATAAAATCACCTAATAATTTCTTTTTAACAAAATTTTACTACTCAAAGTTTTACTATAAAAACTTAGTTATGGCTAGTGATAATGTGAAGACCAAAAGTGATCTGAGCTTTGAACATTTGCCGGTAAAAAAAATTAAACTCAGTGAGGAGGTAAAAGCAAATACTAGAACTGTAGCCACTATGTGTGGGGCTTGGAGGCCTGAAGAAGAGGATGGTGGCCTCATTCTAGTGTTCAAGACGAGGAAAGAATGCTTGAGTCCGGATCCTACTAAGGAGTCAGACTATCCGGAGAACATCGAAGACTTCTGGGAGGGCAGTTTTATCACCAACGATGATATACAGGTTAGTTTAGCTTGAATTTTCACTTTCTAATTTGTATATAATTAATCTTTAGTCAACCTGTTGATAACCTGTCAAAGTTGTCCTAACTAAACTAATCCTTCTGTTGTCATATTTAAATTTACGGTATAGCGCCATCTGTTACATTTCCTCTGAACTATGTTACAGGCGTGTAGAGAAAATGTTGGTTCAAGAAAGTTCCGCGCCCGAGCGTTTGGTTTGCTGAATTCATTATCACCGTTTCAAAGAGATGACAGCAGTAGTAAGCAAGATGCCGCGAATTTTAAAGTTTGTTTACAATATTACAAGTTTGCAACATATTTTACAAACTTTTTTAGAGTTCCTAGTAGTAAGTAGGTACTTCGTTATTTTTTAGGGTTTCTTCGTACCCAAAGGAAAAAACCCTATGCCGGTGCTCTCCGATGCACTGGTTCGTTCGTCCGTCTCTCTGTCGGTATGTCCGTCTGTCACCAGGCTGCATCTCAGGAACTGTGATAGTTGGATACTAGTTGAAATTTTCACAGATAATGTAGGTAGGAAGGTATTTCTGTTGCCGCTATCGCAATAATGACTAAAGACAGAAAAACAAATTTAAGGGGGTTCCCATCAATGATGTTTAAATAATATCATTGGTTCCCATACAACAAACGTGATTTTTCTGCCCTTTTTTATACGTGCGCGCCCGATTCCGCCTTGCACTCTAGTCCGGTTCTTTTTAATCACGTAAATTACAATTTTATTTGATGAAGAAATATTAATTGTGAAGAAAATATGAATATTATTTTCTATTTTTTCTCTCTTTTAAATACATAGATCTTCTGAAATATATGATGTGAATAAAATGGTTTAAAAAAAACTGGAATATTTGGCTGCCAGTTGGTCCCTTTTGATCGCCCAGCAGTAGTCAGCCAACATCCTTGGACTCGATCTATCCTGGGAATACTTGTCCATCTTTGATATGTACTGACGGTACCTTTCTCCATTCTAAACACGGCCGGCCTCTAAAATGAAAAGGATTGGCAATGAACGCCAAATCCTATGGCATTGACATAGGATTTGGCGTTTATAGGAGCGGGACAGAGCATACGTTTTTGGAACAGCGTAGGCGCAAAAATGATGTTTTTTTTTATATTTACAAGAAAACTACACCACTTATGAAAAAACACAACCGAGAAACCAAAGAATTAGTAATGACCTACGAATCAAAACAAAAATATTTTCTATAGACCGCGGGTTTCCTGAGATCTAGACCAAATTAGGCGCAAAACAGTGCACACCGAAGAAAATATGATTTTTATGAATTTTATGTAGGTAATTCTTGTTTTTTACCATGGGGATCCCGTAATTACTGAGATCTAAGCACAAAAATTAGTATAAGTCAAGAATTAATTTAGTGAAGTTAAATATTGTGTTGTGTAAGTAGTTTTTAGGCAAATAAAATTATCAATATAATTATCTTTTTAAGCCTAGTGTTTTTAACAAATCCACTAGGTTCGGGCCTTAAGCGACGACATAGTGCAACCCAAACGGCTAAACGGATGCCAATAAGATTTGATTTGGCATTTGGGTTTATCTCCCAGGATATCCTTGATCCTTGGCATACCTTTCAGTATCCCAAGGATGGACGTACCTAGGCTACCTGTAAAGAGCGTGCGAATCCGCGGGCAAAAACGAGTAATAAATAAATATGGGCTGATGATAAAACGCAAAATATCTCCGCCAAAGCAAAAGAGCTTCACACAACGTTACGCCTTCGAAGCGAATGCTAGCAATTTTGTCGTCATTTCGTAAAATTCTCAAGCTAAGTAAACCAAAGAATCCACCTTTGTCATGTCATAATATTTTCGGCGCTGTTTTAACAATCTACTCCTGAATTATGGCGACGAAAATTACTGTAAGATGTAGGTTGGCAGTAGGTATTTTTAACCGACTTCGAAAAAGGTAAAAGGTTGTTTATGTATGTCCGTCGATTTCTACGTCATTTAAGGACCGACTTGGATGATTCTTTTGCAGTTGTAGGTATTATAGAGGGTGATTCCGAGGTTTTCTTAAAAAATAAATACTCGGTATTGAAATTAATCGATTTTTTAATCGATTATTTAGGTTAATACAAAAACGAAAAAAAATTAAATTATTGAGGTAAAAAACAAAAAGTAAAACTACACTCAGTTTCGGGTGATAAAAACGCTGCCATGTTAGCCATTGCATTTTATGACGTCACATGCATATACTCTATTCCGCAAAACTTAACAAAACTAAGAAACTGAGGGATTCGGTGGTAATAGAGCAATATTGAATAATATTGATATTTGATCCTAGAGTCAGCTTTTTAACCGACTTGAAAAAAAGGAGGAGGTTCTCTATTCGACATTTTTTTAAATTTGTTTTTATTTTTATTACCTCCACCATTATACCCATTATACAAAATGTCATGCTAACAAGGCTGTAATTCTACCTAGGGACCGTCGCTTTGGAAATCGCAGACGCGGAGCTAACGAGTTCAGATCAGATGGCTTTCAGGAGCCAGGTGTGCTGAGGGATTCTGCTCCTTCCTGACTTTAACAGGAACTTTGCAACATTGACGATTTAACTTTATTCTCAAACTCAAACTCAAACTCAAAAATGCTTTATTTCCATAAATACAATAAATGTACACTTAGAAAAAGTCAAATCATATTAAAAAATACACTGACACGGAAATAAAGTGGTATTTTTGATTTCGATCGCTTCGCTATGTAGACTAAAGTAAAGAAACGACGAAGAAACCTTTAGCCTGTTAGTTGTTATTTTTCGAGTTGGAGCAAAATCCGACCCAAGCTTTTTTATCCTCTCGATAATCTGATATTTTATAGTAAACCTTTTTGCATAGAAAAGTTTTGACAGTTTGTTTGAATTTATTTACTGATAATTTTTGCAGCTCAGTAGGGGTTTTGTTGTAGAAGCGTATACATTGCCCTTTAAAAGATACATTAATTTTATGCAGCCTAGTTGTGGGTACAGCGAGTTTATGTTTATTTCTAGTATTTACATTATGTATATCGCTATTTTTTGGGAAACTATTGATATTTTTATGAGTGTACAACAAGTTTTCATAAATATATTGACTTGGTACTGTCATTATATTTATTTCTTTGAATTTATCACGTAGGGATTCTCTGGGACCCATTTTATAGATGGCACGAACAGCCCGCTTCTGCAGCACAAATATGGTGTTAATATCTGCAGCGTTCCCCCAAAGCAGTATACCATAAGACATAATACTATGGAAGTAGCTGAAATAAACTAGTCTAGATGTGTCCACGTCTGTGAGATCACGGATTTTTTTGACTGCATATGCTGCAGAACTAAGTCTCTTCGATAGCTTATCTATGTGTGGGCCCCATTGAAGTTTATTATCTAAGGTGATTCCTAAGAATACCGTACTTTCTATAATTTCTAACGTTTCTCCATTTACGTTTACATCAGCCTTAACTTGTTTAACATTAGGTAGAGTAAATCTAATACATTTTGTTTTGGTTCCGTTAAGCAAAAGATTGTTGACACTAAACCAATGAACTACTTTTGAGATTGCATTGTTTACATCGTCGAAATTAGTGTTTTGTCGTTTCATTTTAAAAATTAATGAAGTATCATCAGCAAACAATACAATCTCGTGATTATTCTTGACAAGATGAGGCAGGTCGTTAATATAAACTAAAAATAGGAAAGGACCGAGGATAGATCCCTGCGGTACACCCATTGTGGCTACAAACCCCGAAGACCGTTTCCCATTTATGTCAACTCTTTGTATCCTATCACTCCTATCACTCAAAAGATGTGAGAAGATCCAAGGAGGTGTTCCTTATTCCATAGTGATGTAGTTTCCTGATTAATGTTTCATGATGTACGCAATCGAATGCTTTAGACAAGTCGCAAAAAATGCTTGTGACTTCTCCCAAGCATCAAAAATATGCGATACTAACTCTATACCGGCATCAGTAGTTGACCTGCCGCGAGTAAACCCGAATTGCTTACCATGAAGCAGGTCATTGCTATTGAAATAAGTGAGCAATTGATGTAAAATAAGTTTTTCAAAAACTTTGCTGAATGTTGGCAGTACTGATATTGGTCTAAAGTTAGTGGGGTCAGACCTACTACCTGATTTAAACAGTGGGATTATTTTACTACATTTCATTAGATCAGGAAATACACCACAATCAATAGACTCATTAAATATAAAAGCTAGATCTGGTGCAATGGTATCCATCAAAGGTTTAATAATTCTAACGGAAATGCCCCAGAGATCTGCAGGTTTCTCCATATTTAAAAGTTTAAAGACTTTTATAATATCTTTTTCATCAATGTGGTTGAAATTAAATTTATTTTCGCATTTAGGTACATTCTCTGTCAGTAAAGACTCAGCAATTGCTTGAGAAGAGTTTAGGAACTTTGTGGTAGAGATTGGAATGTCAGTAAAAAAGTTTTCAAAAGCTTGGGCTACTTCAATGTCATTTTTGATTGTGCAACTGTTAATCTTTAAATTGTATTCATTATCGTAGGTACTGACCTTTCCATCGGCAATATCTTTATCGTTTATAAGTATTGAATTATTAATTTTTAACCTTATTTCTCTTTTTCGTGACTTAGATTTACCAGTTTCGTTATTTATAAGTCTCCATGTTGCTTTGATTTTATCAGATGAGTTTACAATTTTTTTCCTCAAAAACAGGCATTTCGCTGTGTTACAGACTTTTTTAAATGTTTTTGAGTAGTTTGTTAAATACAAAAGAAACGCAGGATCATTTAACATAGCTTCTCTAGCACCATAAAGATCATATAGTCTATTCCTACTTCTATAAATACCGGGAGTGGCCCAATCGGATTAATAAACAATTAGAGCTAATATAATTTGATTTTGCTATTTGACAAACTTTTCTAAACATTTTTGAGTAATTTTTTACTTTTTCTTTGAAGTCCTTGTTAAAATTATATTGTTTCTCACTATATAGTTCATACAAAGTTACTCTACTTTTATGTATACCCACTGTTGCCCACTCACTAAAGTTAAGTTTTTCTGAGACCATTTTCGATTTGGGTGTGAATATTGAGTTGAACGCATTGGTGAATTTATTAAAAAAACTACAATACGACTCATTTGGGTTGTTAAGTAAGTAATCAGGTGATGGTTTAGAATCCCAATCCAATTTTAACCGTTCAAATCGACTTGTGGTCACAGGTGTGTATGAAATTTTTTGTTTACAATTATAGTTTTTAATTTGTATTTCTAGTTTAATTAGTTGACCCAAGTGATCTGATTTTAAATTGCTTATGATTTTTTTACTTATTAATTTTTCATTTTGACAAACAAATATATTATCTATACGTTTTGCTGAGGTTTCAGTTATTCTAGTTGGTTCCATAAATATTGGCCTTAAATTATAACAATTAAATAAATAAATTAGTCTACTACTGAGGGAGTAGACTTCTAAAAGATTAATATTAAAGTCTCCACATACCAAGTCATTTTTATGAGATTTTGATATTTTATACAAGATATCATCCATGATTCTCTCAAATATTTCAAAGGAGGCTGATGGTGGGCTGTATACGCTTACTACAATACTTTGCTCCAGCTCAACACATGCTACTTCGATGTGGCTTTCAACGGATAAGTTTATTATGTCTTTACGTTCTTTGAACTTTATGAGTTTATTTAGTAATATTAGAGAGCCTCCACGAATAGCATGTGATCTGCAAAAAGAACTACCAACCTGGTGGTTACTGAAGTTAAACATGAGCTCATAGCTTTTCAGCCAGTGTTCTGTTAAGCAGATGATGTCAATATCAAATGAGTTCATGTACAATTCTAATTCTAGTAATTTACATCTCAATCCTTGAATATTTTGGTGCACCAGGTTAGTAAACTTTGCCTTGATTTTACAATCTGGTTTTCTTTGCTTTTTATTGTAAAAATTAATATTTGACTGTTTAGGGCTAGAGACTTCCTCTATTGTCTTTATTTCTAATTTAAATGGCTTGGAACAACTTCCAAGGTCTTGTTTTTTAAGTCATTGCAATGCTCAAAAGAAGCATTTTTAATAGCCAAGTTTTTGGCTGTTATATTAAAATAAAAAGATATCGAAGTTGCTATCTGTCTTTTATAAAAATTGGAAAGGTAGTAATTACCTTGAGTCAAATAGTATTTTTTACTAACAATACTGTTAATGTCAATCACATGTATATTGTTGTTGCACGAGATAGTGTGCAACATCATATTAAGCTTATATCTAAGGTTGTTTTCTGATTGTGGCAAGCTGTCGCTATAGGGGAATGTGAACATCACAATTTGTTTTAAGTCTAGTGTGCACAGTTTGCCCACATACCTAATCAAGTCCGATTTGTTCACATTACCCCTATTACCCAGGCATATTATTAAGTTTGAATTACTAAAAGTTTCATTATTAATTTTTTTCATAATAGTATGCAGGTTTGAATTTGGAAAACAATTATTTATTAGAGGATGTTCCATACTCAAACTTAAAAACTGACCCATGTTTATGCCAATTTCATCGGAGTACATTATAGTTTTCACTGCGGATGGTAACACCAGCGGTGACTGGCATAATACCTCCACAGAACCATTTCCAGTTAAAGTGTTACAATGTGTAGTGGTTGTCTTCAGATCAGTTTGAGTGCAGCTGTGCTGTACTTCAATATATACACTTTCCAGCATTTTCTGGCAGTGGTCATTGGCATCCTTTTGGGCTTGTTTATATTTACAGGTTACATCATGAAGTGCCCTTTCTAATTTAACTATTTCCTCTGCCAAATAGTTTAAATCCCTTGAGTTCCGTCCTAATAGAGTATAACAAGAGTCCAATTCTTCTTGTAAGTTAGATCTAGATTTTTCCTTGCTCAATTTTGCATTATTGAGAAGTTGTTTTTGTCGCTTGATTTTTTTTTCCGATTTTTTAATGAAGTTACTCAGTTTAACATATTTTTTAATTTTATTAGTCTATACTATAGTATTTTAAGGACAGCCGCGTCAAATTATTTCCTTTTTTCTCATAGCCGAGCAGGACTTGGAATACCGGTATTTTAAAATAGCGGTACCAATGACCTTGAAGTAGTACCGGTACTTCTTTGGTACCGGTATAGATGCCGAGTTAGTAATCTGACAAAAGCAAATCCCTTTAGGAAGCCAGCAACTAAATCTGGCTACAAGATGGGACAAAATTAATGATGGTTACTTCGACAAATTGTTACGATGCTATATAAACACACACAGAATAGAGTTCTATAGTTAGGTTAGGTATGTATAGGTACTACTTTATACTCGCTTATGTTATTTACGTCCAAAAAATCCAGAAGTTTTTTTCTTACAAAAAGATTTCCAGCAATTTCTCTTCACTTTTTAGAATACCTACAAGAGGTTTTCGAAAGAGTTTTCAGAGAAGCTTCTTTGACTATCATCAATAAATCTCATCAATCCTCGGAGCTGGGTATTCACATACGGTCTTACTCTATCGAGCAAACACCTCAACCTCAACAGCCTGTATTGGTCCACTGCTGGACGCAGGCCTCCCCCTGGTAAGCGCCTTATTGGCGTTTATCTCATGGAGGGTAGTGCTCATGAGACATGCGGGTTGCAGGTTTGGGATCGTAGTTTGGTGGTATAATTGTTCTGCAGGAGGCGCTGTTGCCCGTCCCCCGGTAGATATCCCTTAGTCGCCTCTTTATGACACCCGCGAGAAGTGTTGTGGTGGTGCAAATTCTAAGCCAGCACCACACAGCTAACACGTCGAGTAATATAATAACTACAGTACGGGCTCTACGTACACACACTGTCACATTCGGCTTGCTTCGAGTAGGTGCGAGGGAAATTACATTTATATATAGCCTTCAGTTGTGGATTTTGCTGTCCACCGATAAATTTAACTCGTTTCAGAGTAAAACTATCGAGTAAAGACCATAGGTGAGCACCCAGCTTTAGAGATATTTTAAGATTTACCCCATCTCTAGTGATTCCGACCACAATTCAAACTGCGACGCGAATTGAAATGAAATGCTCTGATGTTAAAACGGTCGATCTTGCTTCCGAAAGACAATTGATGCGTCCCAGCTTTCGGCGGGATTTTACTTACTTGAAATTTCGAGATTTAGCTTTGTTTTGGTGGAATGGTCGGAGCGGTTTTGTAGGATTTTGTCATTTTGGTTTGCATTTGGTGAAATTACGCGCGGTATTCTAGCGGCCGTATTCTAGGTATGTGCAGCAGTACCTACAACAGAAAGTATGTATAAGTGTGCTCTGGACCACGCTTGAGTAAAGCTTGAATTTCTATCACACCAAAGCTTTTTTTTTTGAAAGTGGTGGATTTTAACTTGACTAGCACTCACATAATGACTGCATAAGTATGCTTGGGAAAGCTTTCATAATACGGGCTTAGGACTTGTAAATAAGCATTTCCTTACAAAAGATAATTGATTTCCATCATAAACACAATTTCACAAACAACCCCATCATTCCAAAGCTTTTAATCCCCGCGGTCATCTTTTCTAAATGCGAGTTCAAGTTAATCCACATTATAAATTTGGTATTCAAGGGTCCACATCCATCTATTATGGACATGTTAATCCGGATTTAGACCCTCACAAACTGTTCTGCTCGATAACCAAAACCAATATTGCAGGGTTGTAGACCCAGTCGTTGACTATACTCCTTATTTTCCGCTACATCCATCACCCATTTCTTTTCTGGACTTTCGGTTCTTTCGAACGATTTTTCTAGAATGTTCGTTTTTTCGACGGACCATTTTTAATCATCCATATTTTCACTAAATTGGCCCTATCACATCACCCCATCTTTTATCAAAAAGGTTCGATATCGTCCATTACGTACTTGAAATATGTACCTTAGGTAGCTTATGTCCGTCCTTATTCTATTTTCTTATTATATTGCGTTGGGTTTGCGGAAAATTACAAGGAAAATATTTTTTCACTATTAGCCACCGATTTTCCTGTTCTTTTACTATCACATACCTTTATGTGACCAAAATAAATTATCCTGTTTCATGGTTTTACTATGGGTTGCTTGCCTGTGTATGTCTACTTAGGTAGGTAGGTACTGATAGTTAATATGGTCATGGAAGAACTAATTGGTACTACATCTATTTATATATTTTAAGAACTTATTAATGCTGTCTAAGTAATACAATCTTTAAGGTAATTTTTATAAATATTACCTCATTTTGTGTAAATACATAACATTTCTGGTAGAGACGCGAGCAGTGAAATAAAATTAAAAAACATATAACGACAGAAAGGAATAATAAATATATTAGCTTAAAAAAAGTAGGTACTGGTATTTGCTTATTTTTGAGGAACCTTCATTACATACTATGGTAGAAGGAATTTGAAGGCCAGGTTGTACTCACACCAAACAAAATCTAATATACAACGCCAGTTTCCAATATAATGGTATTTTTAGCAATCAAAGGCTAATTAATTTATTTAAAAGAAACACAATTTTCATAACCTACAAGGGTCATACTCGAAAGACTCGACTCAATTAACCAAGACAGTGAGAAATTCAATACTTTAACCACACTAAGCCACTAGCTGATAGGGGATGCCTATGTCCAGCAGTGGACCAATGGCTGATGATAATGAACCACACTAAGGAACTTAACCAACGATACCACAAGAACTCGAGGGTGCACGTCCGTACAGTACGACGATCGCAGCAAAATCAGTCCGTAACCCTCATACCTTTGGCTTTTATAGTAAAGCGACTACTACCGTTACCTCAAATAAAACTACATCCATCAGTATAGTATTTGTATGTTTGTTTGTAATTAGCTATCTCCGAAATTACTAGTCCTCTTCTGAAAATTATTTCGTCGCTGCATTATCCCAGACTGCTACAGGCTAAGCTGTAACCGGGCACCGAATGGTTCTAACTACATTAACGAGAGTATTAAAATATGAGATAGATTGATGTAAAAGCAAAAGAAAAATAACTGTTGACTTCCTGTAGATTTTATTACTAGAGTAAAGTATCAAGCTACTGACAGACCTAGTCATACCTATTGTAGAACACATTTCAAAATATATCAATTTAAATCATAAGTAATAAAAAGTTTTCATTGCATGAAGCAGGTTATAACATAACAGAGAGCCTACACATTTGCTCTTCTTGGAGTCGAGACCGTGAGTTTTTACCACAGGTTTTGACAATCTATACTCGCTAGCGACTGATGTACCTAGTTAAAAAAATGCATGGAAACTTCTAATTCGCCTCTAGCAGATAGTTGGGTACTAAAATGCGCTGTAGATAACTATATGCGTATTTACGTAACTACTGTAGTAACGAATTAAAGGAGCGACGCTTGGGTTTCCCAGAGAAAAACCGATTTTGAAATAAAATAAATTAAATTTAATTACGTTCTACAAAGGGTTTTCTAAATATCTAATTAATCTAAGATATGGACTGGTTCGATGCGTGAACCGAAGTGCCGAAGATCTAGCTCTCGGGGCAAGGCTGCGCGTCGTGTCGCAATCTCGCGAAGTCAGCAGATTCCGTAGATGCCCAATGTAGGTCGTCGGAAGGTCAGCGATTGGGGTTGACCGATAGGTATAACATCTCCCCCCTCAGTTCAACGACTATTTTTGAATGTTGGGAAAAAATGTCGTTGGCAGCCTCCTCTGATCCTGGGATGGATTTGATACAGCACAGGTCGGGGCTGCTTGGGTGAGCTCTCTGTGTTCGAGTTTTCCTTTCGAGTTCATGTCGTAGATATAATTTTCGACGATGATGGCCAGTACAAGTGCACCGGATAGTGCACCGTAGAAGGGAATGGTGGTGTGTGTTGAGACTGCTAAGTTGGTTGCGAGAACACGATGGTGGTCATACAGTGTCTCCATGCCGGGCTGATCGTCATCAGGTCGATGGTGGTAATTTGACAGGGCTTCTCCTAGGGCATTTCTCTTTGGATAGTATTACAGATGCAATCGGGTTGAGATTTCTGATCTTGGTTGAGCTGATCTTCACAAACATACCTCGTACCTGACTTCGGGCATTCAGCCTCTATGTACACATGAATGTTTCTAGTGATAGCGAGGAGCGGGAAAGGTGGGATGACTTGCTTGCCTATTTTTATAATAGTGAATCTTTATGATAAAAAGATTTCAGTATACCTAACATACTTTTAGTTACCTATAACTATACCTATCATTTAATAATGTGTGCGCGAAGCACCGCAAAATGCAAGGGCATTTTTAACCTACTTAATTCACTAATCAAGTTATCTACACTGTAGCTGGTTAATGCCAATATTTGGGCTACTTTCGCAATTTATACTAACTCGTGTTGAGGCTACAAATCGGGGTCAATTAATATCAGCAATGTCTTATTTATTGCGACTTGATATCTACAATTTTATTAATAATTTTTATTTGCTCATCCGTACAATCTTTGCTAAGACTTATGATGAGTTTGTTCAGTGACGATCTTATACTGATTTTTCTTAGAACTCAAAGGGCTTCATTATACTTTACAGCATCCGTATAGTCTAGATTCCCTGTAATACTCTTAATAACTTAATCTATCAAACCTCTTCTAAAACAAGTTAGCTCTAAGGATTGTGATTGAAGCGATGCGTGATTTAATTTGTTATGCAAGATCTAGCTGAGATTCGTAGACTGCGTACGTGAAGAATTTACCTACCTAACATTTTATTTCCGATAGATTCCGTACTAGTTAATGGTAGAGTTAATCTTATAGTTCTATGTATTGTTAAAATGTATGATAATGAGTTGTTAGTCGCATGGGTCCATCTCCAGGTACTTCAAGTATTATCTATTTTCCGTGAGTCAGTGTTATATTCAAGAGGGTTAGCAGCAGGATCAGCATCCTGTAACACTTTCGCGGTCTTAGGGACACGTTTCAACCTATTCTTTGCGATGGGACCTTTTTTCTTCGAGGTATAGATATGAATGGGAAGGTCCGCTAAAACAATGTCCTGTGTGTATCTAGGTGCGAGCTTAGATCTACTAGCACAAGGGTTGCTGATAAAAATCTGTTGGTCCGGTTGGTACTTTACCTCAAATTCGCGAGACCTGTTACGATTTTCAATAATCGCGGTCCTGTTAGCAAGCGATGTCTCGTTTATGAGATCATAGACTTGTTTCATCTGCTCTCTATGGGACTGTGAATACTGCTGTAATAAGTGTCCTGTTATATCGATGTCAGTCGGATCACGTGGGTCGGTATGTCCTAGTATGAGGTCATATGGCTTACACTTCGTGAAGCTATGTACTGAACTATTATATCCAATTAAAGCGTAAGGCATTAAATTAATAACGGGGTGATCTCGTTGTTTCAATTTTAAAATACGGAGGGTTCGCTATACGAATAAAGGGTAGCTGTCTCTGGGTCTGCAAATTAAGCTCTATTTTAACTTTTTTATAGTCGGGTCCTTGGGAAAATCCTCCGATTTCTGGCCCGACTGGGGCTGCTCGTTGACTACTTCCTGCACCCTAGCTCCGCTGTCGAGGTGGCATGGGTTACCGTATTCGTACGCAGGGTAGCCGTTATAGTCACCGTAGTAACCGTCGTCATAGTTATAGTCACCATAGTCATAGTACTCGTACCCGTCACAGTCATAGTTCAAACACTCATTCACGTTAACATCCCTAGTCTTAAAATAATTAGACGGGGGTGGATTACCTTGTTTAGCCCAGTTCCAACCACTGGGCCCCGCTGGTGCTTGTCTCTCCCTAGACACAAATTGGGACACCCCACTCATAGGCTTAGGGCCTTGAAATGAGGGTTGCGGCCTAGGCGCCATTTGAAAACCACGTTGGTAATTTGGTAGCGGCGCACTGAACATTTGTTGAGTGCGTGATGGCATTCGCGGTTGGTAAGGCATTCTAAAGTGATGCTGAGGTGGCGGAGGCTGCCTCGGCACGAACTGTGGTCTAAAAGGCTGCGTGGTAGGCCCTGGCATATTGAAAGTCATGGGCCTGAAAGGCTGAAGGCCTTGAAGAGGCACTTTAAATTCAGGTTGGTTTATATGACTATCACTTACCTTTTTATCCGGAAAAAACAGGTTCCTGCTCTGAATATACATGGTGTTCATCTCGTCATGCACATACTCCAGAGCCTTTTCAATGGTTTCAGGACGCATACATCTAATGCGTGAACCAAGAGGGTCCTTTAACCCGCGTAAAAAGGCTTGGAGGGTTAGTTTTTGATACAAATCCCGCTTAGCTTCTATGGTAGTAGGTAAGGATTCGTGCAAGGATACGTATGTCATGATTGTGCTGAAGAGGTTCTGGCACCTCTCATAAAATTCTTGAGGGGTGCTAGAGCCTTGTGTTAGGATCGCCAAATCGTTATAGAGGGCGGTTTCATCTCTTTGGTCGGCAAAGTTGTTAATAAGAGAATTACGGATACTAGTCCAATCATACGGAATGCCATTTGCATTGATCTGCCGTGCTGCTGGTCCTACGACCTTGTTCAGGATACCATTTAATAATCCCGAATTATTTAACTGATTCTCACTCTGTCCGTAAGTTGCCACTAATTGATCACATAAATTTACGAACCTAACTAACACATTAGTATTTCCATCGAAATCGGGAACTAATCGTAGGGCCTTGCATATATCATCTAAGCTGGCAGCAGGCATTGCTACGGCCATTGTCCTATTTTCTAAATCGCTACTATTACTACAACTACTATCAGAACTTGAATTTAATAAATCTAAATTCCTTGTACTATCAGCTAAATTATTTCTGTTAATACGATTATTTAACATAGGACTCGTTAATTTTCTTGAAAAATTTTTTTTGAGTAAAATAAAAAAAAATAGGACTTAATTTTAGGAAAGGATGCAATCACTAGAAATTCAGTGTACTTACATGAACTGCATCGGTACTCTTGGGAGGTATCGATTTCTTGATCCCGGCGAACGCTCGTGTTCAGAATAACCCGGCTCGACCTTGAAAAGTCTATCACTCCTGAATCTCCTGATGAATATTCTGGACTGACCCGGATTGTCCTACCGACTGCGCCAATTAAAAGGAGCGACGCTTGGGTTTCCCAGAGAAAAGCCGATTTTGAAATAAAATAAATTAAATTTAATTACGTTCTACAAAGGGTTTTCTAAATATCTAATTAATCTAAGATATGGACTGGTTCGATGCGTGAACCGAAGTGCCGAAGATCTAGCTCTCGGGGCAAGGCTGCGCGTCGTGTCGCAATCTCGCGAAGTCAGCAGATTCCGTAGATGCCCAATGTAGGTCGTCGGAAGGTCAGCGATTGGGGTTGACCGATAGGTATAACAGGCGATTTAACTGTGACAACTCATAATAGACACACTGTACGTTTCTTTCAACAGTCTGCCGTTCACTCACTTGTTTCAGTTGTAAAAACTAGTTTTAATTATTGAATTGTAATTTTCTTTTCCATTAAGATATAAGTCTATATACCTACCCACAGGCTATGTAGGTTGCGTCGTGCTCCTATTACTCGTACAGTCAACGAAGTGAAGTGCGTTATAACACTACACTACACGACACAAAGGCCTCTAAACCTTGAGCTCGGTATAACGAAGCATTACTACGTGTGATTGCTTTAGCCTGGCTTTCTAGCAGCTTTATGTCAGACTGTGCTTTGTCCTTTAGCTTTGCTTTCATGGCAAAGACTTCACTCGTAAATCGATTTCCAGTCCTCGTTAACATAACTATTTTGTCTTTCAGTATTTCTATCGTCGATTTGACTTAATAATTTACTCATCTATTTTGAGTAGGTTCTTCTGAAAAGTTCATTGACTTTTTATTTCGTATGTTTGTCTCTTTTCTCAGTTTATTCTGAACCTTTCTTGATAACACATCCAACAAAACCCTTTTGTTGGTACTTTGTATCTCGTTTCGTGGCATCCGCTAATTCAATATTTCATATTTTTTGTCTTTCCGGCTTCAGTAAGTATGTCATTGCTATTTTTTTTACCAAGTGAATTCGTTTTAAAGCCTGATAAATGTTTTGTCATATTTTTTTTAAACGAACTCTTCTAATAAGTATGTAGGCATGGACGTGCTTATAAAATATTACAAACTGAACAGAAACTTTCGAAATTTTACGAAATTATTAAGTAAAACAAGCATGTTTGAAAACGTGATTTAAAGTTTAGTTTTCTTAGTTATTGTTCCTGGGTAAATGCTCTTGGAAAAGCAATCTATCGAAATAATAAAATTTTGTAATTATACTAAAATTTTGAAGTAAGTACCTTTCTACCTACGCTCCAAATTCCCACGTTTTTCAAAGAATATACATTAATCGGTATTTAAAGCAAGTCTGTAGGTAGGTACCGTTTTTTTAACTAGCTGGTCTGACTCAATATTTTATTGGATTCTTTATAATATTCCAAGACTTTCAATTTATTTCTATTACTTATTCAATGTTCAACGGTTCTAATGCTTCACAAAGTCTTTGGGATGTAAATTGATATTACTGCGTAGAACCGCAACGTGGCCAAGCCTGAAGCGTAAGCTTTGATAGGTTTCCCAAAAGAAATTATAAAGTGTTTTTCGCAAGTTGATTGTCCGACCGTTCGTCCCTATTAGTTTTGAAAGTATCTGTCTACCTAGAGTCATTAATTCTCATGCCAATTCCAAGAAAGTTTTCAAAGAATTTGTCATGAATTGAAAATGCGAAATGTTCAAATTGAAATGAAAGAGCGCAGATAAAATAAAATTGTAAAAACTAGATGGCACACCTGGCTGGAGCTACCTGTCAAGGATTTGCTACGTCAATATCAGATCAAGACTAGTTTAACATCCTTACTTCGGTTTTACTGCATCAACTTTAACGAATTGAGTGAAATATTATGAGCAACAGTAGATGTTTGTTACGACTTTAATTTTTGCATTGATTTGGATCTGGAAATATTTTTTTCCCTTGTAATCAGTTCCCATGGGATAGATACTTTTGAAGGTTATTAATAAAAAAAACGCTAGCGAAACCGCGGGCAGATACTGCTACTTTATAAAATAAAACAGTGTTACCTATTGAATTATTCTCTTCATTATATACTCAAACCTCACGCTGCTGTAATATTTTACAGAAGCCTGATATTCGAAATTTCAGCGTTTCAAATAGTCACGTAATATTATCTGTACGCTTAATATTTTGCGGTCTTAGTCTTGAAAGGCCTCGTTTCAGACCGCAGACCATAAAGTGGATCTTTGAATTCAAACAGCTGCTATTAGGTGTTGATTATTGAATATTGGAAGTACAAAACCGCACATTTGAATATTCTATGTGTTCTGAACCCATTCTATTGAAGACACGTCTTACACAAAGGAAAGTAGCAGGTTACAAAATTATGTTTCTAAACTTTATAAGGATGTACCTATGTAGTATGAACCTAAGTTTGAAAAATAAGTTCATGAAATACAATGACCGTAAGGACTTAATATGCTTATCCGTTGAAAGCCACATCGAAGTAGCATGTGTAGAGTTAGATCAAATTATAGAAGTAAAAACCTTAGAAAAATGATAAAGATAATGTATTTGTTTGCTAAAATAGCATAGCATAATTTAAAATCGCTTAGGTCAACTAAGTAATAAAATTAGAAATTCAAGTAAAAAATAATTGTAAAAAGAAATAAAATACTCTTCCATATACATATTTATATATTTTAATAATAATAATTATATTTTAAACACAATAATTATAAAGTATTACCACACAAGGTCAAAAACAACAAAATTTACGCATGCGTTCAATTCAATATTTACCTCAAGTCAAATATGATCTTAGAAAAACTTAACTTTAGTCAGAGGGTATACATAAGAGTAGACAAATGTTGTACCTACCTATATGAACTATAGCGAAAAACAATACAATTTTAGCCAAGAATTTGAAGAAAAAGTTAAAAATTATACTCAAAAATATAAAAGATTGTCAAACAGCAAAGTAAAACTATATTAACTCGTTCAATCAAAATTGATGTTAAACTAGCTAAATTTCATAACTTGACCTTTTCTAAATTTATTGTATTTCTGGAAATAAATCATTTTTGATTTGTTTTGATTGGATTTGATTAAAATTATCCTTTCCACTGCGCCAGATACAGCATAACACTCTAATCGCCCACGACACACACCTAGTTCTGAGAGTCATACTCTGCGGGCCGGAATGCGCAGTGAATGAGTTGAACTCAAAAAGATATGAAAAATATAACCATGAAAACTCACAAAGACCGACAAACCTGCTAAACCGAATTGCAATACGAAATATGCCATAAATAAGAACCAATCGCCTGACAATTCTAATATCAATCATCCAGCCAATAGATGTCACTGTCACCTGTCGGGGTCTTCGAGTTACCGTTACCGTTACCGCGATCGCGTCTCGTTATAGTTTTGTTTTGTTGGTAGTTTCCGACTTGATTTATCGGAGTATGCATTTTGGCTGACTTCAGTTTATGCTTGTTTAGTTTTAACGCTTCTACAAACAGATACATACGTTTGTAGAAGCGTAAATTGTATGATACCTGGCGGAGCTGTAAATCCTACTGCTTTAAAGTTTTAATTAAGTATCCTAGTATACAACATACAGTGTTGTATTATATAGTAATATAACATTATTAGTCGTATTTTAGGAACCATTGTGAACTAAGCCAATGAAGAACGAACTGCTAAGTTTCGCATTTGAAATTCATCCCTAAGGCGTAATATTCCGAAATTGGCATTTACGCTCCCAACACCCACATTCAATTAGATCGAACCAAAATCTATTTTAGGCTCAAATCTCAGTCCTCGCCCGTGGATAGGATCCTCAGCTATCAGTTCCACGTAACGGAATTGCGATCCACGTACCTTGTTCAATCTTAACCATCCTAATCTTCACGAATCTAATTCATTTGGGAGCTGTAATGCGTCGGTCTGAGTTACATCATTCAGGAAGTTTCTACGTTATATTAATGCTGTTATATGAACCGGAACATGACATCAGAATCCCGAGGGAGGTGTAAAAATAGGAGCCAAGATAAGTCCGGAGCTCCGACCATAATTTAAATGGGCTCGTTAAGCGGTTTTCTAAACGCCGATTTGGCTGAGGGTAAATTAATGCCTTTTGAAATTAAAAACGATTGTTTAAAACGAACTCTCGGAAATGTCTCGGTATTTTAACTGTTGTCAAATACCAAACGTTAATGTAATTAACAATCTTTGCCATGAATCAGGTAAATGTTAGCAGAACCATCAAACGACAAAATTTGTCGTTACAATCACGAACTTCGCCAAACACTCAACTGGTAAATTCTCTTGGAGAATTCTTCGCAAAGTGCTCCAAGTTGCTCAACCATCCGAATTCTTTGAAAGTAACCGTTACCTTTTATTAGCGTTATGACTTGCCAAACGTAATTAAAGGGCCCGAACATTGTACCGCATTGATAGCCTGACATTGATAGATCTACTCGAGTTAGTAACATCATAAATAATTAAAATTTCTCAAAGGAAACTTTGTCGAGCGAAGAAGGGCGATCCTTAAGTCAATTATACGAATTGGACTCGGCTTAGCTGGAGCGAAAAAGAAAAAACAACCAAGGTTGATAGTTATCATAAATTAAAGATGAAGATAAGGTCAAGACTCAAGTTACAATCCTTTGGGATTTGTATCGCTCGTTTTCATTTTCCGTTGCGCCCAACTTCAGTAACCAAAGCTTATTTTTGTAACTTTTTTATCAGCAACGACATGAACATTCATTTTTATTACACCATCAGAGACTCTATAGATAGGTGAGATAAACTGTTTAGATAAGGGCAGTGAATGTTATGGACTCATCAAAAATCAGGAAGCTTTTCGACTGTGGTCGTAAAATAAAACTCACTGCTATTTCAAACGCGCTACAAAGATTTTTTTTGCGTGAACTTCCAACGCCCTATATTATCCGACAAAGACAAATGGTAAATCGGAGAACTCGATTTACGCCGGACAGCGGGGACACCATCAATCAACATAAAAGAATGCATTAAAGTCGTAAGTGCCCTGCTACCGCGGCAGATGCTTTCAACAGTTAAAGTTGAGGAGCTATTAGCGAATTAGGCGAGCAATTAAGTGTTACGTAGTTTTTGATCATTGCGGCAAATTAGTGCTGTTTTATGAAAAATATGTAGATGAAACTCTCAAAATACAATATGATCACCATCTAAATTATTATCATGTTACGGTAGTCAGTTTTTACAAAGATGTCTAGGTGTATACCTAGACATCTTTGTAAAAACTGACTATACATCCATAAAGGAAAATTAAAACTAAAAGAAAAAAACTAAGATCATTAAAGGGATCCCTTTAATGTTTAACAACACCACCTAACTTTAAATGTAATAAGAAACGATAAGAACTCGAAAGGATTGGCCCTTCCTCTCACGTCACTTAGCACTCAACCAGGACTTCAACCATACAACGAGTGCCCTTCGGCCTGTTGCATGCTCTTGTCTCTGCACAATGAGTAAAGTGGCTTCTCTAAAGGTTATGTAAGAATCCATTTACAGTGTGAACAGGAAATTGGTTTTGACTTTTCCATTTTGCTGGCTTGGGAGCTTTGAGTTGTACTTGTATTTTCTGGATTTTATAGTGACAACTGGAACACCGAGTAAAAATGCTTTTCAGCTCGTGCAGGATACAATCAGAAAATGCAAGTCAAATCTCTTCGGATGTCCTTAGTGAAAATTCTAAAATTATGAATTCCATCGCCCCGTTGTTGATGTTTTTACAACTTGCTAAGCTCGCAAGGTATAAAAATCATCCGAGAACTGGAGCAGGACATTGCAAACAAAATATATTATAGGGCACATAAAATTAATATTCAACGTCCATCTACAGCTCTCATAACGCGTAAAGGACTTTACGACTATGCCACAGAGTGGAACTTTTTGATAGCAGTTGGTAACTTTTACCTAGCAACTGTAAACTTATTCAGCGTTTCCTGTAAAATGTTATGTAAAAAGGAAGCTGAGATAGATAGGCATTTTGCACAGATTTTTTTAAAAGCCCTAAAGATCTTTTTTCCTGATCTGTCCCACTGGTGCGGTAAAATTGCGACAAAAAATTAAAATCAGTTTTTACAGTGTAATAGGATCTTTCTCTTTCATTAATCGTAATATGATTGCTTATCTGATTTTGCTGTTTCACTTAAGTGTTTAATCTATCTAGATACCAGTACCTACTAAACTGATTGGAAATATATTTTCTGTGGCAGTATCAATTATTGTAATTTATGTTCCGTCTCCACCAGAGCGGCGAAATGTTTTACGTATGCGGCAAATGACACTTTACCATTTTATTAGTCAGTTGTTATGATTACTAACTTGTTGATGTATCGGTCCTTGTAACGTTACTGTTTACTAAGGCCTACTGTAGAAGGAATGACGATAATTTTGTTACAAAAAGTTATCTAATCTCAACAAATGGATACATAATAAGAGAATATCTACATGAATAAGTTAATCTATAAATATTAGGTCCTTACATATGAAATTGGCGTTTTTCGTACTGGCCACTTTAATCACAAATTTCTCCTCTTTGGTAAGGAATTCCAAATTCAAATTTGTACAGCTATAGACTCATGTATTTGTGCTTCGATGATCGTCATTCATTTGTTTTTTTTCTTCTGTTTTTTTCTGTTTGCGTCACTCATTTTACAAAATGGAAAACTTAAAATATCGCATTATTTACGAGTACGAGTTCCGCCGTGGCACTAGTGCTGCGGAAACAACTCGAAGGGTCAATGATGTGTATGGCGGTCGTGTTGCAAAAGAAAACACAGTTCGTTTTTGGTTCCAACGTTTTCATTCTGGAAATTTCGACCTGCAGAACAAGCCCCGTGGACGGCCTGAGACTCAAGTTGATAATGAAGAGTTGAAGGCTATTGTGGAAGCGGATCCATCGCAAACCACGTCCGAGTTAGCTGCAGGCTGCGATGTTAGTGATAAAACTGTTTTAATTCACTTGAAGCAAATTGGGAAGATTAAAACGCTTGAAAGGTGGGTACCTCACGAATTGACTGAAGCAAACCGGCAAACGCGCGTCGACTGCTGCGTTACATTACTAAACCGGCACAATAATGAAGGTATTTTAAACCGAATCATTACCTGTGATGAAAAATGGGTTCTTTACGATAATCGGAAGCGCTCAGCGCAATGGTTGGATCCTGGCCAGCCAGCCAAATCCTACCCCAAGCGAAAATTAACCCCAAAAAAGTTACTTGTAAGCGTTTGGTGGACTAGTGCCGGTATTGTTCATTACAGTTTTCTCAAATCTGGCCAGACTATTACGGCTGATGTCTATTGTCAGCAATTGCAAACCATGATGGAAAAGCTAGCGGCTAAACAACCTAGGCTGGTCAATCGCTCCACGCCACTGCTGCTTCACGACAACGCTAGACCACACACTGCGCAACAGACGGCTACTAAATTAGAAGAGCTTCAATTGGAAAGTCTAAGACATCCTCCGTACTCCCCGGACCTTGCTCCAACAGATTACCATTTTTTTCGAAATTTGGATAACTTCTTGCAAGGGAAAAAATTCAACTCCGATGGGGCAGTCCAAATCGCCTTCAAAGATTTTATTGATTCCCGTCCGACTGGTTTTTTTAGTAAAGGGATCAATGAACTACCTATAAGATGGCAAAAGTGCATAGAAAATAATGTTTCATACTTTGATTAATTAAATATATTATATTAAAAAATATTCGACTTTTTGTTCCTCCCATACAAAACGCCAATTTCATATGTAAGGACCTAATATTTGTTTCGAAAAAATATTTTTAGTACTACAAGTTTTTGACTTGAGTCTAGTCCTAAATTATTTTCACTTAGCTTAACCCAACAATCTCCATGCATTAGATACAAGCCAGTCCCATTAATTTAAAAAAGAAACAAAAATAAAACTGAAATCATATCTCCAGCAATTACCAACAGTCGTGTGTAGGAATTCAAGAGGCCTGCTAATGAGGAGGTATTTCGACCTTCCCTTTTAATTATGAAGGGACAAAGCCAGTTTGAATTAGGGCAGGTACGGCTAACATAACAAAATTTGTATAAGTGCATCGTAGGATTTATACAACCAGTGCTTTTCGGGAAATTTAGAGCGTTGGAAGATTTTGGCTTTGATAGCAGCTTGTTTGTAATCCGGTCTTGAGTTTCTACGCGTATAAAGGGTATATTGTTCAAAATTATTTTGAATTGATAGATTTCATAAAATAGAAGCTAGTAGAAAGAAAGTCTGCAAGTAATACGTAGAAGTACGTTACGTATGACTTGCTAACAGCCTGAGCGGCTTCGGAAGGGACGAATGGTACCTATATTAAATTGTAAGCAGTGACTACGTGGCTGACCGCACTTAGTGTTAGACAAGGCGGGTTTCGTTCTTAAATTTGAAATTTGATTTGGCTTAATGGGTAATAGTAGACATGGAAATGCGAGAAAAGTGAAAAGTGGTTACTTGACTCTATCAGTAACAGTCTATTGTCAATCCATTTGGTCAAATTAAGCATTTAAATGCTTAAGCATCTTAAAATGCTATGCTAGCGAACGAAGAGTGTTCGTTTTGGAATTATTAAGCAAACTATACAACAATACTTTAACTTGATTTTGTTTCAATATTTTAAACTAAATCTCGAAACTGTATATAATAGTATGCAAACAACCCAGGTCGTGATCCAATAGGTAAGGAGAAAATGGAATAACGAATATTGAGTGAATGAATTTCCTTTCGTTCTCCAAATAATGCAGCACAAGTTGCAAGCCACAAGTGCAGATATGTATTGGTTTCAATGTATCTTGTTTGCCGATCCCGTCGTTCGTGCACCTGCTGTTATTTCCTGCTGCGAAACAATTCCACTAGCTTTGTGTGGATAGCTTAAATTGCTTTGTTTTGAAGTTTTGCATTCAAGTCTGATACTTTCGGAAAATATTCTCTCTTGTAAGATCTATGATCTATGTTACGTTACGACGACGTATAATATACTTAATTGAATGAATGGGCATTGATAATATTAAACATTATCAATGCCCATTAATTCTACCTTTACCTATCTAGTTATTTCAAAAGTTATACCCAGCTCTTATTTCTATATGCGTAATTCGTGAAAAATGGTCACAAGCTTATGATTTCGTTAGCTGTCTCCAATTAACTCCAAAATCGTACTTTCCTCATACAATCAACTCTTTACAAGCAGATTTAAATGCATGACCTCATTCACCACAAATTGTGTTACACGAACCAATACAAGACATACCCCTGACATCGCTCGCGTTAGGCGCACCAATAAATATGCAATGAGCCGAAGCTAAGGGCGATCAATTCACGCCAGTGAGTGCAAACGTTTTATCATAATACCTTTTCAACAAAATATATTGCCTTTTTGTCTGGGATGAGCAACGTGTGGGTTATGAATGAAGTAGATTGATGTGGCTCTTTTTGTTTAGAGCCGCTTTGGTATTTCTTTACAGGTCCTAACAGTTTCTTGTATTTTTTTACGTTAACAACACCTTGAGTAATACTTGTTGTAAAGTAGAAAAACCAGCCATCGTCTGGCCTGGGGTTGAATTCCAGTAAATTAATTGCTTCACTATAACAATGATAGCGTCTCAGAATTGCTCATATTCGCATTTTAAATTTTATGAAAAAAAATTACAGACAGCGGGACGTGTGTCAAAAGTGTCGAGGTTGAAACTAGGTTGAAACACTCAAATCTCTCCGTGCAAAAAGCATTATTTAGAGTTTCTTTAATCTGTGGATGATTCTGCTATTTCAACCATTGATTAGCAGAATTTGGTCCCTGGTATCAAGATAGATTAGATATTCAATTATTCATCAAAGCCGTTTAGAAAACCGGCCGATTTTTAAGACCAAAACGGATCATGTAGTGCAGATGTTTAAACGTCACCATGTCGACAGGGCATGTATTTAAAGACTTGACGTATATTTACTTTAATCCACTTTGTTATACATCGACAATTCGACGGCCTTATTTATTTAGGTACTCCTTATTGAAGCAAGTTTTCCTAAAATCACACATATAAAAGCTCAGAAAAGGTCACCTTAGGAGACATCTCTGGAGACGCCCACGTTGTTGTTTAAATTCAATATGAGAGCAATTTAATTGCGACTCATATTAAGCTCCGATAATGAACCTACCAGCTTTTGCAAGGAATCCTCTAGTTAATAATTAATTTTGTTTTAAAAAACTATAAACCGACTTCAATTTTTACAGTTTTTTCATGAATTTTATGGATCCCATTGTCAGAACTGAACAAGATTAAAATGGGACCACACGGGAAGCAACAGCTTTCATATAAAAAAAGAATCATGCAAATCGGACCACCCAGTCAAAAGTACTGACATAACAAACATAAAAAAAAACATGCAGACGAATTGAGAACCTCCTCCTTTTTTTGAAGTCGGTTAAAAATAAGTTTATTTTCATTTTTCTTTTACAAAAGTTATTTCAACATCAACCTTGACCACATTCACATAAAGCTTGCCTGCTTCTGACATAATTGTATTGTGCTAAGGCACGAGGTGTCACCGGGGATACAATGAAGTTCCATTAGTGGTGATTGTCGCTGTAATTGTTCTACAAATGGATTTGCTGTCGTAGGGGTTATGGATTTTGAGTGTAATGCCAACTTCTGAACGCCTTTGTTGTATTTTGTTGGGTAACATCTGGTGGTAACACATCCACACCTAGTTTTAGGGGGTTATTAGGTAACCAGCTGATTCATTTATTTACGCTCAGTAATTTCATTTCTTAATTTTTCTCATATTTCTTTCCTTAATAAATAATAAATAATGCTGGCTAATAATAATAAATGCAATTCACACAGCATTATCTAGCCCCAAGCTAAACAGAGCTTATGTTATGGGTACAAGATAACTGGATATACTTAATACAATACGAGGCTTTTTGTTTTTTAATCTTTTATAATTTTTTATACAGGGTTTTAAATGATAATGACATAATAATATAAAGTTATTTTTTGATGTTTGTAATGAATAAATTCAAAAACTACTAAACCTATTTCAAAACCCCTTTCACCATTAGAATGCTGCATTATCCCTGAGTAACATTGGCTTTATTTATTTTTATATCTTTAAACATAAATAATCACCCGTGCTAAACCGGAACGAACCGCAAGTTATTCATAAAATACTTTAAAATAAGTCGATATCCAAAAAAATATAGTGGCCTAAACTTTATCATAACAGCGCGATATCTGTAGGTAGGTATGTTCTGAGGAAATAACCTCGGTCCTTATTACCTATTAACTTGCGTGGTGGTATTGTGGGAGTCTGACATAAAAGGTTCCTACTTTTTTTTTACCTATTCTGTTGTTTGTATTACCCATAATCACGCCTAAGTATTTGCGAGCGATCATTTAACTTTTGCCTTGTCTATTTTTAAATACTTATTAGAGTGTAACGGTGGTGATTACACTTATAAGATAATCGTTTTAGAATAAACAGCTGTTTAATTAGGATAAGAGTGTAATTGTTTGTTACCCCAAATAAATAAAAACTAAAAACGAAAACTAAAAATCATAAATATTTACGGGTATTTACAAATTGCAAAAACTTTACAACAAACACAAAACTCTCAGTCTTTGTCTTGGATATTATGTTTCGTCAAATTTTTACAGCAAAAAGCTGAAATTCTAGCCCTTGAAAATCCTTTCAACGTACGCAAAGTTCGTAACCTTTCACTTTCGGTTGCGTGTAGGCGAATGTCAAATAAGTAGGTATCTCCCTGCCTACCTTCACGTAAAAGCCTGTCAGAAGTTTTTGAGGTGCTGAGGGTCTATCAGGGTGAATTAACGTTAACGTCACACTACGCGTCGCCGCCGCCGCGCTGGTGTGATGCCGGTTTGCGAAGAATGTCTTCTAAGAACTTGTTAATTGAAGCCCTCTTAGATGTTACTTAGTCACATGTAGGGCTTGCATTCGAATATTCGAATATTCGAATATTCGAATATTAAATCATTTCGAATATTCGAATACTGATATTGCAATATTCGAATATTCGATTTATATAAAAAGTCAAAATTCTGATGTGGATAAAAGACCACTTAAAAGTTCGCGCGGTATATCCATACAAGACAATACAAGTTTACGTTGTTAAGGTAAAAGTCAAAGGTTTGGAACACGGTTCGGAAACACTCGGGAGTAATCGTGAGTGCCGCGCGAGACTGCATAGTGCGTTCGCATATTTGACGAGACTCTTCTGTCTATCCGTCTCTGTTGCTCACGTGAATGTCGTTGTGTTAACGCAGAATTATGTTCAGTTGTGTATTGCACGCGGTCGTGGTGGTTATCTTTATTGTACAAACTAACCCAAACCCAGAACAGGCCGGGTTTCGTGAAGGATATGGCACCAGAGACCACATCACATACACACAGTGAGGCAGATTATTCAAAAGTCCGAAGAGTATAATCTCACACCTACGAATCACTGATGACATAAGCGCCCTGCACACGTAAGATTCGGACCGCGGGAAATCGCACGCGCAGTTCCATCCTGCGCTCCGAACCGTACGTGTAGATGCGCGAGGCTGACAGTCCGATCTGGCAGTTCGATGCGCGCTCTGATCTCACAGTTCTGTGCGCGCATCTCGTGTGAACGCAAACTACAGAACTGCCGGTTTGGAACGTCGTCAAAGCTATTACGGATTTCATTCGTTTGATGATATAATACGAGTCGGAAGCGTAAACAATCTGCAGGTAGCTTAACTGATGCATATGAATACCAGTAGGAAGCGTAAACAAGCTAAAGGTAGCTCAACTAATCCGTATCAATCACATAAATAAAAATAAATAAATAAATAAGAATAATCACAATTATTGTTATAACTGTTAATTATCGTTTTATGATAAAGCCTTGTTTATTCCTAGGGATGAAAAGTATTACTTTCATCCCGCTTATCAGGCAACTTCAAACCTGCTTTCTGAATACGAGTTCTCATGGATTCCATTGTCAGAACTGAACCAAATTAAAAAAAAAAGAATCATCAAAATCGGATCACCCAATTAAAAGTTTTGAGGTAACAAAAATAAAAAATCTGTCGAATTGAGAACCTCCTCCTTTTTTGAAGTCGGTTAAAAATAAAGAATTTGACCACATTTGCGTTTTTTCAGTTGCTTGTACTAACTACAGATCGCTAACACGATGATCGGGTATCCATTCTGCTTGAGACTAAGGCAAAACTTTTTAAACTTTTAACGTTCCACGCGCCAGTCTAAACTGCAGTCAAAACTCTTGAAAATCTATTTACACGCACAGTTCAGATCGTTTGGAAAAATGTGAAAGATTTGCCCGCGTTCCAAACCGTGGAAACATTTTTGATCGTAATTAGCACGACAGTTCGATCCGCAGTCCAAACTGTACAGATTCATCCGCGGTTTGGACCGCAGTCCCAGATGCGCGGTTCGAACCTTACGTGTGAAGGCCGCTATAGTCTTAGTGACGGAGTCGCTGGAGGAGCTGAACCGGATGCTTGACGGCCTAGCTTCAGTCTCGCGACGCATCGGTCTTGGCATGAATTTGGATAAAACAAAGTCATGATCAATGGCCTCACTGATCCGGGGCCGGTCGTCGTATATGGAATGGACATCCTCTCGAAATTGTAACCGAGTACACTTACTTTGGGCAAATTCTGCAGCTGAGAAAAAACAATTTAGGGAAGGAGGCCAAGAGGAGGATCCAGTTAGGCTGGGTAGCGTTTGGTCTACCCGTCATGACCTACGGAGCTGAGACGCGGACACCTACGATAGGGTTGATTCACCAGTTCAAAGTCGCTCAGCGAGCTATGGAAAGAGCTGTACTCGACGTCTCTCTGCAGGATAGGATTCGTTCGGACTCATCCGATAGAGAACCAAAGTTTTCGACATAGCTCAGAGAATTAGCAAGTTGAAGTGGCAGTGGACCAGCCATATCTCGCGCAGAACCGACAATCGATGGGGTAAACGAGTTCTAGAGTGGAGACCACGACTCGGCAAACGTAGGGCGCCCTCCGGCCAGGTTGGATGACTATCTGCGAAAGATTCCAGGCAGATACTGGATGCGTCAAGCTGAAGACAGGACAGGGTGCTACGACGCTCATTAGGGGAGGCCTATGTCTTGTCTAACAGTGGACTAATATAGAGTGATGATGATGATGATGATGATGATGATACAAATAAGATAAAGTTAGAGAGGAGTAATTGCTAATTTTATAATTTGTGATTTAAAAGACCTTTATATGTTTTTGTACTTTAGTAAATACTAACGCGCTATCGTTACTTAACGTGTTTATTTACTTGTTATTGTGTTAAATTTCATTAAAATACCCTAGATTTTGAAGACTGTTTTAAAAATTTTTGGTTGATTGTGCGTGTAAATCGCCAATGTCTTGTCGTTACAGCGAAACATTTTTGATAATTAAAATTGTTCATGGAAATAATACTTATTACAATAATATATGTGATTTTCATAAAAAAATAGTTATTTTCTCTATAATATTCTATTATTCGAATAATATTCGAATAGTAGCCGAAAAATATTCGAATATTCGAATATCAAAAATTTTCGAATATTTGCAAGCCCTAGTCACATGTCATGATTTCAGGATCTTTTAGAAATTTCTTTATAATAAAAACTATCGTAGTTTGACGAATTCATTACGGTTGTAAGCGGGTTAACTACGAAACTTATTTGTGTTGGAATTGGAAGAACACCAACGTTTCATCCCTTAACGAGGGACATCTTCAGACACAAATAAGGTTCGTAATTAACCCGCTTACAACCGTAATCAATTTCTTTATAGTCTAGCTAAAGCAAAACAAAAATGATGAATAGAATTCTGGAATAGAATCGAACGGAAATAGAAAAGGTGTCTTCTAGCTAGACCTTCGCGATAAATAACCGGTCCAATCGTCAAAACCTCCCTTGTCGATTCAAGGAAGCCCGCACTGTTCCTAAGTTTTAGGTCTTGTCCTATATTCCACTCGTTGGTTCCATTATTCTAACGATACCTATGATACCTGAATGACGTGTCCAAGAGTCCTGTAAAGCGAACATAAGTATTTTGAGTTTTATTATTATGGAAGATGCCGTTAACGTATGTTTTTCCGGATAGGTCCACCCGTCAATGTGTCACTGAAACTGTTTGCTTTATGCCGTTCGAAGTGATCAATGGGCGCTGTTGTAAAAGGATTTTATTCATAAAAAAATGTTTATTGGGCATCTTTAGAGTAAGAATTATCAATACTGAACGAACCGAACTTGTCTAAAATGCGGGGCACCTAACCTAGTCTAAGCTAGCCACCAGCATGTATGACCTCTGTGGCGCGGTGGGCGAAGGTCTGCCTGCGACGCAAGAGGTTGCGGGTTCGATTACCGCCTCGGGACAAATATGTGCACGATCTGCAGGACGTTCTGGGTGTTTTCTACGTATAATAAAAAATATCTATCTATGTAGTGTATGTATTAAGTATATCAGTTATCTTGCACCCATAACACAAACTCTACTTACCTTATGGCTAGATAATGGTGTGTGATTTATGAGTACAAAAAATTAGGTGTTCTTTAAATAAATAATCAATCAGTTAAATTATATGTATAGTAAACTAACACTTTCATGCCCCAAGATGCTCATTCCATTCGTCCGTTCCCGTGTAGCGGCGCCAGCGCGTCCCTGCGGGTCACACTGGCAAGGCTGGGCAGTGAATGTGTTAATACACATTGTTGATAGGTTCGTAGGCTAGGCTTTCATACATAAAAATTCAAAGTTAATCAACAAAGATGTTATTCGATTATCTTTTCGTGAAATGAACCTACAATGAAGCTTAAAATGAAAAGCATAAATATCACACGATGAAAACAATAATCATAAACTAAACAGACAAATACGGTTGACCCAGCGGACTTTAATTTAAGGCGCCTAAGCTATTGTTTGTCTATTGTACACAATTTGAACGAAAATATGAACGAAAACAATGCGTTTTATCACGGTTTCTGTTTGGTAATTTGGCCAACTTTTAATTAGTCGAAAATGCTTAAGAGCTTACCTTTTTGTTTGCAACGCTTGTTTTATACTTAATTTGCTGTAACTTTTTTCGTTATATATTAAGGACAGTGTTGCCAAAATGCTAGAATTTTACGGCTACCTGACGTTACATTATAATCTGAGCTTTACTCGTAAAAGTTGGATTATATCTAAGTAAATGAAAGAACTCCCGTTGCCATCGATTTAGTCTGGTAAGCGACTTCGAAAAAAGAAGGCTGTATGTACGTACACATGTTTATTTTATTTCTCCGTCATTTATGGACTAATTTGGATAATTCTTTTGCAGTTGTGTAAGCATAGAAGATGATCCCAGGATGATCCCATAAATTGTTTTTTTTCCAAGGGATAATGTACGATAAACTTAAAAACACAGTTTAAAAGTGAGTTTTTAGTTTATTTATAACAATCAAATTATTGAAATCAAGAAAACGTCTCACTGCCTAATGATCAAACAATCGTCCATGTTGCTCGAAGGGACAAAAAGTAGGTAACCCCATGGACAAGAAATATATTATATTTCCGGCTCTTTCAAATTTTTTATCTGGCAACCCCTATTGCTCTAGATAAATGAAATGAATTCAGAGGTGGGGTCCTCATAATGTATTTGATCATTAGTAACGAATCTTAGATGTGGTGTTTTTTTGGCTAGTTGGCGTTTTGGCTTGATTTTGAATTGTATTACGACACAAGAATATTTTAAATCCATATATAATCTTATTTTAATGATTATTTGTCGGGTATTTATTATACCTTATATTATACCTTATACGGTATGTATTATACCTTTGTTATTAGGAAATAAAAACAAAGGTACGCGATAAATAATCATTAAATTATGTTAACAAATCGCGAAAGTTTAAAAAGTTTTATAACCTTATTTGTTTGTTTTTTAGTCATAAAATAATATTTGTAAAAAATATCTGTGAAAAAGGTACTTCTTTAGTAGTCACAGGAAGGAGAAAGATAGAGGCAGCTCTGGGGACCCATTATAATTCGCATTATAATTCTCAAAAATACGCAACCGATTGTTACGTTTCGATTTTTCGTGCTTATTTGTACTTTGATTAGGTGTATTAAGGTACACCGATTTGCCGAAACTACATGGAATTGCGTGGTAGAGAATTAAAATATGCTCCCAAGACCGATATTCGTGGTGTCGTCGATTGTGGAGAGGCCTGTGATCGGCCTATCAGCCGTGAACGTTTACTCATGAAAAATGATGATGATAACCTTTTTAGGAATACCGCATAAACTTTAAATTCGGTTATGAATTTTAAACTTAAACTGACAGGTGAAAATAAATTTAAGGATTTTGAGTGAATTTGCGACAGCTTTATGATAATTTAGTTAACAAACTCCTCGTAAATATAAGGTAATTGCCAATTTAGCGAAGGTTTCTTACTTGACCTACCTTAGATGAAGCCCTGAACTTGACGTGCCTTAAACACTTCAATATAATTAAACTATTCTCGGGTAATTTTGAATTTCCAACGTTTCGGCAAGACACACTGTCATGGCATTATTACTTACTTATACCTATGCAAATAGTGTATTTTGTGTACTACTCCGAAGGGGGAGGTTTCAGATCACAATGCTGATCAGTTGCGGGGGGGAGATAATTGAAAATTCCTGTTTTCATTTTCCAAAAAGTTTAATTTTCTTAGTGCCTAAATAAAGTGAAGTGAATAAAGTGACAACCCTATCCGGGTAACCTATATATACATACCTACCTGTATAATGATGACACGTAGGGATGATTATGACACCCTTGTTGTAATTGTAGGTATACAGGGTCGGGCAAATTCTTGGCCCCTTAAGGGTAGCTATCGTTTCTTTTGTAGTTAGAAGGTTTTGTTCTTAGGAACCTTCTGTTTTCTTTTGAAGAAAAAAATATTGCCATTTTAGTCTTTGGAAAAAATGAACAAGTCGCCCAAAAAATGACATTTGTCAAAAAAAACAAGTTGGTCTTAATCGACTCTATTTCCAACCAGGAACAATTTTCCCAAAGTTACATACCATATCAAATCGTAAGTTTGGGCAATAATTAAAAAAAACAATTCCCATACATTTTCTATGAAAAAACGAGTAAGTGAAAACAACAATGTCACTAATTCAATGGTTCTTAATTTAAAATAAAATAAATAAAAAAAATCATTTGTTTCAGACCGTAAGTCCATAGACACATTAGAGTACACAATTACAATTTCAAGAATAAATTAAATAAAATAACATAGCAGGTAGGTACACAAAATAAAATTAAAATTATATTAAACTCGTGTGTACCTAAATATTTTTTTAAGTTGGTAGGCTAATTTAAATTTTAATAGGCTAAGAACAAAACCTTCTAACAATAAAAGAAACGGTAGCTACCTATAAGGGGCCAAAAATTTGACCCACCCTGTATATCAGACCTGTATCGCCATATATATAAATACTAGCTGCGCCCCGCGGCTTCGCACGCCTATCCCACGGGAACTGATTTATAGGATATAAAGCCTATGTGTTATTCCACCCTAGAACTACCTGTGTGCAAAATTTCAGACCGACCTGTTCAGTAGTTTTTGCGTGAAAGAGCAAGAAACATACATACATGTTTACAAACTTTCGTGTTTATAATATTAGTAGAATAGGTCAAAGGCAATAGACTAAAAAAAAATACATGAAACAAGAACTTATTGAAAACGAAACGAACACAATCAACGTTTGAAAAATCCATAAGTACCTATTTTATTATCAATTTACAATCTTCGTATGACCAATCTCACCTGATGGAAACCTCTACCTCACCTGTTACAATTTCATCAAGATGGTTCAAGTAACGACTAAATTAGATATTTACGGTTGCTCCCCGACATTGCAATCATAAAAATAACAAGGTCCGTAAAAAACGAGCGCTGCAGAACATTTTCATAAACAACATGGCTAAGATATGGGATCATAACTTCCCATTACCAATTCTGGTAAATACCAACCCGCGTTATTAATAAATTGTCGTAATGGTGAGTTTGGCACGTGTGTTCCTTATTGTTTTCTTACCATTCATCTCTTGTGTTCAGACTCTTGGCAAGACGTGGTTATTAAATAATGTTGGACGATGCTCGATTGGACTCTGCCATCTTGCCTCTAAGTAAAGATAGAACTTAGTGTACCTACCTCTATTCTGCAGTCTACTTTAGAGCCACTCGCTTTGCTCGTGACTCTAGACTGCTTCGCAACATCTCTACATTTTCAACAGGCGTTAGACGACTGAAAATGTAGAGCAAATCATATAATCTTCTTTAAGCGCATACCTGAGATAAAGTGCCGCCACCACCTATTTTCAACCGACTTAAAAAAAGGAGGAGGTTCTCAATTGGACTGTATCTTTTTTATCTTATTATTACGTCTAACACAGGAAATTTCAAGAATTCATCATACAGTTTGTGATAAGCGATTTTAATACCTCTAATAGTTTTATTTTGTAAAGCATTTTATAGGCAGAGATACGAATTTGCCTTTTGTTGCCACCAAGCAACTCTATTTTCGCATCTCTGCTAAACTAAACAAAATAAAATAATTACAGATGTTTTAAAAAATAGCTTAAAATAGGTATTACAAACTGTACGATCGATTTTTAAATGTCCTGTGTAAAACGTAATAATATAAAAAAAGTGGCAGCCCTACTTTGGCTCGGGTATGCGCCGTGAAAAAACTGCCATTATCCAATACTGAAATGTTTTTAAAATACTTGCAGGTATGCCTCCTATAAAAGAAACATCGACGCCACGTTTTTTAATTTATGAAACAAAGCGAGTTCATCTGAGAGTTCACCTGAGTGAGTATTTTAAGACTTCCCATACCTACAACAATATTTTTGTTATATATTAATAAGACATTATTTTAATGTTTTTGGCCGGATGTCGTCCTTTAGGTAAGTGAAAATGAAAATGAAAATGTTTATTTTGTAACCACAATAACAAAGGACAAAGTTTTGAGCAGCTCTGTCTTCCGTTTTAGTTTTTAAAAACTGTGTTACAGAAGGCAGCGTCTTTCCAATGCAAGATACGTATATCGTAAAGTTTTCGTCGATTCTGCGGCACAGATGAAAATGAAAAACGCTGCTCATCGCCCTAAAATTTTCAGAGAACATGTTACAGTGAACAGTCAACACATAAAAAATAAAAATTTCGCCGCGCCCTAAATCTGTGTCCTGCTATTTTCTTGTATGTGCATTTCCCTGAAATTAATATCGTGTTTCGCGTGCGGAGAATTGACACTTAGAGTAATGCGCGGTGCGGCGATGAAAATCTAAATTTATATTAAAAAAATACTCTACAAATTTCCATAACACGTCTCTGCGCGCTCACGTGTCCATTACAAATCGATATATGCCACTCATGAATAATACATATAAATACTATAGTATAAAATAAGGCTATATACGAGTAAAATATTCAAATTGGACCAGTAGTTCCGTAGATTACCCCCTACTAAATAAATGTCTATTCTATTCTATTCTATTCTACTCACAAACAAATTCAATAAAGTTTAAAAAGGTACCTCTCTATATTGTAGTGTAGAAAATCGCTGAACAGCAGGGGTATTTTAATTCATTAGTTTCGTTTCCGAAGCGAAAACGTCAGATTCGAATTCGAATTCTATTCCGACGGAACTTTAGAACGCTATTTTGATTTGTCAAAAACTTTCCGATATCGAATCCGACGGCCTTTCCGACGAATTAAAATACCCCTGAACAGAACTCCTGATACATCACAACATGTTACAAAGAAAATTATACGAAAAAAAAACAGTTATTGGTTGACCGCTTCAACGTTTCAGGTACGGTCTACAGAATTCTGTAATCTATGGTTTCAGGTTAGGTTTATAGCGGGAAACACGGCTAGTTGGCGCGACATTTTAGTTTAAAGCCTGGTTTTCACAGGCTCTGCAGACAACAACTATCTATCTATATGCTGAGGGTATACTACCATGTTGTCACACTAATATTATAAATGCGAAAGTTTGTATGGATGGATGGATGGATGGATGGATGTATGTATGTTTGTTACCTCTTCACGGCAAAACTACTGAACGGATCTGTCTGAAATTTTGCATAGGTACTAATCCTTTTGATCCCATAAATCAGTTCCCGTGGGATGAAAATCACCTTTTAACGTTTCCATAGGCACAACGCGTGCAAAGTCGCGGGGCGCTACTAGTTATCTGTGTGTAACTGTGACTTCAATTGTTTAGGCTAACTAAAGCCTACCTCAAGAGCCTGTATTGGTTCACTGCTGGACACAGATCTCCCCCTGATAAGCGCTTAATTGGCGGTTATCTAATGAGGGACAATGCCTATAATCCCCACGCTGGGCATTCGGGTTGGGGGTCGCTGTTACGACACCCAAGGGAAGAGATGGGGTGGTGCAATTTCTAAGTTAGCTAACTAAAGCCTACGCCTAAGCCTAATTACAGGTAATGCCTGAAACTTCTGAAACAAACGTAACGCCTGGTAGAGATCGCTTCTTAGCGATAAGCCGCCTTGCGTACTTGTCTTATGTAATGTTGTATTTTGAAGTACATAAACACATTTTTTCTAAAGCCGGCATGATGATGATGATTTCATCAAAAATTCACGAGTCGACCGCAAAATCTCCATTAAAAACATCGTATCATCGGTTTCGACGCATGTGTCCAAAAACGCAAAATACCAATCCACAATTTTTGAGCCAAATGCGCATTTGATAGTTTATATTCGCATATGGCCAATCACGTGAAATATCAAAAACTCAATAAACCAAAACCATGTTTTTGGCCAAACGCTTCCTAAATGAGTTCAATTCATGAAAGTGTAAATTTGCGGAATACCAAAAACGTGCAAGGCCAAATCATACGATATACTAATTTGTGGTATTTTAACAGGTTAGCTGTCAATTATATTGCAATTATATTGCCGCTGTTGTGCAGGAGATTTATTTTTCAAGATGTAGAAATGTGAAGTATGTAATAGGGAAACGATGTAATTTCTTGACAGCCTATCGTAAAACCACTCAACATATTCGTAAAATAGGAAATGAATCGTTCTAAGTACGTACGTACTTGAAAAAGTCCTCTTTCTTTAAAATAAATACTCCTTACTAGTAAAACTTCTTATTAGTATGCATCGAGCCGCTCCTGTCATTGTTTGTTGTCATTCATTTGAAATTGGAGGAGAATATTGATAAAGAAAAACTTTTAATAGAAAAAATGGAAGAAATTGTTTTTACTAAAAATCAAAAAGGAGGAGATTCTTTGTTACATGATGGTTATCGGTATAACAAAAATATAATTAGTAAAAATACTACGAATTGGAGGTGCGTAAACAGAAGAAAGTTTGACTGTAATGCATCAATAACATTGAACACATCCAATGAAATTGTACGCGTAAGTGATCACGTTTGTGCCAGAAATCACGACGAAAATCAGGTTATTCTTGCAATGAATAAATGTAAAGAAGAAGTGTGCAAGAATTTCTCCTCAGTACCGAAATTATTGGAAGCATGTTTAGAGGATTTGGAAGGCAATGGAGTAAACGAGTTGCCTGCAGTTAAGCAAAAGCAAGACGCGATGTACCGGGCGAGACGACGATTTTTGAAATCCGATGATACAAACCATTTTGGTATACCAAAGGTTTTGGCCAAAGATTTCTTGGTATGTGATGATGATGGGGAAGATGGAAATGATAAAATATTAATATTTAGCACAGATGTCTGTACAACATTTACTAATATTTTTTCTACGGGTATGTTTTTTGGGGATGGTACTTTTATGAGTGCTCCCAGTCCCTATGCTCAATTATATGTGATACACATAGATTTAGGATCCAACGAAGAAATTACAGATGTGATTCCAGTGGTTTATGGGTTATTACCTAACAAAAAGTTGACGACATACATTCGTTTTTTCACTCTATTGAGAGATGAACTGGACATTGACATTCGCCAATTTAAAGCTGATTATGAGGTTGCGGCGATTCGGGCAATACAAAACGTATTCCCATCAGCAGAAATATCTGCGTGCTATTTTCATTTTTCTAAAGCTGTTTGGAAGAATGGTAAGAAACATGGGTGTTCAGTTGAAAAAGACGAGAGAAGGATGGTTCGCTTAGCCGCCAATTTGCCGCTACTGCCAGAAAAACACATGCGGGAGGGATGGAGGTCCATTTTGAAAATATCACCAAAAAACAACCGTACTAAAAAATTTATAAAATATTATGAAAAACAATGGCTCGATGATAAATACGCTCTAAAAATAATCAGCGTAGCAGGGAAACGACACCGTACCAATAACCCCGCGGAGGGTTGGAACCGACGCATTAATGCGCGTATTAATAGAAATCCTCATTTGTACGAGTTTCTGTTTAGAATGAAGAAGGAAGCTCAGATATGCGAGAGAAGAATTAAACGTTTTGTTTCAACAAGCAAGTCTCGCATAAAAAGTATACGACGGAAAGCGGATATCGGGTTCGACAATGTTTACAAACAACTATTGTCAAAATTAGAAAAAAAAAACATAACCCCATTAAATTTTCTGCGAAAAATAACGTTCCTCCTGTTATTAAAATAAATACCTTTAAGCGTTTGCGTTTATATATTCATTATATTTTTAAGTAAATCTTATTGTAACACTGTAAGCAAAATTATTTTGTAATTTTATTACAAAAATTATTTACATATAATTATATTATTATTTTTTTCTAGTGGTGGTTAATGGTGGCGTTAGTTTAGGCAGTCGTCTGAATTATTGGTCAAATGCGTATAAGTTTTTGGCAATCTTCGTTTTTGGCATTACGCGTAAATCGATTATGGTAAGTCGCGTAAGTAGCATTATGCGTAATTAGCAAATGGTTAATTGCGTAAATGGAATTTTGCGTGTTTGACATCACGCGTATATGATTTTGTGCGTTTATTGGTATTTTGCGTTATTGGACACATGCGTCGAAACCGTACCATCATTCTAAGACCATATTTCCCTCCATTTTTAGCAGACAATGGGAACTTATCACCATTTTTAGGAGGCGTGCCTTTGACGTGAAAACATGAGGCCTTTATTAAGCGCGTATTCAAAACGGGCCAAAGTAGGTGCCTACTTGAGTTTATGTTTTTGATTAAAAAGCTGCTATGCTCAATCTCATTTGCCTGGCTAACGCTAAGGACTCGGCCGCACTGCAGAATTGTAGTTGGATAGTAGATGGTTGATAACATGGATGGTTGATGACTTCATCCGACGTAGCGGAGCGGAACGATTTCGTTCCGAGTGAAGACATAGTTCCAGGAACTATTACGGTCCGGAACGACACATCTCTAGTGTCAATCAACTGATACAAATTTATTTTATGTTTTATGTGGATATTAGAACGATTTAGCTAATATAAAGTATTAAAAAACAAGTTCTTTGTACCCATTACTTACAACCAAGTGAAGTATTCAGCAAAACTCCGTCAAGAAACTGTGTAAAGTGCTACAAATTTTGCAACGGTAAACCGCCAAATATTGTTCGCTTCTGCTCAAAGAACACATACGACCATGGCTCAAGAGTTGACAATAATTAACACTTTCGGAGGATGGGACCTTTCCACTCACTGATTTATCAACTGGTAGCGCATGATCGAATCCGTGCAAATCGAATCGTGCGGCAGTCGTCGACGATTGTTTGAAAATTCAATCCACAGTTTGGACGGAGATATTTCCAGAGTCAGCATAAGAAAACAAACATATGATAATTTCATGAAACTAATACATATATATATATATCCGCTATTTTTAAAACCTTTGGCTAGCGGGACAAATACGAATCATTCGTTATTAACAATGATATGGAACTGTCTTCGGATCATTCTCTATGGAGTAATCAGTGTTTGAGATTGTGTTTGATTGAAAGACGGTTTTATAGGTTTTTCACTTGTATTGAGTCACACACTGTCTTACGTACACTTTAAACACTAGTTAGAGCTGATTACTTTCTAAATTGATTACTTATAGATTTAATTACTGAGAGCTGATACCATCTCGTTGACGGCAGCGTTGGAAGAGAGAGAGAGGCACAAAAAAGGGACAGATATATTTAGGTGAATCCTAAACATTCAGTGAAGATACATAATAAAAACATACATACCGCCCAACTTAGGCACCTACCGATAGGTGCAGTGTGTGTAAGCTTTTACGCGATGGACCGAAAACCTAGTAGGTTGCGGGAAGTCGCTGGATGCCAGCGCATATCGGCCATTGTGGAGATCGAAGCATCTATCGAGCATCCGTTTTCGTGCAAACGCTAATCTTATGTATGCAATATAAAAGTTAGGTTTGCACGACAACGAAAGAGAAATCCGGTTTTCCTTTTCCGAATAGGCTTATCCTACTCTAAGCCACGTGCGTTGCCATCGAAGCAACCCACTAGACAACCATCGTAGCAGTATCAACTCGCTATGCATCATCGTAGTAACCAGCCAACCTAGCTGCCTACCGTCTATTCTGCAATTCGGTGGCCTAAGGCTGGTGATAGAGTTTCAGGGAGGAATTATTAGGTTCCAAAGTTTGGTCGAATGTACCTATGAAACTTTGGTATAGGTAAAGTTACCAAACTATGAACACAAGGAAATATTCGAACAGATTTATTATTTGATACAGAGGAACTAACGTAGATCCATACAGATTCTATACCTGCACTACCTTTTAATAAATCATTTTATAGATTACCTAGACGATGAAAAGAGTCAAAAAATTGCTCGGTGGTTTCTGACATTTAGAATTACTATTTATTTGTTTTATTTAACGATTTCCCTGAGTTTTGAGATTAGTTTAATTAAACATCACACGAATTATTTACTAATTTTCTATGATTCTTTGTGGTAGAATTCTTTGTGGTTTGTTGTAGGTACTGGCCAAACTAACTAAAAATTAATGAATTGAAATTCCTCTCATTCACAAAAAAACCTTTTATTCCCCAAAGGAAAAGCGTCCCCTCTCCCCAGAGAAAAGAATATATTTTTCAGAACCTTTACGGCAAACAAAACGAAGCGTATTTTCATCGCTAACACATTTTAATCTAGCCTCCGCGGGTAACGTACGTAAATAATTACGTTTACGTTTCACGTCACGGTCGAGGTAATCACGTCAGGGGCAAGTGCCAGTCGGAAGCGGAAAGGAGAGGGTTCCGTCACTGATAAGAGACACTGACCCATTTTCTTTAACAAAAACAACACGCACCGGGAATTACCTATTCCATATCTCTTTACCTGGGTTATTGAGAAAAATATGGCGATCACTGACCAGTTACGATAAAATTTCTCAGTAGGTATGCAAGTTTCTGTCATCATATTTGTCACTATCAGCATGGGCCTTCTTTCGATTCTGCGATTTTTCTCTAATATAATTGTAAAAATGTATTAATTTATAATATATTTATTAGGAGTGTTTGAAACTTAATCCCTCATTTCTTTCACTACATTTTAGGTGAATGAACTTCCTTCTAACGTTAATTTTCTAATTGACTCTTGTGAGTTAATATACTGTTCACCATTCACTTTCCAATAAAAAAAGAAACAAAATAGACAATTCATTTGCTAATTGCCAAGTTCTATTTACATTTACAACTATACCGTGTCCATTTTGAATGAAGCATAAACGTAAACAAACCGCCCATACTTAACCTAAAATTCACTTTGTTGGCGCGTCCTTTTATACGTAATTTACATTACTTGTCGATTTTAGATCCTCCCTTCAATAAAAATTGCTTACAATTATATATGAAACTCGACGCCAAGCAAGTGAGATTTTGTTATTTGAGTCGTATTTTGTTTACTAACATGCTTCATTCAAAATGGATAAACCATAGAGATAAAAATAGCCAATCAATCAAATAAGTTTAAGTAATATTTAATCGTTTTGTTAACTCCAAAGCTACTGTACCCTAAAATTATATAAGTACGGTGAGCACGCCCTGCCCGAGATGAAAATTGAGTGAATCTGGAACGTAATGAACAATTAAGATTTTCAGTTGAAAATTAATATCGTTGAGATGTTTTTCATGTAATTATCACGTGAGTTAGTAAGGGAATTGGAATTTTAAAGTTGAAATTCGTGTGAGTTTCCTGTACATTTTCAATTTATTACTGGACTTGATGTTTACGATGTTCTTAGGTCTGCTTCTTCTTCTTAGAAATATAGAAGATTATTCGTGAAAATTTGTAGTAGGGGTACCGTCAATGATTCAGTTTAAGGTAGAACGCTAAAGTGGCAGTGGGCCGGCTATAGCTTTTCAATTTGTATTTTTTTTGTTCAGAAATTTTGTTGGTATGTAAATAATAAGTTTGCCTGGAAGAGATTGCTTTAAGCAATAAGGCCACCTATTGTATGTTTTTTTGTTCATTTGTTTTATTTAGATATCAGTTAATTTATTTTGTAAATGTACAATAAAAGTTCATTCATTCATTCATTCGTTATTAGAACAAATGAACATGTTATTGTCGATTCCTAAACAGCGTACAAACTACAAACACAGTTTCCTCTAGTCTTGTAGGTAGTTTATGTAAACCCATACAAATAGTGTCCTAGCTAAAAAATTCAAGCCAATCGCGTCCCGGCCCATTGTCTCACAAATTGTCCTTCGACTATCCTCAACAAAATGGGCCGACCACAACACTCCCAGGAAACGTCATTCTCCAAATTTCACTGGCCATTACTTTCAGAACCCTTAGTTTGGCTATGTATACATTAGGCGTTTTGAAGCGCGCGCGTTAGCACACGCGTTCAAACCGTCTGCACATACGTCTGTACCTACTCCATTCATACGAACACACACAAAAGCGCGATTCGATTCAAGCGCACGTGAGTCAGATTTTGGTTCACGTGCAAACGCGCGCCGAAAGCAACGCCAACACCTAATCTGTTTTTTTAATCATATTTATTGATATACTGAAAATTCTTTATTGCACACTTATTGAAAGAACAATACAATAAAACAGCTTAAAAACTAAGTGACAAGTAGCGGTCTTATCGCTTGAGAGCGATCTCTACTAGACGATTAGCGTCGTCGCGTAGTTGTTTTCTCAGCGCACTCATCTCGCTTTGAAATTGCCAGTGTGATAAGTGACAATACGTTTTGAAGCGCGCGGTTATCTAGCGGACCTTTTGTCATCAAAACGCGCGCTGTAAATCGCCTTATGTGTACATACATCGTCTAAGATTAAGCGCTATGCCTTCTACCGGACCGGGTGGGATGATTATATATGTATGTATGTGGCCCACGCGCTAACAATTTGTTTAAGCGAGTTAGTGCCTCCGGTCTATGAGGTAATGCAGTGGATTTATCATGTGGATGAATGATGGATTGGGTTGGATTTTTGGCCATACTCGTTTATCTTAGGGTTTAACGCATTCACTACCCGCCTAGGCTTCTGCCGGTTGCATCACCACCCATAAAGGACCAACTAAGAGTCCAAATGCAGAGATAGGAGTACATCTACCATTACCATTACCATCACCCCACCACGCCGCTACCCGGTGGTTTCAACTTTAAAATTGATTCTTTTTCTATATTTTATTTTTACTAAAACTGTAGGCATAGAACAGTTTTGAATTTCTGTTTTGGCTATGTAGCTTCTCCAATGTGTGCCCGCTGTGGATTTGATGTCGTCTTCCCATCGTAGAAATGGTCTTTCCCTTACCCATTTTTCTTCCCTAGGATACTATTCTATTCCGTCTTTGGCCCATTTACCTTGTCTTGGGCACACGTTGGAGGAGGAAAACCTACGACCAAATGCTATGGAAGAATCTGGAGGAGGCCTATGCCGAAAGGTCGTGTTATGTAATTGTTTTCAAATAAATGTATTTTCTTTCTTCTTCTTCTTCTTTCTTAAAGGCAAAATAATCTAGTGATAAAGCAAAATAACTAATATATAAATAAAGTAGTTTTTTTTACACCGATGATGTCTAATACTTGTCTAATAAATTGTAAGTACCTAAATAAGACCACCGTCTATGTTGTTCTTTTATCTCCAGTCCATCCCAAGGTTGCCTGGAAGAGATCGCTCAAAGCGATAAGGCCGCCCTTTGTACTTCCATGATTCTGTACATTTCCTTCTGTATTGTTTTTTATGTTTGTGTGGTAAAGAGTTATCTTTCTATCTATCTATTTAAGATTAAAGGTTGGTAAAATAAAGGCTTTTGAAATTGAAATTTGAATGTAGCTTATGTTGTGACAAAAAACCTAACTTGTTAACATAGTATGTGCCTTTATAGCCAGGTACTGACCATTAGTGTTACGGGAGTTAATGAACTTACCATTCGCAGCGAGCGAGAAACGTTACGCCTTGTACTAAAATCTGTCTCGTTGCTCGTTGCGCCTTCTATCCTGTCCCGTACATCTGCACAAACGTTCGCTGTGTAACACGTTACGTTAAGCCCCATTACACCGGTCAGTAGGTACCCATCTCCAGAAGTAGGTAACTACCTAAGTCGTTTCTGCTACCGTAAAACGTACTCGTATTTAGTTTGTCTCAGAATGCTTCTTTAACTCATACTACCGTTCTTAAACTTAGTTTGTGTCCATTGGCTTTTAACAACTCCAGGAATATAGACTTTCCTTCCACCTTAATATTCCAAAAGAAACGGTCAAAATCCTTTTGAAAACAGCTTTGAAATCAAGAAAAATCTAATCTACGATTGCTGTATAAAGTCTGCGTCCAATCTGCTTACAAATTCTCCAGGGAATTTGTTACGATCCTATTTAAAATTTCCAAAAGGAAAGTCCATATTCGTTTTATAAATAACTTCAGCATTTATAATTGCCGTCGCACGTCGATTCACAGAGAATTTTTCATCATCGCATTTCTCCAACTACAGAGCAATAAAAAAATGGCCGCCAACTTCGCCCTGAAAATAAAACCGTCGCTCCCTTAACGGGGCTTCACGGCTGCTGCGCCCGGCAATTTGCAAAATTCCTGGCAGGTTTTAAAAATATAAGACAATTTTAACTTGTAAGGTTAAATGTTACGGTTAACTTGTAAGGTTTAAGGCTTTAAGAAAATTGGTAGTCCCTTACCTAATTTATGTTATACGATTTAAAATTTTGAATATGTTTATTGTTATATAAATGTCTAGTCTAGTTAAATAGTGATTATTTATTATAGCGTCGATGGTCTACAAAAATATGGTCAAAGAAAAAAGTTAGTAAACGCGCGTTGTAGAATTAGAGGCCTGATGATGGGCACATTTTTTTACGCTTTTCAGCGTTGACTGTATCTAGACATCAACCTCATCCTCAACAGCCTGTATATTGGTCCACTGCTGGATGCAGGCCTCTCCTTCAATCGCTCTATCAATTATATTGTATTAAATTATTTCCTATTCAAAGCTAGCACCACACACCTATCTAGAAATAAATAAAAAAATAATCATAGATTTTCTTATTTTAAAGGCGTTAATTGACTGAAAACTTAAAAACTTTGAGCTTGCGAGCCATTAGAGCACACCAAAGGCGTATACTAAACCTGTAATTCAAAACAGCACTTGCGAGCCGCGAACCAATATTTGTGATTCTACGAGTATAAAGGAAAAAACTTAGTAAAAACGTTAGTCACGACAGTACCCATAATCTTGCCTGATTCACTGCCGTCTACCGAAAGTCGAGGAAAAAAATAGTCACATAAAGGCAGAAAAGCCTTTTAAAATCCTGTACTTTTATACTGTACAATACATCAAAGCACAGTGAAAACCACACAAGAACCCCTATCAGAGCCCATCCATCAAACTTCTACACGACTGTACCCACTACCCTCCCAGAACTAATTCAATCGACCATGTAGCATACGAGTGGCTGAAATTCAGACTACTCTACAAAATGAATTTCAACCCTATCTGTAACGACATGAGGTTGTGAGTTCACTGACCGATACGACAGGTAGACAAGCTATGCATCAAGGCAAATATGGGATAGGGAATACTGAACGCAGTGTATTGACCTTTTGCTGCTCTGTATTGAACTTTAGAGACTTGTTTTGTTAGTACTTGCTAATGGCAAACTTTTCTCTACACGTAAACTTTTAGTTTACATATAAATTAATAAGTAACTATAAAAATTCGTCAACTCTTATTTGTGTTGAAAGAACACCAACGTTTCATCCCTTAAGAGGGTGCATTGGACGCCATTTTGTGAAAAGGATATTCATAGGATTTTTTGACAAAGGACGTTTTTGGAACAGCGTAGGCGCAAAAATGATGCATTTATATATTTACTAGAAAACTTCACCACTTATGAAAAAACCCAACCAAGGAACCAAAGAATTAAAAATGACCTACGAATCAAAACAAAAATCTTTTCTATAGACCGGGGGTTCCTGAGATCTAGACCAAATTCGGTGCAAAACAGTGCACTTTCATGTTTTTTTTATCATAATCTTATTAATGAATCGTGTTTTCACAACCAGGGATCCGAAGAAAAAATATTGAACTTTATGTAGGTAATTCTTGTTTCTTACTACAGGGATCCCGTGATTACTGTGATCTGGGCCTAGTTTTTTTTAACAAATCCACTAGGTTTGAGCCTAAACCAGGGACTTTATCAGGACTTTATCCGCTGATATGCGTAATGAATTCGTCACACTACGATAGTTAATATAGTAAAAAAATGGTCTCGTTGCTCAAGATTAAAATAATGGCGACCAAAACGAGCTTTCGTATTCACGATTCATCCATAAATTGGCAAACAATCTACGTAGGTAACCTTAAACCAATAAAATTCACGAATTTAACTAAAAATATAAGCAATTATTGTAACTTGATTTGTCAAATTAGTCCTAGGTTTTTGATTTTAATACTAAGCAAAGTAAAATGAGGGATAATTTTGAGGCAAGTTTAAGTCCAACCAAAATAACAAAAATGGCAAAAATAACAAAAATTATTTGATTTTATAAAGTAAATGGAAATAATTCTAATCATATCTAATCGTATCAAACAACTTACATCATCCCTCGGCATCGAACAAATTTTCAACGGTTTTTTAAGCCTAGTTGAACAAAAAAAGTATTTTTTGTTAAACCAGGCTTAGAATCTTAACAAAATTACAGCTTGATCCATCCAGTAGTTGTCGTCACTGGAAAAGCATCCAAACTTTCACATTTACACTATAAGTGTAACCGTGTAACGTCATTATGTGCTCTCTCTCTGTCTTCAATTTCAATGCTGAAAGCTTGTCTTGCCTGCATTTAGGTTCATTCCGAATATCCGCTTGCCAATTAGCGGTAATGAAGGGTGGTTCGCTAGTATTTCTGCCAAACAAAGATCGCTAGAAGCTGAGAGGTTATTTTATCCCTGGGGTTTCCTAATCACAGAATAATTAGAAGAGGTGGAACAGAAAAGTACTAAGACAGTATTGAAGCTGTCAAATTTCGGTATGTACCTTAATCATAACACAGATATTGCTGGGGATTTCTTCCAACCATGCAGAACTTCCCATGAGTCGCTAAGGTAAACTGGGCATTCATCATCATCATCATCAGCCCATATTATTCCACTGCTGGAAAGAGGCCTCCCGTAATGAGCGTTATAGCGCCCTATCTTCAGCTTGCCGCATGCAGCATCTGCCTGCAGTCTTTCGCATGGTGTCATTAAATCTAGCGGTGGTAGTTCTACACTACGCTTGCCGATTCGCGCTTGTTTACCCCAGTGGTTTTTGTCTCTTCGCCGGCCCTCTGCCACTTCAGGTTTGAAGGTTTGCTAATTCTTTGATTCTCTTTCGGATATACTACATAGTTACGAATTCTATACTTCAGAGAAACTCCGAAAATAGTTCTTTTCATAGCTCGCTGAGTGACTTTGATTAACTGTGTCCACACCTAGTCTCCGCTGGACATGGGACCTCTTTAGTTCTCGCCTCTGTGTGTATTGTTCACTTCCACCGGTTCTTGTGCGATGTACAACGTTAGCTTGCGAATCACACATTTATTGCTGAGGCCTCGTACGAGGTTCTCCTCTGCTGGTAGGGCCTGGAAAAGTAAGTATAAGGATGCAATAAAATAAATAAATTGTCCAATGCACTTTTAAAATACTCTACCCTGATCGTGCTTGTTAAACAGGGGCAGAGGTTTATATTAAGTCTCTGTTGCCCTTTACCAGCAACTATATCCTTCAACCCAAAAAGTCACTTCTCATTCGTTAATCGCAGATTTACATAATTACAGTCACTCGTGAATACAACAAACGATAGAACCAAATGTATATTGTCAGAGAGTCATTCCGTTCAAATGTTACCTACATTTGACTATACGCTTTTGAATCGCGATGCTTTTGTTCACATCTGCAAATAGGATTATGGACCTGATCCGTTCCCACAATAGGCTACTTAGCTGAATCCACGCGTATTTAGATAATACTTGCTTCTTGGGTCTTAATGTTTTTGGCTTTGCGTAGGCGGTGAAGTGAGTATTTCGAATTAACGTTAACTGAGCAAAGCTGGTGTTTAGTGATATTGTCATGATGGGGCAACATTTTCGTACCACATAAGGAGTACTTAAAGTCAAAATTTTAAGTCCTTGGTCAGAGAGAAGTGTCTTTATAAGGCAACGGCAGTAATATTAGTTTTTTAATTGTGTTGTCTCTACCTTAACCTATGTTTCTATGAATTTACACCTGAAAGCATCAAATTGATGAAAGCATATCCTTGTTGCCTTGAACTGTCCGGTTTCCACTAAAACTGACAAGATCTGTCAAAATAAATACCGATATAACACAATCAAGTGACTCTTTTTCACCACCACGCTTTTGGTTTTCGATATATCCTCTCCTCTATGTCTTATTGCGAGTTATTCCCAACCTCTCACAAAAAGTATTCCCAACGTCTAACGTGAGTCACTGCCTATTCTCATCGTCTCACAAAAGTCAGAGAGCTTCTTATTACAATCTGCAACACCCGTTTACTATTAAACTTTTAATACATCATGGTTATTAATACTATAGTTATTTTCAACGGGATATTTCAAATCATGGTAAATATCCCGTTGAAAATAACTTTAGTACCTGTTGACTTGTTGTTTTTCAAGAATGTCCATTAACAAAATCATTGTTTACAACAGTATGCAATCAGCTCAACTTAGTTTTAATTCTTTCGTAAAAAAAATATGTTTTCATGACTAAATTAAGAATCCGCCCTTGCTTTGACAGTTTTTCAGTGTACACACGAATGACGTCATCGTCATTCGTGTGTACACTGGGATAATTATGAGTTTTACGTCGATAGAACAAAGTTTACTTTGAAAGCCAAATCAATCTCTGTTTTTCGTTTGCTTTTTCATTTGGAATCCCAAATTACATGGATCGTTGAGCTAGAGAGTAGGTAGGTTGTTCCTTTGACGTCACGAATCGGGAAAAATTAGGCTATTTTGCGAGAGAACTTTGATGTTATCTGATTTGGGAGGTTTTCGACGAACAGTTTTGCTTATGAAGTAACCGGTTAGCTCTAGTTTCAGATGGCTGATTTTTGGTAATTTGTACAAAGTGAATGACTTTTTGCGGGCGTTTTTCTGGATTTATGTATGTTATTTACCTATTTATTGATGTAACTCTTTACTTAACTCGCAGGCTATCAATATTACAATTACAAATAATATGCCAATAAACTTCATGGGTAGGTAGGTATTTTAGGTAAATATCATATCGTATCAAAATATGCATCAAGGTCCGTTCGTTAGTAGGTAGAGATAGAGACACGGTAATGTTATCTGTGTAGAGAAAAGTTACCGTTTTGATTGTTGTCAAGTATTCAAACTATTAAACCCTACGATGACAACTCAAATGTCGCCATATGTAACCTAAACTAATTTGACACTAAATTAGGCACTAAAAATGTTGCCGTCCCTTTCATACTCATTTATTAAATTATTATTTTTAATTAATTTTAATTGACTATAATGTTTTGTGTGGTATTCATATTTTATAATTTTATATTCTACTTACCCTTTGACGTTATGGAATATATGTAGTTCTGTAAGTCAAATTTGAATAAATAAATAAATAAATTCATAGCGATCGAAATATTGGCAAATTACATTGATTTATTAATAAAAACGAAGATGAGGTACTGGTTGCTCGAAAGTGGCATTCTCAAATTGTGTAAAATTGTGTTCTCCCACATCAGTCACCGTCTGACCGGCGGCACGGGCGGTCGTGATTCGCGTGAAATATTGTTGTCTCAGTCTCACTTCGGTCCTAGATACGTCTTTTCGTCTTTGTTCTTTGTATTGCACAGGACTGGAAATATAACTGTGAGCGTATGTATTTGCGTGTAGTTGTAACACATGCCAATTTTTGAGTAAGCGCTGGGAGAACGTAACCTATCTTCCCTTTTTAAATCAATGGCCAATTAGTTTAGTTTAATTTAGGAGACATTGGAATTGACGGCAATGAATCTTCAATTGTTTGTACACTTTGTAAAATCTTCTGTAAAGCGTAAAAGAAAATATTTACATTTTCCGTTTTGGCATCATTCCAAACTTTAAGAAACATCTTGACAAGTTCGTGTAAAATGCTCCGAATGTTTTGTTGAGCCTTTTCACGGTGACATAAGTATACTTTTCGGGGCTTTTCACTTGGGCACAGAGTGGCCCAGAATTTGATGGACCTAATCTTGAAAGAGTAAAGCACTAATGGAAACACTAAATGGAAGGTAAGTTCTTCTACCGACTAGTTAGAATAAAGAGCCAGCTTTGCCAAAGTTGGGGTTGTTTGTATGACAAGTATTGAGGTTTTGTAACTAAATCTTTTCTTTCACGGTGATTGTAGTTGGTATTATTGTTCTAGGTTTCGCTTGATGACCTTCTCAATTTCAATAAATACATAAACCACCTTCAATTCAACTAAGATTACATATAAGGATGAAAATATCTTACGTATGCATTCTACCAGGGTGGATAATCTTACTCAAGGATACAAGATACAAGATACAAGATTTTATTGGTAAATTTTAAATTTACATGTCAAATATAAATATAAATATAAATAAATATACTCAACAACTCTTTTTCAACTTTCAAAGTTAAAAGTTGAAAAAGTGAAGAATAGGGTATATATGCATCGAATTTTTTTATTGTTTCAATCGATTCTTTAGGTTATTATTTAACCGCGAAATGATAAGACGCTCACTGAATTTCGCATTAACAAGGTAAAAAAAACAAATCATAACTACAATCATTTTCGGGTGATAAAAACGCTGTCATATTGGCGCCATGTTTATTTGACGTCGACGTTCACACTCGATTAAAACCTTTTGTGACGACCTCAGTAGTGATCATCTCAGGAAAGAGGTTTTCCGAAAAATCTGAAAATAACCGACAATACGAAATGTGAAGTGGGCAGATTAGTGTCAAAATCATGGTGCAGTAAGCAGAATAAAAAAAGAAGAAATGTGAACAGTGATGTCTTGTCCGTTGTAGCTAATGGCGTAGCGTTTTGAAATTTTGCGATTGAGATTTAAATATCAACTTTTCAATGGTTAAATTCTACAATAAAAACATCTCAAAATGCTAAAATTAATATTTAGATATGTTTCTATATCAATAGAGAATACGTATATATTTTTTAGCCATTTTGAAATCACATGCATATACTATTGTCTGAAATAAACATCCAATAATCAACAAGAAGGCGGCGGTCTCAGTTCCATTTTTGAAATGATTCAAATAAAATAATGTTCTTTGTTGATGGAACACCAAAAAAATCGAGTCTTTGTGTAAGAGAACGAATGTCGTCACTGCTCCATTGCTTAAAAAAAGAAAAAATATATGAGCACTCTTCGATTTACAATAAAAAAAGAAATTAGTTCCGAATATCTCCACAGGTGACAGGGCGTCAACTGGAAATTAGGTTGTGTCGATGTCAAATGAAAAGAAGACAAACTTTTTCAAGTTGCTAGACTAGTTTTCCCATGGACGAAGGAAATCCCGTTTTGCCGCCCTGCAACTTACCGAGATATTAATAAAATTGGAAGTCAAAAACCGCTTATTGTTTGACATCTACCCAGGCCAAAACATTCGTCCTCTTACACTTCAGTTTTAAAAGATCTTTATTTATAAAATTAAATAATAAAAAGTAATACAAATCCAGTGTACATTTATCCTAGACAATATTGAACATAAAAATAAACACGTTTGAGAGCTGTATGAGGTTTTTCAAACTTATGAATTATAAGGAATAAAATAATGAGCATACATTGGTTATTGGACCATTAAAACATTTTTACCAATGATAACTACATGCAAGCTTTAGTTAAGCATTACATTTTATATAGGTAAGTAAATTATAGAGATTTATAGCAAAAGGCCAACTTAATTGTTTGATAGACAAATAAAGCGGGTACTTAGTCGAAACTATTTTACGAAAGCCAGATAAATCTCTAGGTCCTCTTACACTAGATGTTCCTTCCTTAGGGCATAAAGTAAAATTTTACTCCCGCAAAGCTACAATATTTATAATGACACTTATTGAGCAAAAGAAGTAAAATTACAGTTTTTACTTGATGGTCACAGGAGTTTTTGGTTATTGTAGTTCACACTATAACTAAACTATAATCACAACAGAAAAATCCTATGACACGCCAAAGTCTAATTCAGTTAAATTGCTTTTAGCTTACGTCGTCTAAGGCCGTACACGGACTGCTGGAGCAGTTAGCGGCTGAGCGAAGTACACGGACCGCTCGAGCGGTCGGCGTCGACTGCTCAAGCGGTCGGCTTCGACTGCTCAAGCGGTCGGCTTCGACTGCTCGGGCGGTCGGTTGTTAACTGCTCGGGCGGTCGGTTGTTAACTGCTGGAGCTACGCTACCAACCAGGCCGCAAAGGGCGGGGGGAGGGAAGTCGGAGAGCTGTCGACTGCTCTAGCGCAGTCAACGGCTCAAGCAGTCGGTGTATGCCTCGCAACAGCTCGCGAGCGGTCGACTGCACGATGGAATTTCGTCATGCAGTTGACTGCTTGAAGCGGTCGCGACTGCTTGAGCAGTCGTGTGTACGGCAGCGAATGCCTGAGTATAGTTCACCGCGCGGTCGCAGCTTTAAGCAGTCGGTCTCAACTGCTTGAAGCAGTCCGTGTACGGCCGCCCTAAAGGTTACTTTCAGTTTTTCACAGAAAAATGGTTTCAATCAGCATCAAACAGAATTCCGGTGAAATACCTACACAGAAAACATTTTAAATATAACAACACCGTTCCTGCAACCAATTCTGTTACTAGCACTGGATTTATTGCTAAACCGTTTTTAAAATACCTTAGATAAGCTTGTTTTCAGAATTGCTGCACAATGTTGTAAAAGTTGTACGCGATGGAAAAACCACTTAAAAGTTGCGAGACTGATTGAGAAGAAGTTAACCTTATTATTTCACTATCCTTTCATGTCGCATTGTTTTGGGACGCCCTGTATAGTACATCCTATTAATATTATAAACACGTAAGTTTGTAAACTGCATGTTTGTTGCTCTTTCACGCTAACTTGCGCTAACTTGCATTAATGCGAGGTAGCATCAAGCTGAGGTGGAACCCTTTGACCTGCATCGTTACAGCATTATATTTTTATATTATGTACTACGCTAGTCTATAATTGTTACTACCTACCTACTTATACCTATCTGTTCTGTGTTGTAACTGTGTTGCTCAATAAATGTATCTATCTATCTATCTATCTATCACGCAAAAACTACTAAACGGATCGGTGAATTTTGCATACAGGTAGTTCTAGGGCTGGAATAACAGATAGGCTTTTTATCCTATAAATAAGTTCCCGTGGGATAGACGTGCAAAGCCGCGTGCGCAGCTAGTAATTGAATGGTTTGAGCAGAATATCAGCGCCTCTGTTCTGAGTGGTACCTAAAGCCATAGATTTAAATCGTTAGATATGCCCTTACCGCAGCGAGACCGCGCCGTGTTGTGTCCAAGTCGAACCTTACGCATGCATAAACTTGGGCTCAGTATATATCTAAGCACAGTGTTAGCCGGACGTATCGTGAAGGACGTTTGCGAGCAGTTTATAGCGTCACAAAATGACGTGTGCCTTTCGAAAGCGGAATAACAATAGGGTATATGCATGCGACTTTAAAAAAGCTAATATTTTTTTTACGTATTCTCTATTGATATATAAATATATCGGTATATTTATTTTTGTGTTTTATGATGTTTTTATTGTGAAATTTAATCATTGAAAAGCAGATATTTTGAGCCTCAACAGCAAAATGTCTAAACGCAACGCTATTGGCACGTGAAGCGTGACGTCATACTTGAACATTTTTGTATGGGCATGAAGTTTTGACTTTGAGTTTATATAGGGGACTCGATGATTTTTTTCGTTCATGTATTAAACTAAATAATCGATTTAAAAAAAAAACCATGCATATATCTATTCTAGAAACACAAACAAAGCCAGAGGTGTAACATTTAACTCTTAGTTATTGCGAGTTAATGAAATAACTTTGATTTTATCGTCCGCATTGTCAAAAATGACTATAATAACAAATTTAAATGGCGAGTGCACGAAAGAGAAAGTAGTGTTTGCAACTAATGTGTGAGAAAAAGAGATGATACTATTTTCTCAGTACGCTTGTTTTGTTTGTTTAGATTGCACAGGTTTTGGACATGATGCGACACATTTCAAAACATTGCTACAGTTTTTGGTGGTCAGGGCGTATCTAACGATTTAAATCTATGCCTAAAGCATAGGTATGTGCTAATTATTTTTGCTTTTGTGACACCCAGAATAGGTTTCTTTTTCTGAAAAAATATGTTGTGTACTTTCATTTCCACGTCATCTAATGATTTAGGTTATAGATAGATAGGTACATTGATTTTCCTGATGATTTTCGTATCCTTTCTTTATTTGTCCATTATATTAAGTAGACAGTCCTAGAATTTTTATTATACTTTTTAGTGACTCACGCTCAAATACTCAAACGTAACTCAGAATCATTAAGCCCGCCTGAAATGACTTTAAATTTTTGACAAATTTTCCGTCGACTTTGAGTATTTGAGGGTTGACCTTTGTCGCTGAGGAACTAGTAAACCGACTTAAAAAAAGGTAGGAGGTTCTCAATTCGACTATATTTTTTATGTTTATTTCCTCAGAACTTTTGACTTGCGATTAGATTTTGATGATTCTTTTCTATTTGTAAAAAAATGCTTCCCGTGTGGTGTGTTAAATTTGGTCCAGTTCTGACAATGGCTTTCTTGTAAAAACCATAAAATAGAAGTCGTTTTATAGTAGTATTAAAACAAACCCATTATTAGTTGCCTTCTTATCGCCAGTTTGTATACTACCGGTGTATCGATTTGTCTGGGTTACTCTCGCAATTTGTTCAGTCTTGTTTGTAGGTGTGGACGATTTATCATCCGCTTCAGGGGATATATGAAATCTCTGAGCTCTCGGATGTTATTATTGTCGATGCGACTTCGGCTGTGTTTAGACGAGGTTCTGCCTTCTGACCTTTGCTTCATTAGCGTTCGTTCAACTGTAGCAAGTTCATCATCATCATAATTTATTTAATAGAAAAGTTTTTTTAAGCTATGCAAGAGGCATATAGCTTCTATCGCGGGCCTTGAGCGTGGAGACCCAATCCGGAAATTCCGTAACGATAATAACCTAACACCCCCCACTCCGACCGGCACAGCGGTGATACTTTTTAGTTTTGCCATCTATCGATGAATAGCAGAACTTTTAATGTCTTATTGAAATATCACGCTTGTCTCTTTAGTTCAGCAACTCGTCGCCAAAAAAATGCTATGCAATAGCTTTACCGCGGCATTCCCACGTCACGTCTTTTTTCTTTTGGTTGCGTTTATGGAGTTTTTCTATGTGGTTCGCGGATACTTTTAGAAGTTATATCTTATGGAAGTGATACCTCCAAGGATCAAATGGCTAAAGCAATTTTGATATAAGGTATTACATTTTACACTTCTTATAGGTATTAATAGTTCTGAGCTATATTGTAGGTCTTCGCTCTCTAATTTGTCAAAACAAAGCGAGGAGTGAGTGACCTGAAATTCACATTTTTGCCGCCATTTTATATGAAACCTACTCGAACATTCGCTGTCGATTTTACATCAATAAATAATCCTAACAATTGTGTCTGAAACACAACGCAAAACATATGCATTTTTTTCTGTTGTTAATTTACAAACAATTTTCATCGAAGTTGGCTAGAATATAGATGGGTGTGCCTGCCGTAAGCTTTTCTTCATACTTTTGAGTTCTTAGATGCATGTCGCTCAGATTTAGTAAGTAAACCTCTATATTCAATGCTTCCTACTATTTTTCATGTTTTATAGTAACTAATTGTTTTGCATTTTCTAGATTAATATATTTTACGTAGGTCCTATATGTTGCAACTATGTGATTTTCAAGTCTGAACATCAGTAGAAAATGCAAAACAATTAGTAATTATACAACATGAATTTATAATTAAATTATTACTGTACAGCTTCAGCCATAATTTTATTCAGTAGATTAACAAAAACACATTATACTTCACTCGCGAGTATAATTTCCCTTGTTGCTAACACAATTGCTACAATTGTGGTCACTATCTTTGCGGTACATGAATATGCTACGTTGCAAAGACTAATTTCATTGGCTCATTCTGCAAAACAGTCCAAATAAGACCACTTGATCATTGAAATTATTATTTGGTAGATATTATAATCTGTGAAATTGAAGTGAATTAGAGTCAATTGCACTTTATTTCTTGTTTGATAGTAATAACTATTTATCTAGCTGTTTAAATCGTATAAATTTGACTTGTCTGAGTGCTTATTTTGTAAGTCTAAACAAATAAACAATTTGACTCTGACTCTGGCTCGTGTGTTTTCAGAATATAATCGAAAAGAAAACAAATTACAGTGGGCGTGGGCGCATTGGTTGGTACTCATGTACCAATCAGCTGTAGCAGCAGCAGTAATGAATACGACGCCCTGCGGTGATTAGCAAAAGAAATCAGAATTGAAGACATAGACAAAGACAAAAATATAATGCACAGGTGGATTGGCCGTCAGAGATCAAAGAGAAAAAAATATCCAATGTGAAATCTCCGTTTATCGCAATAAGACTCAAAATCGCTCGTGGTAAAATAATAATCCGTGATTTTATGTTTGCTTACTAAAATTGCGCAGTACTAAATAAGTCTTGTCTCTGCTAATAATAAGTTTGTTTGAGTGATCGCCGATCGTGGCCCTTTCTATGCTACCTTTTATTTTAGGAATCATAAATATATTGCTGGCGATCGAAAAGCTTTCGCGATGGACACGTCCATTGCGATCGACCCTTTGTGCATCAGAATGAAACGTAAACTTTTATTGCTATCGTAAACAATGCACAACCCATACTACGCCCTCAGATTACCTATTTAGTATTTCTGTCTACATTGAGTCTCTGTTTTATCTAGGTATATGTTGCTGGCTTAGAATTTGTACCACTCCAATTCTTCCCACGGGTGATATCCACCGGAGGCAGGCCAGGGGGCACCCTGTAGAACAATTATACCATCAAACTGCGATCCCAACCCGCATGCCCAGCGTGGGGATTACGGGCATTACTCTCCATGAGATAAAGGCCAACAAGGCGCTTATCATGGGGAGAACTGCGTCCAGCTGTGGACTGAAATAAAATATAAAAGATATAAAATGTTTATTTCGTCTTAAATTAAACATTTATGAATAAAGGTAGGTACAGTTTATTATTCAGATAGTTGGTACCTGATGTGTGTAAAATACCCAATTTTAGGCATCGCTATGAGTTCCTCGTTCTTACTAAGTCGTAACTTGTATTAAGGACCAATACAGACTGTTGAGTTTGAGGTTATCTCTATATTGTTCGTTATATCGATTCTATCCATCTCTGCAGTAACCTAGCCGTTCTCAGAGCTCTGTGTCTGAACAGTAATATGACAGCTAACAGTGGGTAACAAATTGAATAGCCAAAGCGTACTCCTAAAGGGATTTACGTCGAAAATGCTCATTTCGACGAGAGGAATTAATTACCGTTCTGATAATTGTAGTAGGTATGCCTATTGTGCAATTCTCTTGCATTTTCAGTTGAATTAGTATTTAGTTCACAAAATGAGAAGTATTAGGGTTGAAATTTGGGGCTAAAGTATTCTACAAATTCCTACAAAAAGGACGTTTTCGTATTCTTTTTAATTTCAAATCGCGGTCGATTCTATTTTCTTCTATTTTGTGCTTTCTAGTGCGCGTACTGTGATACTTTTTTGTTGTGTCATGCTTTCAAAACCGAGAACAATAGCGGTAGTGATTAGTTGATTCGTATGTTTGTTTTTTTAACCCTTCCATTCCTACCTATAAACTGTAGTAACGTTGTCGAGGATTGATATAAGAATTCGTGCTAGGCCATATTAGATTTTTTGCAATAAGGTTTTACCAGTATAATATCATCGAGTGTAGGAGAATTTATGTATAACTAGCTGCACCCCGCGGCTTCGCCCCCGTGGAATTTATCTCACATCCCACGGGAACGGGATAAAAAGTATCTTATGTCAGTCTCCTGGTTTTAAGCTACCTCCCGACCAATTTTCAGCCAAGTCGCTTCAGTTGTTCTTGAGTTATAAGTGTTGTAACAAACACGACTTTCTTTTATATATATAGATGTCGCCCGTAAACCATTATTTATTTAGAGAAAGGTTTAGAAATGTTGCAAGAAATGCTACGAACCAATATTTTTGTACCGTTTTATATCGTGATAATAAAACTCCTCTTGCATACTACGGCGATCCAGTACCTAACCTTCCGATACAGTACTTGCTTAGCATACCCATGTGTCGGGGATTCAATTTGTTCTGGTAATCTATCTAGTTTTCACCTAAGATGGTGTTTGGTGCTGCGCCAAGACAGTGTTCAATGTCCATAGTATACAGTAAGTTAGCAAGCTCCATACGTATTTATTTTGTGTAGACTTTTATGTTTCTCATAAAAGCACGATTGCTTTACTTTACTTCTTCCTTTATAAAAGCTTTACCTCGCATGTTGTATGTGCTAAAAACTCCCCTGTCCATAAGTTTAATTTCTTTAAAGCCTGTATTTTACTATGCGACTAAATGTTTTTTAAAAATCACCATCGTTGCTGCGCCAAAACTTATGTTCATAAAAAAAAAAACATTGCGGGTGAGCACTTATTCTTGCAAGACTAAAGAAAATGTAAAGAAAAAGTTCGGTGACAAAAAAGAAAATTCCGTCCTAATGTACGCCACAGTCCCATAACGTCTTCAACCTGACGAATACATAATAGGGTATATGCATCGTTTTTTTTTATTGTTTTAATCGATTCTTTAGGTCATTATTTAACCGAGAAATGATAAGACGCTCACTGAATTTCGCAATAACAAGGTAAAAAAAAAACAAATCAAAACTACAATCATTTTCGGGTGATAAAAACGCTGCCATATTGGCGCCATGTTTATTTGACGTCGACGTTCACACTCGATTAAAACCTTTTGTGACGACCTCGGTAGTGATCATCTCAGGAAAGAAGTTTTCCGAAAAAGCTGAAAATAAGCGACAATACGAAATGTGAAGTGGGCAGAATAGTGTCAAATCATGGTGCAGCAAGCAGAATAAAAAAAGAAGAAATGTGTACAGTGATGTCACGTCCGCTCTAGTCAATGGCGTAGCGTTTTGAAATTTTGTGATTGAGATTTAAAATATCAATTTTTCAATGGTTAAATTCTACAATAAAAACATCTCAAAATGCTAAAATAAATATGTAGATATGTTTCTTTATCAATAGAGAATACGTATATATTTTTTTAGCCATTTTGAAATCACATGCAAATACCCTATTGGATTTGTTTTAAAAAAAAAACTATAAACCGACTTCAATTTTATGGTTATCTCATGGATGCTATTATCAGAACTGGACTAAATTTAAATGGGACCACACTGAAAGCACCATCTTTTAAATAAAAAAATAATCTTCAAACTGATCACCCAGTCAAAAGTTCTCAGGGAAAAAACATAAACAAACTCCTCCTTTTTTGAAGTCAGTAAGAAAGAGAAGGAAAACAAAAACTATATAAAACAGGTGAAATATGGCTGTCAAATTATGGTAGATACAAATAGATCGTTCAAATAAGACCAAAAACTAGGAGTGAAGGTACAATAATTCGCACCAGCTCGATGTTGGTGGGATTTTCAAAACACTATCCATAAATTAAATCTAAAAAGTTCCACTGTTTTAAATCACCTATTTACTTCACTATTACTGTACCCTCAGATGTCTGGATTGACCGGACAAAAACATTTAAATCATTAGAAGGTAACTGTTGCATTGCCTTAGAATTCGTTTACACTATGCACACTAAGGAGCTGCTAGTGCAATCTTCACGAAATTTAGTAAAAAAACAAATGTCATATAAATTACCAGACTATGCAAAAAGGATTACTATAAAATATCAGATTATCTAGAGGATAAAAAAGCTTGGGTCGGATTTTGCTCCAAACTCGAAAAATAACAACTAACAGGCTAAAGGTATCTTAGTCGTTTCTTTACTTTAGTCTACATACCGTTAAGTTCACAGATACTAACTAGGTACTATTACATAAATTACCACTCCTACCTAGATTAAAGCATGAGCAAATGAGCGGGCGATCTTATTTCACTTTGTAACAATACGGCGCGCTCGCACTGCGGTGAGGGCCCATCTAACGATTTGCGTCTTTAGTTGATAGATATAATTGTACCATCAAAACTTGAAATACTGTTTTCAACACACATTGTGCCTTTAGCTGTGACACGCTGTTGCATCTCGTTTCGGGTGGTTTATAGCCCGCGCCTATTGGTTCCTTTATTTTATGGCGGGGGCGTCTTGTTTAGTATTCCACTTTTAATTTGTTTCGCCCTACTTCCTGAACAGATTTCTGTGTTTACTTTACATTCTGTTTTCGATTTTATTCCTTTCGATTTTGCGCCTCTTGGTTTGTAGGTCACTACAGTAATAGCCTGTTACGCCTTACTTATTGAAATAAAGATTATGCGAAGTTGAGATGCCGCCTTAGTTCTTAAATTACTGGTCTATGTTTGTAGTTCTTGATTCTTGAAGTTGGAAATATCTAGTTTTGGATCACTTACCCACTCTATCTTGAGACCGTGAAGTTTTCGGAGATCGCTTGACGGCTTAGGATATTTGATTTTTCAAAAGCAATAACAAAATAAAATGACTGAGAACTTTATAATTAAACTTAGGCTAAAGATTGCGCCTTAATAAGCAATAGGCTCAAAAACTAGAATATTAGATAAAAATAAGAGACGTAAATTTACAAAACGAAATATACCTACCACTATTTTGTCCGTAGATTTTCTTCATTTCTTCTTCACGTCTAAGGTATCATCTTCACCTTACCTCACCATCCTATATTGGTCCATTGCTGGACGCAGGACTCCCCCTGACAAGCGACGACGTATTGATTTCTATACCTATATCGTAAGGGGGTAATGCCCATAACTCCTACGCTAGTATTAAATTATCGTAGTTTTTCATACACTCGGGAAGAGTTAGGCTATTGCAAATTCTAAACTGGCGCCAAGCAATCAGTGATTTCAATTACTTATCAATCAATAAGTACAGAAGTAGCAGTCAATGTACGTTTATCAATGATCATCAGTGATTTCATACCATTAGATAAATGGGTTTGTTTTAAAACAACTATAAACCAACTATAAACCGTCCTATTCAATTGGACCACACGGAAAGCACCAGCTTTCGAATAAAAAATCATCAAAATCGGAAGTGTGGAGTGAAGAGTCAAAAGTTCTGAGGTAATAAACGTAGAAACCACCTGCACAGGCTGTTTAGGTTATATTAAATGTATATAGTCGATTTGAGAATGTCCTCCTTTTTTAAAGTCGGCTAAAAATAATGATAATTATTGTAACACTTTAGTCACTATGTTATTTGAATGAAAATGTATTTATTATTAGTGAGGTTTCATGAGACCAATGCATGAGACCCACAAATTAATTTACCCCCCCAAGTAGTCGTCTCTAATAAACATTCGAAACATTTAGTTATTCAGAGCAACACAAAAAAAGCCTTGTACCATTAATTATGCATTCACTACTTTAAATAATGTCTGAAGCATTTACTGAAACTTGTAAGCCGACTGTTAGCAAAAGCCTTTTGAACATTTTCTTTGAAAGTAGGTCTTTTTCTGTAAGTCTTTCTTTGAGAATAGACTTTTGATAAGTTAAGTGTTTACCTACTTACTATCCTAAGCTCTAGGTCCTAGGTCCTTTAAGCTCTATTGAGTTGTAATGCCTAAAGCCTCTATTATACTCGTACATACATATACTTTCACTATATGTATGTACGAGTAAACTCGGATCGAGTGCGCTCGGATGACTACTCGGACGCTACTCGTACCGTGTAAACACGTGATCCGAACGCACTCGGATTGCGGTATCCGATCAGAGTAGACTCGGACCAGGTTCTATTTTTCTAAGTTCACTCCGATTATTTTGTCTAAAAGAGTCTCAAATGATTTCTAAACGTAGCTTTATCTTACTCTTCCACTTAATGAATAAAATTATTTGAAGCACCCAATTTGTCACGTCTTAAAATCCAGTTCCGGGTCCAAATCTTACGCTTCCTTTGATTTTTCTTCCTTTCATGATTTTGAACTTCAGTGATTAACATATCTGCTACTACTTATAATCCTCGCAGCAGCTGATCAGTCATCTTGATGCAAACGGAGACATAATTAAATGCTACTTTGACGCTAATGAACTCGAAACGTGTCAACCTGATTCCGAGTTAACTCCTATACCTACGATCTAGCTCGTACGAGCGCACCCGAGTATACTCGTATAGTGAAAACCCAGCTTTAGTGAATATTGAAAAATGGCACGAGTCATTTGCTTGTTGTTACTAGACGCCATTTTGTTTTCCAACTCGTATACGAGTTACCTTGGAAAAGTAGACGGTCCGAGTCTAATGAGATTGGACGCCGTGGTTCGAGTACGCTTGGATTATGGGTTCTCACAATCCGAGTTAAGTCCGAGTAGGTATCCGAGTCTACTCGGTCCGAGCAGGCTCTGATCCTGTCAACGCGGCTTTAACCATTTCGACGTGACATAAGTTGTAACTTGTGTCACTAATTAATCGTATTCAGTATAAAACCTGTTGAACCTACCTCAGGCTAGGCGCAAATGGACCATCACCGGCTGCTGCTACCGGAGCGACAAACTGTATACTTACACGTTTCCCGTACATGTTGTACGAACTCTATCTAAGTCTAGCTAAGTCGTGCTAGCTTAGATTTGCACCACCCCATCTATTCCTGTAGGTGTCGTAAGATGCAACTAAATGGATATTCACCTGGGGGCGGGCAGCGCGCCAAAAACTTGAGCTATGCTATGCCTGTCACACAATTGTATATAAGTAGGTATACAAAAGAAATCTAAGATAGAAAGATAAAATTAATCGCAAGTTCTTAACAACCGAGCTGCTAGGTACAAAGCCTTTCATAAAGTAGCCATTTTCCTTCAATACAAACATCCGTTATTATCGCCGCCGGTAAACACGTAGGCACGTCAAACTTTCCCTTCAATTCGCTGTAAGTATATCAGCGTATTTCTCGTGCACGTTTGCTTGTACCAAGGAGTTTTACCTCTGGACTATAGGAATAAGGACTTTTCAGTGCGACTGCAAAAAAAAAGACGTGTGGCACTCGGGGACTGCCGCGGTAAAGCTATTGCATAGCATTTTGTATCAACTTATGCAATTATAATTTTATTTATTTATTTTATTCATGCAGTATTGCTTTTTCTTTGATATTAATTCAAGTTACACTTTTTGAGCGTGGTGACCGAAAAGAATTTTACAAGTACAGCTATTCGGGGGACAGTATCGCTCACGTCCGTAGGTGTTGACCCTCTGATACCCTACACGTGTCCTCTGGGTGGTGCTAAGAGCGGTACCCTCTGGTGGTAGGCTTCGGCCGTGGCTTGTAACCACCCTCCGGACTGGGCCAGTCCGTGAAGCAACTCAGTTGTGTTTCGGAATGTGGTCCGGAGTAGCCATCTTCTAGACCTTCGTGATACACCGTCGGCCGCATCTTCGCTTTCCATCATTTGAGATTGCGGTCAAACGAAGGTCTATTACTGATAAAAAAAAAAAAAAAATATATTCACTGTTGTACATAAATACCTATACACCTATATACTTTCTCATAAACAGCTGCTTATGTAAGTATTCGTCCGATTTCGGAGCAGCTGGTCTCGAATCGTGCGAGTTTCGTAGAGTCGTACAATACGTCTAATCGCACACAAACAACGCCGTGTCGAAGACTGCCGAACTGAAACGACGTTAGACGATGCACGGCCTTCAAGCCACACCTCCTTGCCCGGCGGAGTGGGGAGCGTGAGGTTTTCTCGTTACGGAATTTCTGGATTCGGTCCCCGCGCTCAAGGCCATCGCGATAGAAGCTATGCAATAGCTTAAAAGTGGTTGCATAGACTAAGATAGATGGCGTATGAAACTCAAGTCAATGAAACGGTGGAAACAGAAAATGATATCGTTGTTTATTTTATGACACTTGACTTTTGTACAACGCCATCTAGTGTCAATATAAAGTGTTATTTTTTTACAGATTTCACTGCAATTGCATTATGTGGACACACATACAAACCTTTGCCATGTCGCGATGACGAAATAATAAGTGTTACTAACTTTGAGTTTCACCAACTGGACACGTGTGTCCAGTCTCGTGTGTCGAGTTAGTGAATGACCCCAAAAGCCCTCAACCTAAAGGAACAAAGTGGTAGGTAATTTTCCATTTCTGAAAAATAAGCTGTCTTTCTTATTCTTCAATTATTTCATTTATTTCAAATTATTTCAATCGTGAATACAAAAAAGCCTCCGTCGTTGGTTTTCTGTTCTCAGTTTAAATATCAATCAAAAAGAATCAACGAGCGCCGAAAACAGTATGATTGAATAACTGACGAATAAATAAAAAGATAAATAACCGGACCTTCGCCCGCTGCGCCACAGAGATCGAATACATTGATTAATTAATTAATCAATCATCGAATATGATTCAGTGCTTTACCAGATGGAGCTGCAATTCTGTTCGTCTCTGTAACACACCCAGGTATATACATATTATACATAGGTACACATATTTATGCCACGGCTACCCAGGTATATACCTACATATTATACAAATGTACACTAGCTTATGCCGCGGCTTCGCACGCATTATTTAATGGAAACGTTAAATGGTCATTTCTATCCCGTGGGAACTGATTTAAGAAAAAAAAAGTACCTGTGTTAAATATTGTTGAATTCCAGGATTATACGTAGTGAGACCGCGCTGTTTTTGTTGCCAAAAGAAGTGAGTGAGCTCACTCATTTTGAATCAATGAATTTTGAGTTTTGTGCGGTGCTTGTTTACAAAAGTTCACGCAATAAATGGCAATAATAAAAGTTGGATTTATTGACAAAAACACAAATTTCATCTACTTATAGGGTACGTTTGTCGTCATTTTGTTAACGCACGAGTTCAATGACAATGCCACAGAACGATTTAAATCTGTGCGTTTATAATTTAAGTATGGTTGATTCTTTCGTATCCAGTAGTTAAACATCCAGGAAGGGTTTAGTAACTAAGCTTATATCGTGTTCTTTAAGCCGCCTCCCGTAAATATGGCTGCTATAAAGTTGAATAACTCGAGAAATATTGGCGGGGAGCTTTATGGGGACCTACTTGAATTATTTCTTGGTATTATTAAAGTACGTAAGTAATATTTAAAAATATAAACACAAAATTGTAGATACCATATTTCTGATAATGAACCATTGATTAATTAATAATTAATTTTGTTTTAAAAAACTATACCGACTTCAATTTTTACAGTTTTTTCATGAATTTTCGTGGATTCCAGTGTCAGAACTGAACAAAATTAAAATGGGACCACACGGGAAGTACCTGCTTTCATATAAAAAAAGAATTTTGCAAATCGGAACACCCAGTCAAAAGTTATGAGGTAACAAACATAAAAAAAAAAAAAAAATACAGACGAATTGAGAACCTCCTTCTTTTTTTGAAGTCGGTTAAAAGTTAACTACGAACCTTGTTTGTGTTGGAAGAACCCTTTGAGTGTTGGATGTGGTACGCGCGCGTCTAGAACCGCACTCGCCCTGAAGATGTCCCTCGTTAACTAAGGGATAAAACTTTGGTGTTCTTCCAACACAGACAAGGTTCGTAGTTAAGCCGCTTACATTCATATAAATTTTATCACTATAAAATTACCAACTTTATATTAAAATGTATAATAGAATGAATAAATTATGTTGGATTTCGTCGTTTCATTCTCGATATAAATGTGTTCAAAACGTAGTACTTCAAACCTACAAGGTAGCATCACGATTTTTTAAAGATAAATCGATCTTTCAGTCGATTTGTTAACTCGATTTATGGCAACCCTACGCCCGCGTCGCCTCCGCTCGACACTAGCTCGTTTCTTCATTCTTTTTTCGTGCAAGGTAGCTAGCACACAGCTGCAACAGTAAAAACCTCCTAGTTAATCCTAACGTGTTTAAGAATGCCGAAGCGTAAGGTAGAACAAATAAGAACTCGTGGTGAAAAATCACGAAAATCAGAAGTGCAAGCCTCGGCAAAACGACGTCGAAGAATTCTTTCGTCTTCCGATTCTTCCGTATCAGAGATTAATAGCGGTAAGTGTTTACGATACATTTATTTTATACCTACCCACTTTTATTTCCGAAAACCTTATGTTCCATCCTATACAAGATACCTGAGGGTTCGTCGAGAACCAACATGAAGGGTTATCATCTCCACATTCCAAAGTGAAATACCTACCTGGGGGTTGGTCGAGAATCAACACGATGGTTTATTATCCAATGTAAAATGCCTAGGGCTTGGTCGAGAATCAACACAAAGGTAAAAATACGAGAATAAATATTTATCATTATGATAAATTACCTACTACCTGTCTTTCCACTAGGGGAAAATTATACCTATACTTAACGGTACAATAACGAATAATGATCGCTTATTTTGCGTTCACAAAACGGTATATTTATTGTTTCATATGACAGTTGTTCCTAATATAGGAGTATAGTCAAATTAAAGTTAAATCTTTGTTTTTGTCCTAGATGTTGAAGTAGTTGAAAATGTCTCGGTGTCCTCACCACCAGCACCTACCGAACCAGTAGTGAACCATGAGGAACATGCACAAATTGATGAATGTCTCATAGACATCGTCGATGCACTGGAGGCGCATGAAGAACCTATAATTTCATTAGATGCTGATATCCTATCTGCACTGGGCTCTGGCACTGATGACCTATTAGAATTCGGAGAAAAGATACACGAAAATTTAGCCCAACTGTGACTCCCAATTTTAAGAAAAGGCTTAACAAAGGAAGACAAGGAGAAACTCCTTAAGGATAACCTGGTTCCACAAAATTGTAGCTTATTACAAGCTCCGAAATTAAATCCGGAAATTTCCGCTGCCGTTACTGAAGGCACACGACTTCGTGATAAAAAGATTGTCGGGTCACAGCAACAGCTAGGGGCAGGCGTGACAGCCGTCAATCGAGCAATGGATTTACTCCTAAACAAGGAGTTTGATAAATTAAAGGTCATCAAGCACCTGAGCGACGCATGTCGCATACTAAGTGACCTTCACCACCCAGATACCCAGGTTAGAGTAAAGCTTATAACTCCAAGCCTAGACAAAAACTTCCTTAATGTTATCCAGGACAACTGCCGAGACGATACTCTATTTGGAAATAAGTTGTCTGAAAAAATTAAAGCCTCAAAAGCTATAGAGAAGCAGGGTCTTCTGATCAAAAAGCCGTTCAATCCGCCTGCTCCACCAACATCTGTACCCTTAAGAGCACCGCAACTTCGGGGAAACTGGGGAACCCCTCCTCGCTATCCGTCGTATCGCGGAGGTCGGGGAGGGGTTAGGAGACCAGGTCCGGCTGGAGCACGGAGGCCCCCTGCAGCAGTGCCTGCACAGGCCAAGTATCCGTCCAAGCCACAAACTCGGCCGCAGACACAACAGTAGCTCAGGTAACTCATGCTAACCGGGTTCAATTATTCTATAGTTGCTGGCAAAAAATCACGAATAATTCAACAATTTTGAAGTGGATTTGTAATGGCCTCCTAATTCCATTTGATAAAGCTATAACACAAGAGACAGTTCCGCAAAATTCATTTTCTAAAAATGAACGTTATGAAATGACTGTAGCTATACAAAATTTAATAAATTAAGGTGCTATTGTACCGTGCTCTCCATTACCTGACCAGTTTATTTCTAAAATATTTCTCGCTGAAAAATCGAATGGAGGAAAAAGATTCATTTTAAATCTAAAACCTTTAAATAAATTTATAGCCACAGACCATTTCAAAATGGAGGACTACAGAACCGCTTCAAAAATTATACCAAAAGATGGATTTTTAGCCACAATAGATCTGAAAGAGGCTTATCTTTTAATACCTATTCACCCTGAACACCGAAAATACTTACGTTTTCAATTTTTCAACGAATTTTCACAGATTATAAACTATGAATTTATATCTTTACCCTACGGGCTTTCAGTAGCGCCACGTGTGTTCAGCAAAATTATAAAAGAAGTTATAACTTCTTTGAGATCTCGTGGCTTTAAATCTGTCCAGTACCTTGATGATATATTATGTATAGGAAATGAATATGAAGAATGTTTAAAGAACGTTAATGAAACTGTCCGTACCCTACAATGTTTAGGGTTCGTAGTGAATTTTGAAAAAAGTTGTTTACAGCCACACACGTCAAAAATTTCTAGGTTTTATATATGACACAACTAGTTTAACTCTATCATTGCCAGATGAAAAGCGCAACAAAATTGCCTTATTAACTAAAAGATATAATAATCTACCAAGATGTACCATCAGAGAATTTGCTCAATTCATTGGGGTCCTGATCTCGGCTTGTCCTGCCGTGAAGTATGGCTGGTTATATACCAAACTTTTAGAAAGGGAAAAGTTTTTGTTGCTTAAGAAATATAACGATAATTATGACGCTAAGATCTCTCTATCAAACAAAATCTTAGAAGATAATGTTTGGTGGATACAGTACATTCACACTGCTTCATGTTCTATGAGAATGTCAAACTTTTGTAAAGAAATCTTTACCGATGCTTCAATGACTGGTTGGGGAGCATTTAGTGACGGAAAACGTGTTAATGGGAATTGGAGTATTAGCGAAAGAAAACTTCAGATAAATTATTTAGAACTTTTAGCAATCTTTCTTGGCCTTAAAAGTCTTGTACATGACAAAGCTAACTGCGCAATATTATTAAGAGTGGATAATACCACGGCAATCAGTTACGTTAATAGGATGGGTGGTATACAATACCCCCATCTAAATGATCTTTCGAGGCAAATTTGGCAGTGGTGTGAGACCAGACAGATCTGGTTATTCGCCTCGTATATAAATTCGAAGGATAATAAAGAAGCGGACGAAGAGTCACGCAGAATTAACCTGGATGTAGAGTGGGAGCTTTCCGAACATGTCTTCCAAAATATTGTTCAATCTTTTTGGTCGTCCGGAGATAGATTTGTTTGCATCTCGCACCAATACCAAATGTCATTTGTTCGCATCCTGGAGACAAGATCCTGATGCGATGGTCGTAGATGCATTTACATTGAGTTGGAATAAGTATTATTTTTACGCGTTCCCTCCATTTACGCTGTTACTCAAATGTATAAGAAAAATAATCGATGAGCAAGCAAGCGGTATTCTAGTATTTCCTTATTGGCCATCACAACCTTGGTATCCCATGTTAAGTCCAATATTAGATTCTGAAATAATATTTTATGGACCTAGTAAAACCCTTTTATTATCTCCTTTTAGGGAGCATCATCCACTGCACAAACAACTTACCCTGGGTGTCGCGAGGCTTTGCGGACGGCGTTCATCCTGCGGGGTTTTCCAGAAATAGCCCTAGAATTGATGCTTGCTTCTCTTTCCGACAGTACTGTTAAACAGTATAGTACATCACTTAGGTTATGGTGGCAATTTTGTTCTATTAGGATGGTTGACCCCCATAAAAGCAATAATGATTTGGTCTTATCATTTATCGCTGAACAATTCAACCATGGAGCTAGTTACGGTACACTTAACAATCATCGCTCAGCTATATCACTATTATTGAATAGTTGTATAAGAGACGATGAACGAATCAAACGCTTACTCAAAGGTGCTTATAAATTACGACCTCCAGCACCTAGGTACAGTTCAACATGGGATCCGCAATTAGTACTCAGTTACATAGCGAGGTGGGTTCCCCATAGCGAGATTCCAATTATTCAGCTAACAAAAAAGTTAGCTATGTTACTAGCTCTATGTACAGCTCATAGAGTCCAAACCTTATCACTGATAAAAGAAGAACAAATCAATATACATTTAACTGGTATAAAAATTGTCATTTCTAGTTTGATAAAAACCTCAGGTCCTAGTCGAGAGCCGCCTGTTCTTTTCTTACCCTTCTTTAGGGAAAACCCTAATATCTGCCCGGCCACAACGCTTAAAGATTACATATTGAAAACAAAAGAACTAAGAGGTCAAAATAGTAACCTTTTTTTGACATGTAAACGACCCATTCGAAATGCCACAGCACAGACCATTAATAAGTGGATTAAAGGGGTTTTGTCTGATAGTGGTGTAGACACATCTAAGTTTAGGGCACACAGCACCCGCCACGCATCGACATCCGCCGCAAGTGCGGCTGGCGTTTCCCTTGACATCATACGGAAAACTGCTGGGTGGTCTAGTACCTCTAATGTTTTTGCTAGATTCTATAATAGGCCCATTATTGATGAAAGTGAGTTCGCAAGATCTGTTTGTTTATCAACGCGTGATTAAAAGTGATTGAGTAATTATTTACTTGTTTAATATACATACGTACTTAGTATTATTGAACGCTACAAGATTACATAATGTAAATGTTTTGTTTGTTATTTTCGAATAAAACTGATTTGTTTATATAATCTATGTTTTATTCTTACCACAAAACTTTCAATGTACTCTAAACATCTACGTTTTGAACACGTCATTTATATCGAGAATGAAACGACGAAATACAATTGATTGATCAAACGATCTTCTCAAGAGAAGTTCGATCGATATTGTATGAGTCGTTTCATTCGAAGATATAAAAACCCATCCCACCCAAAAACCCTTACGAAAGTTTTGCTTTTAGTTTACTTTAGAAATAATGAAGAAACGAGCTAGTGTCGAGCGGAGGCGACGCGGGCGTAGGGTTGCCATAAATCGAGTTAACAAATCGACTGAAAGATCGATTTATCTTTAAAAAATCGTGATGCTACCTTGTAGGTTTGAAGTACTACGTTTTGAACACATTTATACCTTCGAATGAAACGACTCATACAATATCGATCGAACTTCTCTTGAGAAGATCGTTTGATCAATCAACAATACATTCCACACTCAAAAACAGTGAGCAAATATCAAATAATCGAATTTTGCTCACTGTTTTTGAGCAGCAAAGTCACAGTTTTCGAGCGAGACAGGTGAAAATGTATTTGTTCTAGGCCCAGTTAGACCAGCAAATTTAGGTGTTGTATAAAGGCCTTGTAGGCGCGCCGTTGTACAGGGGCGGAAAAATAAATAAAAAGGAAATGGGTTGGTACGCGATAAATACCCGATGTTGGAAACTTTTATTTACAATGAATTTTCTTTTCCAAGAGAAGGTAATTAATTATACTCTCTTCGTTCTTGCCTGTTAATAATAAAAAGCTTAAGCGAATCAGAAAAGAAGTCAAATCAAATCTCTCTTAGAACGTTAAAAACGAACGAACGTGTACTAAAATAAAATATGTCTGATGATCTATGAAATCGGCTTAGATATCAAGCCTTTATTTAAAATAGCACCCTTAAAGCTATGACTTTAAAGTTCACATTACCAGTCGGAACTACGAGTATGTTAGAGCACAATATCCATGCCGAGAGTTCTCTCAGGTTGTTTGCGAGGAAATTCCTTGAACTACGTAGTCTACGTAGTTCTTTTCTGTGAGTTTATTGCTTATTAAGTTTTAGCTGAGTAACTTAACTTGATTTTCTATTGTAAAATACTTGGAAGAAGTAAAGCTTTTTAGTTCGTATTATTACAGGATAAGAAAATGACAGTCATCATCATCATCATCATCACCATCAACCTGTAACCTAGTCCACTGCAGGACATAGGCCTCCCCTAATGAGCGCTATAGCGCCCTGTCTTCAGCTTGACGCATCCAGCATCTGCCAGTAGTCTTCCGCAGATCGTCATCCCAACTGGCCGGAAGGCTACTCTACGTCTGCCGAATCGCGGTCTCCAGTCAAGAATACATTTACCCCAGCGGTTGTCGGTTATTCGCGTGATATGGCCGGCCCACTGCCACTTCAGCTTGCTAATTCAACTTAAGAGAACCTCTTCAACGTCATCCTTCACAGTGGGAGAACTCCAAAGGCGTGGAGCGGGAGTTTGGTGGTGCACCTTTTTAAGAAGAAAGATAAAACCCTCCTTAAAAACTACAGACCCATCTCACTCCTGAGCTACTTTTATAAGCTGTTCTCACAAGTGGTCGCGAACTATCTCTCCAGGAGACTCGACGAGTTCCAGCCACCGGAACAGCCGGTTTCGCGGAGGATATGGTACTTATTTTTAATTGAAACAGTTGAGGTTACTTCTGTTTTTAGTTGTGTTTAGAAATAATCTGTTTGTTCAGAGTTACTTGTTTAAAAAAACTGACTTTTTCATATTTATTTTACTTAATATAATATCTTAGATCTAACTTATTCTGTAAGTCTGTGAAATCATTTTGAATAAGTATATATATTAATTTAAATTTAAATTCATACTCTTGTGGATTTCATTATTACGAGTATAAGAATCTCATATATAATTCACCTCGTTTATTTAAATTTACTGTTTTATAATCGTGGATCTCCGATATTGCTATTTTTTCTCTATAATAATTAAATTCTCTTTGTTTAAGGTATGATAATGTCTGAAGAGCTTCTGCTGATCAAAGCGACTTCAAATCAAGCAAGGTAAGCCTGATTTATATCAAAAGGTAAAAGGTGAAGATTTAACAAATTTTAAAGATTTTTTAAGTGTTCTTGTTGAAATCTGCTTATTTTGCGAATAGGTAAGAAACTGAATTGTTGGCGCGGTTTTTTACGGTTAGTACACAACAAAAGTAATAATTTGCATCACCTCGCGGTTTCACTCGCGTAGTTCCCGTTCCCGTGGGAATTCCGGGATAAAATATACCCTATTTAACTGCCTGAAAAGTAAGCTTATTATGATGAAATATTTTATTTTTACCGACTTCAATTATATAGTTTTTTCATGGATGCCAGTGTCAGAACTGGACCAATTTCAAATGGGACCAATCAAGAAGCAATAGCTTGCTTGCAAATAAAAAAAGTATCATCAAAATCGGATCACCCAGTCAATCGTTTTGAGGTAACATCATTCCTCCTTTTTTGAACTCGGGTAAAAAACCGCGAGTTTGATTGATAGATAAGTAGAGAAAAGACACACTGCTACACAATACCAAGGTAACTAAAAATAAGGTAAGTATAACATTATACATTTATAACACAGTAAAAATGTACCAATTATGGCTTGTTGAATTTTGTAGAAATCTCTTCCATCTCTTCCCGTGGGTGTCGTAAGAGGTGACTAAGGGGTATTCACCGGGGGCGGGCAGCAGCGCCCCCTGCAGTATAATTCTTCCACCGAACTGCGATCCCAACCGCATGCCCGGCGTGTGGGTTTTTGAAAAAAACTACTGAAGACCTTTGTCGAGCAGTAATATTAAATACATTTCCTAAAAAACTCCAATGTAACCAATTTATAGATAGATAGATAGATAGATAGATAGATAGACTCTTTATTGGGTACACATACAAACAGCACAGGAAAATAACAAAAAAGAACAGCAACAAACATCAAAGGCATACATAATTAATAAATAAATAATAAAAAAATAAAAAAAAGGGGCTAGATAATGATGTGAAAAAAAAAAAAAAAAAAAAAAAAAAAAAAATAATAATGCTAAAAAAAAAAAAAAAAAAAATTAAGTACATAGGTACAGGTAAGCAGGTAGGTAGGTACCTAGTGAACATGAGGTAAAACAAACAAAACCAAGTGCTAATAGGCACTACCTAACAGTGCACTCGCCTTATCAACAGGTGGGTAGGAGTCACCGCCCGCCCAGGGCGAGGGATATCTACGCGTGTCTGCGCTGCCGTGGTGCGCCCAAAAGGCTCAGTCTCAGCTTTATGCTGTCTTAGACCAGGATAGGCATAAAACAGCGCTGGTTTTCAGACTAGCCCAATTTGTGTGACACCAGGATCCGTGACGAGAGGTATCGCTCTCAGAGTGATTTACATTCGATCTTATTGTTCTGTGATTCTACATATTATATATAATTTTAACTAGGTAATAATGCTATTTGCTAATTCACATATACATTCCAAGCTACTTACACACTTGACCTATAATAGCTATAATTTAATGCCTGGTAGAATAAAGAGTTCATTATGTCAATGTCAACCGAGAACCTTATGTCAGCGTAAAGAAGAAAAAAGAGGTTATGTGCACATTTTTACCAAAAATTGTCATTTACGTGGCAACACAAACGAAAAACTAATATACTTTTTACTTGGGAGTATTTATCAAAGAGAATACAAATTTATGTTCCCTGATGCATTGCGTGCATCTCACACGGCCACATATATTATAGAAGATAGTGACTTCAAAAAAATTGTTGTAAGTACTTCTAGTAGTAATTTTTTTATAATATGTCCATAGATCGTTGTCCTTTGTCCTTGAATAGGAAGAATAAGAGGTATATAGAATAATATGTATTGTGTAGGGTTAATCCTCCAATAGGTACATGTTGGCCCAACGTTGCCGAGTGAAAGCCAATACCAACCTCTAGATCACACGTTTTAATTGCCTTGCCATCGCTCGGTATCGCTCGCCTAGCTGGCCGAGTGAATACAAGCGTCAACGTGTATAGAGGTCGATTGCAGTGACTTGTCACCGCTCGCGGTCACTCGCGACCACTCGCCTCACTTCGGAGCCGTGTCGGTTTTTCTGCACAAATCGAAGGCGCTTGCCTGCACTCGGCCATTCGTGTCCACATGTTGTGTAGTTTGTGGTGCAATAGTTTGCGTAGACTTACCAAACGTCTAGACGGTGGCACTTGCCTTGTATTATATTGATTTGCCTACGCTCGCATTGGCCTTAGCTCAACCAGCATGTATGGGGGGTTTAAATAGCATATTTTTCAAAGGTCTGCCCGATCAATCCATTCTCCATTAAGCGGGCGTGTAAGTAATGTATTGCATTTATTTCATTCGCGTCGTAACATTAAGCTGAGTAATTACTTGGCGCAAGGCAGCAGCAAAAGCGTTTTATATGTTCTTCTCTTGAAGTTTTTAATCATGATATACTAGCTGCGCCCCGCGGCTTTGCACGCCTATCTCATCTATCGCATAAGAGACAAAGAAACTGGCAGAGTGAATACATGTTTACAAACTTTCGCGTTTATAATAATAGTAGGATAAGACTCTGGGTGACCACGACGTATTATGCCACAGTACACCCCTTCTTATCGACGCGCGGTGTTTGTTTTCGAGTAGCACCCCCGAGCCTGGGCTGAATGCCTTAAAGTTTAACTCTGTGCTTATACCAATAAACAGATAAACGGATAATAAATACACATTTTAATTATAATTTTTCAAATTATAAGTCACATAAAATTACAAATGATATAAGAAATGAAATAATATACTATTTGATTTCTTGATATATTTTTTTTCTAGAATCCAAAACATTTGTTTGTCTGGTCGCGAAATAGGTACGGTTTAATTAAGTACGTCTATCTTTGTAGTTCATAAGGTAGGTATATAGCAAAAGATTGGAAATAGTGTGTCATCGCGTTAGTTGGAACATTAAAAATAGTTCACTGGTGACCTAAAAATAATAATATAAAATAGGTGGAGGCGTCACTTTCACTGGGGTGTATAGGCCTAAAAATCCACAGCTACGTGCAACATAGCTTTACATAATACAGAGCTACATAAAATAAAGCTCGACAAGCCTGCATACAGAGTTTTTCCCTCAAGCCCCACCACAAATTGTACAGCGTTGAAGCACAATTTCAGAGCCCTCGGCAACTCAAATAAAGTGCGTCAGTAATGAGGTCCGTCAGTGCCGCCGCGTTCATTAAACACACTAGTTTAAGGCCATTTGTGTAATTATTAAAAGTATGCTTTAATCGCACGCTAGACGTGGCGGTCGTGGCGTAAGAATCGACCCTTTATCCCAGCCTGCGGATGTCTTAAGAGACTAAGGAAACCTACCAGAGGAAGGCAGTAGTTTCTTTTTGTGATTTTTTAACCGACTTCAAAAAGGAGGTGGTTCTCAGTTCGTCTGTTTTCACAGAACTTTACACTAGATAACTAAAATAAAACTGAGATAAAGCATAGACTTTATCTTAGTTTTATTTTAGATATCTCTCAGATCACATTTTTTCAACTAAACCAAATAAAAATGGAAGCACCAGCTTTCAAATAAAAAAAGGAATCATGAAAATCGGACAACCCAGTGTAAAGTTCTGTGAAAACAGACGAATTGAGATCTCAGCTGTGAACTATTTGGTACTATAGAAGATAATGCGTCCAGACAGTCCTAGTAAAAATTCAAAGGTTTCTTAAAATCGATTATTTCAAAAATCTAGTCAGCCTGCTATAGTTTTAAAAATAAAATTCAAATATATGTTATGCAGGTAGGTACATAGTATCAAGAAAATTTGTGATCTGAGAGATACCTAGAGTCAACCAGGCTTAATTTGTCCACGGGGCCCTATGCGTCTTTTTGAAATTATTCGAAATCTGAAGAAAAACGTAAGCTTTACCTACATTTTACTATGCTCATGCCTCATTCTACCTCTATTTGAAGATGGTAAGTCATTACTACAGAAGCTCAATATAACTAAATTAATGTAAGTATCACAAAGTGCTATTTAGTTGTAATGTATCTTGCTTTGACCTAGTTTATTAATTAAATTACCTGGTTGATAGTTATTGTAATTGTGTCGCTTTGTAGAATGTTCCAAGAGAAACTTGGAGAGCGATTCTGTCTGTATGAATTGAATCGAATGAAATTGTATGAAGTGTATGTATGAATACGTCATCGCTATTCATTTATATTACCTTATTATATTTGAGGAAACATACAAAACGTTATTCTAAAACTTGACTTAAGAAATCATATTTACACGAAAAAAACGTAAGAAAACGAGGCTAGCAAATCTTTTGTTGTTAATAGTGTTAGATTTTATAATGTATTGCAAGCCAATATAACGGCGTATAAAAATCGGCGAAAATACCTTCAAGACGAAAGAACTACCCTCGCATATAAATTTCACTTTTTAACTTAAATGTGGAGTAACAAACATACTCCACTAGTTTAATTTAAAGAAACATAATTTTAAAACGCTAACATTTTACTTTTTTCAAGGAACAAACTGCCTACCGCTGGGGAATTTTAATTATGTTTGCATTCTTTTGGCGGGAAACATAGCGCTCGGCAGTTTTTCAACCTTGCAACCCAGTTTTATTTAATAGACTTCGTTAATTTTTAGAGTGCATCCGTGAACGGGTTAAAGTTTAAAGAAAACGCGAAGAAAATATTCAAATGAGGCGAATTTTTACCTGAAGAGGTACTAAAAAGCAATGTTCCGTCTAAAATGCTAATGTTTCTAGCTTAAATAACTTAATAGGTTTAATTTCCAAGTTGATTGAGATTGAAAAAAGACCCTTTGTCAATCTAAAGGGGGATTCTTTTTAGGCCAACTTGAAACCTATTTCGTAGAAGACCTGAAGAGTTGTATTCTGCAGGATAAAAATAATCGACGGGTACCTTCACTGCGATCAACAGTCCCTGCCAAGCCAACTGACAAGATCAGTCGATTATATCAACCTACCTTAACACATCACATAATTTACAATATTTAGAGATGAGTCATTCTAAAAATATGCGCGTCTCCACTGAAGAAGTTTATTACTCTTTAGCGCGAGACGTTAAAATACATATAACTTTAAAAAGTCTGCTTGCTTGGTCGAATCCTTCCAGGACCAAAGTCAAAAAATCTGCATCTTGCTTACAAAAAGTAATAAATTGGCATAATTTTGTAAAGAGGCGTTCATTTTAAGAATGGTTTATCTCTACCTTCATCTTGACACTTTCATGGCCCAAGACCCACACGTCCCACCCCTTCGAGTCGCACTGCCGAAGCTGAGCAGTGAATGTGTTAATAAGTGTTTATAAAGCGAAAGATGTGGTAAACATTGGCAACACAGTCTACAGTAGTTTTGTTTAATGCCATAAAATTTCAAATTTCTCAGAAGCACCTGGCTTATCCAGCGAGCAGTGGAGTAAGTTTATATATTTACACTATCCATCAGACGTTTACTACCATTTGTTCTCGAAGGCGAGTGATAAATGAGTGCGGTTTTTGTGAGCTGCGTGAGACAAATCGCAAGATTGTGAGTAGGGGATAATTAACGGGATGTTGACTTGGGATGTTCTCCTATATGTTCCACCTTGTACTTCGGATGTTTGTCATTTATGGTGCGTGCATCTGAGAACCCTATTTGTTACACCTTATGGGAACTTCATTGTTTCGTTTTTCTGTGTGGTTCTTATCTACTCTGGAAAAAAGTTTCTGATTCGATTTCGTAAAAAATCAGTCCTTATCTCCTTTGCATTAGATAGCGTTTACACAACAATGAATAAGAAACTGATTTTCCACTTTTTTTAGGAATACGAGCCTATTGAGTTCGTTATTTTCTTTTACTGAAATACCTGCTTGTATCGTGGTATATTCTTAAATAAAACGTAAAATACTTGTACTTCTACAGTAGTACTGTCAACATAATTACTCAACAGAACAAGTAGGAGTTAATGCTTTAAACGGGATAACTACTTAAATATCAGTTTTTATTTTAAGTCCACCCCAACCTACAGGTTGTTAGATAATGAGTTTGTTTTATCCATTGCGCAGTCTTTCAACAAGGTTCTAACTATTTAGACTCTTATGAATCTGTCGGTTTGGGGCTGAAACGAAAAACTGCATTTTATTCGTGATTACTTAGATCTTTGTTTGACCACAATCTGACCTGATTATAAGTAACGATGTCACGAAGGCAACTATTCAGTCTTGTCTCGAAGAGACCTGGGCTATTGGGAGGAAAAACAGAAACAGGCAGCGAGATCCAAATCTGAGCAGTACGAATTAAAATGAAATCGTGTGTTTTGTTGATAACTCTTTTAGTTGTTTTACCGCCGAATACTCAAATGCAATACTCAAAAACAAACAAAAAAACTTGACTTGAAACTTGCTAAAGCGTAAGTTGCGTTAGAGTGTATAATAATGTTGAACGATTCACACAGCATTATCTAGCCCCAAGCTAGGCAGAGCTTGTGTTATGGGTACTATATAAATGATATACATAATACAATACACTTTACATAGATATATCTTTATGTGTTTTAAGCACTTGTAGTTTTTTGTAGTAAAACTTAGTAGTAGGGGTCACCCGTGAAAGGAATGAATAAAACAGTCAAAAATCCTAGGTTGGCGTGGGTTACACGTTTTCACTCGCTGCGGCCTGGATAATAAATCTCCCAAGGAGTCGAATGCCGAACGCTCCCCGTAGACGACTGCGGTGCTGATTTCTGGTTTTTGTTGTACCTACTTGAAAATTCACCTTCTTAGTCAATCTCTTGCCAGTGGTCGTGGTTTGCTGGGGTCCTGCAGAGATATTTTAATTTGTCGGAAAGGCCGCCCCATTCGATATCGGAAACTTTTGACAAATCAAAATAGCGTTCTAAAGTTCCTTCGGAATAGAATTCAAATTCGAATCTGACGTTTTAGCTTCGGAAACGAATCGAATGAATTAAAATACCCCTGCTGATGAATAGCTGCTCGTGCAATGCGCCGCCTTCGTTCCTGGTTGATTGCGTTGTGGGAGCAGTCGGTCATGGTGGACTGTGCCAGAGAGATTATGAGGTCCGACCACGACCATCTGGTTGGAGAGCGACCACAAGACCTCTTGCCCCTTATTCTGTCCACCAGACGCTCCATTAAGTCTTCATTCCGTGCCACGTGCCCAAAGAACTTCAGTATTCGTATCTGCACAGTTGACGATATAATTTCTCCTTGACACAAAGTTCTTAGAGAAGACGTTAGTCCGATGCGCGGTCCACAGAATCCTCAGGAGATGCCTCCAGCACCACATCTCTAGTGCATGACCTGAATATAAAATGTATTGTAATCATTATATGTACACATACAAACTGGCGGCAACATTGGTGTCTATTTAGATGTTGCCAAAACTAAACTAAACCAATCTGACAGGACTAAAATTATGTCTATTTTATCCTCGTTAAGTCGGTTTTTCCCGAAGTTGCCTGATCGTTAATAGTGCGCCTGTATTTTATTACCTTATATAATTTTAAGTGTTTTCTAACCTGTGCCCACGGGATAAAAAGATACCTGTCTGTTATTCCAGGTCTAGAGCAACATCTTTGCAAAATTTAAGTCCGATCTGTTCAGTAGTTTTGGAGTGAAATGGTAATAAACATCTTTACATACACTGTCGCACTTATTATATAATCACAATATTCTTTGATTTTATGGAGAACCTAGGATTAAAAGTTATCTCCTACCAATAATCAATTTACCAAACACAAAGCAAGTGTTTACCTAGTTTTTTTCTTATGTAATTAGTGCTCTAGATAGGTACTAAATGTTTATTGCCTAGTCATAAAGAACATTATCCATGTTCTGTCTAAAAAATGTTTACATTTGTAACCAATATCATCGAACACAAATACATTCTCTAACAATTTAATATTCTGTCAAAACAGCTCAAATCTACCATTCATCAGTCATAAACTTTCAAACATGCGTCGTTCTGCCCCAAATACAACGTGATTTAGAAAGGCAACCTACACAGTGGTGTCACTTACAAAGAAACCTGTCAATCTAACCGTCCGTTTGTTGCCAAGAAACGGCGTATATTTAGAAAATTCAATTAGTCCACCGTTCAAGTGTAGGATTACTGGTTACAGGACACATTAGCGTGAAATTAACTCCCGGTTAAATGTCAGAGTAATATCGCGGATGGAGGGAAGTTTATAAGCTTTGACAGTCCTGGAGTTCCATAACGTGGGGAAATATAAAGCAAGAATTAGTACTAAGAGTACCTGAATTGTTGGAATTATTTATAACACGCCTGTTATATTTATATTTTTTGTAAGTTTTCGATGCAATAATACTAGCGACACGTGCTACTATCGGTAGTACCATTGATGGTACTAAGGACACATAGTAGTATCACTTGTACCTTTGATGGTACAAATCAATAGTACTATAGACACAAGGGGAAATAAACCGGCTAAGTGTGGGTGTTCACCAATAGATAAGACAATTATGAAGGTTCGTTGATTAACGTTGACGTTTAATGTATGAAAAAGTGTCAAAACCGTCAAAACAACTGTATAAAATCTAACCATCTGTTGGTGAACTTGGGTATAAGTGTAACTACGTATTTTACGTAATTATTTACATTTTTATATTCTTAAAGAATCATTTGACTTGTCTAAGTGCTTATTTTGTAGGTCTAAGGAAATAAACTATTTATTTGACTCTGAGTCATTAAAAAAAATCAAATAAATTTTGATACTAAAAAAATCCAATTATCTAAAATCCATAATTATAATGATTCTTGATAACAATATTAAACTTAGTCACTACTAGCAAACAACCATACGGATGAATCGCCTGATGGAAAGCGATTGCCGACCGTTAATATATTTTGAATTGTGAAATCGATTTTAAATATAAAATATCTTTTGTGATAGACGCCAAAGTATTCTGTTGGAAATTATATTCGCTTCATAAAGTTACAGAGAACGGCGTGAACGTAGTAACAGGTAACATTTGACAACCAAGGGATGCCATTAAAATATATTTTCAGTGTAGCGCCGTTTCACACCACAGGTTTTTATTTTCGGTTGCCTCTAAAAAAAAATTAAATCTTTCCTCATTATAATATTAGTACCTATTAATTCTACTAAAACAAACCCAATTATCAATGTTATAGGAAATGGAGTACAAATCGTAGTGCCCTTCCCCCTCCCCGTCCCGTACGTAGAATCAAAATTGTACGTTAGAAATGTTCTTTTCAGCGCGGAATTCACAATAGAATACTTGTCAAGTTCAATATAATGCAATTATGAAGTAAAGGCAGGCTTTGTTATCAATGGAACGAAATACCTGAACGCTTTTGTGTGCATTTACTAGATATTTTTGCGTTTATGAACGTTTGATCTTTGCTCCTTTCAAAACCCTCAAATACGGCTTTCCAACGTAGAAGTCTTTGTCTCTTCAGCTCTAGATCTTTACAAAGAGCTTTCATAGAAACCTTGGCCAGCTCGGCTCAAAGTACACTAGTTTCAATACACATTTCGTATGCTTTGTCAAGTTTATTGTGGTATCCGAGCTCAGTACAGAACGCACCTCAGTGGTGCAACTGACCCTGTCACTCCGATGCCTCTCTCTCTTTCCAACCTTCACCCAAATTGTCAGTGAGTGCTCTTGATAAAATAAATCCTTATTAATCAATTAATGGTTTCCTTCAAGACATAACAATTGGCGACGAGGATGGGGGAGGATGGGAACACAACTTGATAAACTGGAAAAAAATTCAACAGGAAACAAAAATAGATGTAACACTATCAAAAATAGTTAGATATTTAATGGATGGATGGCCCGATAAGAAATCTTTAGATAAAGAAATATTACCTCTGTATAACCGAAAAAATGAATTAACCTTAGATATGGGTTGCTTATTTTGGGGATACCGAATATTAGTGCCTTATGCAATTAGAGAACTAGTTTTAAGTGAGCTGCATAGAAGTCATTTTGGGGTCATCAGAATGAAAGAAATAGCTCGTTCATATTTCTGGTGGCCTAACCTAGATTCAGAAATAGAAAATATACCAAAACAATGTCTTGTATGTTTACAAAACAGTAAAACACCTACACAAACAATGAAACCATGGCCAGTACCACCCTCAACCTGGTATAGAATACATGCAGATTTTTTAGGTCCCTTTTGTAAAAAAATGTTCCTTGTAATTGTAGACAGCTACTCAAAATGGCCTGAGGTATTTGAAATGTCAAACATAACCAGTAGCCGAACATTAGATGTTTTTAAAAAATTATGCACAACATTTGGATATCCAGTACACCTAGTGACTGACAACGGCCCTACATTTACTAGCCAAGAATTTACAGATTTTTGTAAATCAAACCAAATAAAACATACATTCACACCACCATACCATCCGGCAACAAACGGTGCAGCAGAAAGATTTGTTGAAACTTTTAAGTCTGCAGTGACTAAGATAAAAGAAAGTGGGCATAGTTTGATTTCAGCAATTAATTTGTTTTTGTTTGATTATAGAAGTACACCCCAACGCACCACTGGAGTGACACCAGCTCGATTAATGTTGGGTAGGGAGATTAGGAACAGATTTAGTTTATTGCGCCCACCTCCTATTACAGAAATTGCACAGGAGAAAGCTAAAACTTGGCATCAAGGCAACAGAGTCACAGGGTTTGAGGTTGGTCAAAAAGTTATGGTAAAAGACTACAGGAAAGGAGCCAAGCCATGGATTCAAGGTTTGATTGTAGGGGAGAGGGGTGTTAGTTATATTATTGATGTAGAAGGCTTAAGGTGGAAACGCCACATAAATCAAATGTTATCTTGTTCACAATGTTTAGAAATATAAGTTTGTTTTAAGTTAAGAACTTTATTGCTCATATAGTGAGAATAGATCAGTAATTGTTTATAATATAAGTTAATGTTAAACATAGTTTATGGGGGGAAGAGTGTGGTATCCGAGCTCAGTACAGAACGCACCTCAGTGGTGCAACTGACCCTGTCACTCCGATGCCTCTCTCTCTTTCCAACCTTCACCCAAATTGTCAGTGAGTGCTCTTGATAAAATAAATCCTTATTAATCAATTAATGGTTTCCTTCAAGACATAACATTTATCTAGGTCCTTCTGTTTGGACAGATTTTAAGTATTGTTAAGCTTGGTAAAACTCATTTAGATTTATGAGTATGCAATGAAATATTTCGACGGAACAAAATGAGGTCTTAAAGTGAAATCTGAGTTTTCTCTTTCTTCTGAATCTCTATCTTCTGAATCTTAAAAATAAGAATTTTTTTATACGAAAAGTTCCTAGATACCTACTGTTTCATTCTACCTACCTAAGTATTTAATGTATTGATGTATTAGAAATCTTTAATTTAATCTCTTTGACACAAACAAAGAAGAGGTATGATAAGTCGTTCTGCGCTCGCGCGGTGTCTTCGTTGCGAATTCGCAGCGATAACGCCATTATACCTACTCGTACCTCTGCAGTCTGCACAAGAAAACGTCCAAAAATTCTTATTCCTCACAGTTATAAAACGTGCTCATTTCTAAATGGTTTTTTCTTACCTGTACTTATAGAGCCATGAAAATATCCTTCATCACTCGCCCCTAACATTACTGTTAGATTACGTTGCAAGATTCTCGCGTTCCGTGACTTGAAACTATCAAATGTCGTTTGGCATCGTAAAAACCTAGTTTAGGTGTGCTGCCTATGTCGGTGATGGTTGCATTATTTTGTCTCGAAAAGCCGCCGCCGTGCCGTGCCGTGTGGTGCTCTTAGAATTCACCACCCCAATTCTGTCGTATGAGGCCACTAAGGGATACCTACCGGGGGGCGGGCAGCAGCGCATCCTCCAGACAACGCTTTCACCAAATTGCGATCCCAACCCCGCATGCGTACCTCATAATCTCCACGAGATTATGAGCATATTAAAAAATATCTTATAATAGATACCACAAACTGAACGTAGGATTTTTAAAATGTTCCTATGATAAACGTAAAAATATGATAAAATAGGTATCGCTGTCATATTGGCTCGGGTATGCGCCTTAAAAAAGTAATTCATCTGTACCGTTTTCCGATACTACATAGACTACCTAAGCTGGGTACTTAAGTCATTAACCTCTCATGGCAGTATCATAAACTCTTATTATGAAAGTTGGAAAACCATTAATGGAGCTTGCTAGACTTTAAGGACTTGACGTAGGTACTATATTGGCTTGATAGTCTTAAAATATTGTGCAAGAGACCACGACCCTTGAAATTTCTACATAAGAATACATTTTCAGAACTCGTCGCGCTTTGAAAATAGAACCATCATTATTTATAAATCGGGTTAACTACGAACCTTAATAATAATAATAATAAATCATTTATTTCCCTCGCACAAAGGTTAAGCGATAGTTTTAACGAACCTTGTTTGTGTTTAAAGAACACCAATGTTTCATGCCTTAAAGTGGAACATCTTTACGCATCAGTGCTCGAAGGGATACAGAACGCGCGCGTCTAGAACCGCACTCGCTGAAGATGTCCCTCGTCAAGGGATGACGTTGGTGTTCTTCCAACACGAAAGAGGTTCGTAGCTAATCCGCTTATATTCATAATGAATTTCTCAAACTACGAAAGTTTCTTAGGTAAAAAAAGATCCATAGTTCATCTACTAGTCAGTTTCCACTTTAATTAGATTTGGTTTCATTTTTATGTTAAGTGGTTTTTGTAGAACCGAGTGTTAGAAGTGAACGACCGTTAAAGTGATTTTCGGTTAATGTGGTTACTTATCGATGGAATTCTTTGAAGGTAGAAATAGAAGACCTATATATCTAATTTCTCATAGAGGACTCGCTAAAAGTATGAACCTATTTTAGTTTGATGATAGAATATGAAATGTTTTAAAGCAAAGAACAGCTGGCTGCTCAACTATTAAAGAGTCTGTACTGTACTCTCTGGAAGTTTACGGCAAGTTCATAGACGCTTTAGCCTGCGGCCGTTTTATGCGACGCGACGCAAGATTTAAAATTCTCTTTGAGCGTAGTTGAATATAAACTGTTTTGTCTCCGGCGTAAGCAAAGTAAAAGAACAATGGCCACTTCTGACGAACCAAGAATGTCGTAGAACGGTCCAGTCTACCTATTCATTGTTTAATAAAAAAGCTTACGCAGAATCTTACAAATCCTAGTTCTAATATAATAGAGAAAAAATAACACCTGGTCTTTTCATCCAGTGTTTAGATTTGGCTAGCAATTTCATACGGTATGAAAACTGGCTCTCATTAATATTGTGCTGGTAGATTCAGAAAAAATGCTGATAAAATCATGGGGGTAAAAATGCTTACGAAAGTGCTGTATTAGTATCTACAGCAGATTTTGTATACTTATTCTTTTGTAAATAACATAGGAAAAATCATATTCATTATGTTATTTTCATAAGATAAATATAAATGCTTTTCATTACTACAAATAAGAAACATAAAAATGCGTTTACTTAAGAGTATTGTATTCTAAATAATGGCACAAACTGCATTATTATTTTATTAGTCTGAAACCATTGTAAAAAGTCTTGAAAAGTCAATTAAACAATTGCTTACGCCAAGCTAAAATATGCCGTAATTGTAAGGGCAAAATTCAAGCCCTTTCTTACCCTTATAAATTATTGAATTAACTACCATTATGATTCATATAAATGTTATACTGCAAAATGTTATGGCAATCACGGCCTCAAGTTTTAAACTTCCAAGGTTCTTAAGTTCGAAGGTCAACAGAGAAAACTGGCAAAGCTGAAACTTTTTTACTTTTAACCAGCACGAGGCTTATTTATCAGATTTGTTAGAAAGTTTATCTTGACTAGCCTTTATAGTTTTTTGTAAAGATAAAGATAAAGATAAAGAATTAATTTATTTGCTTAAACATGTGTAAATATAGGATTTTATAAATAGGTATGCAAGTATCAACATGTTTTACCGATTACGGTGTACAAATTATGAGAAATGGCATGCAAACAGAGACAGAAGCTAAAATAATAATGAAGTTATTAGTAGTATATAATGTCAAAAAATTTAATTAAAATAAAGTAAGTAATAATAAGGGATTCTAATAATAATTTTATATATTTTCATTAAGAAGTCAAAGCTTATCATTTATAAAGTCGTCAGTCTTATAATAACATTTTTGAATTAATAATTTCTTAAATTTATTTTTAAATTCACAGTCATTAAGTTGCCGATAGCTCTTTGGTATCTTGTTGTAAATTTTCGGAGCCATTGATACTATGCTCTTATGTAGTAACGCAGTTTTGGATGAAAATAAGCAAAGCCTATCTTCACGTCTGTTTCTTGGCGCTTCGTCTGACATGCGCGGGAACAGGTGGGGGTTATTGTACCTACTTGATAATAGATAAGATAATAGATTATTTGAGTTAATACATTAACGAAAAAAATATAACAGCCTTAAAAAATTAAATTATTGTAGTAAAAAACAAAAAGTAAAACTTCACTCAGTTTCGGGTGATAAAAATGCTGCCATGTTAGCCCTTGCAGTTTGTGACGTCACGGATTATCGAATCCCTTATGTCAACTGAAAGTCAAAACTTCATGCCCATACAAAGATGTTCAAGTATGACGTCACGGTTCGGAATAGTTCGGATTCAGCGTTGCGTATAAAAATTTTGCGTTGAGATTTAAGATCATCGTTTCAATTAAATTTCACTATAAAAACATCATAAAATACAAATTATATTTCAAAGAATACGTAAAAAAATATTACCGTTTTTGAAGTCACATGCATATATCATTATTACTTGTAAATAACTGTAGTTAAAAGAGATCGCATGTATTTCTGTCCAATCCTACACCTGTTGTGTAAAGGCGTATATACACGGACTGCAAGCAGCCTACTGTAGTCAGGATCAACTGCAGTCAATTGCAGTCGTCGGCAGTCATCGACTGGCAGTACTAGTCGACTGCAGAACTGCCGTCACCTGGTAGTCGACGTATGCAGTTGCACTCGCAAGTAGGAGCCTATAAGTCTCTGCAATGCAAAAGTTTATCTCTTATCCTTAAGCTTTGCATATGTCAAGAAATTGACAGTATTTGCACTTTTAAAGAAAGCCTAAAAAAGTTTTTTAACAGAAATCATATTCTACTGACATGGAATATTTAATAATAAGGATAACTATGTAATCAATTGCATAGTTATGATCTAATATCCTTGTCATTATATTAGTTAATCAAAAAGATCAATTTGTTTCGATTATTTCTTGTCCATCCTAAGGTTGCTTGGATGGCCGCCCATTGTACAATATCTGTATATGTTTTTGTTTTCTGTGTTTTCTGATAACTGGTGTGCAATTAAGAATAATTGTATTGAATACTTATATTTAATTTTGACAGTTCAGTAAAAAAAAACACTTTATTCCGAGAAATACATATAAATGTTAGTTTAATTAAAACAAACAACATATTATTATTTAAAATTTGTTCCTCAAACCTAGTTCCTCAATCCACATCACCACTCAGCTCAGTATAGCACTGTAGCACGCAACTGTACCCTGTCAATATAAACTTAGTTAATTCGCCTACGTACCTGAGTCTGTGGTTTAACAAACTTTTGAGACCATGAATAAACTTAACTTAGTTCTGTTGTCGCTTTAACGCGTTCGATGCCTAGCTTAGAAGCGATGTGCTCAGTACCGAAACTTCGCTGCACGCACTTTTGCACGATTACGTTAATGACAGTCAAAGTGTTAAATGTCAGAATGTCGAAAGCAAAATTTTTATTTTTGAGTCACACATTTCAGCTTGATAGTAGTAAACGCCGAACCCTTTGCTACGTTGTAAGTTACTAAAGTGGCAGCGGGCCGGCCATATCTTGCAAAGAACCGACAATCGCTGGGGTAAACGTGATCTTGAGTGAAGACCGCGACACGGCAAACGTAGGGTAGGACGCCCTCCGACCAAGTGGGATGACGATCTAAACTCAAACTCAAACTCAAACTCAAAAATGCTTTATTTCCATAAATACAATAAATGTACACTTAGAAAAGGTCAAATCATAGTAAAAAATACACTGACACGGAAATAAAGTGGTATTTTTGATTTCGATCGCTTCGGTATGTAGACTAAAGTAAAGAAACGACGAAGAAACCTTTAGCCTGTTAGTTGTTATTTTTCGAGTTGGAGCAAAATCCGTCCCAAGCTTTTTTATCATCTAGATAATCTGATATTTTATAGTAAGCCTTTTTGCATAATAAAGTTTTGACAATTTGTTTGAATTTATTTACTGATAATTTTTGCAGCTCAGTAGGGGTTTTGTTGTAGAAGCGTATACATTGCCCTTTAAAAGATACATTAATTTTATGCAGCCTAGTTGTGGGTACAGCGAGTTTATGTTTATTTCTAGTATTTACATTATGTATATCGCAATTTTTTGGGAAACTATTGATATTTTTATGAGTATACAACAAGTTTTCATAAATATATTGACTTGGTACTGTTATTATATTTATTTCTTTGAATTTATCACGTAGGGATTCTCTGGGACCCATTTTATAGATGGCACGAACAGCCCGCTTCTGCAGCACAAATATGGTGTTAATATCTGCAGCGTTCCCCCAAAGCAGTATACCATAAGACATAATACTATGGAAGTAGCTGAAATAAACTAGTCTAGATGTGTCCACGTCTGTGAGATCACGGATTTTTTTGACTGCATATGCTGCAGAACTAAGTCTCTTCGATAGCTTATCTATGTGTGGGCCCCATTGAAGTTTATTATCTAAGGTGATTCCTAAGAATACGGTACTTTCTATAATTTCTAACGTTTCTCCATTTACGTTTATATCAGCCTTAACTTGTTTTACATTAGGTAGAGTAAATCTAATACATTTCGTTTTGGTTCCGTTAAGCAAAAGATTGTTGACACTAAACCAATGAACTACCTTTGAGATTGCATTGTTTACATCGTCGAAATTAGTGTTTTGTCGTTTCATTTTAAAAATTAATGAAGTATCATCAGCAAACAATACAATCTCGTGACTATTCTTGACAAGATGAGGCAGGTCGTTAATATAAACTAAAAATAGGAAAGGACCGAGGATAGATCCCTGCGGTACACCCATTGTAACTACAGACCCCGAAGACCGTTTCCCATTTATGTCAACTCTTTGTATCCTATCACTCAAATAAGATGTGAGAAGATCCAAGGAGGTGTTCCTTATTCCATAGTGATGTAGTTTCCTGATTAATGTTTCATGGTGTACGCAATCGAATGCTTTCGACAAGTCGCAAAAAATGCCTAAGGCATCTTGCGACTTCTCCCAAGCATCAAAAATATGCATCTGAGTCTGAGTACTTTTTAAAACGTGAAAATTATACCTGTAAAAACTTCATTCGAAAAAATATCGAAATCTTTCATAAAAATGTTTTCCCAAACACGTTGATCCACAGCGTTCTCCATGTGAATTTAAATCCATCAGAAATTCACGATCGTGATGTGTTTTATCGCCGATGACGTAATCGCGCGAAGCCGAGTTAATCCACTAGTGAAAGGCTTTCTGGCTTTTGAATTTGTTTAGCGGGAATGGTGATGAGAGCTGTTCCACTACGCGATGGAACAACACATGTACAGCCTATAATGGATGAACACGTTTTAGCGGGATGCTTCTGTTGAAGGCGTCCTGCTGAAACGCGTCTATTGGCTTGTATCCCTACAACTGAGCTCCCTATTTGTAAATTTAAACTGTACATAAAACGAAAACTTATCAAGAAAGCCTTTTACTCCATAGATGATTACATTACTGATGTTAATGTTTGGCCGGATGTCGCCCAGTTCCACACCGACAATAGTATGTAATAAATTCGTTGTGTTAGACTTAGATATGCAAAGATTGTATTAGTTATTATAAATATTCACGGGTATTTATCGCGTTTATTTACCTATTTTTCCCGACGTTTCAACAGGTTTACACTCTGTCGTGGTCACGGGATGAATCAACCACGTGAATATTTATAATAATGTGTTCTGATCGCGTGAGTTTTAAGAACTTTATTCTATTAGTTGATAAGCGTGAAACTTGCTAGTGGTTTCTTTTTCACTTCTTCATCAAGTGGATTTTTTTTAAAAGTGAATAAGAGTCATTTGCACATTATTTCTTATTTGATAGTAATAACTATTTATCAAGCTGTTTATATAGTAAAAATTGACTTGTTTATGTCCCTTTTTTGTCTAAAGAAGTCTAAAGAAATAAACGATTTGACTCTGACTCTATCATATTAGGCGGGGTAGTCACTGTAATCCCCTCGCTGGGCATGTAGGTAAGGGATGACAGTTAGATGGTAGGAGGCGCTGCTACCCTCTTGGCTTGTGGCTTGTACTGTCTTACTTCTATGGTTTCAACCGAATCAGAAACTGTTGTCATTTATCATCTTTGATTTATTAAAAAGCAGAAGGAAGTTACAAAAAAAATATTGAAAACCCTAAAAACGGCTTACCTTATTAAAATTACTGAAGAAAATTTGTCTGTTTCATATCTATACTAATATTATAAAGAGGAAAGATTTGATTGTTTGTTTGTATTGAATAGGCTCCGAAACTACTAGACCGATTCAAAAAATTCTTGCATCATTAAAAAGTTTACTTTTTAGGCAGTGACGTAGGCTATATTTTATCCCGAAATTTCACCGCAAGGCGCTGCTAGTTATCGAATAAATACAGACATACTATTATAGCTCTATTGCAAAACTTGCCATCAATTGTGTGTTGGCTAGAAAAAGGTTTTTTTAATTACTTAAGAAAATTGCAAACTGAAAACCAAATCGCGTGTTCTTGTTAATAATCGACTTGGAAAACGTGTTGTCTTAATTATTTCGAAGAAGTCGTTAGAGTTTTACTGAAAACCGGATTTTATAATTATTTAAGTATTTAATTACATCAAACCATAATGGTTTATATTCGTTCATGCATGAACATTGTGCTTAACTTTAATAGTTTTACAGATATTAGTTTAGTTTACACAAGGTTTTTCTTCGAAGCAAGCATCGATTAATTATTCTCGGAGGAGGCGATAGATCGATGAAATCTAGTCGAAAGCTTTGTACATTATCAGTTCTAATTTATAAACTGATCTTCTAACTAAAAAGTCATAACTTCCATACCATCCCTTACTATCATGTCACCCTGCATCGATTTAACCCCTTGCATGACCCCTGCAGGTCAAATCGATACAGGTTGATGACCCCCCACTTTGCTCGATCTTAAATTGATGAAACACCCTCTATATCTTTATTTTCTTAATACGTTATTCGTATTTCAATTCTTTAAAACCTAATATTCCTAAGCTAAACCGAAAACAAGAATACTCCACTATTTAGTAGTTGACTTGATAAAGAGGTAACGCTAACGTCCGTTATTTTCGTAGACTCTCGTAGCAGTTTTGCATCGTAGCCTTCGTACCAGTGCTACGCTAGGTCTACGACATCCGTAGCGAGGAATGTGGTTTCCGGTTTATATTGTACAAAATGTTTTTTGGTTTAAAAGCTAAGGCGCTAGTCTGGGACGAAACAGGAAAAAAGCTAAAGCCAGCTAGTTTCCTGTTACGTCCCAAAATAGCTGATATTTTTTGTAAAAACGCTTAAAATCGTGTTTATTTTTATTAATTATTTAGCCAACTATTGTCAACGTAAAAAAAAAAAAAAAAAATATGATTTTCAAATTAACATAAAAGAAAGTCTTACATCTAATTAGGTATTAACATAGTCCAGATGGCGGCCTTATCGCTAAAAGCGATTTCTCCCAGGCAACCTTAATATTTTGCTAGGTGGTTTTAAGAGTTTGCATTTAAGATATATATCCATTGTAAATATAAGAATGAAAATATTTAGTAACAATTCCACGTGAAAACCTTCTGCGATAAAATCTAACAAATTTTCAACTAGTTTCGTCTCTCCACGAGACATCATCAGGATACCACACCACTCGATCTAGACACTGAGAGCACCAAACAACAACGGCAGAGTCCCACCAGAGATGTTGCCACTCCGAGCTCCGCGCGCCAAGTGAGCATTTTTCGTAAAATATAATAATACCTACACCTATTTCTTAACAATAAATAACAGTACATATAGGTATTCATAGACCATAGCCCTAAAACTGTTCCTTCATAAGTCACAGTAGGCCATAACTTACTGAACAACTTCTTATTTCCCCAAAACTGTGGTAATTATACCGCCAATACATTAATTTACCCCGTAATGGTGATTGCGAGTAACAGTTACATTTAATACGGTGAAATTAATATTTAATTTCGGGAAAATTAATATTGCGTGTAGTTTGCAGTTGTTGGTCTGGCACACAAGAAGAGATAAGGTAGATAATAGTCTGTATTGGACTAAATTGCGAATTCCAAAGTAGAGTAATAAACAATAACTTTAAACCTTCTCAGTAATCATTCAGTTATAATCACATAATCATAAAAACCGTAAAAGCAAGACACACTTAATTTTGTCAAATTAAAAATAGTATCAAATAAACGAACCTAATTCAAGATTTAGGGAGGTTCCTATCAAAAATCGCCCTTATCTGTAAATTTTAGTGCTGGCCTAAATAGTACCAACTATCATCTCCAGGTGTTTTAAAAATGGTTGTCTACGATTAAATACTGTCCTCTTTATCTTGCCATACAAAGCAAAGGCCTACCGAAACGATAATTTACGAAGCTTAAACTAGTATCTCACCCGCGTTGTGCGAGGCTAACGGCCATTAACTATATTAATTTTACGAGCTATATAAAATCGCCATGAAATATGCCGTAATGTACAAATTACGATATTATCAACGTCTCGTAAAAACGTGAAGTTAACGTTACGAATTATTTCGAAGTAATACTTAAGTGTTTGATGACGAATAGAAACAATTAAAGAAACATTGTTTTCGTGACGAAGTTGTTTGCTACAAGTGTTGTCACGGCCATGACGGCGTAAGGTAACTTTATTAAAAGTTTTATGACAGACTTTGACATGACAGAGTTAGATTGATTTATATTGGAAACAAACTCGAAATTACCTGTTCAGTCAACTACCTTGTGAGCACTGACATCAGACGAAATGACTTCGAACTCAAAAGTCAAAATTACCTATTGAGTCAGTCGTCTTTTGTGAGCACTGACTTGACTTCAGACTACTGATTGACGACCTTTAAAATCCTATCCTACTAATATTATAAACGCGAAAGTTCGTATAGATGTTAGTTACTCTTTCACGCAAGAACTACTAAACGGCTGAAATTTGGTTAGGTTCTAGCCTAGAACTTAAAGTCAAAATTTTCTTTATTTGTTAGAACAATATTAAATAAAATCATAAAAATAAAAGCTCATGCAAATTTAAAGCGTACAATTCAATTACTACGTGTACTACGTTGGCGTAGGCAGAGTTTCGGTTAGCAGTAAAATCGACGTAAAATCGAGTATGTGTCTGCATCGCGCCTCGGGGCTTTAGAGGTTGTACAGACGAGCTGATTTTTAGATTTCAAAGCGTACTGGCGATTAGTAATTTATTTCAAGCTGAGTTCGCCATAAGGCTCTGACGATAGGTAGCGAATGACATAGATCGGCGTAGTCTGCGCCAAGACTAATAGTACTATAATGATTGGAGTACGTGTTAATACTGTCAATTTTAAGAATATTGTACACTGTTCGTGCCTTAATAAACAAAAAAACAGGAGTAGAAAGGCTTTAAGAACTTAAAAAATAATTTACAAGTTATTACTTACGTTTCTGTTGTACCTTAATCAATTGTCTGGTAACCATAAATCTAGCTCTGATTACTGAGAAAATAGCCAGATGATGCTGTATGAAATCCAATATTATTATTATCATCCAGCATTATTATTGCACTAAACCAGCACTCAAATTAGTTCACTCTCAATCATTATCCACAATTTTAAAGTAACTTCACACTTTTAAACTCCAAATTACAAAGTGAAAATCGGATCGTCTGCAACAAGTTTAACGCCGTCACCGCCGATAAAATAACCAAATAGTGTGCCGTGGAAATCACATTCTAGGGGTGATTTGGTTTGGGTGTTCCGCGACGCGATTAGGTGATCTTCGGCTGTGCCAAAATGCAAAATGTAGCCTCGCCCTGAACAATCTGAAAATTCGAACTATGGCATTCTGTTTTATGTTGATTTAGTGCGATATTCCTCTGGTGGTTCGGCCGTGGCTTGTCACTACCTTCCGGACTGGGCCAGTCCGTGAAGCAACTCTTGTGTTTCGGAATGTGGTTTGGAGAAGCCATCTTCTAGACCTTCGTGATACATCGTCGGCCGCATTTTCGCTTTCCATAAGGTGAGATTGCGGTCATACGAAGGTCCATTTCTGATAAAAATACTCATCTTACAATGATGTTCAAAGAACTTATGTCCAGTTTGAAACTGGAGGTCTACTTTTAAAAGCAATTATAACGTTGAAAGATCTTGCAAAACGATATACTACCGACTCGTTCTCCGATGTCCTTCTGTGAACATGACTTTAACAATTGTGTTTCATAGAGATCAGCGACAACTTAAAAAGTGGCAATTTATGCGTCTTACCCCCGAATACTGACACGTAACTCAGATTAAAGCAAGTCTCAAATTACCATTTGTTGACTGATTTTTTATAGAAAACTGTCAACAAATTCAAATGTAAGTGTCGTTTGAGTATTTGGGCATTAGTTTTAAGGTAGTTCGTTAAGTTAGCACGTCTCCTGAAAAAAAATTGAGTAGTCCAACAGACTTTATGGAAAATCGCTCGGCTAGGAAATGGCCGCAATGATTAAGGAATGCTTATTCCATTGTAAATGCAAAAAAAGTTTGAATGTTCAGAAGAGATTTGGTCGAGGGTAACATCACGACAAAAAATGTTAATTCGTTCATTATTTTTGTCGCAAAGAGGTCAAATATAGGCTTCGTACCTGTATAGATCGGCCTATTTGGATTATTAGTTTGTTTTATTCTTACTCTTTTTTCAATATTTTTCATGTCAACTAAAGTCGTAACTAAAAACTGTACATAATTTTGCTAATTACGACACGGCTTACAGCTATAAACAGTACCTAAAAGAACGCATGAAAACCGGCGGGCAGAAGCTTGTTTATATTATAGAGTCTGTTCACAAGAGAAGAGTCGTGGCGTTACGGTGAACTAACACTTTTAGCCGTACAATGACAGAGCAGTGTTGTCAACGCAACAAAAGTTGTCAATTGGCACACGACCGCCCTCAATTCCCACGTCTCGTCTCTTTTTGATCAGACATTAATGATAATGTGGTGTGTTGCCGTGCGGTGTAGGCATAAACTCGGCTAGTGTGAACGCACCCTAAGCCGCGTTGGCAGTAATCCGCCACGCGTTGGTATAATCCGGATCATTGGGTTACACGCCATTGAATTTTCAGCAAATTATTTATTCTGACTGTTTAGGCGGGGATTTGGAGTAAATATATCAAGAAATTTTCACGAATTACTCAGTAAGCGTGGTACTTAAGCTCCCACCTATGTACGGAACTCTCGGTGAACGAACCGACTCGCATTGGACATTTTAGTGTGTTATGATTTTTGGTTATTATAGTTTTACACTACTTATATCAAATAAAATCCCAAAAGATTTCGGCATCGACGGGAATCGAACCAGCATCCTTCTAGAGGCTATGGCATCCCCGTATTGAGTACCCGTACTGGACGCGCGTTCGATTTCCGTAGATGCCGAAAGTTTTTGGGATTTTATTTGTTGTCTTATTTTAGTGTGTTATTTTATTAGTCTTAGCTTGAAAAACCCTACTGTTGCTGCAAAGGCTTACCCATTTCATACATTTTTCTGCGCCCCCTAAAAAAGGTGAGATATGGTCTAGCATCGACATAGTTTAGTATGATTTATTAACTGAAAAACTACAGAAATGCCTTTGTGTTTGTTCATTATAATTAGTGCAGTCAGATTCTATACGTACCGATCCTATCCATCCAAAGGTTGTCTGGAAGAGATCCGATGATGCCACTCTAGATATAGATAGCATTAATTCTTTATTTTGTTGTTCTTTTTATGTATTTTCGATGAAATAAAGATGTAATCTATCTATCTAGTGCACAAGATTGGAAATGGAACTGTGAGCTTGTGTTTTTGTGTAGTTGTAACATAGGCCAGTTGTTAAGTACGCGCTAGGAGAACGAACCATATCTACCTCTATATATTACTTAGATCTATGGTCGTACAAGACCGTGTGCGTTAGGGCAGTCAAGTTTTACAAAATAAAACTATTGCAGGTGCATTAATAAATAACTTATAATAGATACCTCAAACTGTACGATGGATTTTTCAAATTTTCGTGTTAAACGTAATAACAGGATAAACTAGGTGGCGGTGCTATTTTCACTCGTGTATGTGCCAGTTTTTTTTATTCAATATCTAAGAGTCAAGCATCGACAAGTAAAGCTATTCAACTTTAGCTTTAGAGTTGTGTCGCTCGTTAAAACTACTTTTATGTTCATGAGTCGAGACTTTTACGGGCAGACCTTTAACCTTGCGGAGTTAGGTAGACAATGGTGTCGATTCTGTCTTTTTAGGATTCCTAAACTAAATGTTACGATTTAAAAATTTTCTATGCTAGGTTGATCTGAAAATTATTGTATTCTCTATACAGATCCGAAAATACCTTGCGTTTTTGAAAATCACAAAACCTCTTTAAGTTGAGTTGTTGGGTGTTGTTGTAAGCAAAATAAGTTTTGTTTTTTCAAAAATGTTAGTTCAAAATACCTCTTTAAATGGGTCAAAAAGTTCATCCATTTGCACGAGAAATCGTTTAGAAATTCAAATCGTTATCAGTTTAAAATCGATAAATTTTAATCATGACCTAATTAGATGCCACCTAAAATTAGGTAGACGTTTGTAACTAACCATGGCTAAAAAGTAATTCAAAGAATAGGATTAAAACTACTTTAAGCTAATTTTAATTGTTTTAAATCTATAAATCTAACTTTAGAGCTGTCATCCTTATTTTAAACCTGTCACTTTTATTTTTCAAACAACTTAAATGTTATGCAAGGAAAAGGTTTAATGCTATTTTAGTTATTCCTAAAACAACAGAATCGACACCAATGTAAGTTGGAGTTCTTGTGGTCAGTTCTACGTTATAAACTTCAAGATTGTGCGGACTATCTAGGCTAAACAAGATGGGACCGGGTGTTTAGGTCACCTAAACAGTTATCTTTATGTTGTAAACGACTTCAAAAAAAGGAGGAGGTTCTCAATTCCACTTTTTTATGTTTGATACCCCAGAACTTTTGACTGGGTGGTCCGATTTCCATGATTCTTTTTTATATGAAAGCTGGTGCTTTCCGTGTGTCCTCTTTTTAATTTGGTTTAGTTCTGACAGTGGGATCTATGCAAATCCATGGAAAAACTATTAAAATTTAAGTCGGTTTATAGTTTTTTAAAACATAATTAGTTAGATCTGTCTATTTATTTGAGCGAGTTAAAAGACGAGAGATAGATAATAAAGTCTACGAAAACATTGCACACATTGACAAACTCCGTGGCGCGGCGAGCGAAGGTCCGCCCGCGACACAGGAGGTTGTTGATTCGATTTCTGCCTTGGAACAAATGTTTGTACGATCTGCAGATATTTGTTCAGGGTTTTCCGAAAGTTTGCCATGCATAATAAAACATATCTATCTATGTAGTGTATTGTATTATTTATATCAGTCATTTAGTACCCTTGACACAAGCTCTGCTTTGCTTGAGGCTAGAAAATGCTGTGTGAATTGTCCAGCATTATTTATTGCATGATATTTTGCTTTTCATAGCGGAAGTTATTTTTATAGGCCTACCCTCGATAAACGCCTTATTGGTGTTTATCGTATGGAGGGAAGAGTTGGGGTGGTGCGAATTCTAAGCCAGCACCACACAGCTAATACCTATTAGACTGATATCACCCGCCTCTGGGTCTTTATAAAGAAAAGTCACCCATGTCCCTTTTCTCTTCTATCTTGTGCTTCTTGCATCGCCGCATGCCCTTCGTTGACGATATCGTCAACCCATGTTACAAGAGGTCAATTTGTTTGCCTTTGCTCTATTTTTGAATAGATATCTATGTTATAGACAACAGACAACGGAAATAATCCATTCATTCATCATCAGCCCACATACGTCCACTGCTGAACATCCTTTCCCAAACGACGTCACAAATAGTGGTCCTGAGCTGCCTCCATCCATCGACTCCCTGCGACCGCTACAATGTCGTCGGTTCATCGAGTTTTCCCACACTGCGTTTCGCATTGCATCGCGGTCGCCACTCGATAACCGCTCATATATCATTATATACCGCGCATAGCTCGCAGAATTGATAACCATTGGGGAGTAAACCGCAATGGTTATGAGTTCTGCCACTTCAACCTGTTAACTCAGAGAGCTATGTCGGTTACTTTGGTTTTTCTACGGATTTCCGTAATCCGGATCCTATCGCGTAGAAAAAGTCCGAGCTTAGCTGTCCCCATAGTTCTCCCTATGCAGCTTTGCATAGGACCTTTTTTTCCCAACGCGAATAATTAAAGTTTTAAATCCATCATGAAACTGTGAAATATAAAGCTCAAAACTCTAATCATGGTAAATATCCCGCTGTAAATAACTTAAGTGAATATTAAATTATTCAAAGCGTACGTGATAAATTTACCTATCTCAATATCCACTCGCCTTTATTACCAGCATCTTAGAAAAATTCCCTACAAAGGTCACCGGGCACCATAGTATGAAATCCATACCTACGTTGTACAGAAATAAAATAAGGTGAGGTAGATAGGTAAATGTGTCTAGTTTACGATAATATGGGCCGCATTAATGTGGGTACTGTCTGTCTAGGCAAAAAAAAAAAAACTTTTTTTTCATCATTTTGTATTTTTAACTTTGAATCACAACATAATTATCCAATATCTCATCTATTCGACATTGTCGATATCAATAGGTACAATTGTACTGTCTAAAAAGGCCGCAGGTGCATCTGTATGGTCTTGGTGTCTGGCCCAAGACAAATAATAAATCACGCTGGCTATATGAGCACAGCTTCCAATGGTGCGGCGACCGTGGATGCAAGAGCAATAATATCCTTCAATGCTCCGTCGTACCGTCGTATCGGTTACTCTCGGATTCACCAATATATACGTGTAATATTGTTTGCTCCTCGTGTGTCTCGATTGAATTCTCCCTCTTATTAATATTTTATTGTTGATCAATTGTTGGTGTCGATATAGTTCCACAATATAGAGCCCGTTTGGCCGTAAGTGCTCATAACAGTATGATCTCGCTATTCGATCGTGAGCCATCAAAAGAAATCTGAAACAAATTGAAGATAAATGTTTAGTGCGTTTTTTTTTATCCTACTATGTAACGGGATGAGTATATCGTGCATCTGATGGTAAGCGCAATGTATGCCCATGAACAGGAAAAGTGCTTTACAATAACCGAGCATACACAAATGTTCATCACATGAATGTTTGTCCCGTGTGGGAATCGAACCCACTTATAAATCATACAGTGTTTTAAAACAAAATGGGGTACTTACCTCACGTGGTATTATTTCTTGTAATAATAGCTCCACATGATGTAAATGTCTTTCGAGGAAAAGTCCTGTGAGGATGTGCTTTCTCCGACGTAGCACAGATCGGTCACATGAAACACATCTGTTCTGTCTTTCCATTTTAACGAAATCCAATCCAAAAGCAAACAATAAAACCAGTAAACACGCCAAAGTAATCGATAAGAACAGTTTAAACTCAAAGAACGCACAGATCGCAACGACAAATGACGAAGGACTGCGATGTTGGTTTATCGGTGCGCGAGCGCAACAACAATCACCAAACCGGTGTCTTACCTGGCTGTGTGAGAGAGACAACAGATAAATACGTCGCGCGGCAAATGTGGATTGGGGGGTGAAAGTGGCGGGGCGCGGGGTAGTGTAGGAGGCAAGCGATTAGGCAATACAACGCGCAACGCGTAGTGCTAGCCATGCATCGCGTCCTCTTACCCCCCCCTCCCCTTCCCCTATAGACCCGACAAGTTCAGCGCTCATGACTCGTTTCGCGACGTGTAGGTATGTACTCTAAACCCCGTAGTAGGTGCTAGTAGAATGGCGTAATGATAATAAATGTTTAATTAATAAAGGGCAAGTTATGAACAAAAATATTAATAAATAATTAAATAATTATATTTTACAGACAGGGTTTAAAAAATACATATTTACAGAAAATGAAAGACAGACACAATTTGACAATTTAAACCTAGTTTGGTTACTGTACAAAATATTTCACTGACCGGGTCGGATTATGCCCAGTGACCTTTGTCTTGAAATTTCAACAATTTAACGGCAAATTTCCAGTCTCGTAAGTTCATAGCAAGTGATGCACGCTCACGGATGATATGAATTATCGAGCGATGAACTCCACAACTTATTAACTAGCTGTTCCTTCATCTCAGCGCATACTCTAGTTAGTTCAAAGGGAACAAACTTGGGTGTTCTGCGAAGATAGTGATAGTAGTTTTCGTTGGTGAAGTGATATACCTATTTCATAAAAAATATTTAGTTTTATGTGACATGTGAAGCTGAAAAGATTTAAACCAATTTTGAGGTGAATGGTGTGTTTACAGAGCAAATTCAAAGTAATTTGTAAGCTAAACGCATATCTAGGCGAATAAATGGGGTAAAGAAAGATAAGCAAGCTGAAGGATCCGAATCAAAACTAATGTACTTATTTAGTACATTTGTTTCGATTCGGATCCTTCATTGTTCATTGAAAATTGAAATACTTCCTATAGAAAGTGAGCTTTTCTAACTATATAATGATATATGTATACAATAGAGCATGAAAGGCCGCTTCTGCCAGTAGTCGATAATGATTCGACTGACTTAATGCATCTGCACAATGTGCGATGATACATAAATCCGATTTCTACACTATTTGACTGGCAGATAACCGTTCGGCTAAGTCGGTATTCATTAAAGGATTTTGCAACTCATCGCATTTTAGGTTTCAAAGTTTCGACGACAGCTTGGTTGAAGGTATGTGGCGAATGGATAAACTCGTTCGACAAAGCACAACCCTAAATGTTTGGCCATGTAATTGAGTAAATAACTCAGATTCATTTACGCATAAAGCAGTTTTATTTACGTGGAAGAGTTTCCCCCACAGGTACGTCTTACGGACCAAATGTTTAGCCAAAATCGTCTAACTACAGGTAAAAGATCCCTCATTCCTTTAACTCAAAGCATACCTAAGCAAATATGCACCCAAATTATTCAACAAATACTGGTCTAGACTCTAGACCATTTTATCTAGATACTTAGACCAAAACAATTCGCCAAAACTCTCCAAACTGAAAAATTCAACGATTTCGACGATGTCCCGTCGACGAACAAAGCTCGTAAGTTAGTGCTATGAGATGTTTCAGTGTATCTTCTGAATTAGAGGGAAATATTACGGATTCCGTTCACGGCACGGCTGGTCGCGGTCTAGTGCTGTGTCGTTGAACTTTGATAGGGTTGTCTCTTTGAGGAAATTACAATATTCGGACACATTACAAATAGTCGGATACGTCAAATAAAAGACAGCCCGTCTACTTCCATTCAAATGTTACATTCAGTGACACACAAAACACCATTCAAGCACCAAAAAGTATTAAGGTTCGTGTTTTGGTTGGTTTGGCGAGATGTCAATGCAGATCGTTATAAAACTGGGCCTTCTCACGGTTTGGCAAAAGTCGCCTCGTGAACCCTCTAGCTAAACCGATTTTGAACCAATCGAATTACACCGCGTGTAGTTATATTAATAATAATAATGTTGGACAGTACACACAGCATCATCTAGCCCCAAGCTAAGAAGCTCTTGTGTTATATTATAGTATAGTAGTGTATAGCTTCAATTCAACGCATAATATGGATGCAAAAGCTGATGAGGTCGTACCTAGTTATTACACTTCTGCGAATAGAGAGCAAACCTTTGATCCGCGCGAAACTGCCATGCATTTGACACCACGCATAATATATTACACTAATGCGAAAGTTTTTATGGATGTATGGATGGATGGATGGATGGATGTTTGTTACCTCTTCACGCCAAAACTTCTGAACGGATCGGGCTGAAATCTAGCATACAGGTAATCCTGATCCTGGAATCAAACATAAACAACATAACATACTTTTTATCCCATAAATCAGTTCCCGCGGGATATAAATCACCTTGAAACGTTTCCTTAGAATAAAAGCGTGTGAAGCCGTGGGGCGCAGCTAGTCAATTATAATTCTAACGCCTTTAAAAGTTGACTTATGGTAAAGGATCGGTTGTAGTTACAAGAGTAAATTTTATGTTAATCATTATAATAAGAGGTGATGTGATGTGGCAACCCTGTCCAGTAACTGACCACAGCGTGGTGTAGGTTCCAGTCTGCCTTGATGCTTTCAGTTACAGTAACTAATGAATAAAATAAGAAAAGCTTCTGTCGAGCTCTCTTGCGCTATGTACCTACTAGAATGGTCTCTGCATTTGTTTATTAGATTCTAGTATGTTTTTACCTGACTGCGAAAGGTAAGTAATGGGTAAGACCAAACCTATTGTATACCTGTTTACGAAATAGTTTTTTCTTGTTTACGCTGTGTCGTGCTGGCTTCGAATTTGCACCACCCCAACTCTTCCCGCGGGTGTCGTAAGAGGCGACTAAGGGATTTCCACCGGGGGGCTGGCAGCAGCGCCTCCTGCAGAAGAATTATACCACCTAACTGCGATCCCCAACCCGCATGCCCAGCGTGAGGATTGTGGGCATTACCCTCCATAAGATAAACGCCATTAATGTGCTTACCAGGGGAGATCTTCTTCCAGGAGTGGACCAATACACAAACTATGTCAGTCCCGTTTTTAACAAACTAACTGCTTAACTTAAAATTAAATTATATCTAAAACTAACCTAAATAATTTAATCGCTGCCTCACACTGGGCGAGTCTGTGATTATCATCAAATGTTTGAATTTATTAAGGGGTATGTGCCCGGAGCACTTGTAGACGTTTGCATCAAACATAACTAATATTAAGTAACTTGTGGGTAGATTGTAATGCTCATTCAACTATTCCAAAATTTCTATTCGTATAAGCAACATCCGTATTTTTACCAATGTCCGAAACAATGTTTGATTGTATCACACAATACAATTCATTCAATTCAATTGACATAAACTATACTAAAACATTTATTTCACTAACTGTTCCTGAAACAATAGTTTTATTAATTGATAGATCCATTAGCTTAATGCAATTGGACTGTTTTTATCGCAATATGAATTCGCTTTTAGTGTTATTGCCGTTTCCGTTTTTTAGAACGTTCTGGTCAGTGACATTTTATCATATTAAAATTAAATTAGTAATAGTTGTACTAGAAGTTGATCATATATAAGAGTAAGGTTACCTGGAAGAAATTGCTTTAAGCAATAAGGCCGGATATTGTACGTTGTTTTTAATTTCATTTGTTTTATTTAGATATAAGTTATTTTGTTTTTTATGTACAATGCTCATTCATTCATTCATTCACATGATCTCGTATTGATTTTAACTGAATATTAAATTTGCTTAAGGGTTTTCTAAATTTTCTGGAGCATCTGGTTATAGCGACCCGTAACCCGAGAGCTGTGTGTCTACCATGAGTTTTGACAATCTAAACTCGCTAGATACTGTAGTTAAAAAATGTATGAAAACTTCTAAAGCGCATCTAGCGGATAGTTGGGTACTAAAATGCGCTGTGGATAATGATATGCGTATTTACGTCACTACTGTAGTAACTTCAGGCGATTTAACTGTGACAACTCATGGTAAACACACTGGTGAGTATCTATCTGACGCGGCGCATCAGAATTCGCCATAGAATGCAGCCAGCGTGTTGGGGACGCTTCCGATTGGTATTTGACGACCTCTGTGGCGCGGTGGGCGAAAGTCCGCCTGCGACACAGGAGGTTGCGGGTCCGATTCCCGCCTCGGGACAAATGTGTGTACGATCTGCAGATATTTGTTCAGGGCGTTCTGGATGTTTTCTATGTATAACAAAAAAATATCTATCTATGTAGTTTATTGTATTATGTATATTAGTTATCTAGTACACAAGCTCTGCTTAGCTTGGGGCTAGACAATGCTGTGTGAATTGTGTCCAACATTATATTTATATTTACATATTTACATTGATATGGATCAGTTGGGCTACCTCAAGTTTGTTAGCAATCATTTGTAGTTAACTCAACTGTTTCAATTGTATGTTTAAGTTGTGAAGGGCTTAAACTCGGTAGCTATAATGTATATAAATGTACATTACATCCCTCATATTTCATATATGTAAAATATAAATTATAGCTCCAGTGTGACGATTTCTATGGAAAGATGTAATTAAATGTATAGTGCTAAAACATCTTAACATTATAGCTACCGTATGTGAAGTCCTGAATTTGTTTTTTTAGATGTAACTTGCTTTTCGCTAGACAATTTTGGTATGAAATTGATAAGCCATTCTAGCCAACTGGAGTTTCATTTAATCTATGTACATTCTAGTCTAACGAAGGATTTACTAGACCCTGGTTTCAGTACAAATGAGATAGTTGATTCGGTTTTGATGTTTTTAAAAAGTAATGCTAGATTTTATTTAACACAGCAAAATCTAGTCCCATAGTAATCAGAGCATGTGTTATGGGTTCTTTTATCTTCTTAGTATGTAAAGCTTCTAGAATGTGCTAATCTTGCGGGCACACGCTGAATAGATACGGTACGATAGAATATTTAATACTTTATGGGATAGTCTATCCATAAAAAGGATTTGATCATCCATATATCGCTTTTTACGAGGCAAAGTATGAAAGTTTTTCATCAAAAACAACATTAAATCGCTGTAAAACCAAACAATGTTTGAGCATAAAATGTTAAGAGAAACAATAGATTTTGTTCTTACCTACCTCAGCGAAAAATATTGTCATGGAAGAGTAATAAGACATGATTATATTAGCATATTACTCGTATATTGGCCGTTTCGGTCGCGGGGTAAAAATCGTTCCAATATTTATTGGTCGTGGACGTGGTAAGAACCGACTATGGGAAACTCCAAGTACTGTTTCTTTATTACGGATGTAAGCGGGTTAACTACGAACCTTATTTGTTTAATTGCTATGTTTCTATTATATTGGGAAGTTATATTGGCCGACGTGGATTTCATAAGAAGGCCGTTTTGGTCGCGGTGTAAGAACCTTTCCAACATAGCCCGTGGATGTCGTAAGAACTGACTAGGGCAATCTTAAAAATCTTTGTTTCCTTTAGACCTTACAAGATTTTTACAGTAGATAGATAAATAAAAAAAACACAGCCGCACATGATACATACATACCTAACAATAATTAAGGCACATCCTATCATAACACAGAGAAAATATATAGGTAAGTTGTGATGGAATAGAGCTCGAGAATAATAAATTAGTAAACAATTTAAAAAGTACAGATTAAAAAATAATGTGTGCGCTGCAGCCTGTCAAAAAAAATAGCTCAGCAAAAAGCATTGTTTGAAGAGCAAAACACTGAATCTCAGTAGGTATAACCTTTAGTTGAGGCACCAGAAAAACGCAATACTAGCAAAACACCTAATAAGACATAATTATATTAGGAGTTTGTATTGGCCGTTTTGGTCGCGGGGTAAGGAACCTTTCTAATATAGGTCGCGGATGTCGTAAGAACTGACTATGGGAAACTCATTGCTTTGTTACCTTTAGACCCCATAGGATATTTAGAGTAATATGACATGATTATACTGGGAACTAATTTTGGCCGTCTCGGTCGCGGGGTAAGAACCTTTCACACATACTCGTAGGTCTCGTATGTCGTAAGAATCGACTTTGAGAAACTCAAAATGATCTGTTTTCTTCAGACATTATAAGTGTTTTAGTTTGACTGTTTGAATCAGACATTTTAAAATTTGTCACTTGAGACGTCCCTTAAACTGAGTTCCGTTTGATTGTTCGGGCTGAATGTAATATTTGCCCTCTTAGACAACGGTTGTATAAAATATTTTACGACGCTTTATATTCGTCGTTTTGAGCCACGCCTGCGGTTGATAAGCTTCGAGGTGCGCGTATTGAAGGGTATTTGCTACCCAGGTACTTGTAGGGAAAACATGAGCAGTCATGAAGATTGTTATAGGATTTATAAAAAAACCTTATATGTAAAACCTATAGGAATGATCATACGGTGTAATAGTATAAGCTAAATACGACCTACTATAACATTCTGTATCTTATCTTAAGTACAAATAAAAGATATTCTTATTCTATTTGTTGTAGTAATTGGAAAATTATCAGCTTCGTGGGTTAACATGTTAAACATTACATTTAATGTATGAAAACGTCGGTCAAATCAGATCGTCCGATTTTTACGGAGAACACATGGCATTATAGTAAAATTATTAGTCATAAATTAGTAGGTTAGTTAGTTTTCAATTTATTTAATTTTCACTGAACAGAATGTAAACTTTGGGTTAAACCCCCTTTTTGTCGCCACCCTATTTTGTTGTGTGCATTTTGTATCCCAGTTTGTTAAAATTAGACCAGTCGTTAAATTTTAACTTACTCTTTGGTTATTTATGGTTGATTTTCTTGCAATACTTAATTGAGTCGCCCTAAGGTTAAAAGTCCAAACGAGAATTGTCAATGTACCCATAGAAACTTAGTGCCTCTAAAATAAACTGGAACGCAATATCAGGCTTTTACTGGACGGAATTTTATACCTCCTTTATTGAACATTCTCTGTGCTATAATAGTGCTCTGTTTGCGAATACAAAGCTAAGATTTTTAAGTTGAATCAATTCAACAGAAGCATAAAACTTTCTAACGAGGCTCATAGCAATCTGTGTTTTATTTTACTCAAACTTTTTTACTTAGACTTAGGCCCCGTATTATGAAAGCTTGTTCAGTCAGAGATCTAAGCTTGAGTAACTCGTCAGCCATAGACAAGCGATGTGCAAGCGATCGGTGACTGAGCATGGTTTCTCAATACAAGCCTAAAGCCTAAGACTTTTAAGGCAATGTCTATCCCGTGGGAACTAAGAATAAATCCATTGTGTTATTCCACGTGTAAAACTTTATTTATGCAGTAGTTTTGGCGTGAAGAAGTGACGATATAATTTTACGTGCGATGTTTTTTTTTTCTATTTCTTTTAGAGATTTTGGCATACCCCTAGAGCTGTCTACACACCTTAGCCGTCGGCCCGGTGTGGGCTTCTAAGAGCCAATAAAGCGTTTTTTTTGGGGAGGTCTTGGTCCAGCGGTGGACTGGACTGTTATAGGCTGGTTGTTTTTATTGCTACAGGGCAGAGGTGACCTACCCTTCTATTCTCTAAATTCTTGCTTTTCGTCTTTTCATTTAATTTATTAATATTATATTGTTATTTGATTCTTCATTCTGTTTTTTATTCATTCTAGCGTCACAACTTCACAAAAAAAACATGGAAAACCTCTTCAAGTTTTGCAATCGTTAAAGGTTAAAAAGTTGGAAACTTACTAAAGAGTTGCAAAGTCTCGATAGTTGCAAACTTATCCTCAAATTACATCGTGATCGGGATTTTAAAGCGGAAATATAAATGCTGGTTCAGCATCCTACGTTTTATTAATAGCATTTAGGTTGATAAGATTAAGAGCTAAATTGGTTTAGCAAGTTGGCTGATGTGCGAGGTAAAAAGACCTGAAAATGCACATTACAAGTACGTTTATTGTGAATTTAACTATCGTTTCGTTACTCATATGATTGTTGAAATAATTACAAACACTATAGGTTTTGCTCGCGATTTGGCATACATAAAATTGAGAGAATAATGTGATTTTCTTTAAACAAGTTTACATTATGCAGGTCGTATTATTATTAAACAACTAATTACAAAAAAAACGGAATTCAACTACACAACATTCAACAGTTTGAAAGTTTGAATACAACAACTTATTTGTCTTTTATCAGGTATTTGTATCATCATCCTCATCATCAGCCTTTATACATCCACTGCTGAACAGAGGCCTCCCCCAAAAGACACCACGAATAGCGGTCCTGAGCCCCTCCATCCATCGACTCCCTGCGACCGCTACAATGTCGTCGATCCATCGGATCTTCCCATACTTTCGCATTGCATCAAAGTCGGCACTCTTAAACCTTTACTCCCCAACGGTTATCGGTTCTGCAAGCTATATGGCCTGCCCATCGCCACTTCAGCCTGCTAACTCTGAGAGCTATGCCGGTTTGGTTCTTCTACCGATTTTTGTATTCCGGATCCTCGGAAACTCGTAATGTGACGTCACCCAGAGATTCAGACTGAAAACCGTTGTTTCCGTCCTTGGGCCGTAGCGGCATTAAGCTGAGGCTGGACCTATTTAGCTGCGCATTACGGAAAGACCATTTTTTCTCTTCAGACTGTCTCGTAGAGCTGTTTAATTTTTAAGTTTAGTCATAGTACTAGTTTTATTTGTAACTTTATTTGTTCTGTATTTTACTTTCCATCTGTGTTGTGTGTCCCTATGTGTGTGCTAAATAAATGTCTGTTCTATTCTATTGTATTCTTAACGCGTAGAGAAACTCCGAGCATAGCTCTCTAGATTTCTAGGAGTAAAAACCTCCGCAAATAATAAAGTACACATCGAAGCAATAAGGAAAGGTCCTTCCGGAAAATTGCTACGACATGGTCCAATCTTTATTCTCGTATGATATTCGCTACATAAATACACCAAGATTGATATAAACCGATGCATCCGATATTAAAATACTGCCCATATTATTAACCTCGGCAGATAAATTGAGATAAATTGATTTTGATGGGTATTGGATCCCTTTGATGCGGTGATTGCTCAAGTATTGAATTGCAACATTTGTTACCACAAATAAACGAGCATAATATTTATAAACTGATGTAGGGCTTTTGGATTCGATGGTAAAATTTGGATAGATAGATGTTTGTAACCTCCTTTCTCCTTTTTGGTGGTCCGATTTTCATAATTATTTTTTTATATTAAAGCTGGTGCTTTCCATGTGGCCCCATTTTAATTAAGTTCAGTTCTGACAATGGGATCCATGAAAATCCATGAAATAAATATAAAAAATTAAAGTCGGTTTATATTAAAAAAAAAACAACATTAAGTATGACGTAAATAATTAACAAGCATTCGGATATTTAAACATAGCAAAAAAATGCGTTTTTCCGTCAGTAGATACGTAGATGTAGTACAATAAGTGCCGACCCGCATGACCAGCCTAGGGATTATGAGAAAGCACAAAGAAATAAAGTGATGTAATTGATTTCTATCGTTTCAAGAAAACTAAAGTAAAAAAGCGACGAAGAAACCTTTCGCCTAGCGTTGGAACTCCTCTCGAACTTTTTTATCCCCTAGATAATCTAATATACGTTTTAGTAAGCCTTTTTACATAGAAATGATTTAACGATGTCATTTAAAAATTATGTCAGTACCTTTGTGTATGAAAAATTATCGGTACATAAATTTCTAACAATTACTTAGATTTTTGTTGTGGAAGCGCCTTTTAAAAGATACATTAATCTTGTAAAACAAACAACCCTCACAACTCGCTTTTATATTGTGATGTAAAGATTACCTACATCGCTAGTGGTGTCGATTCAAATGGCGCCAAAACTAAACTTAACTAATTGAACAGCACTAAAACTATGCCTTTTTATTTCGAGCGTTATGAAGGGAACGGCACCATTAGTCCTGTCGTTTAAGGGTGCCTGGTAGAGAACAGTCAGAATGAGTCATTATTAGGCTGCCTGGAAAAGATTACTCAGTGCGAAAAGATCATTAGGCCGCCTTTGTACTTCGATTACTCTTAGCATTTATTTATGTATGTTATCTGTCTTTGAGTGGTAAGTACAGTAAAGTATTATCTATGTATCTATTAATTTCGCCTTTATTGACAAATAAAATTACAATCATAGAATGAAAACATATAAGAGCTTCTTATTTATTTTCATTCTATGATGCATTCCCACGCTGCTGTATGGCAATGCTGATGCGCTGATCCCTCCGACCAGACGCTGTTTTTTTTTAAACCCAAGAGCCTTCATTCCCCACGGACTTAAAGTCTCGACTGCAAGGAAAATCCACACAGCATCATCTAGCCCGAAGCTAAATGCTACAGATTTAGCTATGTCGAATCCAGCCTCTATTAGTTTAGTTTAGTTATGTCGATATCTAAATCGACACCAGTGTCTATCGTTCGAAACGTCACGTTACGATTTAGACGCTTGAATAACAGCGTAATACATCAGTCTGACTGATTGTATCTCAACTCGAGTTCTATTAACAATTCACAAATCAATTACTGGCTTCCTCGTGTGACAATGCTTTAATGTCATTTAATAATAACACGAGCGATTAACGTAATAGGGAACTAAATAAATAATGCCCGACTGTTAGTGTAAAGGTTATTGTACTGCATCATAAATACTAGCCCCCTTATTCATTATGGTCTGCTAACATAAAACAGCTGCTAAGTAGTGTTATTTCTCAGTCTGACTTATGTCAATAGAGCGAGATTTAGCAGTGTGCAGTGTGACTATGTGAATATGAATATGGCTTCAAATTTTAAATTAGAATTTATGCAGCATTATATTGTATAATTGACGTCTCCCCTTGTGCTCCTACGGCGAATAAATGAGTATGAGTATGAGTATGAATAAGGGGGTAAGTAGCCACGTCTATTCAAGGGTGTGTAGTTAGAAACCCACAGATAACTTTTTACCCGATAATCTAAATGTTTTGAAAAAACTTTTTTTTTTACCTAAAAGGACAAATCAACAAAAGGACTTATCCGTTGAGAATAAATTATAGAACCATCTCGGGATTGTCATCTACAATATCCAAATCGGCCTAGAATGGAGGGAGTAATCGACGAACAAACATAAAAAAATCACACTTACGGCAGAACATCTCCTAATTTTGTTGAAGTCGGTTAAAAATTACTTTATTTGCATCGATATTTATTTTTCACCAAATAAAAAGTCCCTTTTGTACTGCATTTCGAAAGTTCCAAGAGACATCAATGCGATGAGATAAATAGTTGTTTTGTTGTCGAACGAAATACACGATTAATAAGTCGGTATACTTTTAACGTGATAAATAAAACAAATGTAAAGGAATATCCCTTACGTTTGTTAAAAAAAACTTTTTCTTTATAGTTTACTGTCTAATTGTAGGTTTTGCTTGTAATATTTATACGTTTTTCTGTGTTACACATATTGATTGTAGATTAGGTAATCACGTTTTAGATCTAAGTGATGTTTTAGAGTATACTAGCTGCGCCCCGCGGCTTCGCACGCGTTGTTCCTATGGAAACGTTAAAAGCAGATTTTTATCCCACGGGAACAGATTTACGGGATAAAAAGTAGCCTATGTTTTATTCCAGTATTAGAATTACCTGTATGCAAAATTTCAGCCCGATCCGTTCAGAAGTTTTGGCGTGAAGAGGTAACAAACATCCATCCATACATCCATACAAACTTTCGCATTTATAATATTAGTGTGATGTACTGTGCTTAGTTACACAGAGGCCAAAATATTTCAAAAAATTTCGAGTACAACAAAGTAGAGGTAGGTAAAAGTACACATTTGCTATCCTAGTTTCATTAACCATAGGTTTTTTCTAAAACCTATCCCAGGCACCCGTTCGTTTACAAAACAGGTAATTAATTAGTCGATAGTAATATAATTAAGGCACAGGTAGATATAATCCTACAAAACCTTGCATTAGGCGTAGGCTCTCATAACTATGGTTTATCCATTTTGAATGGAGTATGTTAGTAAACAAAATACGACACAAATAACAAAATCTCACTTGCTTGGCGTCGAGTTTCAGATATAATTGTTAGCCATTTTTATTGAAGGGAGGATCTAAAATCGACAAGTGTAAATTACGTATAAAAGGACACGCCAACAAAGTGAATTTTAGGTTAAGTATGGGCGGTTTGTTTACGTTTATGCTCCATTCAAAATTAATACGATATAGGTTCCTACTTTAGTGTCCCTTTTAGTTATTTAAGCACCTATTGTGAGAGACGGATAAATGCTTTATTATTAACTGCAGCAGCAAATTGTTCCCAAATTATTGAATTACTCCAGCTTATGTTACGAAATCTGATGTTGTTCTACCTTTCAGCATGAAAATATTTAGCATTTCTATACGAATACGCAGTGTGTCAGGTAATATTATTGCAAACTACCATGAAAAGTTTCGGGTAGGTCCGTCCTAACAAAACACAGCCAAGACACGTATAATAATAATCTAAAGATAAGACGTTGTTTAAACCAGGCTTTCTCAGGCCTTGGGCTAATTAATTAACACAAAATGTACCTATTTATTAGGTTAATAGGGATTATTTTGCACAAAACAAACGGTGGGAGAAAAGCCTCGGAAATGGTTGGGCTTGAAAGATATGAAATGAGGTGAAGTCTTTAAGCAGTTAAAACTTTGTGATTCATGGAGGGTTCAATGTACCAACTTTTTAACTGAAATTTTCAATTTATGCTACCAATTTAACACCTAGACAATGTAACAATCGATGTCGAAAGCGATAGGTAGCCAAAAATGTATGGGTTTGACATATGCCTTAGATATGTCACGTAATCTGTTTCAAAATTTTCAATACGAATCTTTCAATTGTTTTCGATTTGCTTCACAGCGAATGCCGGTTGGCTACGCCCTCTGTATGTCAAAAAAGACTTTTATTTTAGTGAATAGGAAGTTTCAAAAGGTTAAACAGATCTGATAGATTTTGTCAGTATAAAAAACAGGATTGATTGGCACCAAAAAAGTTATCATGTGAAATGCACTTGTTTTGCAAATTGTTTATTTTTTGTATCTGGGAATCGGATTAAACATTTCTCTAAAAAAATATGGTTAGTCTCATAAAACCACTTTTCGATAGATACTCGTACATGGTTAAAGACTCTGCCTTTATGTACTGCCCCGTCCAAAAAATCTACTCTATATATTTTGCTGGAAGCGTTCCTACCTGAACATTTTCTAGCGAAAATTGTATGCGACAAAATGACGCAAACCCGTATTTCTCATTTTCGACCTCCATAATCTTTTGTTGAAGTTTCCAACTTGAAATAAAAATATGCATTACAAAGTTTAGCAAAGCGTTACCGTCAAGGATTGCATGAGAAACAAATCTAATTCAAACTTTTACTTATTGTAGCACTTGCCAACTGCAAGTATGAATAACGAAACCTAAGCCTACCAACAAAGCCATGTCCATAAACTATGCTAAAACAGGTTTTATGAGCTTTTCGACGCAATCTTTAAAAAAACAATTACGATTTTTTTTTAAACTAGATGGTGCACATAAGTCAAATATCATAAATAAACAACAAGGACACTAGAGTTTCATACAGCGCCATTTATCTTAGTCCATGGCAACTACTTTTTTTAAAGGGCGGCGCCTTGAAAATCCCTCATTACCTGTTGCGTTTCTTTGTAACGGGTTAATCTTCGGCTCTTCTGAGATTAAAAAAAAATTACATAAGTAGCTCTACATTGTCCATGCCCGCTATAGACTAAAATACCGTCGTTTTATCGGTACGATTGCGAAGCCAGAAATTAGTAGGTACTTATTAAGAATTTAATATAAGAAATAAATATCTATTGAAGAGATCATCAGGAAACGCCTTAGTCCACGTGTTGACACAAATAACAAAGTGGTAACAACATCGGCCAATGGAAGCTCAAGCGTCGAGGATACGGCAAAATTAACGAATTAAATATTTTTTATTATTTGCTATAATAAAATGCCAAAGTGGTTAGTAGCAAGCCATTAAAAAAGAAGTTGAAGGTGAAAGTTATGACAAGTATGGAGATGGAGGTTATTTCTTTTACATGTGGCTTGACGTGCGTGACACGTTTTATTAAAACTTTATTTTTGGTAATGTGAATAATAATTAGCAATTTACATTATTATTTTGTGGAAATAGAGTGGAAGTAGTGATTCCTACCACCAGTATAGCATGGTAGTGGACGTGATTGGATGATTGTTCATTGATTTATTGTTGAACCCAACTTTGTACTAACTATTAAAGATTTATTATTTGTTTGACTTATTCCGAAATAGCGAAGGAATACAAATAAATCTAAAGAAATAGAAATTGGAATGGTTTCGATATCTGGTGACTCACCTTTGAGTTTTAATTCAACTTTGCGAATTGTACAAGTAACTTGATAAGACTTATCCGAAGCCTGCCAGAACGTCTTATAAACCGTATATAATCAAGCGATTCTCTATACCTTGCTACTGGTTTTAAAATTGAGAGTTGTTTGGAGGGCTTTGTGGTTCTTATAGTATATTTCGGTTTGTTATTTCGTAGCGTGTAACACGCAAAGCATGTTGCATAGAGTAAGCGCCGCATCGGCCCGATGTCAGCCAATATAGATTCTGCTATTCCGATATACGCAATTATAAACTTTTTCTTTGCATTTGTGTGGTCCTTAATTGGTTTTAATGCGAAGCAATTGGCAATATCTGATCTGGAGGCGCAGTAAATTACCTAAGTGTGTGTTTAAGCTTGGACTGATTTTTTATTACGATTATCGGTAGTGAAAGTATAGTATGCATTGTTTTAAATATTTCTGCAATATGTTACTTTTAGAGATTTGATTTAAACCGGGTTCTGAATGATATGTAATGTACAATGCTCGTAGCATGCATGATACGTTACGCCTCCGTGTGCTAGATTTCTTTCGTTACTTTTAGAGATTTGATTTAAACCGGGTTCTGAATGATATGCAATGTACAATGCTCGTAGCATGCATGATACGTTACGCTTCCGTGTGCTAGATTTCCTTCCATTGATTATTGCGAGCCCTGCTTTTCCAGTACCTACCTGTTTGGAAGAATGCTTGCCCTGTAACATGAAACGTTACGCCGCGTAACGCCGGTCAGTACTCACCTTAATGCTTATCAAATTTTCGACTAAGTTGCTAAATGACTTGATTCGACTTCATGGTCACCATGTTAATAAATGTATGGAAACTTGGTGTAGGTACACTTATACAAATATCAATCAGGTCCCTAAAAATAGCGATAAACAAAATTTTAATAACAAACATTAGCTCGCTGTACCTACAACTCGGCTACACAAAATAAGTGTATCTTTTAATAGGCAATGTATACGCTTCTACATCAAAACTCCTATAGTGAGTTGAAAAATTATCATATAATAATAATAATTATTATATAAATTCAAACAAATTGTCAAAACCTTGTGTGCAAAACGGCGTACTATAAAGCATCAGATTATCTAGACTCTAGAGCATAAAAAACCTTGGGACGGATTTTGCTCCAACTCGAAAAATAACAACTAACAGGCTAAAAGGTTTCTTCGTCGCTTCTTTATTTTAGTCTACGTACCGAAGCGACGAAATCAAGAATATGACTATTTCCTTGTCAGTATTTAATTTTATAACTGGACCTTTTCTAACGTGTATGTACATTTATTGTGTTTATGGTAATTAAAAATTTTTGATTACTTCGTTATTTGCAGATTTTTTGCTATTAGCAGCGCGTGTCCAGCTACCACGTTTTCTGCAAGATTCATGTGAAAATATAAAAAAATATATCATTTGAAATGATGAAATAAAGCGGTCAATAAGTAACTGCGTCATGGAGTTGGGTGACATAGCATGCAATTATGCAATCGGACAGTCCACAGATATCAGAGGGTCTAGACCACAGATATCAGAAACTGTGGTCTAGACAATGTACCAATCGATGTCGAAAGCGATTGTAGAAAAGTCCAAAAATGTATGGATTTGACATATGTGTTAGATATGTCACGTGATCTATTTCGAATGTTTCCCTACGAATCTTTGAATTGTTTTCGATTCGCTTCATAGTCAATGCCGGTTGGCTACGCCCTCTCATCGCAGTTTTGTACATGCTTCGTTTGCAAGTGCCATATTTTACAATATATGACAATACACAGTCGCAACAAGTAGGTAAGCCAGCCAGGCAGGTAATAGCGTCGCGCTTGAATGAAGCCGGTGTCATTTGTGTCTCCTATAAGAGCGTTCCGTACCGACCATAACCAGTGCTCGCTCTGCCCATTAGTTGCCAAGAAAACTAGAAAATATTCTACGAAAACTCTCAGCGAATAAAAGAATGAGTTCTTGCATTTTTCCGAGCGTTTTCTGAGATTCTTTATTGTTTGTTAAACGAAACGAAAACGAAGTAAACTTTTTATAGCCTACTCGCATACAAGTTATGTCTTGATGGCACTCAAGGTTATTATTTTTAAAATGTTTTATCTTTCTTTTCAGGTACTTATATTTTAATGGGTCGTGATTTGATGAAGACAGTCGGTATCGGTAAAACAGGATGCCTCTTTGGTCTCACTTAAGTCTACTTATTGGACTTCTTGGTGAAACAAAAACGGGTGTATCCTCAGCGAATAAAGAGTAAGTATAAAGAATAAAATTTTAAATTAGTTTGTAGACTCTGAAACTACAAGTAGGTATATAGTGTGCAGCAAAAAATGAGTACGAGGCCGAAAGGGGATTGTTAGGGGTACTGATGTAATAAGTCCACTCCAACAGTAAGTTCGCAACTGATTTATTTATTGGATTAAAATTAACATGAAAGTATAATACGGAAGATAGAAGTCACGTTTGATACGTGACACATCCTCACGTAGATATTAGTAAGCTGTAATAACATAGGAAGTTGATATGACATGCATAGCTTAAATAACACATTGTACTTTGTACATCAGAATGTTAGGGGTACTGATGTAACAAGTCCACTCCAACATTAAGTTCGCAACTGATTTATTTATTGGATTAAAATTAACATGAAAGTATAATACGGAAGATAGAAGTCACGTTTGATACGTGACACATCCTCACGTAGATATTAGTAAGCTGTAATAACATAGGAAGTTGATATGACATGCATAGCTTAAATAACACATTGTACTTTGTACATCTTGGCCTCTAGAAAAAGCGGGAACAATGTAATGTGTAAGAACAAGAATCCAAACACGAGTAGAATTCTTCCCTGATAATTAACACTACATTGTACTTTGTACATCCTGGCCACTCGCAAAAGGATACAAGTATTTAATAAACATGACAAAAACAATATAGAGTAGGTATGCATACAAAAATAAGTATACGATTATGAATGAAAAATTAAATGAGCGTAAATTATTAAAACTGTACGGGATATAGAAATCTAAATGTCCATATTTCACTGTTTTCAACTAACCACTTTCGCGCCTAAATGACTTATTTATTGCAGGGACATTCAGTCCAAAGTATTTATATCGCGAAACACACTGCTTGTCACATGCTGCTTGATGCTGGGATGCCTGCATTTTTAGATCTTTTCTCCGAGAGCATCCATAACAATCATCTGTTGACAAACTGCCAAAAAATGCAGCATTTGAAGGGAAAACTAAAGGGCGAGCCAGATGTACAAAGTACAATGTGTTATTTAAGCTATGCATGTCATATCAACTTCCTATGTTATTACAGCTTACTAATATCTACGTGAGGATGTGTCACGTATCAAACGTGACTTCTATCTTCCGTATTATACTTTCATGTTAATTTTAATCCAATAAATAAATCAGTTGCGAACTTAATGTTGGAGTGGACTTGTTACATCAGTACCCCTAACATTCTTCAAGCCGGATTCACAGTTTAAATCCGAGGTCGCACTCACCACTGTCTGTCGAAGGACAAAGTGATAACGTACGTTACATAAACGTTATCATACGGCTACTACGTCTCGTACACACGTAGTAGCTTGCGATTGTGTTCCCTACATTGCCAGTCGGAACCTACATCGCGCAGAGCAGCCCCTGGGATGCATATTGTGTTCCCTACATTGCCGTTGGAACCTACATCGCCAAGCAGCTCTTGAAAAAGTATCCAGAATAAAGAAAGGTCTTTCTTTCACCAACCCATATTGGACATACAGATTGATTCAGCTATGCAGATCGACATACCACCTACAACCTCGCCGAGTCCAGCGGAACGAGCCGCTCAGTTATTGAGAATTCAGCGCACACTATTTAGAGGATTTTGTCGCTACACGAACGGATTCAAGGTAGAGGAGATTAATGCAAAGTGGGAGCTCGAGTATACATTGAAGCGTGTGCAGAAGAAATGGGACGAAATTGAAACATATCACAATCAAATAGATACTATCCTGCAAGGATCGGATGTGGAATACGAGGATGAATTTATCTGCTACGAGAAATCCTTCGAAGCTCTATTGAAAGCTCTTAACGAAAGGTTAGCGTCCACTTCTCATCTTCATAATTCTACTCCAAAGCTAGAAGTGCCAGTATTTGAGGGCAGCTATACTCAATGGCCTACATTTTTAGAGCTTTTCTCCGAAAGCATCCACAACAATCACTTGCTCAAAAGTAAGTGTCAAAAGATGCAACACTTGAAGAGTAAGCTACAGGGTGAGCCAGAAAGGCTCGTACGACATCTACATATTTCATCTGAAAACTACGAGACTGCCTGGGAGCTTCTAAAGCACAGATATAACAACCCTCTAGTTCTCTTTACTAAGCACATGGAAATATTTTTAAACCAGTCTCATGCCACCAAACAAACGTGTCATGACATAAGACGTATTTATGACGACTCCATGGAAAGTATTAACGCCATTCGGAATCTTGGGATCGACACCTCAGCATGGGGGCCCATATTGGCCCACCTCATCTGCAAGAAACTCAACCCGAAAACATTGGCAGAATACAGAGAAATACGCAAGGCTCCACGAGAAATACCTACGCTTGAAGAGCTTGTGGATTTTTTGGAAAACAAGTTTATTGCTTTGGAACCACTATTCATAAAGAAAATGGATACATCAGAGCGACAGTCTCCGAAATCCAATTCCTGTCAATTGAATATACTGGGTCATCATTCAGAACCATCAATCGATAAGTTACATCACAGAAATCGTCCTGCAAATTACAGTAAGTCAGGCGACCTTCAATATATTTCAGCACCGTGCACATTGACCTGTCCTTATTGTAGCAACAATCACGCAATATACAAATGTGATGATTTCATAAATCTCAATGTCACAGAAAAATTAAATGCAACGATGCAGTTAGGCATTTGTCAAATATGCCTACTTCAGCACGAGGTAGGTCAGTGCCGTTCAAGGCGCTCATGTGGAGTTTGCCAAGGTCAACATAATTCTCGGCTGCACGATGCTTTCAAGTTTTTAGAACAATCTGGATCCATCAACTTACATCAGCTTCTGACGGTACCTAAAGACCATAAGATTGTTGCATGCTGTGTTCTTAATGACTTTTCTGCAAAGAACTTTAAGGACACTAGCAAGATCTCACAGAACCACTCAACTACAGCAGTACCTTGCAGAGACTAAGGTTCAAAGTCTCGACCACCGCCGCAAGGTTGCTTGTCTCTCGATCTTTTATAGGATACATTTTGGAGAATGCTCACTTGAATTACATGACCTGATCCCACCATCCCCCTTCCACTCCAGGACAAGCAGACGCACAGCGGAATACCATCCATACTTGGTGGACGTACCCTCCACTCGCACTAAGCGGTTTTCCTCCACCTTTATTATTCGCACCGCAAATGAATGGAACTCGCTCCCTGCCTCTGTTTTTCCGGCCAATTACAACCTGGGTCTCTTCAAGACAAGGGTGAATAGGTATCTTCTAGACCTTCGTGATACACCGTCGGCCGCATCTTCACTTTCCATCAGGTGAGATCGCGGTCAAACAAAGGTCTATTTACCGTAAAAAAAAAAAAAAAAAAAAAAAAAAAACTGGCTCATATCGAAGAAACATAAATAAAAGTCCAAGCCAACGTTTCTCTCAACGTAGACGACGACGTAGAAACTCGCAGCGAGCAGGAGCAGGACTTCAGCTGAAAGCGCCGGCCAACTCTTCGGCCCTTGAAGAAGGCCCCAAGGCATCCCAGCATCAAGCAGCATGTGACAAGCAGTGTGTTTCGCGATATAAATACTTTGGACTGAATGTCCCTGCAATAAATAAGTCATTTAGGCGCGAAAGTGGTTAGTTGAAAACAGTGAAATATGGACATTTAGATTTCTATATCCCGTACAGTTTTAATAATTTACGCTCATTTAATTTTTCATTCATAATCGTATACTTATTTTTGTATGCATACCTACTCTATATTGTTTTTGTCATGTTTATTAAATACTTGTATCCTTTTGCGAGTGGCCAGGATGTACAAAGTACAATGTAGTGTTAATTATCAGGGAAGAATTCTACTCGTGTTTGGATTCTTGTTCTTACACATTACATTGTTCCCGCTTTTTCTAGAGGCCAAGATGTACAAAGTACAATGTGTTATTTAAGCTATGCATGTCATATCAACTTCCTATGTTATTACAGCTTACTAATATCTACGTGAGGATGTGTCACGTATCAAACGTGACTTCTATCTTCCGTATTATACTTTCATGTTAATTTTAATCCAATAAATAAATCAGTTGCGAACTTAATGTTGGAGTGGACTTGTTACATCAGTACCCCTAACAGGGATGATTCTGGACCCAAGGGAATCAGCTTTTATTCTAATTTTTTTGGAAAACCTATCCATATTTGAAAAAAAAACAATCAAGTTCTTTTTAGCTGCGTGGTGCTGGATTAGAATTAGCACCACCCCATCTCTTCCCGTGGGTGTCGTAAGAGGCGACTAAGGGATATCCACCGGGGCGGGCAGCAGCGCCCCCAGCAGATCAATTCTTTCACCGCTCTGCGATCCCCAACCTGCATGCCCAGTGCGGGGATTATGGGCATTACCCCGCATTAGATAAACGCCAGTAAGGCGCTTATCCGGGGAGACCTGCGTCCAGCAGTGGACCAGTACAGCCTGCCAGCCATAAAATGAAATTGCTAATAGATTCATAATAAAACAAAAATAAAAAAAGCAAAAAACATTTTATAATCTTAAATATAACAAAAGTGTGTGACAGAATAGGAAATAAAAACATACATGCTACGTATTTTTAAAGTAGGTAGGTACTATACGAGCCAAAGCCGAGGGCAAGAGCATGTATTTACCCTTACTGGCGTAGTTATCTTTTAATCACCATTCCAAAATAGAACCTGCTGAACTGATAATAGAATGCAAATCCGTTTGAATATCACTCCTTTACTTAGCAGCTGTGAATGAAACTATCGCTCCAATTAATTACATTGCTGAGCTCTACTTCCAAGACTCGGTAGTAAAGGCCTACGTCTGCTAAAGTGAAACGTACCCAATGTTACACGCGTATCACCAGACCCCTTCCTTCCCCAGCTGGACAGATATAACAGTATCGCGCCTGATTTATTAAAACAAACTGTCTCCCACGGTTCAGGGCCCGTACTCAGAATTCGAAGTTTTTGATTCGTTATCGTGTAAACACCAATGTTTTCAAAGAAAGAAAGAAAATGATTTATTAAACACTACACTACACTAGAAATAACATATATAACGTTATGCAATTGACATATAGAGGGTTTTGCGTTTTTTAACGTAATTTCGCTTCTTTTTCTGAGTAGCTCCCTGGTTCGTTGAACTCATATCGGATTCTATTTTACGGGACAAATAGTAACCCAACAGGAGTAGAAACTTGCAGTCAGCATTTCTTAAAAAATTCATTCAAAAGCAACTAAATCATCAAATTCGGTAATTGTCAAGGTCGTCGGAAACCCCGGAAATTCTCAATTCAGCTATAAAGTTCGCCCTAACAAAGGCCAGTAGTACTAAACTCCACCTATATTTTGGATAGGTGGTTTTGCCAAAAGTAATTCCTCATCAGGACCTACTTTTCCATGAGTCATAGTAGCCCACATACCAGGGCTAGCCCAATGCAATCTACTTGAGTTACGGGAGAACGACCGGTGCAATCGTTGCACGACACGCGACGGTGGTGTCTTGTCTGCAGTATTGTTGCCTTTTGGCTTATTGGATGTCGATTGCAAGTTCTAAATAGCTTCTTAAAGCGGAGAAACATGATATCGTCAAACTTATATTGCTCTTTGGATCAAAATGCGCGAAAACTTATCAATCGTGATTCAGCTGAAAAGTACAGTGAAAACCCTCGAAATAGATGACGAAACAGAGAACCTGAAAAAATTCTTTAAATGGTTCTTGTTGCCAGTTTAGTCTGAGTTTATAAAGTACTTTTGTATATTGTATTACATTACTGGTTATTACAGCCTTACAGGCTGTAATAATGGTGGTTATGCTGCCAGTATTCTGGACACTGCCTTCTGGTGACGGCTAAGATTTTACGAAATAGTTAAGAGTATAAACTAGTTGTAATTGTTTTATTCTGTTTTTGTGTTGATGTAACTAGATCAAAACATTATTGAGTAAAAGAAACCGTATAGGCATATCCCAATGTCATTGGTATAAAATACACCCATTTTCGACGCGTCCATTTTGACCCATGTTAGTCATGGTGGTGTGACATGAGAAGATGTAATAAAACCCTTATCATACCGGGGTCACTAAAACCCTACCTTATTCTTACAACTAGAACATCATTTGCATAATCTCCTGTGCAGCACTTTCCAAGCGTTGTTCCGTTTCAAGTTGCGTGTCGTGCGTGCGTTTCCTGCTGACCAGTGGACGCCTCCCTTTATCTACCCGCCGATTTATAACTAGCATTAGCATACAGATTGGAAAGTTAGCAATCAAGCACCTTCCTTACTGGTTCCAACTAGGAACTATAACCACTATAATGTCGAAGCTCCTGATTGCAAATTGAAATTCTTCGACAGACGCTGAAATTTCGAGGGCTTATTTGAGTTCGGGCTTCGGACTTTCAATATTCAAACTGACTTTGGTTTGAGAGTAAATTATTTGAAGTATTTATTGAAGGATCCGGTTATTTATATGGCCTTTTAGTATACTTTTTGTTTAACCTCTTTGTAGGGAGGTGGATAAATTCAGTTTTAATTTAATTTGCATTGCTTTTACTATTAAACTTTTAAATTTAACTACTACCAACCTAATGATAGCTTTAGATATTTTATTTTGTTCATTGTGTTCTCCTACTAGTACCTTGCAATACTATTACCTACTGCTATCACGATTATTGAGAAGAGACAACCTTATTCCAAGTCTCAAGAGACAACGTTGTGTATAAAGCGATATCATAAACCTTCGCATATTAAAGTGAACCCTACTAAAACCAACATTAAGATCGTTTTAATTTGACAACAACACAGAGCCGTAGGTTCTCAAGCTTTATGCCAAGTACCATGTTCCATTAAAGCAGTACCAATCTATTCATTACTAAACAATGTCCCGGCCCTAACGTTCCTTCGCCTCTGCTCGCCACTAAAACAATTAGTGACTCGCTGGACCCTTAGGAATCTTTGATGACGTTTGGCCAGATCCTTTCAAAGATTTAGGGTGCTATTTCAGCGTGAATTTTTAATGCTGTTCTATCAATATCGTAATTCGTTTGGTGATCTAATTGATCGTGATCCGTAAACCTTTTGGGATTTTGTAGAATAAGCGCTAAATCAGAAATTATAGGTGTTGGAGTACCTTGTGCAAACAATTAGCAAATCTATCAGCTCATTTTGTTTAACCAGCATTAACATTTAAGTCGATGAGAATTAGAAAATAGTTTGTAGTTAATATACAGTATCTTAAATTAGATATGGATTTATGTTTAACTTGTAATTTCAAAGAATAAGCTAAGGATCTAAGGAGTTGAAGTTCATTTCTCCTTAAAACCAGCATACGGCGAAGCTATGATCATGTTCTTTGTAACAAAAGTTTTGTGAATTTCAAGAATGAGCTCAGAATATTTTGTCTTAAAGTTCGTTTCTCCGTAAAACCAGCATACGTCAAAGTAAGTGATTCTGTCTGTACTCAGGCTCAATCTCCATTAGCCAAACAGCTTGGCGAACCGCCGGTTACAGCACTTTTAAAGTGGAGTTAAAAATAATCTTACTTCTGCTTGAACGGCCGGATCGCTCTGGGTTATTGCATTTTACCTGGCTTGTGAATCTCGGTTATAACTGTTCGCAACTATTTTTATTTTTTTATTTATTTATTATTTATTATATAACTAGTTTCTACCCGCGGATTCGCACGCCTTGTTTCTATGGAAATGTTTAATGGTGATTTTTTTCCCACGGGAAATTGAATTTTGGGATAAAAAATAGCCTATGTTTGATTCTCAGGAAAAGAATCACAGTCACCTATGCAATTTGCAATTTCAGTCTGATCCGTTCAGTTTTTGCGTGAGGGAGTAACAAACATCCAGAAATACATACTTTCGCGTTTATAATATTAGTAAGATTAGTAATAATAATAACGAATGTTCCGTCATTTTTATCCACGACGCAAGGCGTGAGTTATGTATTCTAGTGTTTCTATGTAGTTGGCAAACTCTTACTTCATGTTTGGTTCCTCCAAGTATCTAAACGGATAAAGCTATTTTTATAAATGAGGTTTCAAAATACACGTCTAGTCTCCTATATGATTCCAAGCTATATTTTCTAAGCCTACGCGCAACAGCCTTTCTTCGGAGCTTGTCATTATCCATCGAGGTCGATAACGACGCTGGTTTTCAGCCAGGACCTAATGTATGTAGATATAAAACTCATACAATGCGTGTCAAGCCGCAAAAACATCGCCTCTGATCATTGATTAATTAAAAAGGGAAGATAAGGTACTTGTTTCTCGAAAATGGCAACCTCATATTGTGTAAAATTGTGTGCTCCCACCTCAGTCACCGTCGGACCGGCGGCACGGGCGGGCGGTCGTGATTCGCGTAAAATATTGTTGTCTCGGTCTCACTTCGGTCTTAGATACATCTTTCCGTCTTTGTTCTTGTTTGTATTGCACAGGACTGGAAATATAACTGTGAGCGTATATGTTTGCGAGTAGTTGTAACACATGCCAATTTTTGAGTAAGCGCTGAGAGAACGTAACCTATCTTCCTTTTTAATTAATCAATGCCTCTGATAAAATATAAAGCCTGTAAAATAAGCGATGACATTTTTTCACTTACTGAATTAACGGCATTTTAATGCGATAAAAAATGCGGGATCCGTTGAACCGTCTGTTGAAGTTGCGGTGCCGTGTAATTGACAAAATCGTATCGTTCACGGTTCAACCCGCCCGTATCGGCTCACTGGTATTTTAATAAAACTCGATGGACTGCAAAATTTCACCTAAAAACCTACCATTAACTAAAAGGCTGTGGTGAACAGTTTACAAATGAGTAAAACATTTTAATAGCCCGCCATTCTGCGTTTCCCCAGTGGTCAAAATAAAATTATTGCCAGTTTATTGCGGTCATGTTTTTTTAATAAACTATGCGACCATTATGCGATGAAACTATAGAGATATTTGTAGGTATGGAATGGATATAAATGGTTTAAATATTCATTATAAAATTGATCTAATTTTCGCCCATGGTTAACCGGTTTTGCTGATTCTTTCACTATTGTATAGAGAATGATCCCGCGAGGTGGTCCCTTATAAATTTTATTCTCAAGGGATTAGTATTTATCCCGTAAAACTTAAAATCATCATCACCATCATCAGCCTATATTAGTCCACTGCTGGACATAGGCCTCCCCTAATGAGCGCCATAGCGCCCTGTCTTCAGCTTGAGGAATCCAGCATCTGCCTGCAGTCTTTCGCAGATCGTCATCCCACCTTGCCGGAGGGCGCCCTACACTTCAACTTAAAATGCAAATATTTTTCCAATCATTGGTAACTAATAGTGTCCATGGCAACGGGCGTAAACAAGAGACCTACCTAGATAAACAAATTACAAAGTCGACGGATAGCGGAATGCATAACACGAAGGATGACCATTTCTTCAATGACACTCTTCTATGAAAATGAATAAGACATTTATTTCTTAGTCGAGTCAGTTAGTGATGCGCCCGAAGCAACGCACGTTTGCACGTTCAGCAGAATGGTTGTTCGTTTTGTGCGAACGTCAACCGAAACTTCGTATTTCGTGTTTCAAAGTACGTTTTTCTTTCATTCGTCGTTTCATCTATGTGTAATCTCATCAAACTAAATTAGACTCGAATTTTAACTAGATGTTGCGTCTTGAAGAATTTGAAGTCGATTTATAGTATTTTAAAACAAACCCAATTATTTAGCTATTATTATTTGTTTTTCTTTTTCTATTACCTACATATCTGCTTGTAGTGTTCAAGAAAAAGGCGTGTGGCAGCAGAGCTGTTATAAAAATTATAGAAAACAATCACAATTCTTACCCAGAATAAATATATTCAGATTCAGAGGCGCAAACAGGAGCCAATCTGACAGCGCCACCTATTTTATCATATTTACGTTTAACATAGGAAGTTTTAAAAATCGTTTGTGGTACCTTTTTTAATTTATAAGCTATATTTAATACCTCTGTAATAGTTTTATCTTATATAGTTTAGGAAGAGATGCGAAAATAGAGTTTGGTGGCCAAAAAGCGCAACTTCGTATCTCTGCCTAAGCTTTACAAAATGAAACTACGAGAAATCCTTCGAAGCTCTATTGAAAGCTCTTAACGAAAGGTTAGCGTCCACTTCTCATCTTCATAATTCTACTCCAAAGCTAGAAGTGCCAGTATTTGAGGGCAGCTATACTCAATGGCCTACATTTTTAGAGCTTTTCTCCGAAAGCATCCACAACAATCACTTGCTCAAAAGTAAGTGTCAAAAGATGCAACACTTGAAGAGTAAGCTACAGGGTGAGCCAGAAAGGCTCGTACGACATCTACATATTTCATCTGAAAACTACGAGACTGCCTGGGAGCTTCTAAAGCACAGATATAACAACCCTCTAGTTCTCTTTACTAAGCACATGGAAATATTTTTAAACCAGTCTCATGCCACCAAACAAACGTGTCATGACATAAGACGTATTTATGACGACTCCATGGAAAGTATTAACGCCATTCGGAATCTTGGGATCGACACCTCAGCATGGGGGCCCATATTGGCCCACCTCATCTGCAAGAAACTCAACCCGAAAACATTGGCAGAATACAGAGAAATACGCAAGGCTCCACGAGAAATACCTACGCTTGAAGAGCTTGTGGATTTTTTGGAAAACAAGTTTATTGCTTTGGAACCACTATTCATAAAGAAAATGGATACATCAGAGCGACAGTCTCCGAAATCCAATTCCTGTCAATTGAATATACTGGGTCATCATTCAGAACCATCAATCGATAAGTTACATCACAGAAATCGTCCTGCAAATTACAGTAAGTCAGGCGACCTTCAATATATTTCAGCACCGTGCACATTGACCTGTCCTTATTGTAGCAACAATCACGCAATATACAAATGTGATGATTTCATAAATCTCAATGTCACAGAAAAATTAAATGCAACGATGCAGTTAGGCATTTGTCAAATATGCCTACTTCAGCACGAGGTAGGTCAGTGCCGTTCAAGGCGCTCATGTGGAGTTTGCCAAGGTCAACATAATTCTCGGCTGCACGATGCTTTCAAGTTTTTAGAACAATCTGGATCCATCAACTTACATCAGCTTCTGACGGTACCTAAAGACCATAAGATTGTTGCATGCTGTGTTCTTAATGACTTTTCTGCAAAGAACTTTAAGGACACTAGCAAGATCTCACAGAACCACTCAACTACAGCAGTACCTTGCAGAGACTAAGGTTCAAAGTCTCGACCACCGCCGCAAGGTTGCTTGTCTCTCGATCTTTTATAGGATACATTTTGGAGAATGCTCACTTGAATTACATGACCTGATCCCACCATCCCCCTTCCACTCCAGGACAAGCAGACGCACAGCGGAATACCATCCATACTTGGTGGACGTACCCTCCACTCGCACTAAGCGGTTTTCCTCCACCTTTATTATTCGCACCGCAAATGAATGGAACTCGCTCCCTGCCTCTGTTTTTCCGGCCAATTACAACCTGGGTCTCTTCAAGACAAGGGTGAATAGGTATCTTCTAGACCTTCGTGATACACCGTCGGCCGCATCTTCACTTTCCATCAGGTGAGATCGCGGTCAAACAAAGGTCTATTTACCGTAAAAAAAAAAAAAAAAAAAAAAAAAAAACTGGCTCATATCGAAGAAACATAAATAAAAGTCCAAGCCAACGTTTCTCTCAACGTAGACGACGACGTAGAAACTCGCAGCGAGCAGGAGCAGGACTTCAGCTGAAAGCGCCGGCCAACTCTTCGGCCCTTGAAGAAGGCCCCAAGGCATCCCAGCATCAAGCAGCATGTGACAAGCAGTGTGTTTCGCGATATAAATACTTTGGACTGAATGTCCCTGCAATAAATAAGTCATTTAGGCGCGAAAGTGGTTAGTTGAAAACAGTGAAATATGGACATTTAGATTTCTATATCCCGTACAGTTTTAATAATTTACGCTCATTTAATTTTTCATTCATAATCGTATACTTATTTTTGTATGCATACCTACTCTATATTGTTTTTGTCATGTTTATTAAATACTTGTATCCTTTTGCGAGTGGCCAGGATGTACAAAGTACAATGTAGTGTTAATTATCAGGGAAGAATTCTACTCGTGTTTGGATTCTTGTTCTTACACATTACATTGTTCCCGCTTTTTCTAGAGGCCAAGATGTACAAAGTACAATGTGTTATTTAAGCTATGCATGTCATATCAACTTCCTATGTTATTACAGCTTACTAATATCTACGTGAGGATGTGTCACGTATCAAACGTGACTTCTATCTTCCGTATTATACTTTCATGTTAATTTTAATCCAATAAATAAATCAGTTGCGAACTTAATGTTGGAGTGGACTTGTTACATCAGTACCCCTAACAGGGATGATTCTGGACCCAAGGGAATCAGCTTTTATTCTAATTTTTTTGGAAAACCTATCCATATTTGAAAAAAAAACAATCAAGTTCTTTTTAGCTGCGTGGTGCTGGATTAGAATTAGCACCACCCCATCTCTTCCCGTGGGTGTCGTAAGAGGCGACTAAGGGATATCCACCGGGGCGGGCAGCAGCGCCCCCAGCAGATCAATTCTTTCACCGCTCTGCGATCCCCAACCTGCATGCCCAGTGCGGGGATTATGGGCATTACCCCGCATTAGATAAACGCCAGTAAGGCGCTTATCCGGGGAGACCTGCGTCCAGCAGTGGACCAGTACAGCCTGCCAGCCATAAAATGAAATTGCTAATAGATTCATAATAAAACAAAAATAAAAAAAGCAAAAAACATTTTATAATCTTAAATATAACAAAAGTGTGTGACAGAATAGGAAATAAAAACATACATGCTACGTATTTTTAAAGTAGGTAGGTACTATACGAGCCAAAGCCGAGGGCAAGAGCATGTATTTACCCTTACTGGCGTAGTTATCTTTTAATCACCATTCCAAAATAGAACCTGCTGAACTGATAATAGAATGCAAATCCGTTTGAATATCACTCCTTTACTTAGCAGCTGTGAATGAAACTATCGCTCCAATTAATTACATTGCTGAGCTCTACTTCCAAGACTCGGTAGTAAAGGCCTACGTCTGCTAAAGTGAAACGTACCCAATGTTACACGCGTATCACCAGACCCCTTCCTTCCCCAGCTGGACAGATATAACAGTATCGCGCCTGATTTATTAAAACAAACTGTCTCCCACGGTTCAGGGCCCGTACTCAGAATTCGAAGTTTTTGATTCGTTATCGTGTAAACACCAATGTTTTCAAAGAAAGAAAGAAAATGATTTATTAAACACTACACTACACTAGAAATAACATATATAACGTTATGCAATTGACATATAGAGGGTTTTGCGTTTTTTAACGTAATTTCGCTTCTTTTTCTGAGTAGCTCCCTGGTTCGTTGAACTCATATCGGATTCTATTTTACGGGACAAATAGTAACCCAACAGGAGTAGAAACTTGCAGTCAGCATTTCTTAAAAAATTCATTCAAAAGCAACTAAATCATCAAATTCGGTAATTGTCAAGGTCGTCGGAAACCCCGGAAATTCTCAATTCAGCTATAAAGTTCGCCCTAACAAAGGCCAGTAGTACTAAACTCCACCTATATTTTGGATAGGTGGTTTTGCCAAAAGTAATTCCTCATCAGGACCTACTTTTCCATGAGTCATAGTAGCCCACATACCAGGGCTAGCCCAATGCAATCTACTTGAGTTACGGGAGAACGACCGGTGCAATCGTTGCACGACACGCGACGGTGGTGTCTTGTCTGCAGTATTGTTGCCTTTTGGCTTATTGGATGTCGATTGCAAGTTCTAAATAGCTTCTTAAAGCGGAGAAACATGATATCGTCAAACTTATATTGCTCTTTGGATCAAAATGCGCGAAAACTTATCAATCGTGATTCAGCTGAAAAGTACAGTGAAAACCCTCGAAATAGATGACGAAACAGAGAACCTGAAAAAATTCTTTAAATGGTTCTTGTTGCCAGTTTAGTCTGAGTTTATAAAGTACTTTTGTATATTGTATTACATTACTGGTTATTACAGCCTTACAGGCTGTAATAATGGTGGTTATGCTGCCAGTATTCTGGACACTGCCTTCTGGTGACGGCTAAGATTTTACGAAATAGTTAAGAGTATAAACTAGTTGTAATTGTTTTATTCTGTTTTTGTGTTGATGTAACTAGATCAAAACATTATTGAGTAAAAGAAACCGTATAGGCATATCCCAATGTCATTGGTATAAAATACACCCATTTTCGACGCGTCCATTTTGACCCATGTTAGTCATGGTGGTGTGACATGAGAAGATGTAATAAAACCCTTATCATACCGGGGTCACTAAAACCCTACCTTATTCTTACAACTAGAACATCATTTGCATAATCTCCTGTGCAGCACTTTCCAAGCGTTGTTCCGTTTCAAGTTGCGTGTCGTGCGTGCGTTTCCTGCTGACCAGTGGACGCCTCCCTTTATCTACCCGCCGATTTATAACTAGCATTAGCATACAGATTGGAAAGTTAGCAATCAAGCACCTTCCTTACTGGTTCCAACTAGGAACTATAACCACTATAATGTCGAAGCTCCTGATTGCAAATTGAAATTCTTCGACAGACGCTGAAATTTCGAGGGCTTATTTGAGTTCGGGCTTCGGACTTTCAATATTCAAACTGACTTTGGTTTGAGAGTAAATTATTTGAAGTATTTATTGAAGGATCCGGTTATTTATATGGCCTTTTAGTATACTTTTTGTTTAACCTCTTTGTAGGGAGGTGGATAAATTCAGTTTTAATTTAATTTGCATTGCTTTTACTATTAAACTTTTAAATTTAAACAATCACAATTCTTACCCAGAATAAATATATTCAGATTCAGAGGCGCAAACAGGAGCCAATCTGACAGCGCCACCTATTTTATCATATTTACGTTTAACATAGGAAGTTTTAAAAATCGTTTGTGGTACCTTTTTTAATTTATAAGCTATATTTAATACCTCTGTAATAGTTTTATCTTATATAGTTTAGGAAGAGATGCGAAAATAGAGTTTGGTGGCCAAAAAGCGCAACTTCGTATCTCTGCCTAAGCTTTACAAAATGAAACTATTACAGAGGCATTAATAACTTATAATAGATACCACAGACTGTACGATGGATTTATAAAACTTCCTGTTTTTAACGTAATAATAGTATGAAATAGGTGGGGGCGCTACTTTTACTCGTATATGCGCCATATCAAACTTACTCGTGTGTTCGAAGCGGGAATCGAAGCCGCAATCTCGTGCATCGCAGGTCAACCTTTGCCTTGCGTGCCACACGGGTCGCTTACATGGAGACTTATAGACGAATATTTAGTGTTCACACAAGAAAACAGCCACTGATCCTTGGTATTCAATTTGTCCGATGATAAATTACGGAATGCGATAAAGTTCTTTCATTAATCTTGATGGATGTCTCTACGGGCTGTCTGTAAGCCCCTTGATATAAATAAACTATGGCATTCCTTGACGTGAACTGATTGTTCTAACTAATATTGTCGTGTCTTCCGTGATAACTGTCTAATCTTACTAATATTATAAACGCGATAGTTTGGAAACATGTCTGTATGTATGTTTGTTGCTCTTTCAGGCTAAAAGTACTGAACGGATCGGGATGAAATTTGGATACAGGTAGTTCTAGGCCTGGAATAATACATAGGTTCTTTTTATCTCATAAATCAGTTCCCGTTGGATAGGCTTGCTAAGCCGCGGGGCGCAGCTAGTAAAATATATATACACGTATTAAATATGCATTTTCGTGCGTGAGCCGTTTTGTTTCTTGTCAAAAAACTTTAAACAAAAAAGTACTTACCTAAAGAAATAAAATCGAGCTAGACGACACGACCTCTAAAATATTGGAATTTATAAAAAAGAAGGACTGTGTTGTGCCGGCTTAGAATTTGCACGACCAATTCTTTCCGCAGGTGTCATAAGAGGCGACTAAAGGGATATCTACCGAATCACATGGGATAAAAGCCAATAAGGCGATTATCAGGAGGAGGCATGCGTTCAGCAGTAGACCAATATATTTATTTATATATTTTGCTTACATGCACATGGTATGCTTAGCTCTTAATGTACGAGTATGCTTAGGTCAATAGTACATGTACCCTGTAAGGCACTGCAAAAGAATTTATACATTTAAAATGGCAGATTAAAATTAGATATGGTAGGTAGATATTATATAATTATTTCACATACAGGGTCAAGTAATTTAAATTAGAAAGCGGAGGTGGTTATTATCACATAGGTAAGGTATCGAGGTCATGATCTTATTTTATGTTATGCAGTAGTTTGTCAGATAGGAATTCGTCAACTGAGTAATAACATTTTATAGCAAGTTAGGTTTTTAAGTTTCTACCGAAAACTATTTCGTTTTTTCGTCCTTAATTATGCTGGGGACTTTGTTATAAACTTTTACTAACCGATTATTCGGGCTTTTAGTGGCTAAGCACAGATGGTTATTATAAGGTATTATAAGTTGATTTTTGTTATGTCTATTGTATTTTGAATTGTCTTCGATTTAGATTTAAAATAATGTCTATTTTTTCTTACAAATAAAGCCATTTGATTTATGTAAATTCAACATAAAAGCTGTTTAGGTGAGGTGATATAAAAGTATCGGACAATAGAGATAAGTAATAAGAGCAACTCCAGTAGCAAAGCAGTGAGACGGAACCGTTTCTTAAAATAGGAATTCTAGAATTTCTTAAATGAGGTACCTACTGGAATTCAGTGAGTAACAGAGAGTTCGGGTAAAAATGTCTCCAGGTAAAATTTTCAACGTTAAAATGTAGTGTAACTTTGTCATAGCTCAAATTATTTTAATATTTTTAGGGTAAGTTTGTCACTGCCTACTTTTAAACCACTATACGTACAGTAAGTACATTTAGCGAAATAGTGATAGACCTTTAAAATGTAAACTAACATGCACAGTTGTATCTTGTAATCTGTCTAAGTATCTTGAAAATTATCTCAATATTCATTAATAATATTGCTAAAGGAATATTTTAAATGCCTACATGGCTGCCTCGTGGTCGGTAGTTTAAGGTCTATAGTTCATTCGTGATAGAGCAATAACTATTCTCTCTGACCTTCCAGACCGAACTACGAATAAGTAATACCTAATGATGTCAATTTGACCGACTTGATTGGATTACCCTAGCGATTCTGATTCGACCTAACCTGACGTCACGAAATTGTTTGAATTGTCGACCAAATGAAGTATTTATGGCTCTAAATATTAGTGATAGAGATATGCAGTATATATGTAAAAAATGTTTGAATCGCCGACCAAATGAAGTATGGCTTTAAACATTCGTGATTGAGATTTGTAGTATAGGTATATGTTATTTGAAGTAAATAAAAACCGACTTCAAATCCCCTAGTTTTGAACTGTTTTTTAAGATGTGCGGGATAGATACAAATCCCTGAAAAATTAAAGGAACATTTCGTAACTATTTCATAATAATTATCCAAATTGATCCATAAATTACGGAGAAACCGACTAACATAATGTACCAGCATACTACCAACATACCACCCAAACATAGAACATTCTAAATCGCTTCGTTCCTTTGATACTCTTCTTTTGAAAATTCCGTCACATACTTCAAAGTTTTATAGTGATTTCTTCACGTTGCAGGCCACCAGACTCTGGAACATTCCGATTTTCATTCCGACAAGCTAAATCCCTTCCTATCTTCAAAAGCATGGTTCACCAACACTACCTGTCGACTCTTGATAAGTCTTGCTGATATTATTTTTGTTAATTATTCATTTTCCGTGTTCCTTTATATATAAACGTGTCTTCAATTACGCCACCGTCAGTTTCTATACGTACCGATCCTATCAATCCAATGTTTGTCTGGAAGATGGATCTGGATCGCTCTAAGGCCGCCGATTGTGCCACTCTAGATATAGTAAGCAGTAATTTCTTTGTTCTTTTTATGTTTTTGATGGTGCAATAAAGATATAATCTATCTATCTATAGAACCTCTCGAACTCGGTTAAAAGTGAGACGAATATGCGGTAAAACCCTTTTCAGGCAACATTTATTGACTGAAAAACTCTGACATTCCATTTCTTTTCGTTCTCAGTCTAAAATATGGACTTATAAAGTATGTAGCCAAATAATAGCTGCGCTATAAATCCGTATTACGCGGCAATAAGTCGTGTTCGTTGACGGGAGCGCAAGCGGACCACTGGACCCTGGAATTGCTCGGGAAAAATGCACCGTTTTGTAAAAATAATAGAGTCGTTTGGGAGTTTGCACGTCATCTTGTGGAATAATTGTCGTAACGAGCAAGCCACTGCCTAAGTTGAATGGAATATGGTCGTTGTTTACATTGAGGTGTCGATCGCTGGAAGTTTTAAGGCGTTATTACGTGTGATCTCGACGTAAAACTTTACTAGTAGAGAAGGTTTCCAAGTTATTCTGAAATTATATTTTGTAAAGAACACACAGCGCGGAGGTTTACTATCTAACTATGGACGTCACACACAAGACACTAGCAAAGAGACTAGAATGACAGAAGTACAATTACCTTCTTACTTAATTCCTGGAAAATTGCGAAACGATGCTGTACAGAATTATAAATGGACTGGTTTCTGCCCGCAGCTCCGCACTCGTTTTTTCGGGATGAAAAGTAGCCTAAAACTACTCTCATCTATGCTGCACAAGTTTCAGGAAAACCCTTTCAGTTGTTGAGTCCTGAAAAGAAACAAACATCCATCCACGAAATTTTTAGCATTATAATCTGAAGTTTCTATGTATGTTTGTAGTGGGAAAATCTCACAGAAAACGTATCGTTCGATACTGAAATTCTTTCACTGAGCTGCATTATTTATTAACCGGCTTCAAAAAAGGAGGAGGTTCTTAATTCGACTGAACTTTTGACTGGGTGATCCGATTTCCATAATTCTTTTTTATATGAAAGCTGTAGCTTCCCGTGTGGTTCCATTTTAATTTGGTTCAATTCTGACAGTGGGATCCATGAAAATCCATGAAAAAACTATAAAAATTGAAGTCGGTTTATAGTTTTGGCTATGTCTAGGTTAAATCCAGATACCTGATAAGCCGCGGGCATCCAGTTCATCATGAAGTTCCCCAAATTGCAGCATCCTCGTTGTTAACACCGCGGCTTCACAGCGAGTGTGGGCTGGCGAGATAGCGGACACGCATCGCTGGGTGGTTACACGCAGATAGATGTTATAGAAGAGATTGGAAATCGGGATAAAGTTTTTCTCGGAGGAGTTTAACTGACCTCACATTTTATATATGTTGGCGGGGTAGCAAAGGCTGGTTCTGGGTGGTTACAAAAAAAAAGGAAGATTACATTAATATCTATGTAGACAGACTTACAGAGAATTTTAATTTTAGTTACGAATTTTAGATCTTAGAACCTTAGGTAGGTTCTAAGATCTAAAATTAAAATTAAGTAAGTATAATACGATTAAAGAAGGGTAGGGTAAATAAGGGTCTCCGCTTCGGGATGTAGTATTTGGCTAAGCCCAATTCTAAGCTGGTTTATAGAAGAAATATTGTGGGTTAAAGAGGAAATCGAGAGAAAGGGAGCAAGGTATTTGACTGTCCTTATATTATCCCTGATTGCTATAAAGTATGTTTTATGTAGATACCACGTGACAAGCCGTGGGCTTGTGTCCGCGACTAGTGGATGGTGCCAATTCATCATGAAGTTCCCCAAAATGCAGTAGCCTCGTTGTTAACACCGCGGATTCACGCTCCGCTGTGTAACAACGAGTGTGTTCGGCAGATAGTTGATACGCATCGCTGGGTTACACACAGATACGTATAATGTTACAGAAGAGATCATATTATAATGGGACTAAGAGAAAAACATTGTTTTCAGTGGCATGCCAACACCGAATATTATGTAGCTCTCAATGTTTTAGCACCATGATTCTACAAAACTCACTTTGGCCACTCTAATTTGTATAGCGTTCAGACCACATGCATTTGCACAATATGATCTCGCGACGTCCATGTATTTCGTATGGTACCAAAACATTGAGAGTTACATAACTGGGGGGTTATGCTCTATGACCAATTCAACGTCTTACACAGATACGTCAAGATATCGGCGGGCATTGGGCAAAACTGTATTGGTTTTGTCCCATTCCCCGCCGATATCTTGTCGTATCTGTGTAAGACCTTGAATTGGTCATAGAGCATAACCCCCCAGGTGGTGTGAACTGATTGATGAAGTCAAAAATAATTTCTGATCCGGCGCTAAAAATGCTCAAAACCACTTTCCTGGCGAAAATGAAATGCCGCTTCCAGCATTCTACATCCGTTATGACACCACCACCTCGTTTACACAGTCCTGCAGCTTTGGCGCTAGTTAAAATGCTTGTGTACGTCAAATGATGGGTAGCACTGTTGTTTTAGAGTACTGGCGACTTTGCTATAGCGGAATTGTTTGCTTTTTATTACCTAGTCGGGTATTCCAACCGCTAATTCTTGGTACGAAAATATTTCATGTTTTTCGAAGGCTTTACAGCCGAGGGAACCGCGAAATACTGTATCGTGATTGTGGTTTAGTGGCGGCTGAGTTATTTTCAGCTGGTGTACAATTTGTAGGAAATAATGTTATATTAGTTATTTTCATAGTTATTTGCTGACAGATTGTTTCTGGGAAATTCTTTATTAGAATTAGATTGTCAGTTAGAAGAAAAAAACAATGTGATGACTTTGCATTGCCGCCAACCAGCACGTTGATAAGCTCGCATTGTTCCACTACAGGTCAAATTGGAAATAGCTTGTAAAGGTTGATACCTACCTTTGTTCTAATCTATGCAATGCAATATCTACACTGTGGGATAATAATGCTATTCATTGCAATAAATCTACATTTTATCGGTTCATTATCATCATCACCAGTCTGTATTAGTCCATCGCTAAACATAAGCCTCCCCTTATGTGCGCCATGGCGCCCTAACTCAGCTTCTTTTATATACCACATTCATTGTAAACGATGGTGTGTGCTTCGGTCTTTGGTGCTTTTGGTCCCACCTGCCGTCACTCCGTCTGGCTAAGTGTCCTGTCCAAGTCCATTTGAGCCCCAATACACTGAAAAAACTACTTGGTTTCTAGCTACCGAATTTTCAGTATTTAATTACTTAACTGTTTAGTTGCTGTGGTGACTGCCAAACGTTTAGGTACAGTTACAAAACAAATTTAGTTACTTAATTTAGATGCTTCGTACCAAACAGTTGTGTATGAAATAGCAAAACGGTTTGTATAAAGGTACCTGAACTGTTTGGTAAGATATAGTTCAACAGTTTAGTTAATGATTGCTGACCTATTTGGTAAGATATAGCTAAACTGTTTGTATAAAGGTACCTGAACTGTTTGGTAAGATATAGCTCAACAGTTTGGTTAATGATTGCTGACCTATTTGGTAAGATATAGCTAAACTGTTTGTTTAGAGGTATCTGGACTGTTTGGTAAGATATAGCTCAACAGTTTGGTTAATGATTGCTGACCTATTTGGTAAGATATAGCTAAACTGTTTGTTTAAAGGTACCTGAACTGTTTGGTAAGATATAGCTCAACAGTTTGGTTAATGATTGCTGACCTATTTGGTAAGATATAGCCGAGCTGTTTAGCTAAAAACAACAATACATCCTGTGAGACAAAAGCCAAAAAATTAATTTGCATGAGTCAAATTGTAGCACAGAATAGGTGCTTGTTACTATCGCTATAGTAACTAGCACCTATTCTGTGGATTGCTGCTACAATTTGACCCGTGCAAATTAATTTTTTGACTTTGTCTCACAGGATGTATTGTTGTTTTTAGCTAAACAGCTCGGCTATATCTTACCAAATAGGTCAGCAATCATTAACCAAACTGTTGAAGATAATGGCAGAAGACTGAAATCAAAGAAAATTATATATATATAACTTTTATTCGTTGAGTACCCATGATAAATCGTGATTAAATAACATAACTTATGAATTGACTACAAATCGACAACATTATGATATGGAGTAAATATCCAATTTTTATTACAAAAGGGTGCACATAATGCGCTTAATAACAATTATAAGTTGCCAATAACACAGTTCTTACAAGTTATCACTTACACATTGATGTATCGATGTAGGAATTACAAATTCAATAATTATCGTACATTACAAAAATACTTAAAGTATAAAGAGTGCACATAACGCGCATAATAACAATTATAATTTGCCAATTACACAGTTCTTACAAGTTATCACTTACACATTTGATGTATCGATGTATTACAAATTCAATTATCGTACATTACAAAAATACTTAAAGTATAAAGGGTGCACATAACGCGGATAATAACAATTATAAGTAGCCAATTACACAGTTCTTACAAGTTATCACTTACACATTTGATGTATCGATGTATTACAAATTCAATTATCGTACATTACAAAAATACTTAAAGTATAAAGGGTGCACATAACGCGGATAATATCAATTATTAGTAGCCAATTACACAGTTCTTACAAGTTATCACTTACACATTTGATGTATCGATGTATTACAAATTCAATTATCGTACATTACAAAAATACTTAAAGTATACAAGGTGAGTTTTTTAAGGGTCACTGAGGGCAAGTCTGATGCCGTGAGAACTATGTTAGGAATAATATGCTCAATTCTGAAGAAAAAAAAATAAGATATCCATTAAAAAAAAATCTATTTTTTTTTTTCAGAATTGAACACATAATTCCTAACAGCTCTTACGATATCAGATTTGCTCCCAGTGGCACTGAAAAAAAAACTCATCTTGGTTTAGTAGATAAAGGACCTATTCTATATAAAAAAAATTACGATCTCAGCGCGCGGGCAGAGTTAGGTTCACCGGCACAGATTTATTATTATTATTAGTTAATCACAGTCACAGGTACCTACTCAACAAAACAAAACAAGTCACAAACAGTTGTTTCGCACGCAATCGCACTGTCACTTTATATTTATCTACACGAGATCTACACTACACATGCCCAATATGCCCATGCCCATAACGTGCGTTTTTTCATTGGTAGGCGACGGCTTTTTTTATATAGGTAGGTATGTTACCTACCCTGGGTAGGTTATCGTAATTAATTATTGATATCCTTCGGCGTCAGGGCATGGGCACGACCACGACTGCAGGAGGCGAACGCGAACAATGAAATGAACTAGACAACTAAAATAATCTTGATGCAGTGCGTCCAGTAACTAATTTTTTTAGGAAAAAATACCATAACATTATTTACCAATTACTAAAGCGTTCAGCAAAAAATTGGTAAACACTACGGTACCGAATTATAGAACATTAGTTATTTTATTGCTAAACTTTAGTTAGGCATTTCTCAAGTGGTTTAGTTACAAATAGCTGAACAGTACAGTACAGAACTACTAAACATCAGTTGGAATCTATTGATTTAGTTGTTTTCTGCAAATATTTAGCTACATTGCTAGAGCTGCTATTAGCTAAAGAGTTTGGTATCCAGTTACTGGGCCGAACTGGAGATCTGTTTACCTACTTTTAATGGCAGGTACCTACTTAGGTGCTATGAAAGTGGGTAGGTAGGTACTACATATTAGCACGTATTAAAATAAAAATTCTTTATTGTACAGCACAGTATCAATTTAACAGTTGTTATGAAACAAAGCTAACAGTCAGTACCTACGTAGGTAGGTACCTACATCCTAAACTAAAAGGAAGGATTTGGAGGTAGCTTTCTGTACTAGACTAAACATTGCAAGACACGATGATAGATATAACGAATAAAAATTATGACGAAGATCTACCTAGATATCTACCTAAATACTTCCTTAATTTGTATGCAGGTAGGTAGGTACCTGTACCTACTGGTATAGGTATCTAGTATTATAATATCTGTGCCTGTACTTATACCTTACATTACAGAAAGTCTTATCACAATAAAAATCGTTAGGAATCGAACCCACGACCTACAGCATGGCTATTACCTACCAACTGAGCTGTGAGGTCAGCTTAACAGTATTGTTATATCAATTACTAAGAGGAGTAAGTTATTAATAGCTCATTTAATAGGAACATAGCTAATTATAGCTAAGCAGTTTAGTAAATACTTACAGTTTAGAAATTAGTTACTAAATGCTTCAGTTCTTGGTAGCTCAACAGGTTTTAACATAATAAAAAATGTAGCCACAGCTAAATTGGTTTAGTAAACGGAGCTAAACTTTAGTAACTTATAACTATTATTTAGTAAATATTGAAGTAGCTAAACTGTTCAGTTAACCTATTTTTTTCAGTGTATCCGTATCGTCTCTAGTAGTTGTAGAAGCAGGGGAAGACCACGTACGACTGGGTGCCATAGGTCGACGACACCCGACAGACCGTGGACCGACCTTCACCTGACCCAGACTAGCGCAGGGCTGACAAACATAAGATCATTTTTGTCCAGCAGCACGTTGACAAGGCAAACTCTTTATTCTCGTTGGTCGTGGTCCCTTCTATCTTCAAAATACCACCGAGCATATATTGTTTTAAAGGAACAGCTAAAGCTATTTAGATAAATGAGGTTTCAAAATACTCTAGTCTCCTTTATGGTTTCTAGCTAAATTTTGTAGGGTTCGCCCTTGTAGGCTTTGCCCTCTTAGTTGGCTCGCTTTTTTGCTCCCGCACAATGCGTATTGTGACCGCTTTATTTTTGTCCAATTTTGTAGCTCGATCATAGAATCCGTATGTATGAGTAAATAAAAGAATATAAATTTATTCATAGCCACACACAACTCATACAGAATATAAGGGAAAAACAAAAATATACTTAGATGCGTAATATATAAAACCATAAACCTTTGGATCTAAATATAAAATGTATTGTAGCAGCACCGTGTCCTAAAGTCCTAAGGGATAATTGGTCATTCCATATCTATGTATATGCGCGGCTAAACAGGTCCAGCCTCAGCTTGTTGTCATTATCCACCGAAGACAATAACGACGCTGGTTTTCGAGGTGGTAGGACCGAAGATCGCATAAACAAAAGAACGCCTTTACCTAGCAACACGTTGACAAGAACTGATGATAATGATGGTAAAAAGTATGACTATTTTAAAGTAAAAACTAACGTTAAATTCATTACCGAATATGCTCAACAATACATTCGGCAGCCTTAAAGATGCTCCAAATCCGCGAAACATGTCTCGGCAGACATGAATAGTTAAGGCGGGTGAATAGATGGAAACCATCGACGGCACTTCCCGCTTCGGGCTCGATTCATGAGATTCGAAGATAAGTCTGTTAGGATGGTGCTGAATGGTTGCTTTGCGTTGTAGTTTAAAAGTCCTGCTTGGTTCTGGTTTGGGACTAGACATGATTGTTTTTAATAAATGTGATTAGTAAAAAACGATTGGGTCGTTGCTTTTAACTTTTTGCCAAATGGGAGGTCAAAGACCTATAAAATGTAGCGAAGACGGATGAGAGACGAGTATTTCGCTTCGCAGTAAAGAATTGTGTCCGAAAACCTTACAAAAACACATGAAAAACCATACCTCTACCTCCATATTATATATAGCATATCGGTCCTGAGCTATCTCTCACCAGCTTGATCGGCTTCCAGTTCGTCACCCCAGCTAAACCGGGCTTTTAAGTTTTGTTTAATTCTTTATGGTTTTCCTTTTTGAGTCTGATAGTTAAGTTTGATATGGTGTTGTTCCAACACAAACAAGGTTCGTGGTGAACCCACTTTCTTTCATAATGAATTCGTCAAACTATAAAAAGTTTGATAAGTAAGATTCAGACATTTGTGTCCTATCAAACTTTACTATCAGTTCGTATTGTAACAACCCCCCGCACGCATTCAACCTATCTTACATTTACGTCGTGATGAAGAAACGTGATTGTAGTGGCCAACGGTGATCGTCTAGTTTAGTGGTAGGACCTACATCGTGTCGTAGAAACCCGAGTTCTTTAAAGAAAGCTTTTGACAAATGGAAAACCCTTATCTATTACCAAGTAAGAACATAACTACAAGTAAGTAAGATGTAATAGCACTAGTTATAGAAGAATGATGTATTAAAGATTAAATAATGTATAATATTGGTTTTATCAGCCCTCGCCTTTCTCTCTGAGTTTAGCTCGGCTACTTTAGGCCGCTTCACACAACTTCTCTCTACTCAGCTTCCACGCTAGCTCAATCACACTGAGACTAAGTTGCGGCATAGGCACGAGCTCCTCCACCGCTCTGTACAATAGTCCTCGACTCCTAACTGGTCAGACTCCTTCCGCTGATAGAAAGTATGCTGGGAATTCCATACTCAGTCTATCCTAAACTACGGACTCATCACAAAGTCAATGGGGCTTATTCTTTTCCAACCTATGCCAGCTTACGTCCGTCAAATACTCCTAGCATATATAATAAATATAGTATGAATCTACTCACTCTCAGAATTGTGATGTACGTTACTTGTGATGTTCGCAAACAACTCTTTCATGCTATCAAGATTTATCCTATAAAGTCGGTTCACCATACACTCCTCTTCCACGCGCAAGGTAAGTAGCCTTAGACCTCTAGTCCTGCCGCTTCCAGAGAGGTGAATGGTGACCCCTTTTTATCAGTCGGGGTCTGTCCATACCTAAGTGGAATAGGTGTAAACAGTCTCCTATTCCGCGCATAGCTTCCGTTGATAACTTGAGCCTCGTTCTGGATTCAACTTGCTGAAAGGAAACGAAAGGTACATATAAATGCCTCAGATTCCATTCCCTAGGATTTCTCTACGAATGAAACCCGCCCAGCGAGGTCCTTGAACCACCGATTACGACCCTACATTGACCAGGGCCCATCGGTGCCGGGTCCTAAATAGAAATAATACAATTTAGCAGCAGACTTTAGCAATTTAGATCCAGAGGTTGACTACTTAGATTACCAACTGAAGATTATTAAATTCATTAACTGAGATTTAAAAGGTTCCATTAGACCTAGGTAGAGCCGGGCTCTTGTTACAGTAAAAGGGTACCTGTTTGGAGTAAAATTCAGTAAGATCAAGCCAAAGGCTGATAGCAAGATGATGAACTAACTACTGCAAGAATATCTGAAAAGGAAGCAAGATTCTCAGTAACTACAAGGAGACTTTAAAACCTATAGTAGCAACGTTGATTTAACTATCCCTACGTTCCTACTCCTATCTCCTATCCGCGATCCTGACTGCAAAGTCCTAGCCTTACCTACCCGGTACGTATCTTGACTTTAAATCCTATGCCTAGCCGTAGAATCTATCCCTGATAATCCTATATATGTGTCCCTATCCTATCCTACTCTGATTAAACCCTGTTTCCCCAAATTTAGAAGCAGAACTTCTTCACATTTACATTTAAACGTGTAGTGTGTAGTGTAGGCTGACGAAGTGCAATGCCAGCCTTCTAACTATCATTGTTAGGGAGCACGAGGTTGTAAAGCTCGATTTGGCCTAAGCTAATACAGTGTGCTTGTCCTTTGATACTGGCTCGCGAGCCTGGGGTGTATCAAAGCGACCTAACAGAGGTATGGTAATGTATATATAAATAAATAGATAAGACCTTCGCGTCAGTGGGAGCTCCTCCACGGAGCCCCCGGGCTTTCTGACCGAAGGGGAGTTCACTGACCCCAATGCAAAGGTAAAATCAGCGCTGTCCCACTCCAAAGGATACTCAGTCCCTAGACAGTCTACCTAACGAGAGGGTATGCATAACAGCCACTTACTATGCTGTCACACACAACCAGGCCTTCGGCCTGGATTTCCTATGCACAGGGGAGTTCTAGCTCGAAGCTGAATTTACATCCTATCAAATTTACAGATCCCAAGAAGTTACACAATGATTTTACGCCTATTCCCTCCCCAATTCTAGACATAATGGGCTTCACAAAAGAATAAGACTTCTCACTCCAGAGGAGAGTTTCAGTCTTCTTTTGAAACGCACTGTGTTAGAATTATCCCAGCAGCTAAACAAACACAATGAAATTACTTTACTGCTCCCGGAGCACACAGAAAATCTTCAAAAAACCATGTAAAATAACCGTAAATTCGACTGTCCTATCAAAACCCCAATTCCCAACTGAAGTTCATCCGCATTTTCATGTTTCAAATTCTGATAATTTTGAATTCTTTTATTTTACGTACGCCTTCTAATAATTTAGTGTCGACAAATCCCCCATCGATATGTATTCTATCGATAGCCGTCTAGAATCTTCCATCAGCTTTTACAGATATTGAAAGATTCTAGTTTTAGTGTAAAATGTTTCTAAACAAATCATCGAATGATCGATAACTCGCTGCATGAAATGTTATTGTGCTACCTCACTAAGACGAATTCTTCGAATATTATGTCTTTCAAATAAGGTCTATCATAACGAGGCTTTAAATCGATACATAAGGAGATTTTAAGTCGATAATGTAACTATCTATATTAAAATCCGCCAAATGTTTCTTTATTTGCAAATGATGAATTCTGACTCGTTACAGCCGCCCCGAAAACCTTACAAAACTCCAGTGACGTAAGGGTTTTACTAAAGATTCAAATTATTTGCAAATAAACGAAACTAAGTCAATTCTGACTCGTTACAGCCGCCCCGAAAGCTTTGCGCAACTCCAGTGGAGTAAAGATTTTCCTAACAACTCAAATAGTTTTGCAAATATTTTTGTCTCTGTTATGGTTTGACAGTAGTAATTTTAGCTTTTTAAATGTTATTTAATTTAATGAAGAATTATTGAACTCTAATCTATTGAGCCTCGAAATCACATATATTTAAAATGTATTGTGTATTTAAACCAGATATAAAACAACAAATGGTTCAGCACCATGTTAATTACTTGTCAGTTAATTCTATTGTATCATCAATGGTTCACACATAAAATCGAATTGCTTCTGAAATGTGGTCGTGAATCACATCATTTCTAGTAAAACTCCAGTCGATTTTACGATAGCATCTTCTGATTCACACGTAACTTCAACTAGGCCAGTTCAATTGTCTGTTATCTGCACACGAACCAATCGATAATGCAATTTTTCTTACCCCAGATCCGGTAAAAACGTTACTACCCGCTTTATATCCGGCGTATGTTGAGTGTGCTCGGATCGGGCCCAATGACAAGGGGCTGCAAGATCAGTGTGAAATTCTTTGAAGTCAGAATAACTGCAATTCGATCCAGATTACTCAATTTAATCTGTTATGATCATTTAACCTAGCATCAAGAATTATTCCTTCAAAGAATCTATTTGTAGTGCATATGTGATTCAAGATTCAATAAACCGTCGTAAACTCTGAAGTAGAACAACTTAGAGGGCCCTTTGAAACTCATTCTGATTTGAAAGCTAACCTAGACATGCATACAACTAAATACAACACGCATACCAGCTATGTCGAAGCCTGTGATAATAATCCATCCTCTTGCAAAATCACCCCCCACCCCCTTGCACTTCAGTCATACTCCCTATAAGTCCTTCAACGTCAATCGAGTTCAAGACTTCGAGTTCCACTTCACTAATAATTATTTTTATTTATTTTGGATATAGTGACCGCGTCTCTTAGTTTTATACTGCGTTAGTTTTATAGCCAATTACTAATTTTATTAATTTATTAGTCGCCCTGTTATCGCGTTAATTCTATTTATTTTTTCTCGCATCCAAAAAGCTAGCAAAATAACTGGTACCGACTATTTTTAACGAATGCGATAATCATCTGGATAATATCTGCAAACTGTCAAGCCTCCAAGTTGTCAGCCAACAAATTTTCAAAATAAATTTGAACGATGGAAATTAGCATAAGTCTTTGAACACGTAGGTAGAATAAAGCAGATTTGAACGAAAGAAAATAAATCTATGAACTCGGAGAAACGACGAACAGAGCAAACAGGTTGAAACAAAACAGAAATAAGGAACCTTCATTGTCGATCCATAAATCATGACGTCATTTCCAAAAAATCCTAAGCCATATAAGGTCGTAGACCCACTCGAAGACCAAAAGTTTTTTTTTCGACTTGGGATTTGGTTTTATTTTCGCATTAATTTTTATTTATTTATTGAAGATTTCTCTGTTTATTCATTTAATTATTTATTTAATGTTATTGCTTGATTATTTTTTTTTTCGACCCCGTATATCTAACCAAGTCTTTATGTTTTATTTATTTAATGTAATTATAGTTTTGAATATTTTTCGACCCCGCGTTTCTAACCATACCTTTATATTTAATATATTTATTTTTACTTTCATTAATTTGAACAAATATTTTTTTTCGAAGGCTAAATAAAGAATCAAGAAAACCCTCTTGTGTGAATCAACCTTTAGAAAAACATGACGAGTCGCCTAACGAACCAAAAACATTCAAATTTTCGCGAATTCACAATATATGCTCCTTTCGATCGTGTAGCACCGGCCTTAACAGTCCATGTAGGTATAAACCATCGAGTCTTAACCATAACGTCATCACCTGCAAGCAACACTGACAGCTATGAAATCGAGACTGTTTATGAGACATCAACGCCTTGACACTTCTGTCATACCAAACGTAAACTACGAAAAATAAAGGATAATTTTCTAAGAGTTTTTACAAAACCAGGACCGCTCCGCTATCCCTGCAAAATATAACCACGGCCGGCCCCAACAAAGAACGAGTCTGTTACAAAACCACGTAAGTAACTAATACAAGTTCTAGTCTAAGATGTACCTAGTTAGCACCACACATAGATATGACTCCTGCACGTCCGTCCGTCTGTGCTGAACTGCTGCTCGTATCAGTTGGTAAACATAGAGTCATTGGAAAAGCCTCCTCTCATAGCTTACGATCCGATTCAATTGATAAAACTGCACCAATATTAAGTTTGCTGATTAGTGTATGCCCCTGACTTCACTTTGTTTGTTTTTACAAAATGAGAATATTCGATAAACCTATCTACCTGGTATTGCTAATTCTCTCCAATTACTACGCCGACGTCGATTCTATGCTCCTGAATTCAAAATTTTAAACCGACTTCAAAAAAAGGAGAAAGTTCTTCTCAATTTGTCTGTATGATTTTTATGTTACTAACATCCATCTCTTTTCCAGGATGTCCTGCTGGAACAAAATGCAACAAAATGCAAATCCTTGTTATAATTATCCTACTTTGAACCAAGACTGACCAAATAATTGCATAAATAAATATAAAATCTCCTATCCTCTGCCCCCACGCGTCAAAAACCAAGGTAAATACTTTCAAATAACCCTGTGTACGATGTGGTCTGGCTTAGAATATGCACCACTCCTTTACCAGCGAAACTGTAAGAAACGACTATAGGATATCCGAAATACAAACAAGAGTGCCCTCTGCAGACCTTTTGTACTGCCGCCAGACCGAGACTACCAACCTCCATGCCCAGCGTCGGGATTGGACCATAAACATATAGACAACCCTCTATGTACCAAATGACAATACGATAAGACCAAATCAGAATGTTGTATATTCGATTCTATCCTTTGTTAAAAAGGTTTATTCTTATGTCCAGCAATGGGCATGCTCGAAAAGGTTTCATTCCATTCTCCTCCTCGATCATGTCCAACAGTAGACAATATAGACTATAGAGATTAAGATTGAGGAACTTTTCAAATTAGATTTAACAAAGTACAGTCAACCTAATTTATTTAGTTTTCGTGTAAGAAATTTATTTTCGATATTCCATATAAAGCGTCGCTAGTGTACAAAATTGGTTTTACCTATATTCCTCATTAAATGTGGCTAGTAAAGTACAAAGTAATTTTTATTTACAGATGCTGGTTGAAAAACACTATTCTACCTACTTTATCATCATCAACAGCTCCACCTACCGACATCAGTGTTTATATATCAAGTTACATTAAGTTATTCAAGCAAGCTTCCTATAAAAGATATTTCTGATATTAAAACGACCTTATCCTACCTCGCCTTACTTGTATGTGTTGTTATTCCATCCGTCAAAGCTTCTCATCCATTTTACGGCAGCAAATTGTGCGAAAATCGCACTTTAAATCTAAATAACCCTATGCTTCTAACCCAAACAAACATCCTGGTTAAACGGCAAGCAAATTGTAACAACCCCCCACACGCATTTAACTATCTTAGTTTTACGTCGTGATGAAGAAACGTGATTGTAGTGGCCAACGGTGATCGTCTAGTTTAGTGGTAGGACCTACATCGTGTCGTAGAAACCCGAGTTCTTTAAAGAAAGCTTTTGACAAATGGAAAACCCTTATCTATTACCAAGTAAGAACATAACTACAAGTAAGTAAGATGTAATAGCACTAGTTATAGAAGAATGATGTATTAAAGATTAAATAATGTATAATATTGGTTTTATCAGCCCTCGCCTTTCTCTCTGAGTTTAGCTCGGCTACTTTAGGCCGCTTCACACAACTTCTCTCTACTCAGCTTCCACGCTAGCTCAATCACACTGAGACTAAGTTGCGGCATAGGCACGAGCTCCTCCACCGCTCTGTACAATAGTCCTCGACTCCTAACTGGTCAGACTCCTTCCGCTGATAGAAAGTATGCTGGGAATTCCATACTCAGTCTATCCTAAACTACGGACTCATCACAAAGTCAATGGGGCTTATTCTTTTCCAACCTATGCCAGCTTACGTCCGTCAAATACTCCTAGCATATATAATAAATATAGTATGAATCTACTCACTCTCAGAATTGTGATGTACGTTACTTGTGATGTTCGCAAACAACTCTTTCATGCTATCAAGATTTATCCTATAAAGTCGGTTCACCATACACTCCTCTTCCACGCGCAAGGTAAGTAGCCTTAGACCTCTAGTCCTGCCGCTTCCAGAGAGGTGAATGGTGACCCCTTTTTATCAGTCGGGGTCTGTCCATACCTAAGTGGAATAGGTGTAAACAGTCTCCTATTCCGCGCATAGCTTCCGTTGATAACTTGAGCCTCGTTCTGGATTCAACTTGCTGAAAGGAAACGAAAGGTACATATAAATGCCTCAGATTCCATTCCCTAGGATTTCTCTACGAATGAAACCCGCCCAGCGAGGTCCTTGAACCACCGATTACGACCCTACATTGACCAGGGCCCATCGGTGCCGGGTCCTAAATAGAAATAATACAATTTAGCAGCAGACTTTAGCAATTTAGATCCAGAGGTTGACTACTTAGATTACCAACTGAAGATTATTAAATTCATTAACTGAGATTTAAAAGGTTCCATTAGACCTAGGTAGAGCCGGGCTCTTGTTACAGTAAAAGGGTACCTGTTTGGAGTAAAATTCAGTAAGATCAAGCCAAAGGCTGATAGCAAGATGATGAACTAACTACTGCAAGAATATCTGAAAAGGAAGCAAGATTCTCAGTAACTACAAGGAGACTTTAAAACCTATAGTAGCAACGTTGATTTAACTATCCCTACGTTCCTACTCCTATCTCCTATCCGCGATCCTGACTGCAAAGTCCTAGCCTTACCTACCCGGTACGTATCTTGACTTTAAATCCTATGCCTAGCCGTAGAATCTATCCCTGATAATCCTATATATGTGTCCCTATCCTATCCTACTCTGATTAAACCCTGTTTCCCCAAATTTAGAAGCAGAACTTCTTCACATTTACATTTAAACGTGTAGTGTGTAGTGTAGGCTGACGAAGTGCAATGCCAGCCTTCTAACTATCATTGTTAGGGAGCACGAGGTTGTAAAGCTCGATTTGGCCTAAGCTAATACAGTGTGCTTGTCCTTTGATACTGGCTCGCGAGCCTGGGGTGTATCAAAGCGACCTAACAGAGGTATGGTAATGTATATATAAATAAATAGATAAGACCTTCGCGTCAGTGGGAGCTCCTCCACGGAGCCCCCGGGCTTTCTGACCGAAGGGGAGTTCACTGACCCCAATGCAAAGGTAAAATCAGCGCTGTCCCACTCCAAAGGATACTCAGTCCCTAGACAGTCTACCTAACGAGAGGGTATGCATAACAGCCACTTACTATGCTGTCACACACAACCAGGCCTTCGGCCTGGATTTCCTATGCACAGGGGAGTTCTAGCTCGAAGCTGAATTTACATCCTATCAAATTTACAGATCCCAAGAAGTTACACAATGATTTTACGCCTATTCCCTCCCCAATTCTAGACATAATGGGCTTCACAAAAGAATAAGACTTCTCACTCCAGAGGAGAGTTTCAGTCTTCTTTTGAAACGCACTGTGTTAGAATTATCCCAGCAGCTAAACAAACACAATGAAATTACTTTACTGCTCCCGGAGCACACAGAAAATCTTCAAAAAACCATGTAAAATAACCGTAAATTCGACTGTCCTATCAAAACCCCAATTCCCAACTGAAGTTCATCCGCATTTTCATGTTTCAAATTCTGATAATTTTGAATTCTTTTATTTTACGTACGCCTTCTAATAATTTAGTGTCGACAAATCCCCCATCGATATGTATTCTATCGATAGCCGTCTAGAATCTTCCATCAGCTTTTACAGATATTGAAAGATTCTAGTTTTAGTGTAAAATGTTTCTAAACAAATCATCGAATGATCGATAACTCGCTGCATGAAATGTTATTGTGCTACCTCACTAAGACGAATTCTTCGAATATTATGTCTTTCAAATAAGGTCTATCATAACGAGGCTTTAAATCGATACATAAGGAGATTTTAAGTCGATAATGTAACTATCTATATTAAAATCCGCCAAATGTTTCTTTATTTGCAAATGATGAATTCTGACTCGTTACAGTATGTTCTACAATATTTTGTTCCAGTTGTTTTAGCTCTATCTTTCTCGTTTAGAACAAAAGCAAAAGCGTTATTCTAAAATCTGAACAAGGTACTTTGAATATTATACAAGATCGCGAACAAACGTCGATGTTTTAATCAGTGGTTGAGCAGTGCACTTCTCCTCGAAATTAAACTTCATTGCGAGCTAAAACTTGTCGCTGATTGTCCCGTACCACTGGTTTGCGTTTCAGAAGTCTCTCGCGGTTAGTCAAGGGATAGTCCAATAATATAATCCATAGCGTAATGATAATAATGGAAATTAGACAGTGGTAGGTTCGCCTGAGCTTCTACTGAATTAACTAATTTCACTGAAAGTCGTTTACGTTATTTTTGTTTTGAACCATCGTAAAATTTTAACGATTCCACTGATATTCATCAAGCACTCTCGATGACCATTTAAAACTCTCGAAACCAAAGTAACTGAATCATCATTGATTTTGTTAAAAAAAAACTATAAACCGACTTGAATTATGTCGTTTTTTATGGATCCATTGTTAGAACTGGATAAAATTTAAATGGGACCACACGGGAAACACAAGCTTTCTAATAAAAAAGAATCATGAAAATCTGATCAACTAATCAATAGTTCTGAGAGAAAATACAGTCCAACTGAGAACCTACTCCTTTTTTTGAAATCGGTTAAAAAAGGTTCATCCGTTTGGGACCTTTCATGCTACAGACACAGATACAGTCGAAATGTATTAATATCCTGATAATTACCGTGATTTGTGTTCATTTGGATTATTCAAGTAAGATTCGATTGATCATAGCGCATGAAATCGCGCCAAAATATTGTAAAACTCACAATAAAAGACATCATGGTAAATAACCCTTTAATAATTAATGACATAAGTCTTAATAACTATGATAGTTTCAAAAGTTTACAAGTTTAAAAGTTACCCTTTTTATTCAGCCATAAAAATAAATAATAATAATTAATTTGAATTTAATTTAATTATTATATTCTGAATTTATAATTATGGTTTTGTACCATTATGTTAAATAATAGCTACTAAGTTTTATACTTATACCGTGTCCATTTTGAATGAAGCATGTTAGTAAACAAACCGTCCATACTTAACCTAAAATTTACTTTGTTGGCGCGTTATTTTATACGTAATTTACATTATTTGTCGATTTAAGATCCTCCCTTCAATAAAAAATGCTTACAATTATATCCGAAACTCGACGCCAAGCAAGTGAGATTTTGTTATTTGTGTCGTACTTTGTTTACTAACATGCTTCATTCAAAATGGATACGGTATAAGTACCTACTCGACGTGTAACTTGGTGCTACCAATAAATAAATTGTATTGTATTATTCGTGGAAAATGGTAGTGGTATCTGCGTCAAACTTTAGTCTTGCATTCGTTTCTTTTATTTTGGCTGCAAGCTGTTGTCGGCTGCCATGTAAATCCGTCCATTGTCGGGCAGCGGCGGCGCTCTGCATTTTAAGTTGTGTCACTATTGTTCGGAGAATCAATTGTGAGGGAAAACTTATCGTGGAATTGTGTTCTTCGGTGACCTTGCAGTTTTATTTAATACTAGCTGCGCCCCGCGGCTTCGCACGCGTTGTTCCTATGAAAACATTAAAAGGTGATTTTCATCCCACGGGAACAGATTTATGGGATAAAAAGTAGCCTATGTTTTATTCCAGTATTAGAATTACCTGTATGCAAAATTTCAGCCAGATCCGTTCAGTAGTTTTGGCGTAGGTAGGTAACAAACATCCATCCATACATCCATCCAAACTTTCGCCTTTATAATATTAGTGTGATGTGATGTGAGTGATACACGTTGGCGTGTTTGCCCTCACACGTCTATAGTAAATCAGGAATAGAATAATAATTAAAATTATTTAATGTTTAAGGTACCATAACATAATGCCCGTGTAGTTCTCGTTCCCGTAGGAATTCTATATTATAGAATAAAAAAAGCCTGTGTCTCTCCCTCAAAAGTAAGCTTTTTAAACAATCAAATCTTGCCTCTGTTTAATATTAGTATAGACAAAGTCAATATGACAAAAAAACTGTTATCGTCATCGATCTAAGTAAAAAAGAGGATAAGAGATCAGCTTCTCGAAAGTGGAAGGCTCAAATTTGGTACAATTGTAATTATTGCACAAGATTGGACATGTAACTGAGAGCGATTGTTTGGTTCAAACACAGGACAGTTGTTGAGAAAACGCTGGTAAAACGTACCATATCTACAGATTTTTCTTAAATCTATGGTTTTTGTGCTGTTATTTTTTTGTGACAATGAAAGAAACCTTTGCCCTGCAGATAAAATAAAACAATAATACAGATGAAATGTTTTTGATATCTAAGAAGGACACATTTTCAACGTGTGAACTGTATACCGACTATTTTTTGGGGTTTTAGAACCAATTTCACAGTTTTCAAATCAGCTGCTGCCATCCACTTCATTAACTCTAACATAGCGTTGCAAAATAGGACCTGTGCTCATCATCATACAGTTCATTTTCTATGGTACCGTGACCGTGCTGCCTACCTGCTTAGGGGTAATGCAGACGTAACGCAAAGTGGTCGTTATCGGTGATTTATATGGAACTCCCGTGGGAGAGGGCCCTTATTCACTATTACCATAGATATTACCTATGTTGATATAATTCTTGAATGCACATTGAGTACAAACACAATATTACAAGAAAAAAACCTAACATACCAAATGGACCATAACGCACATAATAATATAACATTCGTCAAGGTGTCTGGCGGTAAAAGTGTCAGTGCATCAGCATTGCCATCGGGGTTATGCAGCCAGCGACTTGGGGACGCCGACTGGTATTGATATGGATCAGTTGAGCTGTTCGTAGATTGTTTGCAACTATCGGTAGTTAGATAGATAGGTAGATAGATAGAAAATACTTTTATTGCACACAAGCAGGTAAGAAACAGTTTACAAATGAAATAATTTAGCTAAATAAGTTAGCTCAATTGTTTAAATTGTAAATACTAATTCTAACTATTCTATTATATTATATTATATGATTGTTGATTTGCACTGATTTATTTTATAACCGACTTTTATATGAAATTTTTATATGAAAGCTGGTGCTTCCCTTGTGGCCCCATTATAATTTTGTTCGGTTCTGACAATGGGATCCATGAAAATTCATGAAAAAACTAAAAATTGAATTCAGTTTATAGTTTTTAAAACAAAATTAATTATTTACTTTGTTGAAATGATGTCATGGCCATCTGCGGTCAACAACATTCGTTCGAAAAAAAATATTACTCCAGCTCAAAATAATGCCAAGTTGCAACAATTCCTTACATAAATAATCGCTTCCCTAGGGTAAACCATAGAGTAAACAGAATCATTCCTACACGACGACGTTTTATGACAGCGTGCGTTATTAGTACGTTACGTGGCGTTATTGGTAAGGAATCGCGAATACGGCCACAGGTAACTTTATTACCATACTTGTGTGCGGCTTTATTGAATTCCCTCATTGATAAGTGGAATTGGGATACTCATGGGCGGAAATGGAAATAATTTTTTGTGCGTTAGAGGGGTGTTTTTCCGAGTTTTTGAGGAATTTGTATATATTACTTTATTAAGTACCTTATATTTTTCATTGTCAAATGTAATTTACTTTTGTAAGATGGAAGAGGCACTACCTAGAATCTATATTAACAGATTCACTGCACAACTCAGTCAGCGTAGGGGTGCGCAGCTGCAGGGGAAAACAGATATTAATATGCATCACGGGCAGTGAACGTGTTGAGTTGTGACTATTATCTCTGCATGCAATTTTACCAGCTTGTTTACTACTGTTGTTTTCTTAAGTACAGAACTACTTACTTACATGAATATTTCGTATTTATGCAAAATATTAGCCCTATAAATTCAATAGTTTTAGCGTGAAGCAATAACAACGAATTCAACACCTAAATAAATAATGCTGGACAATTCACACAGTATTATCTAGCCCCAAGTTAAGCAGAACTTGTCTAATGAGTACAACATAACTGATTTACTTAATACAATACACTACATAACTAGATATGATCTTACATTATTCAATAACCTGAACAAATATCTGCAGATCGTACAAACATTTGTCCCGAGGCTGTACTTATGTCTTTCAAAGATCATTGAACAAAATTGCCAAACTCCGTTTAAAATTAATGAGTGCTCAAACTAACCGCCACATTGTTAATGTAACCGAGTTTAATTAATGCTAGATAATTGTCAAGGGAATACTTGTTTTGTGATTAAACATGGTTGTTATAACTAAATTAGGTAATTAATATAGACTTTGTGATTAGCTCGTGCTATATTCGCTGTTACATAGATATTTTGATTAAGTTTACTATCATACTTGAGCACAACGTAGTGTGCTATATTTTTAGTAAATTTATTATGTAACTCGTATATCTAAGTTTAAAATATACAATATAAAATAGACAAAAAATTGAAGTGAATCAGAGTCAATTGCACCTTATTTCTTGTTTGATAGTAATAACTATTTATCAAGCTGTTTATATAGTAAAAATTTGACTTGTCTAAGTACTTATTTTGTAAGTCTAAAGAAATAAACGATTTGACTTTGACTTTGACTTTGAGATGTTGGTTGTGCCTGTACCTAGTGAATAAATAAATAAATAATACATATATTTATGTTACCCGTATACGCCTAAGCGACTGAACTTATAATAATAAAATTTAGATAGGGTATATAAGTTCATGGTGACGAGGATAAACATAGGCTACTTAAATAGCGCTTACGAAGCCACAGGATGCAGCTAGTAAACTATATACAGGGTGGTACATTAAAATCGGTTAGTATGGGAAAGTTTGAAACAATAAGACTTACGATGATCTTTGAGGAAACATGTCATAGATTTTAGTAACAAGAGAAATTTCGTTATCTTACTAAAATAAATTCAAGGATATGAAAACAATGAATACATTTTATTCATTTTAGACATGTTTCATAGTAACATTATACAATTGAGATCTGAATACCTAAAAATACATTATTTTATTCATTATTAACGTAATATAACGTTTTGAAAAATAAAACGAACATTTTTTATCGTTTTATTTTTCAAAACGTCCGGTTTCAATTTCCGAGCTGTGCACAAGTTTTTTTATATTACGATAATGAAATAAATAATGTATTTTTAGGTTCAACACAGAAAGAGTAAAATATAAAAATAAAAATGACGAAATAAAAAGTGATAATAATTTTGAGTTTTTGTGTCGAGTTAGTGAATAACCAAATTGGTTATTCACTAACTAGTTTTGCAAGCTGACACGACGCAAAATGTCTAGCAATTAAAAAAAAACAGTTACCAGTTAGTTATTTAACAAAATTTTCTAGACAACTTTTACAATCTATCAAAAAAGACAATGCTATAAACTTATATCTTTACACCCCCTCGACGTAGGCGTAAAAAAATACTGCTAAAAATACAATTGTACATAATAGTCCCCTCAAATCTTACAAATCGCCCACCCTAAAAGTACACCTCTTAAAATCATGATTTTCAACGTAAAATCCCCCAAAATGGTCCTCTAATGATAACGATTCGACATAATAAGGCAACAAAATGCCTAAGGAATGCCGAGCACAACACTCGACCCATTACAATGTGATTCCGAAATCCCCCCTCCATTATCCTGTTTTACCCCGCTTTACCCATCGTTACCCCGGGTTACCCCTAACCCCGGATAAGACAATGCGGGGGTTTAATTATTAACAATTAACAACAATGTTGCCTGCTATGTGGGTAACAAGAATTCTTTTGTGTTTAGCTGATAGTGTTCGCGGAATATTGCACATTAGTCATTGTATCTACTTACAATATTACTTAAAAAAAGCACCGAAGCAGGCGTAGCCAAAAGTCAGAAAGTTGGCGGTTTTACACCACCGTGCCTGGAAAAGCACGTTGAGCTGTTGGTCCTGCGCCTGACCTCTCCCCGGTCGTGTCGATCTGTCGTCCCTATTATGAGTGCAGTTAATTTATTGAAACCCTAGGACAATACTGAGTAGATTTTATATTACAGCTAGCCGCCCATCCCGGCGTTGCACATGTGGACATTTCTATATCTATACTAAAATATTATAGAAGAGATATAATATTAATATTCGATTTCGATCCAGTAGTTTCGGAGTCTATTCAATGCAAACAATCAAACAATTCAAACTTTCCTTATAATACAATGATAAAAACTATCGTAGTTTAACGAATTCATTACGGATGTAAGCGGGTTAACTACGAACCTCATTTTTGTTGAACGTTGGTCTTCTTCCAACACAAATAAGGTTCGTATTTATGCCGCTAATATCCGTAATGAATAAGTATATGAGACAAAAATTCAAGTTAAATCACTTTATTGAAACCCTATAAAAATACAGTAAGTAAATTTATAAACAGTTCTTTCAAAGTACCAGGACAGCAGAAGTTGTAAAGACATAGAGATGATTGGAGATTCACTAATAAAAATCAAATGTAAGTATCTACTTCTTAGGCCCGTATTATGAAAGCATGCTCAGTCATCGACCTATGCTTGAGTGACACTTATGCCATAGAAAAGCGTTACTCAAGCATAACTCTATGACTGAGCAGGCTTTTATTATACGGGCCTTAGTATCTAAGTAAATATTGCGATAGAAAATGATACTAGGACAGCATGGTTTTGTCTTTCAACCTCAACCTTAAGAGCCTGTATCGGTCCACTGCTGGACGCCGACCTCTCCCTGATAAACCCCTGATTGGCGTTATACTCAGGGGTAAATACCCATAATCCCTACGCTGGGCATGCGGGTTTGGGATCGCAGTTTGGTTGAAGATTTGTTCTACAGGGGGCGCTGCTGCCCGCCTCCCGGTGGATATCCTCTAGTCCTCTCTTACGACACCCACGGGAAGAATTGGGTTAGTGCAAATTCTAAGCCAGCACCACACAGCTGGTTTTCGTCCTGGTTTCCATAGATAAGTTAGACTGGAATTTTCACTTATCAATATATGTGATGGAGATAGCTAATTCAACCTTTCATCAACCTCTTATTAAGTTACGTAATTCTAAGCTGTGTGGTGCTGGCTTAGAATTTGCACCACCCCAACTCTTCCCGCGGGTGTCGTAAGAGGCGAATGAGGGATATTCACCGGGGGTGGGCAGCAGCGTCCCCTGCAGAACAACCTCCAAACTGCGATCCCCAACCCGCATGCCCAGCGTAAGGGGATTATGTGCATTACCCTCCATACGATAAACTCCAATAAGGCGCTTATCAGGGGGAGGCCTGCGTCCAGCAGTGGACCAATACAGGCTGTTGAGGTTAAGGTTGAGGATGGCTCGGTGGGCGAAGGTCGCAGGAGGTTGCAGGTTCCATTCTCGAGATCTGCAGATATTTGTTACGTGTTATGGGTATTTTATATGTATGATAAAAAAAAAACGATCTATGTTATGTATTGTATTATGGACGCATATCAATCATCAAGTACCCGTAACACAAGCTCTGCTTAGCTTGGGACTAGAAAATGCTGCAGGATTGTCCAGCATTATTTATTTATTTATTTCTAAATCCGGACCAACATAAACCTAGGTTTTTTAACCTGGCAGAACAAATACCGCGGGCACACGCTAGTGTAATTATAAAGATCTCGGACGAGCTCCAAAAGCCACCTTTTCTTGTTTATCTTCCTGAAATGACTGTCATACCCATATCACCCGTATCATATCGAATCGCGAGTCAATCTCAGCTTTCCAATGCGTTCTTATATACAAGTACGTAACTTTATTGGATATCTACGTAAAGGGGAAATCGTAACTCAACTCCATGCAACGCTTTGGACTTGGGCTTCAGACTTTGAACTGGTGGACCAGCCCTACCGTTAGTTCCAACGGCCAAATAATGGGTGAGCGGTGAGGTTTGTTGAGCGGATTTGTATCTTCAGTTTTCTGGCCATATACAACCTGGGTCTCTTCAAGACAAGAGTTAATAGGTTTATTTGAATTCTTGATAGTAACATCATCGGCCTCGACGTCTCTTACGATTAGGTAAGACTGTGGTCACACAAAATTATATTTATGAAGAGTCTGATTATTATACATATTTATGGCAATAAGCATTAAGCAACACTTTCTCAGAATGTTGTTTAATTCTTTACGAAACTTAAGACGTCATTGCAGGTGAAATGCGGGGAATAGGGTATATGCATCGATTTTTTTTTATTGTTTTAATCGATTCTTTAGGTCATTATTTAACCGAGGAATGATAAGACGCTCACTGAATTTCGCATTAACAAGGTAAAAAAAACAAATCAAAACTACTATCATTTTTGGGTGATAAAAACGCTGCCATATTGGCGCCATGTTTATGTGATGAATACGAAATGTCAAGTGGGCAGAATAGTGTCAAATCAAGGTGCAGCAAGCAGAATAAAAAAAGAAGAAATGAGTACAGTGATGTCTTGTCCGTTGTAGCTAATGGCGTAGCATTTTGAAATTTTGCGATTTAGATTTAAAATATCAACTTTTCAATGGTTAAATTCTACAATAAAAACATCTCAAAATGCAAAAATAAATATGTAGATATGTTTCTATATCAATAGAGAATACGTATATATTTTATATTTAGCCATTTTGAAATCACTTGCATATACCCTATTGATTGATTGATTGACGTGCTTAACGGGAGTAAAGTGTATGGGAATTTATTTCCAACGTGTTTTTACTCCGAATCCGCTATATGATATATGCTTTTTTCGTATTCCGAACAATATAACCAAACAAAAAAAAAGATCTATGTGTAAATGTCACGAGCGCGTATTAATTGCTACATTGGAGTTTGGCACCGGATGGTTATCCCCTAGTCGCCTCTTACGACACTTACAGTATTAAGTACAATGTTTCACTCGGAAAGAAAGTTCGATTCCTACCTCGTGTGTTTTTACCTCGGCCTCGCCCTCGGCTGCCTCGTGCCTCAATTGATACACTTGAAGAGAATCGGACACTTTTTTGCCTAGGTTGCAATGTACTACTATATTGCTTGTTGGCTTGCAGTCTCTTCTTCTCAACTGACTCTTTTATCCTCGGGTTATCTTACTGATTGATCCCTACATTGCCGCATCATCGCCGATATTGCACCTGCTTTATTGGTTATGCAATTTATAGCCGTGCGAGAAAGAATAGTTGATTTTAAAATGAAATTCTGCAACTCGCTCGTGCTCAGTCGATTCGAATAGTTCCCGGAAACAGGTGAGCAGCCGTTATTAGTTTTGAAATGTTGGTATGATTGATAGACTCTTGTGGCATAGTGTTCAAGTGCTGGATCTTTTTTTGTTTATGCCATAGCTATGACTATTACGATTATGACAACCGTTTGACAATTTGACCGTTCAATGGTGTTGTGGAGCAAGTGTGGCCATATACATCATTAAAGAAATTACTATGCAGGGCGTTTGGTACAACGTTTGCCATATAAAAACTGGGCGTAAATGAGATCAAATGCAATAGTTCATCTAAATAGGCAAACGTTGTATTAAACACCCTGTATAATAATTTATTTAATGATGACTATGGCCACACTTGCCCCACCACACCATTGACACGCTATCATAAGTCATAGAGATTGTAATCTAATGGTAATATAATATAAAAAATAAAATAAATTTATGACTAAATCTCTATCTTTATCGTATGGTGCCATTATAGCATTTGTTTAAAAAATAGTGGAATTAGGCCCCAAAATGCTAGCAGCATTGCCACATTTAATGGCAATGCTAATTCGTAGAACGAAATGGATGCCAGCATTCCGATTACCTGTAGACTCTATAAGAAGTTTCTTACAATGATCAAATTTTTTTGCTAACGTCTTATCTCAATAAGCCAACACCAACCATTGTTAAAGACCAAAATTCTGTATCGCATATTTTAGACCCAGATTCTGTATCGTAATTTGTATTCACCGCACATTCAGCAATTTGTTTAATCTAAATTCAACTCTCGAAGTGGCACAGGGATCAACTCAGAGACTAATCAATTAACTTCCGGTTAAAGGAAATTCATGGAAATTACCGACTGATTCATCTTTTGGTACCCCACTATCAAAAGGGCATCATCATTAGATAACGACTGGGTCACAGCTGAGCGGAAATATCGGATTTCCGGTCAATCGTGATTCTTTGTAGGGCAAAAGCTTATTTGGTCCTGGAATAGGGTTTCGTGACGTGACAAAAAGGTTTTATTCTCCTGCTCTTAAAACGATTGAGGTTTTGATGCCGGTCCGAGGTCAGTTTTGATGGACTATTTTACTCAGACGAGCTGATAAATGTTATCATAACATGGAAAAAACTAAAAAAAAATATTAATATGTTTACACTAGATTTGGAGTTTTAAAAAAGAAAGATAAGTAGAAAGCGTTTTAGAGAGACAACGGATATATATGACCAGCCTTCCAGCATCCGTGTGCAGTCTTTCGCAGATCATCACCCCGCCTGCTCGTAGGGCGTCCAACACAACATTTGCCGAGTTGCTGCCTCCACTCAAGAACATGTTTACCCCATTGTAGACGCTAGTAAATAGCTCTATCCACTTAGCAACGCACTCATTTCAACCTAGAACAAGCAGAAAAATAAACTGTAAATACTATATCAACATAGGTAGGTAGGTAGATTCAGCATTATTAAGTGCACGCCACTATTACTCGACTTTGCGAAGTTCCCGCTGTAACCGCAACCAGGAACTAAAAGCCCCGGTTTTGGAACAATAAGTTGGAATCTCAGGTCTTTTTATGTTGGTTGTAGTAAGTCCCCCGTTGAGTCCTTAATGGAGCTTTCGATTTCTTTCGCGAAGTATGAAATATTATGTTTTAGTTTCGATAGCAAGTGTGGCTTTTTGATACACGTTTGTATATACTCAGAATCGCGTAACCATGCACTGTTAGTTTTAACGTCGGTAAATAAACGTGACAAATACCAGGTAACCAAAAACTTCCACGCATTCACGCAAAGTTATGAAACTCGCTCCCTGCCTCTGTTTTTCCGGCCAATTACAACCTGGGTCTCTTCGAGACAAGGGTGAATAGGTATCTCCTAGGATACCTATTCATATCGGAGAGATCTGTATACATAATGGGCCCCGCAGTATATAATCGATTACCCCAAAAAATAAGAGATGCCGCTCGCTTCCTTCAATATATTCAAGCACAGACTTAAGTCATGGCTACTGGGGAGAGTGTTCTACAGTTTCGGTGAGTTACTAGAGCTACCCGAACTGTAAAATACAATCCCCGTGCCTGATTTAATGATCCAAAACATGCCAGGTGCAAAACATGGGTAGGGCTATAGCGGATCAGATTAAATAAGGCAAAATAATAATTATTTTAAATGAAATAATAATATTAATTGATAAAACATTAACATTAACATTTGAATTTTTTTTCTATTAAATAAGGAGTAAAAATGTTATTTAATTATATTTGTATTTGACATGTAAATTTAAAATTTACCAATAAAATCTTGTATCTTGTATCTTGTATCCTAGATCTCGTGATACACCGTCGGCCGCATCTTTGCTTTCCATCAGGTGAGATTGCGGTCAAACGAAGGTCTTTTTCACGTAAAAAACTGTGTAACTCTTCAAGAGAGATTTTCCTTGAATCGATCTTCTTCTTGCTGCCTTTACCCCACTTTGTTTGGGATTAGCACAGCGTGTCTTTTATTCAACTGTTCTCTATCAGCTGTCATCTCCGTACACACTCTTCTAAACCGTGTCTCTTTCACACAAGCCCTCCATTTTGTGTTTGGTCTTCTGAACTGTATGTATATAACTACTGAGGGTATTTGTAAGTCTCCAGTAATAAACTAGCTACCGAGCAAGACGGACGTTTCATTCCTTACCGATATACCATTTGACGACGAGGTCACTATATCTACCCGCGAACAAAAAAAATGACGAGTTTTCTCGGTAATTTAGGCGTGTTCGACTATAAATTAAATGAATGGCAAGTGTTTTTTGGAAAACTGACGCAATTCATTAAATTGAACGGTATCGACGATAAAAAACAAAGTGCAGTGTTGTTAACGCATCTGTCCGACGACTCGTACCGTCTACTTCGGAACCTCGTTCACCCGAAGGATCTCGATGGAGCTACCTACGAAGAGCTAGTGATTGTACTCAACAAACATTTCACGCCAAAAAGGTCCACATTCGCCGACAGGGCGAAGTTCTATGAAGCGATAAAGTCCGAAGGCGAAAGCATTGAAGAATGGGCAGCACGACTGCGAGGGCTAGCCGTTTTCTGCGACTTTGGTACGGAGCTGGACACGCTACTGCGGGACCGTTTCGTGCTAGGCTTACGGACAGGACACGAGCGTGATAAACTTTTTGAATGCGACTCAAAAACCCTAACACTAGCGCAGGCGTTAGAGGTCGCGCAAAAGGCATCGTGCGCGCGGCAGGCACGCGCAGCAGGCGTGGGCGCTGAGGCCAGCGCCATCGTCGTGAAGGAGGAGCCGGTTTTCTACGCGCGGACAGGTGGTGCTCGCTGTACCGGCGCCCGCGGCGGCGGCGGCGGTGGCGGCGGCTACGGCAGCGCCGCGGCGGCCCAGGCGGGCTCGCAGGCAGGCGCTGCTAGGACACGTAAGGCTGATGAAGGCGGTAATCAGTCGCGTTGTACGGTGTGTGGTATGAAGACCCACTCGGCGGATTCGTGTAGATTTAAGAACTACAAGTGTCAAAAATGTGGACAAAAGGGCCATCTCAAGAAAGTGTGTAGTTCTACAAAGTGTAATTTACACAATATTGGTGCCGAAGGCGCGGAGTCTTTTGGTGAAGGTGACTGCAAGGAATGTGAACTTTATAACTTGAGGTATGTAAACTACAACCCTATCAAACTGTCAGTAAATGTGAACGGAATCGAGTTGTGTATGGAACTGGACACGGGATCGGGCACTACGGTTATATCGCACAAATTATATTTAGAGCATTTTTCTAGGTTTAAATTGCATAAGAGTGATATGAGAATGTGTTTATACAACGGTCATAAAATCACGCCTTTAGGTTATTTCACAGCTGACGTTAGGTATTCTAACGCACGTAAACCTATTAAATTATATGTCATAGAAAATGGTGGGCCACCGTTGTTAGGGCGTGATTTCATGACTCAATTTCAAATTTATTTTGCGTCATCAACTAACAATATCAAATGTACGAATAAAAACATTGAAGAAGTGCAACATCTATTAACACTTTTCCCAGATATCTGGAACAATGAGTTAGGTTGTTTTAATAAATTTGAAGTCGAGTTGCAACTAAAAGACAGTGCCAAACCAAAATTCTTTAAGCCACGATCCGTACCTTTCGCACTTAAAGAAAGGGTTAGTGCTGAACTTGACAGATTAGTGAGTTTAGGTATTTTAGTGCCAGTTAACCATTCGGAATATGCAACACCCATAGTACCAGTACTGAAAGAAAATGGAAAATTGAAAATTGCCGGTGATTTTTCATGTACTCTGAACCAAGATCTAAAAATAGATAAGTATCCGTTGCCACGTATAGAAGAAGTGTTTTCTAAAATAGGCGGTGGAGAAAAATATTCCAAGTTAGATCTAAGTAATGCCTATAACCAATTTAGATTGTCCAAGTCATCTCAATCGTTGGCTACCATATCGACACATAAGGGTTTATTTTCTTACAGTAGATTAGTGTACGGATTAGCAAACGCGCCTGCTATTTTTCAAAAAGCTATGGAAACACTTCTATCGGGCCTGGAAGGTGTAAGCATTTGGCTTGATGATATTTGCGTAACAGGTAAAACCAAGGAAATCCACTTGTCAAGGTTGCGGGAGGTTCTTAGTAGGCTACAAAACGCGGGGTTACGGTTGCAAAGCGATAAGTGTGTGTTTTTTCAGGATAGTGTTACCTACCTCGGCTATGTTATAGATAAAAACGGACTAAGAACTTGCCCCTCTAAAGTTGAGGCAATAACTAATGCACCCGCACCTACCAACGTTTTAGGTGTCAAACAATTCCTAGGCGTAGTAAATTATTACAGGAATTTTATTCCTTCTGCATCGGCGGTATTAAGTCCACTCCACGAGTTGCTATGCACGGGCGCTGAGTGGCAGTGGGGGGAGCGGCACCAGGCGGCCTTCGAGAGCGTGAAGCGCGAGCTGGCCAGCGACCGGGTGCTGGCGCACTTCGAGCCGGACTCGCCGCTGACGCTGACCGTGGACGCGGGCCCGCGCGGGCTCGGCGCCGTGCTGGCGCATAAAGACGCCGACGGCAGTGAACGCCCTATTGCGTTTGCTTCACGTTCGCTATCGACAAGCGAGAAGAATTACAGCCAAATTCAGAAGGAAGCTACGGCCATTATTTTTGGGGTAAAACATTTTCACCAGTACCTTTATGGCCGCCAAGAACCGTTTATTTTAAAAACCGACCATAGGCCTTTACTTTCTATTTTTGGAAGGGGGAAGGGTATTTCTGTGACGGCCGCATTACGTTTGCAAAGGTATGCCATTATTCTGTCAGCCTATAACTACATAGTGCAGTATGTAGACGGTAAAAATAATCAAGTCGCAGATTATTTCTCGAGATCGCCCTTATCAGACACGGTTAGTGATGAAATCGCAGGAAGTTCTAGGCATTTTTTATTTTTAGAAGCAAACGTACAACCGGTTTTATTTGAAGACATTAAACGTGAGATATCTGCCGATAAGGTTTTAACTATGGTGATCAAATATATGAAATATGGATGGCCTAGAAAAATAACATGTGAATCTATCTTGCCATATTTTCAGTGTAAAACTGATTTAGAAGTAGTTGATGGATGTTTGTTTCGTGGCCACAGAGTAGTGATTCCAACCGTGTATAGAGACAGAATGTTAAAAGAATTGCATTCTGCACATTTTGGAATCGTCAAAACAAAAAGTGCAGCGCGCAGCAGAATGTGGTGGCCAGGAATAGATGGTGATATCGAGCGTTGGGTAGGTGCATGCACAGCTTGCGCCGCCGTACGCGCCGCGCCGCCGAGCGCGCCGCCGTCGCCGTGGCCGCGCCCGCCAGCGCCGTGGCACCGGATACACATAGATTACATGTCTATAGGGCAGGCTGTGTACTTGATTGTGGTGGATGCGTATTCCAAATGGTTAGAGTGTGTGTTTATGGACCGCGGCACTTCTACAAGCGTTCTTATTCAAAAACTAAAGGATATATTTTCTAGATTCGGCGTGCCTTATGTAATTGTATCAGATAACGATGTTAAAATAAGCTCAGCAGAATTTTATGATTTTTGTAAAGTAAACGGAATCCAGCATGTAACATCACCCATATATCACCCGGCTAGCAATGGGCAGGCGGAAAACTCTGTTAAAACGTGCAAAAAAATGATAAAATGTTTAATTTCAGAATGCAAAAACCAAAAGGAAATTAATAATAAATTACAAAGCTGTTTGTTTGTATTTAGAAACACAGTACATTCTGCGACCGGCGCCACGCCGGCTATGTTAATGATGGGTCGTAACTTAAGGTGCAGGTTAGATTTAGTTTTGCCTGTTGATAAAAATAAAAATAATGTCAATGAACAAATAAACCTGAAACCAAGTAGACGTTTTAATGTTGATGAAACTGTATGGGCTAAGTGGTTTATTGCACGGAAAAGTGTTTGGTGTATAGGTATCGTTAAAAAGGTAATTGGAAACCGAATGTTTGAAATTTATTTTAAAGATTATGATACTAACTGTAAAAGGCACGTTGATCAGATAAGAAAATACACCAGTAATGGTAATAATACTGTCCAAAATGAAAATGCGTCAGTGGTCAGCACCGGTAGTCCGGTGATGTTAGACCCGTCGCCGCCATCGCTACCTTGCACGCCGCCGCCCACAGCACTCCTCCGACCGCCGCCGCCGGTGGAACCTAGTATAATGGTAGAACCGTCGTCGCCGCCTTCAATAACTACACCGGAGGAGGTAATAGAGAGGTCGGTCGCGACCGCCCTGGATAACAGTCCAGTGCCTGATAGGGACGCGGAAAGGGACGAGTGGGCGGAGGCCTCCGAGGTGATGATGGACGAGCCGCGGCCGGCGGAGCTGCAGGCCAATCCTAGAGTTGAAGGTATGAGTCCGAGCAACGCAAACTCCAGCCCGGCCGGCCGCGCTAGGAGAACCAAGAAGCCAGTTAACTATAAGCTTTTCTTTTAGATTAATTAAGTATTTAGGTATTATATTACTTTAATGAGTTAGTTTTATTTTATAGGAACCTTTGCCTTGTTACAGGTTCCCAAATTAATGTTGGAGGGATGAACTGTATGTATATAACTACTGACTATTTGTAAGTCTCCAGTAATAAACTAGCTACCGAGCAAGACGGACGTTTCATTCCTTACCGATATACCATCTTCCTTTCCACTCTCATGAGAGTCGAAACTTCGAGGTGTTTATGGGTACCTCAAACGAATAGTTCCCATTACGTAGCGTCTCATTTCGTAGCGAATTTTATTTCATACAAGTTTTATGCTTAAGATTCCCGGTGCGTTGCGATCTGGTCAACGTAAATTCGAAACGTTGCCATCCACTGCTGGACGCGGGCCTCCTCCTGATAAGCGCCTTATTGTGTTTATCTAATGGGGGGTAATGCCCATAATCGCCACGCTGGTCACATGTGGGTTGGGGATCGCAGTTCGGTGATGCCCGCCCCCCTGTGGATATCTCTTAGTCGCCTCCTACGACACCCACGGGAAGAGATGGGGTGGTGCAAATTCTAAGACAGCACCACACAGCTATGCTGTATAAAGACAATCAATAGACAGACACACAATTTGATTCGAAAACACTGCTTTTTCGATTCCCATCGCTGGAAAATGTATGTATTTACCAGTGATGGGAACTTATTCACCAGAGATGGCGAAGTATTTTACCAGAGCGAAGCGGAGATTTACCAGCGATCGTAATCAAAAGGTTCAGCCTTCTAGTATTCAGCTATGCGCTATTCAGCTATGAGAATTATAGGTTTTGATGTTTTGAAAACATCAAAACCTATAATTCTCAACTCCAATCTACCTGCTAGGTCAGCTAAGGTCAAAGGAAATCATATATTTAACAAGTTTCAATAGAGTTGGCAACACCAACAATATTTCACTATGCAGTTTAGTAACCGTATCATATCGCGAGACCACAGAGTTGCCACATAAATCATAAACTTTTCAAATGTCATTGAATATAGTATAACGTTTGTTGATGTTTTGTACTGTGGCCATTTTGTCAGTTTTTAAGGCATTTTGTGTTTAGGTTTTAGAAGATTGACACATAAGTTAAAAGATGTAGGTATTTAAGTAGGATTATAATTATAACTTCTGAGGCTTTGAAAATAGAATTGGTACCTTGCCATTTAATTATTGTTCACAAAAATTAGGTACTTAACTAAGTCTAAAATACAGCGGGTAGAATGTGGATCTAAATAACTTAATCTTGTTACTCCCGTGACCTTAAAATATAAACAAACGAAAAATCTGTTCGCTTTTATAGCTCTTTATAAAAGGTTCATTTTTCCCGAGCTCCCTGGATTATGATTAAAAATCTATTGTAAAAAGGTATTCGTTTTCGTAGCAATTTTTCCGTAAAGCCTAATCCAAAGCTACGTTTCGTAGATAGTTAAATGTCTACGAAGTGCTACGCCGTAGCAAGGTCTACGAAAATAATATTTTACCACCACTGTCGGCATTCAAAACGAACTTTGCGGCTCAAAACAGCGAGCAAAGTCGTTCTTTGCTCAAATAGCTAGAATTTATATGTTTTTAAAACATATTTCTACAATGCGAAGGTTTTTCTAAGCAAATTATAGGAAATGATATATCTTTGTTAGCGGAATTGTTCTATCTCAAACTATGTACACCCTAGTAACAGGCCGCACCGAACTTGGTGCGAAACAGTTCAGGCAGTATATTTAAATCACGTGCTATTCCGGCGTGGTGAGAGAGATTTATCACTCCGTGACTTCTGCTAGTCTTACACACCCTTTTATTGCGATCCTCCCTAGTCTAGAAACTTTGTTCTAGTCTTGTAGATAAGTATCTCTTTCAGCGAGATTCCCAAAGGCTTATGAAGCGTTTTTTGAGCGTATAGTCGATATTTGAAAAGAGTGAGTAAGCGCTTCCACACTTAGAGGTAGATTGATGACTGTACCTGAAAAATCATGAAGTTAGAACGGATCTAGACATGTCGATCGAGGTTTAGATCGCCTATGAGATGGGCCGACCAGATAAGAACTGCCGTGGGTTTCTCCTACATGAATGCTCCAGAATAACCACCAACAGGGAGAGATGGCGATATGTGAGGCGAGCTATATCAGCCCGTACAAAAAATGACTTTGTCGTGACGACCACGACGGTTCTGCCAAGAATAAGTGGGGAGAAGTCACGTCTGCAAGACCAAGGTCATTAATTCACCAAATAGAGTAACAGTACTAATTTGCGTGTAAATTTTAACGTTTAGTTTGAAAATACCAAACTTTACAGCATACCAGGTTCTAGTGCCGATATAATCAAACTAAATCTAACGTATATCATCTCTGAAACATGAATTGATTGAAACAATCTAACACAGATTGACCGATCGTTTTCTTGTCTAGAAAAAAAAACAACTCATCAATCAACCTCAATCACTCAAAAAGCAATCGCGATCCAATCTCAGGCTACGAACGTTGCACCACAGTTTGTTCCGGCTTACATACAATTAGAGGAATCGATCCGACGGCAGACTTATACCGTTATATGCACATCAAAGCATCCGCAATTTGACTCGCACAGCAAAGTAAACGTACAGTAGAGACACTACAAACCAAACGAGCAGCTACGACAGACAGACATAGATTAAGTGCATTGCGTGGAATGCACAAGCCTCCCAGTCTCAGTGGCACAGTAACAAAACACCTAGCGCAGAAGACACTGTTAAACCGTATTATAATTGACGAGAAGCTCGAAAGGTTTCGAAAATTAAATCGGGTAATATCTCAAGAAGGGTGTAGTGAGATATCACATGTGTTTATTGTTTCGATGAACGCGTTTTATTATTTCATGTATCTGCAAAAAAATACAACACGTGATTGAAGGGGTTAGGAATGAATGTAATTTTATAATGGTCTATTAACCCCGCGGGAGAGAGTGACAGTTCCGTCGGTTTGTTTTGTTTTATATTCTTTAGTCTTTATATTTACGTATTGTGGGTTGTTTATATTGAAAGAGTTATTATATTGAACTGAGTCTATTGATTACACAGAACACACGTACATGAAATTACAATAGAATGCTTATCTTTAATCCTTAATTAGGATATGACTACTCAAATGGGGCTTTACGAAGTGACTTTAATATAATATAATCTGTAACCCATAACTAGGGTAGGTGTTTCCTGGGAGAGCTTGGTGGAATGACTGGCGAGACGCGGCTTAGCTACTGATAAAGCTGAATAAGCGAAACGCGTTTGCGCCGCGTACTGCTAGCTAAACTGTGTCACCACAACTGTATGCCCCCATTTTTCATACGTGCACAATAGACATCGTTGTTCTGTTTGCCACTGCGTGGTAGGCAGTGGTTGTTAGTAATAAATGTGATTTAGGAATGAACGACCCCTACAAATGGTATTTCGGTTGACACGACTCAATAATGTACGCATATTTTTGCTCAGACTTCACCCTCTGCTCCCATCCGCTAATCCAATACCGCGCTATGTTTGATTAATTAATACTGAGCCATCTGGCTCCCGGAGTGGAATCCCATTGCATATCTCTTTCCGCCTCTTTGTGGCGCAGGAATTTGGCTTTTGGCATCCCCGTTTGAAGTTCTTGAAAGGTTTATTCGTTGTACCTATATTGTATGAGCAAATCTGTTTTTTGAAGCATTAAGCATCTATTCTTACAGGTTTTCTTTTGCCTTTACGTTATACTAATAATACTAATACTAGTACGATAATACTAGTTTCTGGCTGCTGCTTTGAACGCATTGGTTCTATGGGAACGTTTAAAGGTTATTTCTATCCCAAGCGAACTGATTTATGGGATAAAAAGTAGCTATTGTGTTATTCCAGGCTTAGAGCTACCATATGCAAATTCATTCACTCATTTCAGCCCGATTCGTTCAGAAGTTTTTGCGGGAAAGAGTAACAAACATAGTTATTACAAAGTTTCGCGTTTATAATATGATAGTTTAAAGTAGGAAAAAATTACGCTGGTGGCTAAGAGAGGATGGCATACCACGGTAGGTACTCTGATCTAAGATTCAGTAATAAGCTTTATTTTTCTACGGCCCGAATCCTATCTATCATATCAGTCAACCTATGGACAGAAGACAGGGCTCTACGGCGCTCATTAGGGGAGGCATATGTCCAGCAGTGGATTAATACAGGCTAATGATGATGATGCTGATGGATCGAATGGAGAACATTACAATACAACACCAAGGCCCCCTTCAATGCTCTGGGCATTGAATGCGTTAACACCCTCCTAAGAACAGTAAGTAATATTATTTTAAATAAATAATGCTGTACAATTCACACAGCATTATCTAGCCCCAAGCTAAGCGGAGCTTGTATTATAGGTAAGTACTAGATAACTGATATAAATAATACAATACACTACATAGATAGATATTTTTTATTATACATAGAAAACATTCAGAACGCCCTGAACAAATATCTGCAGCTCGTACAAATATTTGTCCCGAGGCGGGAATCGAACCCGCAACCTCCTGCGTCGCAGGCGGATCTTCGCCCAAAGCGCCACAGAGGTCGTCAACCCCTCTTTCAATTACCGACCCAAGCTTATACAGACCGGATTTACACCAATGAAAACAGACAACCTTACGTTAAGCAAAATCGCTGACATGTTGAAAAATAAACACGTGTAGACTTTTTGAAGCTAATCTCATCTGTTCACAAAAGGTTCCCGAACAAAGCTGAACTCTATGCATATGCAGATAGACTTCAGAATGCAGCCCTTTGTTAGCAGCGCCACTTAAATTAAGAGAATGCGTCCACCCTAATGCACGACGTGGTTTGAATGTGACGCGAAATGGCACGGGATTTGCAGGGATTTCGAGGGAAGCATTCTGTGTGCCTGATTCTCAAAGTGGGAAATAGTTTATAAGTAGGATAACAATTCAAAAGTTGGTTAATAATTCAGAAGCAGAAAGCAGTTCAAAAGTACAGTCGTGCATCACATGTGTCTTCCTAACCATATTTTAAAGTCTAAAGTTGGGGTGAAGTTAAACTGACTTGGAATTTTAAGTCCGTCATGGTTATTAACACTTATGTAATTTCCAACGGTATTTTTACCATAATCCGATAATTTTCCATGATCGTGGCGCATAAAACTGTGCCGAAATATTGGAAAGCTCAAAACTCACATCATGATTTGAGTTTTGAGCTTTACCGTTGTAAATGACTTAAGTAAAGATGTTTGTGGCTTATGATCGCCACAACTACTGAACTTACCACGTTTAAGTTTGGCGTTCATGTTAAACAGATTTTGATTTAAATATTAGGTTGGGTACCGGCAAAATGGAATACAAAACCCAGGGCAGAAGCTTATATTATAGAAGTGAAAGAATAAAAGGCGTGGGGAGCTATGATGTCAAAAACCCGTTATGATGAACTTCATTTCCTTTTGAAGAGAAGAGATTTTGTGTTGTTTATTTGCTCTTTGTGTTATTTCATACAAATTATAATATTAGAAATTGCTGAATTTATAAATATTAATTTACGTTACATTATTCAACGACATCCATCATCCGTTTTATTGTTTTCAAGTTCGTTTCAAAATATTTAATTAAATCTAGACAAAGGATTGTTGTTGTGTCAGTTTTCATTTCAAAGATTTCAATATTTTGTTTGTATCGTATACGTTACTTACTGACTTCCTATTCCTATTATATCCTGAGAAATATTGCACAAAGTTGCAACACCAAACATAATAAAAAAGCGTATCAAAAAAGGCAACAAAAAAGACCGCGAAAATACCCTATATAAATTTTTGTAGGTATATAGTTTAAATTTCTAGAACAGGCTACTTGACATTATAGATATAAGTACCTACCTTACGTACCATCTATCCTCATACAAAATATTATAGGGAGGGACAGTTTATATATGTATATAGAATAATAGGGACAGACAGGACAGTTTCAGTGCCACCGAGGCAAATGTTTACAAGATACAAGATTTTATTGATAATAAACAAACACAAATTTACAAAAACAAATTCAATGTCAGAAGGATAATTCACGCAATTATATAAATATGCAAGAACTGTCAGAATTATATTTTATTCTGTAATACTGCGTATTCCTTAAAAACATATCGAGTAATAAGCAGAATTTGGCCTCTGGTAAAAGAGCGCACAGTTTATCCGTGCGCTGTGAGGCTAGGAAGTCGACGGAATGTTACCCAACCTAATTCATATTGCTTATACAAGCAAGGCATAAGCCTATTGCTTATTTAGACCAACTACAATAGTCTTGTCCTATTACAATCAAATCACCAGAAGTGAAAAGACATCTCGTATCGGACAATGTAAAACATCTCGTCTATATTTAACCCTCAATTCCGAAACATTCCTGAACACGAGCTATGAACACCGCGGATTTGGTGAATTATTTCTGAATCGGCCACGAACAAGAGATTACCGGATTTGGCGGTAGCTACCTTGAGTTCCACTTTTGTTCTGTTAATCAATGCATTGTCCGAGTTTTTGGTGGTAACAAAGCATTGATTGTATAGTAGGTAGAGTTTGTATTTACCGGCCCGTGGTGATTGTAAACGAAAATTTTGGTTGAATGAAAATATCTGGTCATGCGCGTATATTGCTGTTAATCGCTAGAATAACTTTACATTTTCTGATTAGAGTTTTCGCACACACAGATTACGGGGTTTGCTATACTGCTAATCTTAAATTCTATGCATTCTTTCTATGTAGGTACGGCCTGTTTTTATTCTCCAGAATACGGAATACTTTGTTCCGATTCGTTTATTTTCGTGCCATAATCTACTCAAACTCGAGTGAATGCGATGACCACCTACTCGGTGTATCAGACTAATTGTTCTCTAACTCAGTTGTCCGAACCAAACACGCAATTTACTATTACGTATATTTTAGTTTTCCAACACAAACGAAACAACTCAAATTGACTTTTAAAGAACCTTAATGTTAGGACTATATTGCAGTACTGTTTCTTAAAAGTTTGCAGAAGACAGAGATGCCCAGAACAATGTTTATTTTATGTTTCAAAATAAACATTTTGATGTTCAATAAAATATAAACTCAAACGTAGGCCGTTTAAGCATCTACGTGTCATTGTTCATCTGGTTTTGGATCGTATGCACACTTAAGGTCACTTCGATTACCATCAGACATTTCGAGTTAGCATCGGAGCAGATCGGTATGCCACGTAGCAATTAGGGATGATGACGTTATGCGTGAAATCAGTTGATGAAATGATCATCACCGTCATTCGAAGCCTGACTGGGTGCGAACTACATCATGAGCATGCATCATCAGCTTCTTTTAACATCATCAGCAGCAGTTGAAGGCTTCCGATCCTTCGTCTCTCCGACGTGATCAACTCAAGACTGACTTAAATATCTTATAGGTACTTAAGTGAGACTTGGGTTGATAACATTTTGGTCTTGTTTTCAATCCTTGCTATCCTTCTGTGTATTCGTCGAATCCTGATCAAATTCATTAAACTAATAGTGAATCAACCAAAAAAATACAATGTGTTGTGAAAATATATTAAATTTTCTTGCTTTTATTTCTCCAGTTACTCTCAAAACGAACAAACTACTCGTAGTATCTTTACCTACCTTTTATTCCTAAACGGTAAACACCGAAATCTGAACCGTCGTCCTGCGTCAAAGGGACTAATTTCGTACGAAGATAGAAAGGTAACTCCTATCTACTGTAAATTAATTGCATCTAATGAAGCACACGCCTCAGACAGGGACATTACCCTGTGTTAATTACTCTTTGGGTGTATTGACAGTGCGTATTACCGGGTAATAAGGACTAAAATTAAACTGTAACGGCATACGCGCTAGATATTACCAACTGCCTAGTTTGATTTGGATTAAGTGATTGATTGCTCTGAGCTATTAGCCCTCCTCCTTGATACGCTATCACTTCCGTATTTCGATTCCTAATGAAACTGGTGACGTCATCAGGTGATCAAATAGATGATCTTGCTCTAGTAATTGGTATTCAATTGGCCATCTATCGGAAACTATCTTCGCCTGTCTTCCATCTGTGAACCCTATTCGGTTTTGTTTTCTGACTGTCTTGAATCGTTCGAATCCTACTAATATTATACACGCGAAAGTTTGTAAACATGTATGTATGTTTGTTGCTCTTTCACGCAAAAACTACTGAACGGATTGGACTGAAATTTTTCGGTAGTTCTAGGCCTGGAATAGCACAGATAACAGCTACTTATGCTTAGGCTTTTATCCCATAAATCAGTTCCATAGGCGTGCAAAGCGCAGCTACTGGGATATAAATGTATTCGTTTGAAGCGCTGAACGGCTTGGCCGTTTAATTTTTTTTTTGTTGGGGTACTGCAAAAATATGTCCCGAGATAAAAAGATCAGACAGACAGACAACAAAGGGTTCCTGTAGTTTTCTTTTTCTTTTTTAGGTATTGAACCCTAAAATAACCTTTAAATTCTATGAAAAATTGTAAATACTTAGGAAAGGTTATTATTTTCAAAAGCAAGGTAATAGTGAAGTAGATATACACAGTTATCCTTTCTATCCAAGTATCTATACCTTCATATTTTATTTCATGCGTTTCTTTGAAAAGGGCGCCCAGTTTCCCATAGGGTTTTATTAACTGGCAAACTTAGGGAACACGGAAGGGTTCGCCGCATATTAATACCCTCAATCGCGTCCGTTGCCGCAGAAGGTGGATTTATAGTTATTGTTCAGTTGTTTTATACCAGGAGTCGGGAAACTCGAAAATTATTGTAACTGACATTCAAATGAATAATAATTGATTTTACACGAGTAAGGATTAACTACGAATCATATTTGTGTTGAAAGAACTTACATCCTTACGGATTTGTTAAACTATAGTAAAAACAACTTATTTTAAGCTGTTTTTATATACCTTGCTATTTTACATGGTCTGTTGTTATTGGGCATTTTAATTTGGACATTCTACATCAATTTTGCAAACGAAACATAACTTGTAACAATACGGGAAGAACTAATAAAAACTTGTAATCCATATAAAATACTTTTTTATCGTGGGTAAACCTTTTTTGTCTGACCACAATCTCACCTGATGGTAGTTCTCCTATTAGGCCACAATAAACATCACTTGGTGAATCTACACAACGCAAATCGTGTAGAGCATAAATCATACCACCTTTGCTAAATTGCCTCGGTCATAAAGCAAAGCCATTAAGGTTCTAAATAGTTAGAAATAATTTGCAGGCGCTATTCTCGTTGTGGCTGACGCTTTCAGTCGTTAAATTAAATGCAATAAAATTAAAGGTTACCAGCAAACTTCTGTTGATCATGGATGCATCAAAATGTTAGATATATTAATCAAACGCATAAAGTTTGATTTTCAATAGGATAAACAATTTGTGGGAGGTATTAGGCTGTCAACTGCCTATAGTTGATACCAACTGTAAAATAATTATGTATTAGCCTTAAGTTAGCTTAGAGTTATCCAATTTATTGGGTCGACAGCTATCAGATGGCGTTGACGTGTGACACCATACGTTTGGGACAACACACCGAAATATCTGACAGAGAACATAAAATGGAAACTATATTATTTGTTTAATCAGGAATTGAATTATTTAGTCAACTTTCCAACTCAAACTATGAGCACCAATCGCTCCGACGCTAATACGAAACATGCCCGACATATTCGGCTCTCGGTTCGATAATAAATTGAATCGAATCGGTGCTCCTTGCCAAGATCTAATTATATTAGCCTTTGTTGTGTTATGATACGAGGCGCAAACCGAAATCTATATTCAAATGGGTCGAATGACGCTGCTGTACCCAGACTTCTGTAAACGATCAATTTCCGAGATTAGAATTTACAATGGTCAAATATATTTCAAATTATCTGAATTAGTGATGAAGTGAGAAAGTAAAACTTTACAGAGAAAACTATTGCTAGAGTAGAGTTGCAACTCTTTAGAAGTAATAATTTTATCTTTGTAAAAAATGCGATCCAATGACCAAAACGCCATTGCAAAATTTTTCAGTAAATAAATGCAAACAATATTTTAATTTTCTTTGTTAATAAACCAATATTAACCAATAAATTCCCAGGCTCACACTAGACACTAGACCTAAACCAAAGCTCACCTATCAGCTCCCCTAGATTAACATGTCATCGGCACTCTCTCCACGCCAGCCGCGTGACGCATGGCCTTTGTTACGGGGAATTGATAGAGATATTGTTAGAGCGAACTGTGTATCACTGGTAGGACTTTGGGTCAATATATTAATTTTTAAGAAAGAAAAGATGCTTTGTACAAATATAATCAACAACAAAACAACACAATTTACAAAACTAGTAACATAGTAAATATGTCCACCACCAAATTCATAAGTATCATCTCAGAATTACATATTTTGGCATTTTACTTTTGATAACAGAAAATAAATAAATAAATATAATAAGTTAATGATTATAATTTTCAAACAAAACAAAAATTATGCTGAACAATCAACAGAGCATCATCTTGATAAGCAGAACTAGTCTTATGGGAATAAGATAACTGATTGTATTGTATTAAGTAGGTATCTACTTAATACAATACACAGGTCACATAATCAACAATCGATCAAATACTATTCTAATAAGTATTTTTTTTTTTTTTTTAACGGTAAATAGACCTTTGATTGACCGCAATCTCACCTGATGGAAAGCGAAGATGCGGCCGACGGTGTATCACGAAGGTCTAGAAGATACCTATTCACCCTTGTCTTGAAGAGACCCAGGTTGTAATTGGCCGGAAAAACAGAGGCAGGGAGCGAGTTCCATTCCTTTGCGGTGCGAATAATAAAGGTGGAAGAAAACCGCTTAGTGCGAGTGGAGGGTACATCCACCAAGTATGGATGGTAATGCGCTGTGCGTCTGCTTGTCCTGGAGTGGAAGGGGGATGGAGGGATCAGGTCATGTAGTTCGAGTGAGCATTCACCAAAATGTATCCTATAAAAGATCGAGAGACAAGCAACTTTGCGGCGGTGTTCGAGACTTTGAACTTTAGTCTCTGCAAGGTACTGCTCGTCAATGAGTCTAAAGGCTCTTCGTTCGATCGAGTCTAAGGCTGCAAGGTGGTACTTGGCCGAGCCGTCCCAAACAACTTAGATGATTACTGAATGCGAAAGTGACTCTGTCAGTCTGTTCGTCTCTTTCCGTGTGTTTTTTTCACTTTAGCAGCTTTAGATTGTACCCCGAGAACTAAAATGCATTCTGAAAATTCAGACGACAGAAGCAAGCCTGTCAATAAATGCAGAACTTCTTTAATATGCATGGTGCAAGTTTGGTTAGGGAAAAATCTATAAGGCGCTTTTATTTTGTCGCAACGCACGGTCCACTTTTATAAATAAATAAATAATGTTGGACACAATTCACACAGCATTATCTAGCCCCAAGCTAAGCCGAGCTTGTGATTATGGGTACTAGATAACTGATATACTTATTACAATAAACTACGTACCTAGATATATATTTTTTGTTATACATAGAAAACATCCAGAACGCCAGGAACAAATATCTGCAGATCGTACACACATTTGTCCCGAGGTGGGAACCGAACCGGCACCTCCTGCGTCGCAAGCGGACTTTCGCCCACCGCGCCACAGAGGTCGTCGTCGATAAATCGTCACAGTTAGCAAAATTCTAAAACCTAAACTTTCCTCTAAAAGTGAACATCAAACCGTGTATGTCATTAAGTCCTACTGTGAAAATTTCCTTTACCCATAAATTTAAGGATCTCCAAAAAGTTTAAGAAACTTCAAGTCATCTATCAACGTACACTGAGCCTGTAGTATTAATTGTCCCGCGTTCCGATTGCTGACAATTAATTTGGCCAGCAATAAATTATTGTAGGGAGTGTGCCAATGCAACGGGAATAGAACTAGGAAGAGAGGATTATCTACGATCAAAGCGAAGGAGCGACCGTTTGGCATAATAGGGTATATTATGCGAATTATTTTTTTACGCTTTCTCTATTGATATAGAAAAATATGTATATAAAGAAAAGTATATTTATTTTTGTATCTTTTGATTTGTGAAATTTAATATTTGAAAAGTATAAAGCATATAAAATATCTACTTTTCAAATATTAAATTTTTCAAATATTAAATCTCAACCGCAAAATTTCTAAACGCAACGCTAATGGCAGTCGAGCCGTGACGTCACACTTGTACATTTTTGTATGGTCATGAAGCTTTGAATTTGATCTGACGTAAGTGATTCGTTGAACCGTGACGTCATGAAATGTAAAGGCTAACATAGCAGCGTTTTATCACTCGAAACTGAGTGCAGTTTTACTTTTGGATTTTTACCTTAATAATTTGAAATTTGGGGATATTATATATATATTTTCGGTTAGGTATGTATTAACCTTAATAATCGATTTAAAAGAAAACGATGCATATACCCTATTGGCTGGGGAGTTTCCAAATCCTTTGGTAATAAATCAGCGTCATCATCCGCAGCCGAATTTTACCTAAAGCAGAGTGTGTGTCTCCCGAAGATTGTGCTATCTACCGTGGTCCTGTGCCAACCGCATCCATTGACGCCTTGTTATTAAAATACCTTTCTCTTTCCATCCATTCAAATTGTGTGGAACCAGCTTCGAATTTGCACCACCCCAACTATTCCCGCGGGTTTCGGAAGAGACTGAGGGATATCCGCTGAGGACGGACAGCAGCACCCTCTGCAAATCAATTTTAATTTTAAATTTTTGAGGGATTTTGAGTCAATGCTAATTTTTTTGTCCCGTTTTTACAAACTAACGACTTATAAAAACTTGGTTGACCCTGAATCACACAAACACATACACTGCCCGGTTATTGCGGTTCGATCCGACGGGACTGCGCATCGTAGCACTTGTACGTGAATAATACAGATGTACGTCATGGACAATGAAAGTGTTGATTTAATAAACATCGGCTTACAGTCTAACAGGCCGTCTATTTGTGACCGTGACCCTTCCCTTATTCATATTAAAAAGCTAATAAAGTAAATTAAGCCTCAAATTTGCAGATTGGGCGTTATCCTGCCGAGACCCTTTCATATTCCGCACGCGCCCTAAATAGGACCTTTCTCGGATTGTATTACTCATTCATCGGAGTTACCAAGCGGGTATCTGAGTGTCCCATCTGATCCCTTATAGGGACAAAGAATGAGTTATTGATGTTGGGCGTAGAATTGAAATTCAATTTCAATTCGAGCTGTAGTTCTAGTTTCGTATTTTCTCTAGACAAACAAGGTACAGAAATAATCTTACCTTGTTTTTCATTCAAGAATTTTTAATTTAATAACTTTTGTCACATCTAGCGTGTGGTGGCTGTGGGCCGGCCATATCTCGCGAAGAACCGATAACCGCTGCTTCTTGAGTGGAGACCGCGACTCGCCCAACGCTGTTTAGGACGTCTTTGGCCAGGTGGAGTAACGATCTGCGAAAGACTGTAGACAGATGCTGGATGCCTCAAGCTGACGACAGGGTGCTATTGCGCTCATTAAGGGAGGCTAGCAGTGGACTCATATATTTTGATGATGATTAACAGCTCATATCGGTATCGGTATGTACGCGGTATTTCCTCAAGACTAAAACATGGAGTTCTTCTAAAAGGGTATTTTATGACACTCAACGCGCGTGTCTTGATATTGCAGGGATCCATAAGGCTGCGGTTACCGTTTACCATCAGGCGGCCCGTATATTAGTTTGCCAACTTGGTGGTATATAAAAAAATTATGTATTTAAATGGGAAGTAGCCGCATCGCACTCTCTATTTTAGAGAAAGAAAAATTAAACACAGGTATGTAAAACTCTACAAAAAGTGTACGTTCGGTAAAAAGCTGCTAGTCGCTTGCATTGTAGAAGATTCTTCTACGATTTTTTTTAACCTCACTAACTTACCTACCAAAAACGAAAGGCTGTTAATAAAAAATATAAAAAAAAAACTTACACTGTTTCATATCTATACTGTTCTATTAAATCGGTATCGTAGATATTATATGCATAGATTAATGTTAGCATCTAGACTGGGAACTCGCAAACAAGATGTGACAACATACCTTCCTTTATGCGTGAGTTTTATATTTAATCTGTTCAAACACAATTGTATGGTTGTTTAAGAATAAATGATTTATGATTTATACCTTGGCTGTTCATTGACGTCTTTTTGAAAAACGTTGACTGTGTAGACATCACACAATAATAAGAAAAAATATAAAACAAAAGCAAATGGCAGGTGTGCTACTGTCTCATAAAATTCATTCATTCCTTTGTGAAAACTTCAATTACCGACTCAATCCATACCTCAAACTCCAGCCTCTAGGTATTTTTAGATTGGAAACCCAAAGTCCCTTCTCTTTTCCTTTACCTTTTACCTTCTATTTTGGTTGATAATCTCAATTAGAAAGTTCCTTCGCTGAAATTAATCCGCAATTTCGAACCCTGAGTTTGGTTCTTATCGAACTTTATTTAATTACACATTACTTGTGTTTCGAGGTTGCAGAACTAGGTATTGTTAATGGGTTGTTCTCTTTGTTTGAAATGTTTGCTTGAAAATAATAATGTTATGATTTCATCTATCGACAATAGGCTCAATTGAAAATTGTGGATTGTAAATCACGACGCTCTGACATTCGTGAAACGTTGGGTATGAGCATATTTCATGTGAGACGTAGAGAACTCTAATCACCTTCTAGAGGTGGGTAGCTCATGAGTGAGAGATACAAAAGATATATATCTATCTCTCGCTCACCTTGGTTTCAACTATATCTTTCGCTCATTTAGAAGAGGCATAGCTGATACTCTGCTGATACGAACATTGTATAGGTACTTACGAAATAGTTTGTCCCGCTGAAATGGCGGTGGCGGCGTCAGTAAACCACATAATCATTCACTTGTCCATCAAATTGTTATCCCTACGCTGACGCAAAGTGAAACCAGTTCGCCACAAGCCTTCCATAATATAATTATAATTACTCGTCTGATCCGATAACTCTGTGCCGATCTAACAAAATATTTGACTGCAAGCAAAAATAAATACCGCGCCGAACGACGCTAGCGGCGTACGTCCAAATTCTGTCGCGTATGTTGGTAGTGGTTGGCAAATTATAATTTTTTTCTTATGTTGGTACCAAAATCGGGCTGCCAGCTCGAAAGCTCACTTACCAATGCGTACAATTAAAATGATAGTTTTGTTTTATTTTATTAATCGCTGTTTTTGTGTTATTTTGCCTTGTGATGTTTTTTGATTAATTAAATTTTATTATACCTTGTCTATGTTAAGTTTGTAGTTGTCATCTTTGTGTAAATGTTTTTCGTCACTCTTAGGGACCCTAACTGAAAACCAGCGCAGTATTGGGCAATTGCCTTATACTGCAAAATGCTGAGCTAGGGTCCCTTTTTACCCAATGTATAAGAAATTTTTAGATTTAAGTACTTATTAGTTTTTATTATTGCATGTACCATTTGTACCTACTTTTAAGTCTTTGGGTAAAATAAATGATTTTTATCCTTATCTATCTTTATTTAGCTCATTGGTTCATTTCCTATCTATCAGTGCTGAGCGAAGTGAGCGAATGAGTGAGAGCGAATACTACTGAGCCAGGGGTTTGATGGAGCGAAATGCACGATGTCAGATACAACGTGAAAAAAAGAGAGAGATAGTAAGACCTATAATAATAGGGTATATGCATGTGACTTCGAAGTGGCTAAAAAAATATATACGTATTCTCTAGATATAGAAACATATCTGCATATTTATTTTTGCATTTTAGGAGGTTTTTATTGTAGAATTTAACCATTGAAAAACTGATATTTTAAATCTCAATCGCATAATTTCAAAACGCTACGCCATTGACTAGAGCGGACGTGACATCGCTGTTCACATTTTTTCTTTTTTTATTCTGCTTGCTGCACCATGATTTGACACTATTCTGCCCACTTCACATTTCGTATTGTCGTATATTTTCAGCATTTTCGGAAAACCTCTTTCCTGAGATGATCACTACCGAGGTCGTCACAAAAGGTTTTAATCAAGTGTGAACGACGACGTCAAATAAACATGGCGCCAATATGGCAGCGTAAATGATTGTAGTTTTGATTTGTTTTTTTTACCTTGTTAATGCGAAATTCAGTGAGCGTCTTATCATTTCTCGGTTAATTAATGACCTAAAGAATCGATTAAAACAATAAAAAAAATCGATGCATATACCCTATTATGCAAAAATGTTTACTGCAATTATTTTGGAAGTAATCGTAATCAGTTGTATTTTAAACTGTTGAGTATTTTTTCTGAAACTTTGTTTATTTTTCTTTTTTAAAGAAATTTATAGTGTATCCAGGTGAGCTAGGTAGCGCTAGAGTGACATATAAAAATAATCTGTCACTCTAGCTCTACCTAGCTCAGTTGAACGGAGACATTATATTTCTTTTTTATCTTTCGCTCATAAGCTACTCAACTCAACAAGACTACACCATTGATCTGCTGAGCTAAGTAGCTAAATGAGTGATATATATCTTTTCATGGTGCCTATATAATACCCACGCTTGGCATGCGGGTTGGGGATCACAGTGCAGTGGTGGAATCGTGCTACTACCCACCCCCTGTGGATATCACTTAGTCGCCTCTTACGACACCCACGGGAAGAGTTGGGGTGGTGCAAATTCTAAGCCAGCACCACATAGCTAGGAGTCTTCAAATCCAGGGTCAAAAATCCTTCTGGATAAGTGCTTTTCACTTACTTACAGTAAGTTGGCCAACCATCATCAATAACAAAAAAGTTAATAGGTAGTTTCTGGACGTTCGTGGATATATCAGCAATATTGTCATCTCCCATCAGGTGAGGTTGTGGTCTAACAAAGATCTTTAAAATAAAACAAATACTATCCAGATAATTAGATTCTTTTGTTACGGCGTCTTTCATTATCAAAAGAAAACCAATATCCGCCGAGATAGCTTCGTAATTTACAAAATTGTCTACCATTTATAATTATGCTTTGCTTCTAAGCGATAACAAAATATTCCAGGAATAACTATGCCACGGAAATCGATCAATTTTCGTCCCTATTTTCGTGAATATTAAGTTGATTTTGAAAATTTGTGTATTGACAGGTAAAAGCAGGGGTTAAATTGAAAAGGGTTGCGGTTTCACGAATCAGTGTTTTGTACTTACTTGAAATATGCAGAGGTGTGTTGACCAAGATGTATAAGATACGAACAATTTTAACTAAACAGCACTGCCCAAACTAGCAGAGCTTTGTAGTATGGGAACTAGATGACAGATAAGATAGTATTTAATCATGTAAAATAACGCCGGGATAACAAGATACTGTTTTTTCGCGAGTGAGAAGTACAGAGCAGAGACATGCACTGAATTTTCTATGCGTTAAAACTGTTTTTATCTAATTACAATAAAAGAACCTATCCAAAAATTTTAAGACAGAACTAACGAAATACTTCTGGGCTTATAACAAAACAAAAACCGAAGAAAAAGAGTGCTGTTCCTGAAATAAATAGCAAAATGTGTGCAAAACATCTATTTTCAAATAAATAAGCTATCGAGAAAACTTTCACGAATCGTGTTTTTAAGACACGAAATTCAAGATGAAAAATTAAAGTAACATTTCCCTGAATAAGAAGGTATAGCAATTATTCCGCTAAGCTGCCAGAGTTGCTTATGGTACACTATTAATTTTCTTCTGTATGCTTTTCGTAATTATCGATAGGATTATAGTAATAAATCTAAGTGGGGAAGCTAAGATCTGCACGGACGTCTCGCATAGGAGTGTATTGTGCATGCAGCAGGATTATAGTGGTTTAGATGTTTAATTGTCAAACTTTTACTTGTATTAAAGCGTAAACAGAAGCCGTCAGTTTTGATAATTATTTAGATCAAAATCTGAAAAAAATAAGTGAAGAAAAAAATACCAAAAAAATATAAATAAATTAAAAAAAAAATATTAAAAGAAGCGTACCTACCAAGTAAAAGTCGTACTTACTCAATAGCGTATGAACCTTTTTCATACAGTAGTATGTACCTCTTTCTACTAAAGTATTTTATTCCATAGTCAGCTGTTTACAAGTCCACTGTCTCCTAGGTACTTCCATGTTGTTTTATTTGCATCTATTTGAATGTCGGGCAGGTTTTATCTGCCTTTTGTTTGTGAATTTTAATGACACGCAACGGGACGTCTTTGTTTGGACAAGACTTACTGGTGCAGTGCTGTAACTACCAAATAGAACCTTTATAGACAAACCTTATAAGATAACCTACAAAAAAATTCAATAATAAAAAATATTAAAACAATAAATTAAATTAGTCATCGGCTCATACCATAAATTATATATTTATAAATAATAATAATAATAATAATAATAATAATAATAATAAATTTATTGCAAAAAGAAATCATTTCAAAAAATAAATTAACATAATTAATTTGTCTGACATTATAAAATAAGTTAAGTACATATTGAAATTCCTGATCAAATAATTATGAAGCCTCAGTTGCCTAAACTAGACTGAGAAGTCTGTAATATAGGCAGCTGCGCTCCCCCTACTATGTTACAAAAATAGATCGAGAATGATGTCATACATTAATTATAATATAATCAAATTAAGCAGAAATTGTTATGATTCTAATCTTGTTATAAGTATATCTTAAAACAGCAAGTCTTAAAAAGTAAGAATAATAATGTGTAATTATTAATTATTATTCCATATAATTGTGAAAAAAATTAATTAATTAAAGGAACATTTCAATTTGTTGTGTTAACATAAATAAAATTAGAATAAAATAAAATTGAATTGATACTCTAAGCTACGTAGAACTATAAAGACTAATACATAAGAAAATAATTGTGAAACAGCTTACTCTATTAAGGTAGAGGTTATAAGTTATTTAAAATTTACATAATAACAGCTATACATATACAAACATTTAGTATTTATTACGTTAAAGAAGCAAAGTAGGTATATATTTGATCACTTCGTAACAATCAGCAAGTCCTCGGTACAGTCATACGAAAGGTTTTTAAGAATTTTGGAGATATATGCTTTCAGTTGAAAATAGTTAAGATCGCGCAAACATTCCGCTTTAGAGAGTTTATTGTATAAATAGCTTCCCAGAAAACAGGGAAAATGCTGTATGAACGAAGTGGAAATATCAGTTATTTATTTATTTTATAGCATACTTCAAAACAAATGAGTTTCTGTAATGAAATGCATGTCATGTACAAGATTTTAGCCATCCATAAGCTACTGTAGTCTGAAGAAAGAGTTTGTTTCACAAGTGTGAAAGTTCGTGGCGGAAAGTGAAAATAGATAGTGTTTGCATAGGATTTTAATGACTGAAAAAAACTATAAAAAATAACTTGATGTAATAAAAACATACTTAACTCTTCATATTAGCTTTGTCGTGGTAGGATTTAAACAAAACTTTTGCTTTGAAAAGCAAAAGTTTTGTTTAGAAATAAATCGAACGGCAATAAATAATAATTAACGTTTTTTTTTAATCATAAAGACCCAAATCGTTCAAAGGATCTCAAAAGCCAATCGGCAAAAAGTATTAAAAACCCCAACCTTTCCTCGACCTATTGGCATCATTCATTTCGTAATGGCCGCACTTCAACGCAAGGCAGTCCCTCAACGCTTGAAATAATGGAAATGTGGGTAAAAGTGTCTTTGAATGAAGTGCTTACGAGTGTCTTATTGCATTGTCAGAGAACTTATTTTGTTCAGTTGCATGATCAGATAAAGTAAACTGAAGGGATCTTGTATGGAGTTTTTGTTTATGCAAATCATTGTTTAGATTAGTTTTTGATTAAATTTAGTTATAAGTTGCACATGTTGGTAAAATACGGGAATTAAATGGTCTAATCAATGACTCTGTTTTAAGGATTGAAAATTAAATAAAACTTTATCATTTCATACAAATGTGTGAAATGTTCTACGATGCTACGGCGTAGCTCCTCTACGCCGTAGTGCCTCTACGAAATGTTTACTTTGTTTGACCTTGCTTCGCTGTGACCTTTTGAGAGATCCGTACCAAAGGGTAAAACGGGACCCTATTTCTAAGAATCCGCTGTCCGTCCGTGTTCTGTCTGTCTATCCGTCTGTCACTAGGCTGTATCTCATGAACCGTGATGGTAAGACAGTTTAAATTTTCACAGATGATGTATTTATGTTTACCGATATAACAACAAATATAAAATAACAGAATAAAATAATTATTTAAGGGGGCCATCGGACATATTTTTTTTTGCCGTTTTTATAGATAATGGTAAAGAACTCTTTGTGCTTGAGTCTGACTAGCAGTTAGCTGGTTTTATTTATAGTATTATTTGTTTGTTTTAAACGTGTAACTTCTTGTATCTTTTCTTTCCATTCTAAGGTTGCCTGGGAGAAATCGCTCTCAGCGATAAGGCCGCCTTTTGTACTATATTTATTTATTACTCAGATATAAGACTTCCATGTATATTGTTTTTTATTAGTGCAATAGAGTGTTATTTCATTTATTCATTCATTAAGTTTCTTGATGAAACTAAAGATTTTTAGTTATCTGAACTCAACTTAATACTCATTATCGAAACTAATCTACCACCCATCTTTTGTTTGATCTAATTGTTCTATACGTAATTTCATTTCATTGACCTTTTTATATTTGTAATAAGTAAGGTCCCGGTTTCTTTTAAAATCAACCAAATAATATGATTTCGGCAGGTGTGCACAAAGTTTCTTTGAAAGCCTATAAACAAATCTATAGCAAATTTAATTTCGCATCAGCCTATAAGCACTTGAACAATTCCCAACTTTTGCGTTTCAATGTTTCGATATTAGGGTTCCCTTTGTTTATGTCATAAGATTACGATATCAAAGTACCTTATAATAAGATAATTTATCCTGTAGTTCTGATTTTTTGCTTATTATCGGATATTTGCTACGTTATACTGCTTATTTCTGAGCTAGGTGATGCTGTCAGAGTCAGATCGTTTATTTCTTTAGACTTTCAAAATAAGCACTTAGACGAGTAAAATTTTTGCTACGAGCATATAAACAGCTTGTCAAATAGTAATTACTATCAAATAAGAAATAAGGTGCAATTAATTCTAATTGTGAAGTGCGTTGTGTGATTTAACATAGTTATTATTTGAAAATTGTTTATATAAAAAAAACTTCATCATCCACAGCCGAATTTTACCCACTGCTGTGTATAGACCTCCCGAAGTTTGTGCCATGCACTATGGCCCTGTGCTTACCGCCTCTATTGACGTCCCCTGACACGTACTATGTCGTCGACGCAACGCAACTGGACGTCCACGAAAAAAAAAAGACGTGTGGCACTCGGGGACTGCCGCGGTAAAGCTATTGCAATGCCATCTAGAGGCGAGTTGAACTAAAGAGACAAACGTCATATTTCAAAAAGTCATTAAAAGTTCTACTATTCATCGATAGATGGCATAACTAAAAAGTATCACCGCTGTTCCGGTCGGAGTGGGGAGCGTGAGGTTTTTTCGTTACGGAATTTCTGGATTCGGTCCCCGCGCTCAAGGCCCGCGATAGAAGCTATGCAATAGCTTAAAAATATCTATACAAAATATGTAATTCTACACAGTTGTTAAGTCATCCTTTTAAGGATATAAATACTAGCCCCTCGGCTTCGCACGCGTTATTTCTATGGAAACGTTTAAAGGTGATTTCTATCCCACGGGAACTCATTTATGGGATAAGTAGCCTATGTTTGATTGCAGGATAAGAACAACTTGTATCCAAATTTTCAGCCCGATCCGTTCAGTAGTGTTGGCGTGAAGAGGTAACAAACATCCATCTATCCATACATCTATACAAACTTCGCATTTATAATTATAATATTAGTGTGATATACGTACATGGGTCAAGATGTGAATTTAGTTTGTAGTACTGACTTTTTCTATTGATCGGGTACTTAATCTATTATTTCTCGTTATTTCGCTTATTTTGGAGCTAAAGTGATGCTGTATGGACTGTATACCATAAATGAAACCCTGTAAATACACATGATATTGTCTTCGCCGGGGCGGCCGCGTAGGGATTAACCCCTCCAACTCAGCCAGTGAATCGTTAAGAGCCGACAAAGGGAACCTTCTAGAACAGCTTCCTTCTGTTTTTATTCTATTTCACAGAGCAGCAGTCTGTGATGTGGTTCTGCATGCCCCAGAAGCCCGTCTCTGTGAGTCTTGAGTCACCTCAACCTCAACCTCCACAGCTTATATAGGTCCACTGCTGGACGCAGGCCTCCCCCTGTTAGGCACCTTTATTGACTGTTATCTCATGGGGGGTAATGCCCATAATCCCCACGTTGGGCATGCGGGTTGGGGATCGCAGTTTGGCGGCAGAATTTTTCGGCAGGAGGCGCTGCTGCTCGCCTCCGGTAAATATACCTTAGTCGCCTTTTACGACACCCACGGAAAGAGTTGGGTTGGTGCAAATTCTATGCTGCCTTTAATGTTTTTGAGTCACCTGAGTTGGTTTTTTCTCGTAGTTTAGGTCCGTGTGGTTGGCAGGACCATGAAAAGGTTTAGGGGTTGATTATTTTAGCATCCCGTAGTATGTTAATATTAAAACACGAATATATGTTGAATGCAGACAACGCTGATTAACCCCCATAATATATTTAAAATACAAGACCCTAGTAACTTAAGGTTTACTTACCCTTAACCTATTTTTCTCGAAAACTTCAGCACTTCAGAAGAATCTTTAAAAGAATCGATGGACTTTTTGCGCTCGTTCAAACTCATACTGAAGTAGTTGAGAAACAAAAAACAGTCAATATCTTTCACCAGCGGTAGACTCAGTCTACAGTTTTTGGAGAAGAGATGTATCAATCAATAGAATTAAATACATGACCACACGTCATGTATTTAATTCTATTGCTTGATACATGTCTCAAGTCGATTTTGCCTGTGTTTTGGTTTTGTTTGAGTGTTAACTAAGAACTGACTTCAAATTTCTTCGATCTTTGCTGCTAAATATTGGAGTTGGAACACTTAAATCGCGTTATAATTCGAGGATCTTATTGAGTTTGATATTTTATTATAAAAACTATCGTAGTCTGACGAATTCATTAAGGATGTAAGCGGGTTAACTACGAACCTTATTTGTGTTGGTAAACGCCCGCGTCTAGAACTGCACTCGCCCTGAAGATATCCCTAGATTGATATTGTATATTAAAATCAAGATTACTTGTGTACGGTGGACTTCACACCATCGAATAAATATTTATATAAATAAATATTTATTCGTTGATCTACTGAATGTTTTATAAGGTTTTATTTACATAGAATAAAGCATTATCTATCAATGTAACCATCTAATCACATGTTTTTTTACGATTTATTTATTTATTCTTAAACTATATTTTACACAAGTACATCTACTACATTTACAGGTGGTGGGTGTTAATATCCATGAATTCTTAGCAAAAACGTGTCTTACCATTTGGCGTAATTTACTGCCACAAATTTACAAATCACTAACTTCACCCGCGTGGAAATTTATGTTTTTAGCTTTTTTTCTCAAGGCCCTTCATTACCTCCACTACAAAAAAGACCTACACTACAAAAAAGAATTAGCGAAATTGGTCCAGCTGTCCACGTGTGATGTGGAGACCAAGAGAAACAGGTATTTATTTTAGATGTGACCTGGACCCTATACTAGATACTACCTTATATAATATATCCTTATCTTATTCTATTTCATTGAAGTATTCTCACAGAATACAGTGCTTCAGAAACCCTAAAAACAGAGCTGTTTTGTTCCACGGACATCCTCTGGCTTAGGTTACGGTCTCCCCAGGTTACAGATATCATCTTGGAGCGCAATAAATTTTGTTTGTCTGCCTGAGCTTGGACTGATTACGCAGAGGTGCTTTTGTAGCGGACCAATATAATAAGGGAAGGGTTAGATACGTAGTTACGTACTTACGTAATTTGATGGTATCTGGGTAATAAATTAAAACTGCTAAGCATCGAGGGCTTCGTAGCACCACGCGATATGTTCCTTTCTCTGTTATTTATGTCTTTAAAATGCTAATTACAAAAATCTGATTGTCAAAATGTGTGTAATGATTTTAAATCCTTACTTGCTGTGACTCATAGGTTAAAAGTGTATCCAGCTTTTTTTTCTTCTGGTATAAGATAAGTTCCACTCAATGTCGAACTTCTTCCCCGAGAATGCCACGGAATATTTAAATAAAAATGATGTAAGACCCTAAATTAGGTCTAACCATAGCAATAAAATGGATATTCAGAAAATAAGACGAAACACTAATGTAAGTTTCACTATACTACTAAAAACCTTTGGCATATCCAGATGAACAAGAAAGGGATACTCAGGTACTATATTTTGAGTGTTACCAACTGGACACACGTGTGTCCGGTCTCGTGTGTCGAGTTAGTGAATGACCAGAACAAAAAATACTATCGAGATATTTATTGTAAATGCTTGAGCGAAATAGTGTATTGTTTTATATTGTTTAAAAAATGACATCTCCAGAAATCTCGATTCTGTCTTACTGACCTGTCATACTTTTACAAATACATTGCTTAATAAATGTAAAATTATCTCAAGAATTTATAATGTATTTATTATTTTGATTATAATTCATAGTGCCGTCGACTTTTCGTCGATAATAAACACAAACATTGTCACACACACTGAAGACAAACTTTATTTTGAAACCCACGCAATGAGTCTGAACATTGCCAGGCCTAGAGCCTTATTTCACACCAACACCCCCGTTCATTACTACCACTGTAAATTCACCTCATGTCTTTAACATTGGAGAGGAAATGAGTTTAGTTTGGAAATGAACCGTCTAATTCCAATAAGGCACCTGCACATTACAGCCGGATCTGTGCCCTGGGGAGCCGTGTGGCCCCGATCTAGATTACCTCTCTTAAGGTGGCACGCTTCCATACAAACAGTCAGTGCACATTTACCGAAGATTATGAATATTTATTTATTCAAATCTATAAAACATTGTTTAGGTACCGACTACATATTGTTCATGCACATTGTTAAATTGTATACCAGTAATAAATCTCATACAATCGCGAGTTGTCAAAATGCATTGTATTTGAACACTATGGATTTAATCTATCTTCAAAATTTGAAAATAATTATATTTGTATCTTTATTTTATGGCACAAAATGGCGGACTTGCTAGCAAATCGTATTAATAACTGCTATACCAATGAAAAAATATCATGGCAGACATATCCATGCATGCATGCAAGATGTTTGTTCTTTATTGGAACAGGGCATCTCTATAACTCATAAGGTTTTTTCTTGTTTCTTAATATGATGAAACCTTGACAAAGAAATGACCGACCGATTATTATCAGTTTGAAATGGTTCTATCTCATACTGATCGTTTTGCCGATTATCTACCCATAGATAGAATAAAGTATGGCAATCAAACGCAATAATAATAAAATTCCATACTGCCAATTAAACTACAAATATGAGTTTTAGCGATTGCGAGTAGTTGGATTTCAATACAGGATGGTTAGGATTTCTCTGGGTTCTGTGTTTAGTTCAGCACATAATTGATTTTGTTTTAAAACCTATAACCCGACTTCAATTATAAATTTTTTATGGATCCCATTGATAATACTGGACCAAATTAAAATGGGACGACACGGGAAGCAACAGCTTTCAAATAGAAAAATCACGAAAATCGGACCACCCAGTCAAAAGTTCTGAGGTAACAAACATAAAAAATACAGTCGAATTGAAAACCTCTTCGTTATTTTGAAGTCGGTTGAAAAGTAAAAAAATGTACAAAAAAAATTTTTTTTATGTTGCTGTGTTGTGAAGAAAGGGAACACAAAATAGAACGATAGGAATCGTCCCACCTTAAGGCCATTCCCGATAGGTTCCACCACCGGTTAAGGCTCGCACCAAATCACTATCTCGGGGATTTTGTGAGCTTACATGTTTTCAATGTTATGGGATGGAATAGCACAATTTTTATTCAAGTTTATTACCTTGTTACTTAGTTTGTCTTTCTACAGGAACCGCGGAAAGGATAAGTTTGGCAAAAGTCTTATCTTGCACTACAACAAGCATAGTGTTCTCGGTGATCAGCAGGATTGGTAGCAAGAAATGGTTTTTGTTAATTTTCGATGACGATTTGATCTGCCCTAAGAGTACAATTTATTTGAAAAATGATAGATAGAGATAGAGAATCTGCTCACTAACCACTGAAAATAGTTGCCAAAAATATTACCGCTCGCCAATAATATCTAGCCTTCATTATGAATATAAGCGGGTTAACTACGAAACTTGTTTGAGTTGGAAGAACACCAACGTTTCATCCCTTAACGAGGGCGAGTGCGGTTATAGACGCGCGCTTTCCGCATCCCTTCGAAAACTGATATGATATATTCATAATGAATTCGTTAAACTACGAAAGTTTCTATACTTCAATATCTAACCTATTGTATAGTGTACCAGGCTTAGATTACTGTTGGGTATATTGCCAATAAAACAGTTATTGTGAGACACGCGTGCATCCGTCGTGCTGCCCGAAGCTAGAAGGAGCGCGCCCGCTCAGCCCGCTCCGCAGGGTGACACCACCAATGCGCGCGTTACATTTAATTAACACAAAATGCTACATTGAGCTTGAGTGGAGTATGAGGCTTCATTGGCCCTTGGTTGCCACCGACGGGCGGCGTTGACACTTCAAGTTGCGCCCTGATCGCATGCTCGCAGGCCCGTGGGTATTATGGCATTATCTCCCAGTGAAAGACAATAAAGCGCTCTACACCTTGGTACAATATTACTTGCATTAAATTACTTAGAAAGTAATCGAATCAGGTTAAAGTTTCTAACGTAAGACAAACCTATGCATGCCGACATATCTTACCAAATGTATGAGGCTCCAGCCCTCGTTCAAATATTTGCCTGTTAACATAAAATGTGAAATCCGACCTCACTTGGATGATTCAGCGCCGGTGGAATCGGGTCGACACCTCATATAATGGAGGTTGGCCTTTGAGCATTGCATTTTTGTGGGTAGTAGGTAACAAGCGTCCATACGTACTCACATAACCTAGAATGAAATGAGCTTACTTTTTTGAGTTGTGAGTCGTGGAAATGGAGCGGTTTCAACCAAAAGTATTTTTGTGCCACATGTTCTGTTGCAACGTTTAACTCGGGAAATTTTAAAAATTCATCGTTTTGTATGTGGTATCTATTATAAGCAATTTTTTCAAACTTCCGTAATAGATCTTGTATAGTTTAGGCAGAGATGCTAAAATAGAGTTTGGTGGCCAAAAAAGGCAATTTCCATAAACTATTTGTACGTACTGTATGGAGTTTTTAAATTTCCTGTGTTAAAAGTAATGATAAGATAAAATAGTGGCGGTGCAACTTTTACTTGTATATGCGCCTCAATACAAAAGACCAATGAGCTTCGAAAACAGTAGGTATATGTGATTCAGTCACGAATACATCTAAACTGACTATCTGGTCGGGACTTAATAATTAATTTTGTTTTAAATACTATAAACCGACTTCAATTTTCAAAGTTTTTTCATGAATTTTCATAGACCCTATTGTTAGAACTGAACCAAATTAAAATAGGACCACACGGGACGCACCAGCTTTCATATAAAAGCGAGTCAAAAGTTCTGAGGTAACAAACATAAAAAAACACAGTCGAATTGTACTCCTACTTTTTTTGAAGTCGGTTAAAAATGTTATTCAAGTGATGGATATGACCTAATAACCGACCAACCTGTGAACTACGAGATAATACACACGCGAGATACCCATAAAAATTGATGAATGAACACAATAACACAGGTTGGGCTGCCGAGGGAATTATTTCATACTTCTATTGAGATTTACGTTGCTTTTATGTGATGTGGTAATGTAGGTGCAAATTCATAACTTATCAGGCCTCTTGGAATGGTATGTCTTCCTATGTTAAAGTAGAGGATATTTAGCGCTTAAAAAATCTAAACAAAATCTGACAAAGGGTTACTCTTACGTAGATCGTTTTTTACATGATCGAATCTCTCTTGTCAAGTTTTAGTTAGTTTATAGTTTTACATTATGGGTTATCTAAGAAATCATTTATTTTTTTGGATATTGTTTGATTTATCTCTTATTAATCGACATTTTGGGTTACGGTTAGTATTTCTTTGTTCTTCAATTAATGATATTATAATGTAGGTAATTCACCATCAAAAACCATCAATATTATTAATATTTTAAATGCGAAAGTTTGTATGGATGTAAGGATGGATGGATGGATGTTTGTTGCCTCTTCTCGCCAAAACTACTGAACGGATCGATACAGGTAATTCTAATCCTGGAATCAAACAAAGGCTACTTTTTATCCCATAAATCAGTTCCCGTGGGATAGAAATCACCTTTAACCGTTTCCATAGTAAGAAGCGTTCGAAGCCGCGGGGCGCAGCTAGTATTTTCAATAAAATAAACTTGTAATATCGCATTCATTTTGTCAAAGCCAATTAAGGCTTAAGCCAGTTATTTATCGTTAACCCCCGAATACTCAAACGCTATTTACGTTTGAGCACATCTCAAGTCGCAATTTTTTTCTATGAGAACTTGACAAAAATTAGTCTCTTGAGATGTCCTTAAATCTGAGTCATTTAATGCGGCGGTTAGCTAAACATGAGATTGCAAACCTACAAACTTATCTACATAAAACACGAACTCTTGAATAAAACATCCATCACTCAATGCAATGTTTAATATATTTTCACGGGAAAGTTGAACTTGCAACGCAACGACCCCGCGTAGCTGTCGAAGCCTCAGCTAAATCTTCCCCAATCGAATCCCGCCTAGCGAAGCCGCCTTACAGTACCCGCCAGTCCGCCGCGCCGGTCACACGTCCCGCCCGCCCGTGCGTATCGACCGCGTGTTTTTTCTGTGTCTGTTATTGTGATTCCTCGTGCTTGTAGTCACGGTAAGTTAAAGTATACAAACGGTAGAATCGTACCTTAGTCCAAGACGATTAATATTCATAAATCGGCGATATAATCGACATCATAATGGATAATTCCTTTGTTTTACAGTTAACAAGTTGCAAGTAAGCCGGCAGGCATATTTATAGCTGTATTATTTATCAATTTGAATGTATACGTGGGCTAGTTTATTGTCATTCTCTGGGCAAGTTATTAAATCGTTAAAATTTAATGGAAGTGCCAAAGTTTGTAAATAATAGCGGAGCCGGCGGCGTCGCAAAACATATTGTATCAACAAAGATTTTGTACGGTTTAAGTTTCCTACATTGAAATTGAGATCGTAACTTCGGAAAGCACGAGTCTTCCGTTATTTGGAATGCTACTGCATGCTTTAAGTTTATGGACACATAAACATCTGTAGTAACAGCCGCGTTTTATTATATCCATACGCCTGAGTGTATTACTGGTTCTTTAGAAATTGATACCGTAAGGTCCAGAAATACGTTTTTTTGTCACGAGAGTACGTTTTACACAAAGGGCCGGAAGAAAGCCTTGCAGTAGGGCGCCCCAGGGCATTAAATAATAATTAATAAATTTTAATGGCGAAGTTGTTAATTGTTCGCTGTAAAATAAATTATTTCTGTACTTCTGTTTTATGCTACCTTGGAATTCTTGCCCAAGTGGTTAAGTTAAGCTTTACGAGGGATATTTAATGCTGTTGCTTTTAAACCCAAAGCTGAAACAAAGGGTCAAAATGACTGAAACAATTCCAACTGTAACAAACGTACTGTATTTATTTTATTACTTTAGTTATCAAATGGTAGTTTTTATCAATGTCATAGTTATCCAAACTCCTTAAACCTTTTTTGAACGATATTACGGACTTACTATTAGATTAAAGATTCATTTTGAATGTAAGCTAGTTAACTACGAACCTTATTTGTGTTGGAAGAACACCAACGTTTGAAGCCTCGCCCTGAAGATTTCCCTCGTTAAGTGATGAACTCTTCCAAAACAAATAAGGTTCGTAGTTAACTCGCTTACATTCATAGTAATTCATCAAACTACGAAAGGTTGAACCGTCTTTGTCATGTTAGGTACTTACTTAATGTTCTACACAGTTTTCTTAAATGAATGATTTTCTTATAAGTACAACAAGATCTTAGTTATACTTATAAGAACATACTTAAATGAATGGTTTTCTTGTAAGTATAACTAAATCTTAGTTATGTTGTTATATATTATAGATAGATAGCCTTATACATCCCTATAATATATCCCGAAATATGACCACAATATTTAATTTAAAATACAATACTTAATCAAATATTTCAATAAATATGTATCTATGACCCAAGCTAGGTTTACTCTTTGGTAATTCAATTAGAAGGTGAATTTATTTCACAATACCCTGAAATATGATTTGGTCCGTCATTGTAGAAAATTGTCAAACGTTAAACCTCATCAAGCCAGGCCTCGATCAACCGTCCAATTAAACCTGATGGCCGATTGACCCAAAACCAAACCGAGTTAGGATTCCAGGGTAATATTAATATTCATGGATTTATCTAGATATTATATTGACGACCTCTGTGGCGCGGTGGGCGAGGGTCCGCCTGCGACGCAGGGGTTCTATTCCCGCCTCGGGACAGATGTGTTACGATCTACAGATATTCGTTCAAGGTGTTCTGGATGTTTTATATGTATAATTAAAAATATCCATCTATATAGTGTATTGTATTATGACACAAGGTCTGCTTAGCTTGGGGTTAGATAATGCGGTGTCAATTGTCCAACCGTATTATGTATTTATTATTAAAGCAAGATATAAAATAGGTGGGTGTTTCTAATCAAGTGAATTATTTAACTAACTTCTGCTCGTGTATCTTTCTTCATTTTGTCTGAAGATAAAGTTTAGATAAAACAGTGAGGAATAATGTACAGTCAGCTTCTCAGATATGTATCCACTTATCTTTTATTGAAGAATAAGAATATTTATAAATATGTATTTTTTTATAGAGGTATTTATTTGTTTTAATTTAGTCATTATTATTTTAATCTAGTTTTGTTCATTACAAGCATATTATGTACGAGTATATATATATTCGTACACTTCCTCTACCTTTTCCATCGCCTCTCCTATAACTTTTAAGGTTTAGCTGGAAGAAAACTCTCTATCAGGGTTAAGCTCGCCTTTGTGAAATATCTTTTTAAATAATTTCATATTATTGTGTGTACAATAAAGAATAACAGAACAGAACTTTTTTGATAAAAGTCGACGCACACATTTTTCGAACAAAGTCACCCTCGTACTTTTCAGAATGCGGTCTTTTACTTATATCTATAAATATATTATACGACTTACTTTATAGTCCAATTGAAAACTTGGCAGTATAAATAATGCTTTTAAAGAATATAAAATATTAATAAAATAGTGACAAGAGACCTCAACCTCAACAGCCTGTATTGGTCCACTGCTGGAAGGTTTTTCTTATGGTAATACCCATAATCCCGACGCTGGGCATGCGGGTTGGAGAGCGCAGTTTGGTGGTTTAATTGTTCTGCAGAGAGCGCTGCTACCTACCCCCCGCTGGATATCCCTTAGTCGCCTTTTACGACACCCGCGGGAAGAGTAGGGTGCAAATTCTAAGCCAGCACCACATAGCTTGTGACAAGAGAGCTTGTTACTAAATTATTCTAATTATCGAAAGCCAATACGGTCCCCCTGTAGGGTAAAGATATAGTTTATTAAAAAAAACCTTAAGTAGGTAAATACATATCAATGGTGTGCGAAGCCGCGGGGCGCAGATACTAATAACTTTATGTTATGACTAGCTGCGTCCCGCGGCTTCGCACGCCTATCCCACGGGAACTGATTTATGGGATAAAAAGTAACCTATGTGTTGTTCCAGGCCTAGAACTACCTGTATGCAAATTTTAGCCCAATCCGTTCAGTAGTATTTGCGTGAAAGAGCAACAAACATACGTACAAACATGTTTACAAACTTTCGCGTTTATAATATTAGTAGGATACTCAAGACTGGGGGTGGTTCTAAAATGGTTTAATGTTTAATCGTATTTACTATCTATAAATTTGCTGTTATAAAATTTGTCGCGACAAAACAACAATAAAAACGAAATAACCAAACTTGCTTTTTCTCGCGAATTCGCTCACTATTACCGCATGAATCGGAGCATACAAGCCATAATGTAAAAAAACCTGATCAGACCTATTCGGTGTCGCTACACAGAGCATCAGCTGTAAATTTCATTTAATTTAGCTTGGGTAATCACGCGTTCCACGGTATTCCTCCAAATATATAAGTACTTATCCGCTGCATCATCAACAGCCTGTATCGGTCCACGGCTGGACGCAGACCTTCCCTTGATAAGCACCTTGTTGGCGTTTATCTAAGGGGGTAATGCCCATAATCCCCACCTTGGGCATGCGGGTTGGGGATCGCAGTTCGGCGGTAGAGTAGGCAGGGGGCGCTGCTACCCGCCCCCGATGGAAATCCCTTAGTCGCCTCTTACGACACCCACGGGAAGCGATGGGGTGGTGCAAATTCTAAGCCAGCACCACACAGCTGCATCCGCTGCATACCCACTCGTATATCGTTGTCTCTTATTGGGTAGCGAATAGCCACAACAATACGTGTTTAAAATCCTCTAATAATCTAACCGATGGACTTATTAGGCTCCGCGCAAATGGGCCACTGACCACAGCCACCGGTGGATGTCGCGCGCTACCACCACATTTGCAACAGTGTCAGAAGCGAGTGACAGCCACCGGTGTTTGGAAGTCGCCACATTTTATAACAACACTAGTGGCGCGTCGCGGACACTGCTGTAGCGAGTGGCCGCCACCAGCTACGCGTATGCGGCGCGTCTATACAAAATATATGAAAAAGTATGTTAAGTGGCTGTCGCTGGCCACCAGTGGCTGTGGTCGGTGGCACATTTGCGCGGAGCCTAATAAGTCCATCGGGTTAGATTATTAGAGGATATTGAACACGTATTTTTCCTTTTGTGGATGAAACAAAAAATAATGAAGAAAAGTTCCGCGTGACCGGAGGCTATAGTGACGTCACACCTTGTTAAAACTTGTCGCAAGGTGTGACGTCACTTCGAAACTTTCACGTTTTTTGTAGTAAAGTAATAATGGGTCCAATTAGGTACTTCTAATAATCTACCTGACGGATTAAATATATTTTTTTTTATTCGTGACACTACCCTATTATTTTAATCGAAGTTGTGATGCGGTTTCTAATCGACTTCAAAAAAGGAGGAGGTTATCAATTCGACTGTTTTTTTTCCGTTCGGTCCGATCCTATTTGCATGATTCTTTTTTTATATGAAAGCTGGTGCTTCCCGTGTGATTCCATCTAATTTTGTTCAGTTCTGACAATGGGATACATGAAAATTCATGAAAACCTATAAAAATTTAAGTCCGTTTATAGTTTTTTAAAATAAAATTAATTATTTTATTTGTTTTATGTTTGTTACCTCAGAACGTTTTACTGTGTGGTTCGATTTTCATGATTCTTTTTTTATTTGAAAGGTTCTTCCCGTGTGGTTCCATTCTAATTTGGTCCAGTTCTGACAAGGGGATCCATGAAAAATATATAATTGAAGTTGGTTTATAGTTTTTTAAAACGAAATCAATTATTGAATATTAACCTACCATGAATATTAAAGCGTAGAATACAGTTGTCTTGTCCACACGGCTTATTACACATGCTATTTGCCATTCATAGCCTCATTTCACTTAAGGCGATGGACAATGACTCTAGACGTTAAGGCGCATACACCAGTGAAAGTGGCGCCCCTACCTATTTCATCTTATTATTACGTTAAACATAGAAAGTTTTAAAAATCCATCGTACAACTGTTACCTTTTTTTATCACGTGTTAACTTGTTAACACGCATGTAAACAGCGTGCCAACCAGCCAAAAATATTAATTCGTCTAAATTTTTACGACAAATATTAAATTAATACTGAAACTAAGTTCATATACTGAAAACTGAATAATTTAATGCTATATATGTATATTATTTTGTACAATTACAGAATTACCTTCCGTTTAGATCTAAATGTCCCTACAAGATATCCAACATTATTTTCTATTCCATCCAGCCTAATACCTTTTTTGTTATTGCTACACCCCTGGGCAAACGTTACATTTCTGAACACGAATACATAGAGCTTCCGACCGCTTACAAGAGCTTGCCATATTTAGGACATAAACTTAGGTTATAGGACACCCAGGCTTTGTGCACGTCGCTTTCTGGAAACCAGCCGGGCCAGTGGAATAATTAATGGGAAGTTGAGCGACTGTACAGATCTTTATAAGTGATAGGCTTATTGCTAGGCAGATATTAAGAGAGCCCTTTCTTCATTTAAGCATTCATGGTAACTTTTCTTTGCAGAATACAATAATCAGGTACATGTCGAGATCTTAAAACTATGTAATGTCAATGTATTCGACCCACAAACAGGTGTGCAAATATCAGTCATTAATAGGTAAACAATACAATTATCATTAACTAGCTGCGCCCCGCGGCTTCGCACACGTTGTTCCTATGGAAACATTAAAAGGTGATTTTCATCCCACGGGAACAGATTTATGGGATAGAAAGTAGCCTATGTTTTATTCCACTACCTGTAAGCAAATCGATCCGTCCAGTAGTTTTGGCGTGAAGAAGTAACAAACATCCATCCATACCTTCACCATTCACCTAGAAATTCCGTCAAGTCTCACTAATTATAGACAAAACTCCTTTTTCAGTAGAGCGGTAGCTACCTTCAACGATTTGGTCGATATTCCCGACCTAGATTTATTCGACTCTAAATCACAGAGAGTTAACAGACTCCTGACAAAGCGCTGGTTTGATGCGTTAGCATCTTAATGCAATTATATTGTTATCGGTTTCTGTATTTTTTTTAGTATATTAAGTTTTTTTTTTCCCTTATCATTCAGTCCCTGTCTTGTGTGTATAATTTCTTTTCAATTATTGGTATCTAGTTATTTAAAGTTCTGTTATTTGTAAGTTTAATCATTGTTTACCTTCTTGTAGATACATTTCTTGTTAAAAGGACAGGACTGTTTTTGTTTTTTTTCTTTATTGTTATTATAATAATTTATTTTTTTCACTCCTCCGCAAGCAAGCAACCTTTTTAGCTTCTACATGCGAGGACATATAAATTGTTAAAAGTTAGTATCTAAGTTTATTTCTAAAGTGTGTAAAACTGTTTGTTCTCCGAATAAAGCAAAATAAAAAATAAAAATAAATAAAATACATCCCGACCAACTTTCGCCTTTATAATATTATCGCTTTATACATTAATTTTTTTTGTAGGTATTCGTTAACATTAAAACGATATGAAAGCATCCAAATATCTTACTTTTTTATAAATAAGTTTCCATTTAAATCCTTCAATTTTTCTGGTAGCTTGTTATAAATGATAATACATATTGTAAAACATTTTCATATGTTCTGAGTATTTCGATCGATATTGATACGCAGATTCGAGTGCTTTGGTCTCAGACGCTTGTTTTCGGCATGTTCCGAGTTGTGTTATTTGTTTTTGGCAATAACGCAGAGTAACAATGAGAAATTGAAGTCCGCATCTCATTTGTTTCTTCATTTACCTAACTACTGCTGAAATAATGAGGTTATTAGTCTAGCCTAGGGCGACATTGTGGTAAATTAGGTCAGAAAGTAAAAAGGGCATTTATTTCTGGTAACTAATGTTATGCGGCAATTTTTCTAGAGGGTGTTTAACGTGAAATGGATCTAATTTTGTTGTTTGAGTAGACGAACATCGAAATACTTTCTGCTTCTGATATATTTTATTCATCATCATCAATAAATATTTATCTACTGCTGGACATAGGCCTCTCGAGCTCCATATTGCTTAGCTTACCGCATCCAGCATCTTCCTGCAGTCTTTCACAGGTCGTCATCCCACTCCGGCTTGATATACAAAGAAAATATAGACAATCAAGTAATAAAAACAAATAAGAATAATTAGCAAATAACAATTGAGCTAACTGCAGACTGTTGCAAACAATCTACAGTCAGCTCAACTGACTCATATCAATGCCATTCGGAAGCGTTCCCAAGACGCATGCTGCATTGCCCCTTAATAAACAAACTTATAAAATCAAAATGTTACAACGTAATATTTTCAATGACGTTATTCCAAGTGTTGAAATTCATTTCAGCACAATATCAATGTAATATTAAGCTATTCATACATTCCGTGAACGTTCCAACACGACACAAATCAGGCGATTTGCATTGCGACAAACGGAACGTTAAACTGACGTATTTCATGTTCCTTGCGATATTTTATCCAGGACAACAGAACGTGCGATTTTATGGTTAGTTTTAGAATTGGAACAGACGTAGATAAAATAACACCCAATGGTGTCGACAGAGATATTCTATTCATTCATTGATGCTTGTGACCATAGAAGATATGATTATTTGATGAATTACGACTTGGCAAGCGTAGTAGTGTGGCACCGGCTTAAAATTTTACCCGCGGGAAAATTTTGGGGACCACCCCAAATGCCCGCCCCCGATGGATATCCCTTAATCGCCTCATACACTGTTTCCAAGGTTGAGGAACTGTTTGCGGTTTACTTACGCTGTTTCCAATGAGTGGAGATTTTGAGCGCTGTGATTGGTCTCGCTGTATGCTGACTTAGAATTTGCACCTTAACACTTCCCGAGGGTGTTGTAAGAGGCGACTAAGGCATATCCACCCAGGGGCGTTCAGCAGCGCCCCCTGCAGAACCAAAATTGAAGATATCTAACCCGCATGCCAAGCATGGGAATTATGGGTCTCCATGAGATAGGAGGCCTGTGTCCAGCAGTGGACTAATACAGGCTGTTGAGGTTGAGGAGTTAGAAGATTTGGTCTCGTGTGTGGAATTACCTTTCTACTCCGCCCAACTCTGCGTCTGTGGAAAGGCACCCTAAGCCCGTATTGTAGTAGCTTTTTTCTATTCCATAAACATCACTCAAACACAGATCGATGACTAAACAAACTATAGAATACGGGCAGTTTGATATTAAATTGCAAATGATGCCTTCAAAGCTATTAAATCCGAGATCTTATATTTTATCAGCATTAAAATCGCGTGACAAGAAATAAGCAACACAAACTTTCAGCAACATAAATCGACTCTCGGGCGTTTTAATTGTTGTTCAAAAGAAATTATTTCACTTGAACGTTCCTTCTTTCTGTTCATTGTATTGTTTGAGTTGTATTTCATGATATTAATGTTCGAATAGGTTTTGAAAAAAGTAGATTTGCGCAAAATTGCCTATAGTTACTTTAGTTCTATAGTAACGGTAACCAAACCCCAGTTTTCTATAGTAACAAGTATTTGGGGTTTGTATGTTGATCTTATCGCTTCTACAAGCATACATTTCTAAGAGTAACGTCGCCGTTCCCACTTGTCGGATGAGTTACTTTAAAATAAATGGTCTTGTACTTAGTAAGGTTCTAAACAGTGTTTAGTTAATCTACGATGTAAAACTTTTATGTTATATAAAGAACTATAAAAAAAAGACGTGTGGCACTCGGGGACTGCCGCGGTAAAGCTATTGCAATGCCATCTAGAGGCGAGTTGCTGAACTAAAGAGGCAAACGTCATATTTCAAAAAGTCATTAAAAGTTCTACTATTCATCGATAGATGGCAAAACTAAAAAGTATCACCGCTGTTCCGGTCGGAGTGGGGAGCGTGAGGTTTTTTCGTTACGGAATTTCTGGATTCGGTCCCCGCGCTCAAGGCCCAAAAACAAAAAAAACTTGTCGGATATCAGAATGAGAAACGGGGTATAAGTGTATGCTTTTTGGAGACATTGAAAGCAAATCGCAAATTCAAAATAAAAAACATCGCTGACGCATGGTGCTTATAGCTAGGTACCAACATGGTAAGATTTGTGAAGGTCTCCCCTGATAAGTACCTTATTGATTTATCATTGGAGGGTTTCAAATGATAAGATCCATTTAGGCTGGCAGGTTGGGGATGGCAGTCCGATGGTAGATTTAGATGACGAGCAACGATTACTTAAATTAAAACATAGGTACTAAAAAGCTTAACAACAACTTTTCTAATATGTTATTCTTAAATTGTACCCAATTGGAAAACACAGTCTGTACCCGCACTAGGACTTTGCAGTCTGTATAGCGTACATAGTATAGAAAGAGTTGGGTCTTGTGTTGACTATACCGTATCCATCGAGCAAGTAGAATGTTAGTAAACAAACCTTAAATTCACTTTGTTGGCGCGTCCTTTAAATAGGTAATTAACATTACTTGTTAATTCGAGATACTTCCTTCAATAAATATTGCTCACAATAACGTCTGGAACTCGACGCCAAGCAAGTGAGTTTTTTTCATTTGTGTCGTGGTTTGTTTACTAACATGCTAAATGCTTGATGGATATAGTAAACCAGTATAGTAATACCAACTTAGCTTACTTTATCAAACCAAGAATGGATTATTTAGTCTGACTGTATTCCCATTGACCTTGTTATAACAAAGATTTTTTCGAATATTTCATTCAAAGCCTCAAAACCTTCCAAACAAAAGCTTTGAAATCTTTTTAGAAAGTATTTCACTGTCGATAGCAAAACTGATTCGTTGTGACACTGGCTGGACTGTCCCTAAGTAAAATAAAAGGTAAAGTGTAGTTAGAAAATAAATGGATTGTCTTTGTTCAAAATAATGTGGGAATTATTGCGACGGTAACTAGATGAAATAAGTTTAGTCTGGGTCTAGACATTGATTCAATATTGAACTTTCAGTAATTGACTGTTTATTGACATTGCCAAGGGTTACGTATCGAACGTAGTTTGAATTGAACATAAGGTCTGTCGAATATTACAAATCAAACTTGTTCATGTAACTAGACAAGTCGTTCCACAATTTGTTCAGTAGTTTAAGAATAAGCGCGCGGTTTCCACAAAAGTGGAGAGAGAACGATTCATCACTACGAAGACCATCACAAATCCTTGTCGTGATAATCATGTGATGATCATGAGAGGTAATTTTGAATCCAAGATATTGCTATTGATGAGATATTTGCCGTCTTGCACGCACGTCTCAAATACACAAACTGCAAGTGGCCAATTGTTGAGCCTGTCAAGAGGCCGGCGTGGAATGGAGTTTACTGCCATCCGACATACAGTACCTACCTAGTTGGTAAGTACTGTATCTCGGGTGGCAGTTTAGTTAGCTTTTAGGTTTTTCTTCTTCCTATCTTGTTTGCTGTAAATATCGTATGTTTGTAGTAATCGTCCACTAAGTAATAATCTTCTTCCTCAAATCACGTTTTTAAGATTTTTTTTCCAGCTTTATGCCACCACATCAGGACCTGTTAGAAAATCAACGCTGTTATAACTTCAGCTTGTAGCGGCATAATGTTGAGACAGGGACCTTTTTGGCTCTATATAACACAATTATTAACATGTTTCTAGTCTTATATTAAGTGCTACTTTCTTTGTCTCTTAATGAAGTAGTTTTTGTAATGGCTCCAAATCAATTTATTTTCTTTTTTTTCTTCTTCTTTTCTTTTCAGTTCGGGGGTAGTGAGCGACCCTGGTATCCGACTTACTGACACTGGCTTAGGCCAACTAATACACTCAGCTAGTTACAATTAGCTCATAGGTAGCCTTCGATATAAGGTGCCTTGTATAATATGGTTGTCTGGACATCTCTGCAAGGGATAAGACCGCTAATTGCAGAACACAGTAGTTAGTTTTATTTTTCTTTAAGAACTTCCTGTGCTCTTTTGTAATGTATCTACATCTTTCCTGCAATAAAGCTGGGTTATTTATTTATTATTAAGTTATTTTGACTGAGGGGCAACTCGCCGTTGCTGCATTTGACGGGTACAGTTCTCTTGCAGTTGGTTTCATTGACTGCAGTCGACGGTTGCAATTGCTTGCAGTACGTAGGTATACATGAGCCCTACTCAGAATCCACCTGATATAGAAACCGTTTAACACAGGCACCAACGCAGAGGTGTTGTCAAAAAAAAGTGGTACCTTCAGCCTAAAATCGTCTCGAATGTTGGGAGTTTTGTAAAAAAAGTCGCATATCAAGCCTAAAATGTCATTGAAAAAAGTTACCATTATTTTACGTAAAGTAATCAAGTAAAAAATGAGACAGAATAAATTCTATGCTCAAAGTTACGAGGACTCCCTTCTAATCTTCATTACAAAGCCCTGAATACTTATTTATTGCCAAAGTAAAACAGTCATAAAGTCTTGCCGAAGGAAGTCCATTATCCTGTGACAGAATAACGACATTTGCCCCAAATCAGCTGTAAATCCAAGGCGACCTACATTGATTCAGGTCGGGTCGGATGTAAAAACTGCAGTTTTCGTTGACTGACTGACAATGTGAAATACCCTTTAGAATTAAATGAAAATGAATTAAAAAAAACATTAAACCTATTTACTGCTACCTCTATGGTGCCGCATATATCATACAACTTTTTTTTAATTTGTTAAAAACTCAGACTCGGAACCTTCTTGGTGTTCTTTTTTCAATTTGCTTTGTACGCGGTTCTTTACGCGGCATTTTTTCACGTCATTGTTAAACCTTATATTAAAAACAAGAAACTTGAAAACAAGTGAAAAAACTAAAATGAGTGATTCTCTGAAATAAAAGTGTACCTATCTTGTGATTGTAAACGTTTTTTTTTGCATTTAGTCATTTCCTCGCTGAGGTGGAATGTAAAGTTACGTGTTGCACTCGAGTGCAAAGATTTTTCACCTCGTGCTCTTTTGATTCTGATGATCTTATCTTCTAGAGAATAAAAACGGCTTTTCCACTCAGATATTGAAGATTAAAAATACTCTTTCCGAGATGGTGGGATGAAAAGGTATTTTCATCACACGGGAACTGATTTATGGGATAAAAGGTACAACTATGTTTGATTCCAGGATTAGAATTGCCTGTATGCAAAATTTCAGCCAGATCCGTTCAGTAGTTTTGGCGTGAAGAAGTAACAAACATCCATCCATTCATCCATCCATCCATCCATCCATACATCCATACATCTATACATCCATACAAACTTTCCCCTTTATAATATTAGTGAGATCATACGGAATGAAAGAATTTATTTCAAATTATTTAATAGGTACTGAGAATTTTTTTGTCTTTGTAGTTCCTTTAGCGTCTTATTACGTCAACTATCAAAGAATCAATTGACATCGAAAGTCAAAAACGTCAACTGTATAATCAGTCAGAGTCAGAGTCAAATCGTTTATTTCCTTAGACTTACAAAATAGGCACTTAGACAAGTCAAATTTTTACTATGTAAACAGCTTGATAAATAGTAATTACTATCAAACAAGAAATAAGGTGCAATTGACTCTAATTCATTTCAATTTTTGACAGCCTTCATTCAGCTCTAGGATTCCAAATCATAGTTTTCGTTCGATATTATCGAATTCGTTCTTCTGAATCACCGGGTTTTAACTGTCCCCTTGGGCATGATTGGAAGGGTTCATGCTATTCTGGGCTTATAAAGACTTGTGGAATATTACACGCTATGTTATTTGAAAAGTATACATCAAAGATGGAAGCTCAGTTGCGTGGAACTCAGTCTCTCATATTTCATTTCGGTTTATCTCTTTTGATGTTTCATTCCTGATTCTTATATGGCAGTGTGTTCGAGGAAAGGCAAATATAAGTCTAATATTATAGATTTATTACCTGTCTTTTTATAAGTTTATGGGAATAAGGTTTCTTTCTTGTTCAGTGTGGTTTACAATTTGTACCACTCCAACTCTTCCCGCGGGTGTTGTAACAGGGATATCCACCGGGGGCAGCAGCGCCCGTTGCAGAAAAAAAATATGTTTTTTTTATATTTATTATTACCGAACTGCGGCCCCAAATTTCTTGCCAGCCTGGACATTATCTGAGTAACCATAAGACAAAATTGCTTATAAAAGGGAGGCTTGCGTCCAGTAGTGGACCGATATAAAGTTGTTGAGGAGGTGGGATGTAGGTTTCATTCCTACGATCGAAAAATATTCAAAACACTTACCTTCAAAATATTCGGTTTTCGGTACAACAGCAGCCTGGGTTCGCTCTGGATAAGATCCTTTTACCCAACAAAACTGATTTTCACAGACTCGACCGTATAGAAGGAATAAACCACTAGGAGCTGACTTTTCCTCGACGCTCGGCAATATATTAAATAAAAAGGAAACTCAAACCAATTCATTTAAAATTTATTCAACAGCCGTTTTGCAAACAATCGGCAACAGCTAAAGAGCAAACTGCAACCAACTAACAAACCTTCCCGACGGCAACATCCCAACAAATAAAGCAAACACTCAAAAAGTCGCAAGTTGTGACCTCAACTCCTAATTAATTGCCACTAGTTACAAAACAAACGGAGAAACAAAAACCCCAGTGGAATGATTAAGAAGGGTAACTTGAAACGTGGGTTATGGGTATACCATGACTATTGAAAGAACCGGAAAAGTTTTGGGTACTTTTGGGGTAAGTTTCGATTTATGTCGCTCTTTATGGTGTTTGTTATAAGGTTTTGGGCAAGCCTGGACGTGAGGGGTTCGAGAAGAAATCTTCAAGACTTCTAGCAAAAAAATACGTTATTATATTAATACCTATAGCGTAATTTCTAGACTTAACGTTTATTTCTCTGCTGCAGATCTAATCAATCTCTTGTCAGTATATAGTTATTTTCGAAGCGCTTAAATTTGTGGTCGATTACGTCTACAGCTTCAAAAAGAAATATATTTTTTTCGAAGTTTATGTAGTAGGTATTGATATTTTTTTTTGTCTCAGTAGTCCCATGGCGTCTATAACGTCAACTATCTCATAGACAACCAATGTCAAATCGTCAACTATAATAGGTAACAACCTTCGGGTGCCAAATCAAAGTTTTCGTTCGAGATCCTCGATTCATTGTACTTAACCGTCATGTTTTAACCATCTCTACTGCAGATCGGTCAAACTATCTGTCATGTACCGTAGAAATCAATACCTACAAAGCATCAAATCCTTACGCTCCGTACGCTCCGATGCCAATCCAATGGCCAAGCCTTTATGAAATACTAGCTTTTGCCCGCGGCTTCGCACGCTCTATTCAAGTAGCCTGTCCATTCCCGTTATACCGTTTACCTCCCTTCCAAATTTCATCAAGATTCGAACGAAATGAAAACTATCCTATGTCCGTCTCCTGGTTCGAAGCTACCTCACCACCAATTTTCAGCCAAATTGGTTCAGCCGTTCTTGAGTTATAAATAGTGTAACTAACACAACTTTCTTTTATTTATATACGTAAGATAGATGAAGAGTTCAAGAAACCAGTTAGCCTTATGTTCTAGTTCGTTTAATTATTTAACAGTTTGCGATAAATAGATCCGTTGCAAAAACCGGTGAAAGCGGGCGGTTGAAATGTCAACGCGACAGGTGCGTTCATGTTCCTTTGTTGGAACTTTCTTTGTGTTCTGCCTGGGGATATTGACACCGACACTTACCACTTAACGTAACAAGCATAATCTACACCTTTCTCACATTGCTCTTGGGGCATACAAATGAGTAATAGTTAATTAGTGAGGAACCAAGTTGTGTGGACTCTGGATGTATGATTTTAAACTAATTGTACGTCCGAGTTTACCAACAAATTTTAAACAGTTGTTTTGATGTTTGTGACATCAGATTTCATGTACTCGTTTATTTTTGTCATTTTTGGTAATTAGGAACGTAATATCCGTATCTATTGGTGATGTTGGCTTTTGTGTTTTCTTTCACTGTGTTTCTACATATAAAAAAAACGATAACAGTAGATAATAATTTAAAACGTAATAATTATGTACAGCTAACTGTATAAAATTTGTAAGCTTTAATTATACCTAAAATTTCACCATTTAAACAGTTTTAGCTTACGAAATTTAAGCCCAACATTGTCGAACCATCACATAGACTCTAGTTATCCTAGCTATGCAAGTTATCGCATAGACAGCCTGAAATTGGCCCTCTACGTCCCAAAACGGTTAAAATTATTCAGTAACTTACTCTGAAATATATTCAGCCTGTTTTAGGGACCTACAAATGGCTGTATTAGAAATGATTAACGAGAATATTAAATTTGAAGATGGAGGTATATTTTAAAGGATTAGGAGGGATAATGTACGGATTAATTTGTAATTCTTTAATGTACACAAATAATACATAGAATGAACTTATATTAAAAGATATGTACAAAGGCGAGCTTAACCCTGTTAAAGAGTTTTCTTCCAGCGAAACCTTAGATAGAGGAGAGGCTATGGAATAGGTAGAGGAAGTGTACAAATTACAAATATAATAATAATAATACGTAATAATGCTTATGATAAACATACATAGAATAAAATAATAATAACTAAAATAAACCTAATAAATACCTATATAAATAAATACACCTTTATAATATATATACTATACTTATATCATAGTATTTATGATAATAGAAAGTGCTCTTTGATCTTAGTTTTAAATATGCTCAGCGACGGACTTGCTCGAATTTTATGGGGGATAGAGTTCCACAATCTGACTGCTTGCGCGGTAAAAGAGCCTCCAGGCCTACTAGAGAGACGGAGTGACATTACTGTCCTACAAGGCACACCGCGGGGAACCATGAATTCAAAACGTTCGCGGAGGTATGTCGGAGCAACGGGGCTAAAGAGAATGAAGTAGAGATAGGACAGAATATGGAGATCGCGCCGCCGGCGTATAGGTAGCCACTTAAGTTTGGCTCTATAAGCAGACACATGGTCGAATTTGCGCAATCCGTATATGAAACGGATGCCCAAATTCTGAAGGCGCTCGAGCTTATTCCAAAGTTCTTCTGTTGCGTCCAAGAAACAAACATCCGCGTAATCGAGGAGGGGAAGCAAAAGACTTTGGGCCAGGATGATTTTGGTCTCAAATGGTAAGAAGTTTTGTAGACGCCGAAGAGAATGGAATGTGTAATTAACCTTCTTACTGATGTTGTTTATTTGACTAGCCCAAGATAAATTACTTTCGAAAATTACGCCCAAGTTCTTAGCCTTAAGAGAGAGTGGAATGTTGTTATCGGCCAAAGTAATAGACGGAATGGGGGAAAGAGCTAAAGATTTTAACATAAAATTACTACCACAGATCATAGCTTGCGATTTTGAGGGATTGATCAGAAGACCATAGGCCTTCGCCCATGAGTTTATTTTACATAGATCTAAGTTAATGCTATCAATACCTTTAGAGATCTCACCTACTTTAAAGTGATGGTAAATTTGCAGGTCATCTGCGTAGAGGTGATAGCTAGAAGAGATGACTTTAGTAACAGAGTTAATGAAAATTGAGAAGAGGAGAGGTGAAAGAACAGCGCCTTGAGGTACACCCACAGAAATGTTACACCAATCAGAGTATGAATCATCAAGGCGCACACGCTGCGAGCGACCTGAGAGATATGAACGAAACCAAGCGACTGCTGAGGAGGAGACATTAAGAGAGGAGAGAACTGCAAGAAGGATATCGTGGTCGACAGAGTTGAAGGCACTGCTAAAATCCAATAATACAAGTGCAGTAACCTGCCCATTGGAAATGGCCAAGCGTATGTCGTCGGATATTTTAGTCAGAGCACCCACAGTACTGTGACCAGGACGAAAGCCTGATTGGTAAGGACTTAAAAGGTTATTACGATTAAGGAACAGAGAAAGTTGCCTTTGGACAACATTCTCAAGGATTTTAGACAGGACAGGGAGAATCGAGATAGGTCTCAGTTGAGAAATAGAAGAGGGGTTGGAAACTTTAGGCAGTGGGATGACATTAGCAGATTTCCACATAGTAGGAAAACAGCCAGTCTCAAGAGAATAGTTTATGATGTGGGATAATGCAGGACAAAGTTCAAGGGATAGCAGTTGGAGCATCTGAATGTTGATACCATCAGTGCCAACAGCTTTGGTTGAAATGGACTTGAGAATCCTTATAATGTCTTCCTGGGCAATCGCTTCGAAAGTAAAGGGGAGGCATGGTGGGAGAACTTGCTGGGCAATTGCGTTAATAGTTGAGATACGAACACTATTATCCAGACAAAGGGGAGAATTAGAGAAGATATGATTAATAGTGTTCAAGTCAAAAGGGATGTGTGAATTGTGTGCGTCACCACCAAGACCAATAGATTTAAGAAATTTCCACATTTGTGACGGAGTTGAATTTTGAATAGAAATGTGAATGTGACGTTTTCTGGCATCTCTACACAACTTGCTGCAACGGTTACGTAGCTTTTTGTAAGCATTGTGATTTTCTTCAGTCGGGTGTTTTTTGAAACACCGTTTAGCCCGATCCCGCCTCGACATCACTTTTTTAATAGCTTGAGTCAGCCATGGAGCTGGAGGATGCTTTACTTTAACTATTTTAACGGGAGCATGAATATCAAACAAGTCTAAAATGATCTTATTAAAGGAAGCAACCTTAGCGTCAGCGCTATCAGCGTCGATTATGGGTGACCAATCTATACTGGCAGCATCGGCCTTAAGGTTTTCTAGATTGATGTCTTTAAAGCTACGGAGATGGAGATACTTAACTTTTTGCCTAGGAGAACGCACTTTATATGAAAGATAAAGAAGATCATGGTAAGAGAAAGGAGCAGTGGTTTGTCCATGTGTAGCCACGCGGTCAATGTCAGAGACAAGAATAAGATCCAGAAGGGATGGAGAGCAGTGAGGAGCGTAATGTGTGGCAGATAGAGGGAGAATATTTAAGTTCACAGAAGAGATAAGAGATTGTAGTTTGACAGCGCGGGTATCATTTTTTAATAAACAAGTGTTGAAGTCGCCGAGTAAGATTGTATGATCATAGCTAGTAGAAAAAGACTCAAGTTTTAATTCAAGAGAGGAGAAGTAGTCTATACTACTAGATGGAGGATAATAAACACCAAGTAAAATTTTAGAGTGATTAACTATTACTTCAATAAAAAGGTGCTCTGCGAACTTGGAATACTGTCCTGGCGATTGATCAATAATTTTGTAGGGAATACCCGCACGTAGGTATATTGCGACCCCACCACCTCCCTTTCCAACACGATCGTTTCTTATTAAAATGAATCCTGGCAAAGGATATTGGGTAGACGGTAAAGAAGGCTTTAAAAATGACTCGGAGATAAGAACAGCATCAATTAATTTATGGTCAAACGAAGCTAACAAATCAGAGTAATGGCCAGGGATGCTTTGGGCGTTAATATGAATAACGTTCAGATTTTTAGAACAACCGTGGAACTTACTTTCTATAACGGCTCGAAGGTGTGGTGAACCCACCATCGATTCGTCACTACTGATGTCGCTATGAGCACTAGCATAATCGATATTCGAGGAGCACGAGAAAAAACTATCATTTAAATCTAAATCCATAGCTACCAAATAAACAATATTAAATAAATATGTATATATATATATATATATCTATATAACCTATAAACCTTTTAAAATAAAATAAAATAGTTGAAAAACTATGTCTTAATTCCTAAGGTTAACCTTTCGCTAGAAGAATCTCCTAACACTCGCCAGTTAGAACTTAAAAGGTACAACACAAATCAAAACATATTACACTTCAGAACATTTAAACACAAATAAGTATTTTAGGAAGCTCGAGGCCTAGCGTTTTACAAAGTTGAACCCGAAAAAAGGTAAAAGAAAAATGAGAAAAAAAAGAAGAAGCAAAAATCGTAGAAACGTCAATGTCATTACACTAGATGTCACGCACGTCACTTGATTAATATTGGAATTAGGAAAATCTCGGTTCGGGAAAGAGAAAATCCATTCGTTAAAGCATTTAGGTATATTTAATGTATAATTTTTATTAAAATTCACATATTCAAACTTGCTACTACTGTACAACGTCCTTCAAGTTTTACATCAGTTATTATTACCCATAACACAAGCTCTGCTTAGCTTGGGGCTAGATAATGCTGTGTGAATTGTCCAACATTATATATTTATTTATTTACTCTTGTCTAATATCTTCTATTATTATAACTGATGGACTAATTAGAGTTATAGAGTAGTCAGCCCTATTCGTTACTAAATAAATTACTTGAAATTAAAATTCGGTAAAAACTGGAAAAACCTCTCAATTTCTGCCTTCACGTTTCCTGCCTCTGTACAGTTAACGTACAATACAAAAATATTAAACTACTAGCTGCGCACGCGGCTTCGCACGCTTTGTTTCTATGGAAACATTAAAATGTGATTTTCACGGGGATAAAAAGTAGCCTTTGTTTTATTCCAGGATTAGAATTACCTGTATGCGAAATTTCAGCCAGATCCGTCCAGTACTTTTGGCGTAAAGAAGTAACAAACATCCATCCATCCATCCATCCAAACTTTCGCCTTTATAATATTAGTGTGATGTAATAGTGTGATTTCGGCTGACACCGTGTTTAGCCGCGACTTACATTTTCAGTTAAGCCTTTATCACCTTAATAATTATAACTACGATTGATTAACTCAGTGGTTTAATTCAAACTATCTTAATATAACTTTGGGCTCGTACAGCCTCTAAACCTTACAACCTGTATAATTGAGAAACCAACATCATTTTAAGTGAATGTTAGTATAAAACTTAAGTTACTAAACAAACAAGGAGAGTTCCGTAGATGTCCGTCTAAATGGACAAAGTTTTACTGCTACAAATCCTGTGTGCCCTAAGAGAGTTACCTCTTTGGCTACCTACAGTAACGTGCTTTTATTTGTAAAACAATTTACTAAACCTTTTTTAAGCTATGTTTTCTAACGTTACAAATTTTGAACCTTTGATAAAAAGTCCATGCTCCCACACGAGGCATTATGTTTGTTAGTATTACTGTTTTTTTTTATATAGGTAATGTTGGTAAAAATATTAAACAAAAAAGAATTACACGAGTTTCTACAATTGCGTATGATAATAATTCTATTTCGATTGAAATAAAAGAGAACACGTTACCATACATTTTTTTTTATCGAAAGCGTTTTTAAAAATACCGAAAGCAAAAGTATGTACGCCGTCAAGTGTGATTTTTTCCCCGTTTTGTATTTATTTGGTTAACTAAAGTTCCTCTGTGCCTCTATTGATTATTATTCGACACACTTGCCATCGTGCGTGTACAGATTATGCAAACTTTTGACCAATTTTGAGAAAAAAAAAACCAAAAGCCCATCCGTGGCGCCTTGCCAGTCAAGCGTAAATTTTGACAAGCCCATCCGTGGCGCCAGCGGAGAGGATATTAAATCATTTATGTACCTAGTAGGTATTCTAGTAGGACATGTAGTGTAAGTATTCGTTTTCTCTCTGTATTTTTCTTAACCTCTATGTATCTAGATAAATTTATTCAAGTGGCACTATCTATATTGTCCTTTCCTGTCCAGTCCATCCCTAGGGTTACTGGAAGAAATCTCTAACCAATAGGGGCGCTATTGATACTTCCTCTATTATTCTAAGCATATCTGTATTGCTTCCTGTCGTTATGGTATAAAAAAGTGTTCTATTTATTTATCTCTTGAGGCTTTAGCAGTATCAAAAGACACTTATAAAATATTAATGCATCACTTTTCATCATCCATCAGCATCACTTTTTTAAAAGACCTATACAGGGTGTCCGGAAGGTCGATGCAAAGCCTTAAGGGGGTGTTTAAAACAGACCATTTAGAACAATTTGAGCCATATTTGTCCTAACCAAGTCTGCTTGTTTTTTTTTTAGAGAACTTTTACGATTTTTAACCAAAATCTCAAACGTTCCAATTAAGTGCTAATTACGCAAAGTTTAAGTGGAAATGTAATTTTTTTTAATGTACTTTATTAGCCTTATGTTTGTTTAATGATATCAAATCATTTTAAAGCAATGTTTTTACTTTAAAAAAAAATAGAAAAAAATGGTCGATGCTTAGCCTTCGCGGGTTTTGCATCGACCTTCCGGACACCCTGTATAAGGTGTATCTTAGAAAACTTCCTCGATCCGAGGGAGATAGTGTTAGAAGACAGATAGGAATAATTCTAAAATACAACCTTTTTGTTCCCATCAAATCAAATAAAAATAAATAGAACAGTTTGTGCATAATACAGATCTAATGTTTATTTTTCTTTTCTCATTGTTATGTTATTGTTACAGGTACAGTTTGTGGTGTTTAACATTTGCAGAAATAATAACGTTTCGTGAATAGGTAAGTTGAAGTTATAATTCGGTTATAATTTCGGGTTTACTCGCGGCAGGTCAACTACTGATGCCGGTATAGAGTTAGCATCGCATATTTTTGATGCTTGGGAGAAGTCACAAGATGCCTTAGGCATTTTTTGCGACTTGTCTAAAGCATTCGATTGCGTACATCATGAATCATTAATCAGGAAACTACATCACTGTGGAATAAGGAACACCTCCTTGGATCTTCTCACATTTTATTTGAGTGATAGGATACAAAGAGTTGACATAAATGGGAAACGGTCTTCGGGGTCTGTAGTTACAATGGGTGTACCGCAGGGATCTATCCTTGGTCCTTTCCTATTTTTAGTTTATATTAACGACCTGCCTCATCTTGTCAAGAATAATCACGAGATTGTATTGTTTGCTGATGATACTTCATTAATTTTTAAAACACTCAACCAAACGCCATAATAATGACGTATACATATTATGTATGCCAGTATGTATGCCGGCCCACTACATAATAGTGGGCCGGCCGGCAGCGGTAACGGAGTTCTTGCGTGGAGACCGCGACTCGGCAAACGTAGTGTAGGGCGCCCTTCAGCCAGGTGGGATGACGATTTGCGAAAGACTGCAGGCAGATGCTGGATGCGTCAAGCTGAAGACAGGGCGCCATGGCGCTCATTAGGGGAGGCCTATGTCCTGAAGTGGACTAATATAGGCTGATGATGTTCGAATTCAGTGCGGGCCGCGCTGCTACATCTGTAAAAAAATAATTAGACAATAGTCGAACGATTGTCTTATTTTTGTTTAAATTATAATGAGAGCTTTACCATACATATTTTTTTATGTTTTCGATAAAAATAACGTCCAAATTAACTTTAACTTGTACAAAGTTAACATACTCAAAATAAAACACATGAAAAACGTATCATTTCAACATAATAAATCATTAAAATATAAGGTGTTTTCGTGTTTTTAGTTAATGGTCTTGTTAGTTAGGTCGTTAATTAATTTATTAACTGCGTGTTTCATATCCTAAATCACATTAATGTTAACTTGATTAACAACTATGTGAGAAAAAACGGTAATTTGGTGGTAATTTTCTTGTAATTTAACATTGAACGAAATAATTTGTACTTGTCAATGGTAATTCTTTATTAGACTTTAAAATATAGGTAAGTTTACTCACAATTTATTCTATATTGTCATGTAAACTTTCATTGAAAGATAAAAACCAGGCTCAAAATGCGTAAATTTGCGCGTGTTTTCTACAAAAATGGATTGATAAAACATTCTGTAAACTGATGCGTTCTTCCAGAGCTAACTCAACAAAATTAGGTTAGGTGTAATTAAACACAAAGACACGTAATTTCTTGCAATATAATAATGTCCTCCAAGCCGAATTTCGACCATGGCGGCCAGTCTCGTCGGAGACTAGCCAGATGCGCAGGAGATATTATAGTGCACAAGTGTGCGCGCGAACACAGGTGCACTCTCTATTCCCTTACTCTCATAATCCGATGGGACGACAGATCGACACGACCGGGGAGAGGTCAGGCTCAGGACCAACGGCTTAACGTGCTTTCCGATCTCATAATCAACGGTTGAACAAGCTGACCGCTAGACCAACGAGGCAGACCTACCCAATGAACAACAAAGATGGAAAAACGTCGCCGGCTCGACTATGGCTGAGGTGGGTGGACCTAATTGCGCCTAAATTGATCATTATACTCTCGAAAAGCAAGAACCCAATCTCCAGAATTTTAATTACATCGATAAAATCAGTATTTTTATGTTACGCTTAACAATCAGCACACTAATATTATAGATGCGAAAGTTTGGATGGATGGATGTTTGTTACCTCTTCACGCAAAAACTACTAAACAGAGCGGTCTGAAATTTTGAAAAATCAATTATTTGGTTTTCTATGGTTATTCTTCTCATAAAACGACGTTGCGTCCTCTTACGGTTTTATTCATAAATGTCTTTGTTTAAAAAAATGTTTTGTATTCTAGAACCAATATAACAACGATATAGCTAATAACCTTTATTGCTAAACCCTATATTCATACATTTCAAATAATACAGGGTGACCAAGAAAGAACCAACGGAACGCAGCCCTATCGCAATCTATCCTTTGGCACGGCGGCGCTAAATCCAGAACTATTCCCGGCTAAGATAAATGGGATTTTGTTCGTTCCTACTAACCTTTATGTCCTCTAGTGTTGGTCAGCGCAACGTTGACTTTACGTCTTTATTGATTAGGCATTTAACAAAAAAGGAGGCGAAACTAACCCAATCTCACGTGGAAGCGACGGGGTGTCGGCAATTATCACGTATTTTTTTTAATTATTCTGTACATATAATAACAATAATAATTTTAATAATAATAATAATAATAAAATGGTTATTTGTTTCGTATTTGTTTCATATTTTTTTTGTAGATAAATTGTTTACAGTTTGAGGCTAATTACTTCTCCGCTAGTTATATTCCTTGTAGACCATTTTACTTTTTCTTATTTTGAATTCTTCTTTGTTCTTAGTTACTGCAATGCAATCAAGCACGGGGTTATTTTAATTTCTCCATAAACCAATACCAAATAATCTTAAGATTATTTATCATCGCATAATCATCACTATTCTAACTTACCACTCATACAAGCTTAAAATGATTTAAAACCGCCATAAAAGTCACCTTAAAATGGCTCTGTTAGTAGTTCTCCGTAGCGTCAGTGTTACATCCCTAGTTGTGTTTGTTCAACAAAATTCTTCGCCACAGGTGTCACATAATGCGCTTCTCATTCCACGTAAATGTTTGTTTACTTGTGGTATTTTGTTGAAAACTGCAGTAGTATATATATCTACCGAAAGGTTATACATTATGTGCATGTTATAACATGGCAGAATAGTAAATCTATAGTTAATCGTTAGGTAGCTGTTTAGTGTAGTGTGGTGCTGGCTTAGAACCGTGTGAACCGGGTGTCGTAAGAGGCGACTATGGGATATCCACTGAGGTGCGGGCAGCGCCCCCTGCAGAACAATTATATCACAAACCTGCGATCCCCAACCCGCATGCCCAGCGTGGGGATTATGGGCATTACCTTTCATACGATCAACGCCAACAGCCTGTATTGATCCACTGCTGGACGCAGGCCTCCCCCTGATAAAAGAGTTATTGGCGTTTATCTCATGGGGGGGTGGGGGGGGGGGGGTAGTGCCCATAATCCCCACGCTGAGCATGTGGGTTGGGGATCACAGTTTGGTGGTAGAATATTTCTGCAGGTGGTGCTGCTGCCCGCGTCCGGTAGATATCTCTTTGTCGCCTCTTACGACATCCACACGGGAAGAGTCGGGGTAGTGCAAATTCTAAGCCCACACAGCACGCAAAACCTAGTTTTTATTCAAATCTATTTGCGCCAAGTGGTATGGCAGCGGAAGTTTTTTAATTTTGCCATATCTGCCGAGCGACGCAGGATATTTTTCATTTTCATTCTCCGGGAAATAATATTTTCATCGGGAGTTTAAAAGTATGTGAGTTATCCGAACCTTGTACCATAAACGGAGCTTGAAATAAAATAGATTTCGTATATAATGGATTTAACCGGGCTAACTACGAACCTTATTTGTGTTCGTAGGTACATAGTTAACTCGCTTACATCCAGTAATGAATTCCTCAAACTCCGAGAATTTTTATAGATTTCGTTGATTTACGTTGAGGCAACACCGAGGTAGCAAAGCAATCTCGGTTTCACCTCACAAGTGCGAAGCCTTTTTATAGATATTTTTGAGAGGAATAATTCCATAATAAATTGTTTTCATTTAACTTCTAATCTCAAAAATACAAAGTCTGGCACCGCGAGTGACACATGCCTACGTCACTGTTCAGATGCCACGTCACCGTTCAGATTCATATTATTATTATTTCGACAACATGGGAAATGAAAAACAAAAATGCAATTAAACAAATACATAAAAAAATGTAAAACAATTCAAAATTCAATTTTAATTTCATTTTATTTGATGAATGACACAAAACAGTTTTAGTTATACTTCGAGTTATCGTGATAAATAAATTTATAAGTACAAAGTCATGTCGTTTTATCAGATTCGTACAGGTTTCGTATAGGACAGGATTGACTGGTGTAAAAAAATACATGTAAAAATCGTATATATAAAGAGCTCGGGGAGTTATGATCTGCAACTGGTAACATCGTCTTATTATCAGCTATACACTAAACCTCAAGAATTATGCACCTAAACTTGCCATATGAAAAATTTCGCCCATTGGTGGAAACCGTTTGAAAATTGTTCGGTTGTTTTTGAGTTTATCGCGTTTAAATGAAATGAAATGAAATGAAAATATATTTATTCTGATAGGTAGGTACCTACTAACTTAAATTACATAGATAGACTGACAAAAATGTCACACTAATATATATATAAGATTAGACAACAAATTTCTTAAGAACTAACATGCTTTATATAATAATATTGTTGTGGTCGTGTGTGATCAGTGCCGTGCGCCTGCGCTATCAGAATAGGTTCATGCTCAGCTGGTGTTGTGAGTTTAAACTGACAGACAAACGCGGCAGGGACTTCTATATTATTATATGTATATCGTGATGATCACCCCTTTTAGTCTAAGTGCACCCTTTCCGTAGCATCCTGTATAAACCATATATTTTTTTCACGAGACGTCTGACATATCAGCGACGACACACAAAATTACAATTATAATTATTACAGACGGGTGATGTAATTGTAATTTTACGTACAAAGCGTATCTTCCAAGGCCTTAGACACATTATACAAGGCCTCTGGCATTTATTCGAGGACTCTTAGGTATTTACACACTGTAGCATTTGTTCTTGCGCACCACCGTGCCTAAGTCAATTAGTGCTGTAATTAAACGAGACTGGCGACATCTGTATGTTGTTGTTGACACGCGGAATTAAACCGTGCGGGAATGTGCGTTGGCACTAATAAGCAACCAACGCACATTAGCTTATAGGGTTCCGTATAGAAAAGAAGCTGAAGATTTAGAGGGTTGACTGGTAAATGTTTTTTTTAATAGATAAGATGATTTGACTAATTGCCTCTAGTTTTCAGAGAAATCAATGAAAAAGAAGTTGAAACGCTGATTGAGTATGGTACAGAAAACACGGTAATACGCAAATATTACGAAACTGCACCTTTTAGTTACTTTTGAGTTTCCACGCACGACGCAACAATCAGTTGCATTGAACTTCATCAGTTGCTTGCAGGAAACAGACTGAGACAGACAGAAAAAAGTCTCAAAATCACAAATTTCACCGCGTTTAGGTTGTTTGTGGAAATAGTCTGAAACTGATTTCACCGCGTTTAGGTTGTTTGTGGAAATAGTTTGAAACTGATTTCAAACCAAGAGATAATTTCAAAATGATTTAGTTGCAGTTTCGTTTCACCGTGTGTTCTGGGTCTCTCTGGTCTCAGTCGTGTAGAATTTGTACACGATATAGGAAAACTAAAACTGAAAATCGTTGTCTACGTGTTTTTGACGGATCCCTTTGAACCTAACTCGTACTTGACGAGTTTTATTTGCGTTGATACCTTTGTAACAACTTTTATTATTCTGCGACAGAATGAGGTTGATGAAATTTTACTTTCCCAGCTATGTGATCGTTTTTTCACTTTTTTCACGTACCCTGTAGTGATGATATCTCGCTATTTTTCAGAATTGAGTACTTGATTTTCAAAATAAATATATAAAGAAAATCTAAAACTATTATTCGATTTTTTGTTAATATTTTATTTATTTATTTATAAAAATACACTTGATTTCGTCGGAGTAGTCTAAAACCTCACCACGCATAAAACATGTGCAAGGGAGGGTTAAAAACTTTAACCCTCCCTAGCCCTTAGCTAGAAACAAGACACCTCTCATTTGTTGTATTCTTCTTTCTACTCTTGTTGTTTGTAATTCCGTTCTCTGATAAGTAAACATTGTTTAAAACTTCCATTATATATAAACTCTGCTCATCTTATTTTGAATTATCTACAGCAACACACACAAACCAACTTATAAAGTACTACGGAACCCGCCCGTAAGAAACCCTAATGACGTCATCTCATTAACTCGATTATGTTTCACCTCAAAGAATTGAAAGCACTAAAAATTCAGCCGCATCGAAAAACTACCCTATTTTCAGGGCAATAGGATAGAGAACCTCTTGCTTGTTGGTTGTAATTTTGAACCTCCTGCTGGTATAGTTATGAGAAGAAAAATTGAAGAGCGGTCGGGTCGTGACTGCTCGGCCGAAAAGGGTGGATTATGGCATGTGCGTATTTTGGTTACTTGGTATGTTATGTGAATCTATTTCTGGCTACCTTTTTGCGGCGAGTACGTTGTGAAGGGGGCTGTTCAGTTTGCCACCAATTTCTTTACCGGTCTTTATTTTCCTGTTTCTTTGTTTGCGAACAAAACGAAGGTTTGCCATGCTGTATTTTTTTCTGCTATTCAAAATTTTTTTCCTAGCTCATTTTAATTCTACACTCAACATTGAATGGACCGTGGACCAGGCTGTTGAGTTAGTTGAGTTAAGGTGAGAACTGATATTGTTTATGCGAAAGTTTGGATGTATAAATGGACGGATGTTTGTTACTTCTTCACGCTAAAACTACTGAAGGGATCAACCTGAAATTTTGCATATACGAGTATATACAGGGTGGGGCAAATTTTTGGCCCCTTAAGGGTAGCTACCGTTTCTTTTGTAGTTAGAGGGTTTTGTTCTTAGAAACCTTCTGTTTTATTGTGAAGAAAAAAAATATTGCCATTTTTTTTTTTTTTTTTTAATTACGGTTCGCCCAAAAAATGACCGTAGTCCGTAGTACCATTACTAGACCTGGAATAATACTATGGCTATTGTATTATCCTAGATAAGCGCATAGGAAGCGAATGTTTGGTTAGCCCATAATCAAAAAAAGTAATTAAGAATGAAGGGCTTCGGTCTGGTGAGGAACAATATTTAATAAGTGATTGTAAAAGAAATTTCAATAGGCCTGATTCCACTAACACAACCGCCTCACTATGACAATATTATCGCTTCATTATCGCGTAACAATCATCGCCATTGACACGTTTCGGTATTCTACTAACGCGATCTTGTTTTGTTTATGCCATATCTATGACTATTACGATTATGATTATATGCCCCACCACATTATTGACACGATTATAAGTCTTATAGATTGTAATCTTATGGTAATAGAATACCAAATAAATTTACGACTAAATCTCTATTTTAATCGTATGACGCCATTACAGCATTTTGTTTAAAAAATAGTGGAATTAGGCCCCAGGAGTAAAACAAAAATGACTGATAACTCGTAATCTGCGATCTGACTTGCAAAATTCTTTCACGCGTCTCATTTCTCCCCGATTTTGGGGTGAAATCTGACATGCGCCCAAATGCTTCGGCAACCGGTGGACCGGAACAACCTTTGCACGTAGACTGTGTTTTTAAATTGTTTGAATAATGAGATTTACTAAAGCCTTAGTCAAACGCGGGGTGAGAATTAATTGCGCGGTAAAAATCGGGTCAGATGAGGAAAATGTTTTAAATAATTTGTTAGGAGTCTGCTGTACTAAAAGTTTTACAGGCCAGTAGCAATCGCTTAGACGAGAAAAGTTTTTATGTATAGAATTCATTTTTGCTACATACCTAAAATCAATTACTTACTGTATAACAGAGAACAAAAAGTATTTGTTCATAACTGGTTATAAAATATAACGAAAACGGAAAATAAGTGTTTATTAGTACTAATTAAAAAACAGTGAAAACATTTTTTTACGTAGTTGGTTACGAATCAGTTAGTAGTAGAGTAGTAAGAAATGAATTAAAAACTATAAAAAAATGCGGGGACCTCAAAATCACACACTCCCGGAATTTAGATGATTGTTACTTCATTCACCAAAATCGCTTCAGCCGTTTTGATACTACGAGGTAAAGGATTGTCGCCAAGCTCTCCAAAAATATAACCCGCCCTTCAGATTAATAAATGAAACCAGCCAACGCCAAAAAAATTACGTCTGTTGTATGGGAGCCCCCTTACATATTTATTTTATTTTGTTTATTAGTATTTGTTGTTATAGGAGCAACAAAAATACATCATCTGTGGAAATTTCAACTGTCTAACTATCACGTTTTATGAGATAGCCTGGTGGCAGACGGACAGACAGACATAAGGACGGACAGCGGAGTCATATTAACGTTTTAATCTTTGGGTACGGAACACTAAAACACGTGGAAAACCGTAAACACCCGCTAGTTCCTAAATAAACATGACAGTTCTCCACTAACTTTTACAAACCAGCTTTAATACCAATAAGTGAATCATACGTAATCCCGCAACCCGCATTAGTCCGTGTTGTGGCGGCTTAAGAACGGTACGGATACCTTAGCCCCCCATACAAACGTACTTTCCGCTTCATTTGGAAACTACGTCCCCGATGGTATTGAAATTTTCCATGCATAATTGGATGAAAAATAGCTTTGTTTGTAGTGTTTTAGTTTTTCATAAAACATTATGGTGTTAAAACTAATTTGCCATATTTTGACAACCAAATCGAGTCATTTTCAATTATATTCAACATTAGAAATAAACAAAAATATTTCTGAAATCAGTCGTTTATTATTCAAAATGCATCGGAAAGTACTGGAAAGTACAAAAAAATATCAAAAATCGTAAAATTACTTCTAGTTTCTGCAACCGCTCGCGCACACAGGGAGCAAAATTCCGAAATAAGGCGAACGCAGCCGAATGTCCAACACGATGCGATTCTACGTGAAATAACAACGAATCCGCACGGTCCGGCCGCTGAGATTTGGGAGAGGTTCGTAGCCTTCTTAAGAGTGTGCCGTATACGCAATTTACTTCAAATTCGTTATTTATCTCAAAATCTGTGAAAACTACCACCTTAATATTTAGGTAAATGTTACTTGATCTTTCATCTTGAATTACGTGTTTTATAAACACGATTGGTTGAAGTTTTCTCGATAGTTTTTTTTACAGATGTCTGCAGTCATTTTGCTGTTTACCTCAAGAACAGCACACATTTTTTCTTCGGTTTTTGTTTTGGTAAGAAACCTAAAAATATTTCTATAGTAACTAATGCCTCTAATTTTTCGATTGGTTGTTTCATTAACTTGTAATTCGGTTAAATGAGTTTTGGCGCATAGAAAATTCGGTGCACGTCTCTGCTCTGTACTTCTCACACGCGAGAAAACCATTATTTTGTCATCCCGCTCGAAATCCATCTCCTAGCGGCGTTATTGCACACTCTTGATAGAGACGAATTAAGCTGTGCGTCCACCGCATCGGAATCGGAGCGTACGCTGCATCGACATCGGCATTAACAATATGCCTAGCATCGGTATCGGTTGATAAGCTGATCTAGTGCACGCTCTACGATAGAAATAAATACAAAGAAACAAATCCTTACGCTGCGTATGTTCTGATTCCGATCTGGTGGACGCACAGCTTAAGTGGATAATGGATAAATTACAAATTTTCGCGGATGGCGGGTGGCGGTCTGCGGCCGTGCCTGTTAGAATTCGGATCTCTGATTGTTTTATGGGAAGTCGTTTCTATCAGGAATTTCTTTGCTTCGACTAATAATTGTGTCTAAAATTCACCGCAACAGTTCTTATAATTCATCGTAAACTTCTATTTGGTTCTTCACGCGATAAGTAAGACGTATAAGTGAAGGATATTTCTATAAATAATAACTTAAAGACAACCTGAACTTCGATATTTTGAAAATGATATTTACTTACATAATTACAAACTCAATAGTATCGATCAGTTGAGCTACCACTAGATTGTTTGCATCAGTCTGCAGTTTTATCTATAGTTTCAATTGGAAATGGGTACCAGTTTTATTTTATTTCTATTATTTGATTATAATTACATACTTTTTTACTTGTCACAACCTTATAAAATTACAGACGAGTGTTAGTTGTATTTTTCTAGGAAAAGCTCCGAAATATCACGTCGGAATGTGAATTATCATGCTGATACGCAGAACTGTAATATTATGAAGATCACAGGGCTACATTCATGGGGCTACATTTGACGTCATACGACTCTCCATCTGTTTACGTACAAGATTAAAGCCGTTTCACATTGAACGTCACGATTGACGTGTAGGGTTAGGTATTAAAGTTATTTACAACGGGATATTTACCATGATTTGAGTTTTGAGCTTTAAACTGGTGCATGAGACTGTGCCGAAATATTGGACAGCTCAAAACTCAAATCATGGTGAATGTCCCGTTGTAAATAACTTTAGTATTAATAACCATGATGGATTTAAACGTTTTAGTGTTAGGTATGTAATTGAAAGATTCCACGGATTTTATAGCTTAACGTATTATATTGTTCATCATCAAGTCCCAAGTTCTGCTTAGTTTGGTGATAGAATCTAGGCTTAAACTAAGCAGATCTGGGCAGATAATCCACACAGCATCGTCTAGATAGGCTTTAGATGATGCTGAATAAATTGTTAAACACTTCAGAAATATTGTGGAATGCATTCGCCGAAACAGAAAATAATCGCTGAAACAAATGAATACGACGTGTGACTTTCTAACGCGGTCCACACATATTTCCAATGAAATAATAAAATCTCCTACTTCTTAAGTCTCAAGTTTTTTCACATGAACATCATATTTATATATCTTGGTTGAAACAAAAGTCAATAGAAAAAAAAATCTTTATTTACTTAAATGCAATACACATTTTGAAAAGTTCTAATTATATTAAAACATAACACAGACAAATTAGTATTTTTGATTTATGTCGCTTCGGTATGTAGACTAAAGTAAAAAACGACGAATAAACCTTTAGCCTGTTAGTTGTTAATATTCGAGTGCACGCAAAATCCGTCCCAAGCTTTTTCATCCTCTAGAATTCTATAGATAATCTGATATTAAACATTTTCTTCTTCCCTTTCGAAATCGTACAAACCATTCTGAAAGCCAACGATTCTCGTATCGCCTAATGTGAAACCTGTTCTCATTCGAATAACGTTACTCTCGATTTGTTTACACACAAGATTACAGTACAGGACGAGAACGACTGAGCTAATGAGATGGATCGAACGTGTCCCACGTGTGATTTAACTATGTTCGAGGGAATTAGGTTGTCTGTTATTTGAGGCCTTGTGTCTGTTATTATTGTGTTATTTCTTAAAGGTACGAATATATTATGTCTTTTCTAAGGACGCTGAACATTAGCCTGCCTTAATGAATGTGGCATTATCTGTAACTTGACTCTTTGGTATTGAAATCAACTTAATTTGCGTACGTTAAAATATAACGAATTATGTTTATTTCAAAACCAATGAGCAGTGTGCTAGACATTGCTCTTTTCTTTTAATCAAATCATCGTTGTCCACATAGTCACTTTCCATCAGGTGAGATAGCGATCAAACGAAGGTCTATAGGAAAAAACACTAATCTTATCTATAAAGTAAAAAGACGTTTATTTTACAACCATTACACATAAGTAATTAAGACATAGGTACAAAATACATGGGTACCCAAGATAAAGGTTACAAAAATGGCCAACACTCAGAAAATGCTATATAAGCTATACCCATAGACACAAGCTCTTCTTAGCTTGGGGCTAGATGATGCAGTGTGAATTGTATATTTTTTTTATTTGCTATTGAATAAAAGTACTCATCTACCTTATTTAAAGGCATCTACGGCTTAAGGCTTAAAGAACTTATTCTCATACAAACACAGGGTTTACTTACAATGAGATACATAAGAACAAATTAATCTAAGTTAACAATATTTAAACTAACCTCTGGTACCTTTATTAAATTATAATTAAATAATGATCTTTTACTTAACATTTTTAAACTGAATATTATATATTAATAATATATAAATATTGAACATTATAACAGCTACTTATTTATTTATGTATGAGGTATGCTTATATTTTACTCTTGCTAAATATTAGATAGGTAGGCATTTTCATTCGAGTGTTATTATATTACAAAATAAGTACATGAAGTTTAAGTTTTTTTTTAAAGGTTTTCATAACTACACTGAACATAACACACTCTGAGCTTTTAATTATGCTGCCAAGGCACGTGTAGAGTCTGAAAGTACCATCGTTCTTTCAATCCCCAGCCGAGAAACAATTTATCCTCGCTTAGCCTTACTTTTTTATCCTGAAAACCCGTCGGGTCATTGACCCAGCTAAAGCTGTGTTACCAAGAAAAGGGAATCCAATTGTTGTCTCCAACGATTCGCTCGCACGTGACCGGTGACACGCCACTCACGATTTATTTGCACTCTTTGCAAACATTTTTATGTCACCTGAAGTTCTAGGGAAGGGCGATGAGGTGCGTATTTTACAATCATCATTATATTGAATATGACCCTACTTTATTATGCTTTTGAATTGAATGTGCACTATCGCATTAGGTGTGTCTGTAAGGATGTGTGCAATTTTTTTTATAAATTAAATATTGATCCTTTCAGCTTTTGAAATCTTTGTAGAAAACTAGTTTCTGCCCACGGCTTAACACGTTTTTTCGATTAAAACGTCTAAAGGTGATTAGTATCCTATGGGACAGTTTCCATGGTAACATAGGCTACTTTTTATACCATAAATAATAATTTATGGTATAAAAAGTAGCTTATGTTTGATTTCATGATTGAAATGACCTGTATAAAATTTCACCGCGATCTTTTCAGTAGTTTTGGCGTGAAGAGGTAACAACTATACATACCTACATAAAAACATCCAAACTTTAGCATCACACTATCACATCACACTAATATTATAAATGCGAAAGTTTGTATGGATGTATGGATGTGTGGATGTATAGATGGATGGATGGATGGATGTTTGTTAACTCTTCACGCCAAAAACTACTGTACGGATCTGGCTGAAAATTTGCACACAGGTAATTCTAATCCCGGAATCAAACATAGGCTACTTTGTATCCCATAAATCAGTGGGATTAAAATCACCTTTAAACCTTTCCATAGGAACAACGCGTCCGAAGCCGCGGGGCGCAGCTAGTTTATAACATTAGTGTGATGGCTAAAATTCAAAATAACAGCCTGGAGTCCAAAAGTGAGCCTTGTTACATCCCGTGCAGTAGTATAGTAACAGTAGATACACTCAGCCCTTTTTCGTCGTCATAAAGGTGACGTTCTCCGCTTTTATAATATTCCTGCCCATTGTGTAAGCACTTCACCGTTCATGTGATTTGTAGACGCTATTTCCGATTTCTTTACTGTAAGGGTGGGTCTAACAGCTGACGTCATAGTTCGTATAGTAACTATGAATCGCTTTTGATTAGTCTTGTATTAGTTAGATTGGAATAATAAATCCCATGAATTAGGTTAAAAAGGCACTGCACGGCTTGTGTGAAGAATTTGCCAGTTTAAGCGTTTTTTATTAATATTACGTAAAACCCTTTAAAATTCACATTATTTGTTTGTTTGTAGCTACAATCTGCAGATATATGTATATTCTGTGTGTGAGTGTGTACTATTAATACTATCTATCTATTTAATGTCCATGTGTCATGTACTAAGGCAGGTACCGAACGGCGTTACGAAGCGTAATGTAACGTGTTACACGGCGAGCAGTGAGCGTTCGTGCAGTCTGTACGGGGAAAGAAGGCACTCGCAACGAGCAATGAGACGAATTTTAGCACCCTGTAATACTGGTCAGTACCCGGGTTTAATTAAGTATATCGGTTATATTTTACCCATAATACAAGCTGTACTTACTATGGGGCTTGATGATGCTCTGTGAATTATATAGAATTCTTTTCATACATGGCCGGCGAGCACACCATTCCACACACTAGCCGATGCCATCCATTCCCTCACCTTTTCTCACCTATGGTTTATCCATTTTGAATGAAGCATGTTAGTAAACAAAGTACGACACAAATAACAAAATCTCACTTGCTTGGCGTCGAGTTTCAGCAATTTTTATTGAAGAGAGGATCTAAAATCGTATAAAAGGACGCGCCAACAAAGTGAATTTTAGGTTAAGTATGGGCGGTTTGTTTACGTTTATGTTCCATTCAAAATGGATACGATATAGATTGGGACACAGAGAGGACAGACACAGTTGAACGGGAATCTCAACTGCCGTGCCCAGATGGGCATTTCTGTCGCTCCATACTACCAGGTGTGGGTCTTGCATTAACGTCTAATGAACCCTGAACTATCTATGTTCAAATACTGAAGTAACTTCTTGACCGGAAACCTAAACACAAATATTTTCGACTTGTCTCAAAACGTCTCAGTATTCATAACGAACTCCTGCCGTCTCATTCAGCCGGCAAGGGAAACGTGTTTGCAATATTGAAGCGATGGACCGAAATAAGCATTCTTTTGAACTGTTTGTTCTTGTGCATCAAGTGGCTATCGTGGCTATGAATAAGAATTCAAGTTTATTTTCGACTCGAAAACGAATCCTACTCTAATTTTAAAGTCGTTGGCTTGTTACGATGGAGGTTTGAGCGCGAACAATACAAAAAGCTACTGAAATTTTGCATAGGTAAGTAGACACATACCATTCTTAAGAGGCCCCGTATAAAAAATTGACGATGATGACGAAATGCTCAAAGTCGCAAACAAAAGCTAGTAAGAAAATATCATCCTTCCAGCCTTTACATCTTCGGAGGATTGTATATGTCGTCTTCGTTTTTTGGCACTTGCGTAGATGACTTGTACGGCAACGACAGACGCAGTCGCAGTATTGAGATCCGTAAAGGAAATATTCAGTTACGGTAAAAAGGTAATTTTAAAAACCTATGCTGTCTCACTCCTAGGTGAAGGCCTTCCTCATTTCACGCTACCGTACACTATTTTTACTGACCTGTAATTTGTACATATAATGGTGTCTATTCAGATATTGCCAAAACTAGACTACACTAATCTGAAATTACTAAAAATGATGCCACCCTTAATATTTTGATCGTTATGACACGGACAGCGACAGTTTTAGTACTGTCAAATTAGTTAAGTTTTGTTTTGGCGACATCTGAATGGACACCAGTGTTTCGTGTTGTGTGTTATGTAATGGCTCCAAATAAATCTGTTTTCTTTCTTTCTTTCTTCTTTGTTAGTTTTGACAAGAACAGGCGAAAAAACGCGCGCGAAAAAACGCTCGTGCTTTCCCGCGCGCAATCGCTCCTGAGAACGCGCGATAAAGCGTCCGTGAAAAGGCCGATAATCTTTTTTACTATATAAAGATGATCTGAAGATGTCCCTCGTTAATGAAACTTTAATGTTCTTCCAACACAAATAGGGCTTCTAGTTAACCCGCTTACATCCGTAATGAAGTAGCTAATTCTGCTCCACCTTATTAAAAATCCTTAAGGTGATTTCTATCCCACGGGAACTGATTATGGGATAAAAAGTACTTAAGTTAGTTGTCTCGTTCAAATTAATTACTTTAGTTAAACACACAATGAAAAGGAATAAGATTTCCAACAACAAACACCCCAAGATAAAGGCAGTATCACATTTCTCGCAAGATGCTGCGTCGGATTAAAGTTTCGACTGTTATTCTATCGGGAAGCTCACATTCAAAGTTTACAAAGTTTTAAACAATGCAGGCTTTGTTGGAGGTTTGAATTAAGTGCATTGTGGGTTAACTAACGCAGGTTCGAATATACGTACATATTTGCATTCGTTTTACTCATAAGTTGCAACTCCCAACACACTAATATTATAAATGCGAAAGTTTCTATGGATGTATGGATGGATGTTTGTTACATTACATCTTTCATGCCAAAACTACTGAACGTATCGGGCTGAAATTTTGCATACAGTTAATCCGTATCTTGGAATCAAGCATAGCCTACTTTTTATCCCATAATCAGTTCCCGTGGGATAGAAATCACCTTTAAACGTTTCCATAAGATAAACGCGTGCGAAGCCGCGGAGCGCAGCTAGTCATAGATATATGTAAAATTCTGTAGATTAACTTACCGCTGCGCTGGAAGAACGTAGGTATCATGCGTTTGCCTAGCGCTAAAGTCAACAAATGAGATGATCAACGCAAAAGCTATTTCTAATCTTCACACTATCACATCACGTCATCAATTCATAATAGGTACTGATATTATAAATGCGAAAGTTTGGATGGATAGATGGATGTTTGATGCCTCTTCACGCCAAAACTACTGAACGGATCGGGCTAAAATTTTACATAGAGGTAAGTCTAATCCTGGAATCAACCATGGGTTATAATCAAACGATTATTATGATAGAAACATTTATGTTGATTATGAATTGAACCTTCACTCTTGAGATTGAAAGCCAGGAATAGCTTACTCAAGCAACGAATAGATAGGTAATTTCTTCCCCCTTACTCATCACATCACAAGCCAAACTAGCACGTACCACACAAATAATAAGATTTGAATTGCTGATTCCCCAATCTATATAATTGATTCAAGTACAAACAGAAAGCCAAAACTTCGTAAAATGTGTTGTAGACGGAAAAGTTGGAAAATCTCAGCTGGCCAATCGTTTTGGGAGTTTTGTTGGACGTCACAAATTAGATCTAATTTTAGACACGGATATCGTTGAAGGGCTTCGGTCATGTACAGTCGGCTGCACTAAGAGACTTACTCGTATCACGTTTTCGTTTTCAAAGCGATTGCACAGCGTGCCATAGTGCCGTTTGGTGCCGTCTTAGAATTTTCACCACCCCAACTTTTCCCGCGGGGTCGTAAGAGGCGACTAAAGAATAGTCGTTGGGGTGAGCAGCGCCCCCCTGCAGAACAATTCTACTACCAACGAACTGCGATCCCCAACCCGCATGCCTAGCATGGGGATTATAGGCAATAGGGTATATGCATGGATTTTTTTATTTTTTTAATCGATTATTTAGGTTAATACATAAACGAAAAAAATATAACACCCAAAAAAAAATTAATTATTGAGGTAAAAAACTAAAAGTAAAACTACACTTAGTTTCGGTTGATAAAAATGCTGCCATGTTAGCCATTGCATTTTATGACGCCACGGATCATCGAGTCCCCTATATAAACTCAAAGTCAAAACTTCATGTCCATACAAAAATGTTCAAGTATGACGTCACGCTTCACGTGCCAATAGAGTTGCGTTTACACATTTTGCTGATGAGACTAAAAATATCTACTTTTCAATGATTAAATTTCACAATAAAAACATCATAAAATACAAAAATAAATATACAGATATATTTCTATATCAATAGAGAATACGTAAAAAAAATATTAGCTTTTTTGAAGTCACATGCATAAACCCTATTAAGCCACGAAGTCGCTTATCAGGCGGAGGCATGCGTCCAGCAGTGAACCAGGCTGTTGATGATGAGGCTCGCTGAGTGCCCGCAGTTTTGTCACGGCGAGCTCGCTACGCACTCGCCTCGCTTTGAAATTGCTTGCAAACCGCCAGTGTGATAATAAGTGTCTGAGATACACTTGTATAATGATTCGCGATTATGCACTTTTAGTTGTGGCAAACTATGAAAGTTTGCCACAACTAAAAGTGCAAAATCGATTCGAGCCGGTTAGATAAAGCTTTATGTCTATAGAATACACTGGTACCTACGGTCGTAAACTCATCAGTTTTTGAAATAAAGTAGAAATTAGTCACTTTTACAATTATAGGTACGCTTCATAGTTTGCCACAACTAAAAGAGCAGAATCTATTTGAGCTAGTCAGATAAGACTTTATGTCTAGGATACACTCGTACCTACGGTTATAAACTCATCAGCTTCAGAAATAAGGTTGAAATTAGATTCACTCGATCATGGCCCTCAGGTACCTTACACAAACAGTGGCTTACATTTTACATATTCTACATAAGTTACTAACTGCGCCCGCGGCTTCACACGCGTTTTTCCTATGAAAACGTTTAAAGGTGATTAATACCCCACGGAAACTGATTATGGGATAAAAAGTAAAAACCTATGTTTGGTTCCAAGATTAGAATTACCTGTATGCAAAATTTCAGCCAGATCCGTCCAGTAGTTTTGGCGTGAAGAACTAACAAACATCCATCCATACATGCATACATTCAAACTTTCCCATATAAAATATTACTGTCATTATTGAGAGATGATCAGAGCATTTTACTGTCCCAGATTAAATCTGCTATTCTACAAATACTCAGACATAAAACAGAAAAGGTCGAATCCGTACTGTCTGTTCAATTAATCGCGACATACCACTCCCTTAAGAACAGAACGGATACCTTAGCTCCCATACAAACGTACTTCCCGCTTCATTTGGAAACTACGTTTCCGATCGTATTGAAATTTTGCATACATAATCGGATGACAAATAGCTATGTTTGTAGCGTTTTCGTTTTTTAAAAAACATTATGATATTTGAATGAGAGTGAAACTAATTTGCCATATTTTGACCACCAAATCGAGTCATTTTCAAGCCATTTTTTATGCATGTTAGACACCTTTATTCGAAAATCTGTCACACTGCAAACATCCTAAATATAGTCACCATTAGAAATAAACAAAAATATTTCTGAAATCAGTCGATTATTCAAAATGAATCGCAAAGTACGAAAAAATATAAAAAATTGAGAAATTCCTTCAAATTTCTGCAACCGCTCGCTCAAACGCGGGGTGCAATGCGACACAGGGAGCACAATTCCAAAATAAGGCGAATGCCGCGGAATGGCCAACACGATGCGATTCTACGTGAAACAACAACAAATTTACTCGGGCCGGCCGCTGAGATTTGGGAGGGGTTCGTAGCCTTCTTAAGTGCGCCTACGCATCCCGCCGTGACCGCCGTGTGATTGGTGGAACAATGCCGCCTACCCGCCACGCCTTTCGCGACAGACATGCTTGTAGCCCTGGCGGGACGCCAGTGGACAGTTGATGGGATGTGACCGGTCACCATTTTTCTATTATTTTATAAATAATTTTGTTTTAAAAGCCTATAAATCGACTTCAATTTCTACAGTTTTTTCATGATTTTTCATGGATCCCATTGTCAGAACTGAACAAAATTAAAATGGGACCACACGGGAAGCACCAGCTTTCATATAAAAAAAGAATCATGCAAATCGGACCACCCAGTCATAAGTTCTGAGTTAACAAACATAAAAAAAAAAATACAGACGAATTGAGAACCTCCTCCTTTTTTGAAGTCGGTTAAAAATGATCTGAGCGTCTGGTCAACGCGACGCGTTACCCGAGAGCTGGTGAGTATCTGGCAGGGTATTGGAGCATTGCAGCCAGTGTCTTGAGAACGCTTCAGACTAGTATGGATATAGATCAGTTGAGCTGTAGGTTGTTTGCAAGACTGCAGTTACCTTAATTGTTTATAGTACGTATACCATAAAATTTATCTGAAGTGCAGTTACTGTATAAAATAGCTTTCAGTTTAGAAACTAACATGAGTATCATCAGTTCAATCAATCAGTTCAGCCCGTAAGCACTGCTGGCTGCCTCTTTTTTACGCCATTTGTCCAGTCTTATACAACCGGTCACTATATTATGTTTCTGTCTTTATGCTGTCGTCTGACCACTAAACGAGGAGTCTGCCTCATTTTGACTGAAATCTGTGAGCCTCGTTACCTTGACTATTGTGGACTATAATGTCGTTTTCGGTTGGGAGTAAAAATACCAGTCGAATCAGAATACAACATAATTTTTATTTACTCGGTGGGTACCTAGGTATCACCATATTCACTGAGTTGTTGACAGAAATTTGCATTAACAATAAAAATCACGAAAAAATATTCCATCTAATCTAGTAGATGGCAAACAAACATTGTATTTGATTCCTCGCGAAACAGTCTATTGCGGGGCTCATAGTTATACATACATCATACTCACTCACCTAAACTAGTAAAATTAAAATCAATTAATTATTATTTATAGATACCCTGACCATATCATGCAACTCACATTCATACCTTCGACTTTAGTTAGTTTAACCATATTAGTGTTATTTTAGGAAACCACTTCACTGAGAATGTGTAATGTCTATGTCACAACCAATACGGAATCTATTTATTACCATTATCAGTTTCCCGGTCGGAGCTGAAGCAACAGGTGTTCTGGAGCGCCGCCAGGATCCGATTCCAGGTTGAATGCAGATGCACTTCTGGTGAACCCTGAGGGTCTTTGGTCGGAGGGTGACGAACTTTATATAGGTTTTTAATAATAAGCATGCGTACAACCAGATTCAATCGAATTGAGCGGCCAGATGTCATCATTTTTAGTCCCGTGAGATAAGTTAGTCTAGTTATGGCAACATCTCAATAGACACCATTATTATAAATGTTAAGATAAACGCCAATAAGGCGCTTATCAGGGGAAGGCCTGCGTCGAGCAGTGGACCAATACAGGCTGTTGAGGTTCAGGTATCTTTATTGCTCTAAAAACATCGCAATTCACACACGAACTCGTAGATCAAAAGCGTGCACTATTTTTTAATCTATCCCCTGCGCTTGCGCCGCGTTTAGCTAATCGCTCTCGAGTGCCATCAGTCGGTAACGGGCGCATGTGTTACCGTTTACTGTTATTAACTGCCAGTTTAGTGAATTAAATCGTAAATATGGTCATGATAGGTTGCTGCGAGGAATGGAGGAAGTTATTTTTCTTAATTATCGTTAGAGTATGACTAATGTAGTGAAATCTAAGTAGTCTGAAACTGCAGGAAAAACAACGAACAATTTTCTTCTGATTAAGTTTACAATATTATTTCTTTATTCTTCACAGCAACGCACAAACGTTCAGCCCTAAATAAAACGTAGCTAATACCGAATCAAGCTGGGTAGCTAATAAAATAACCCATTGTATATGAGACCAATTTTGGGGTAAGACCCTACTTATAACCCTTTCCATTATATAAATAATTATCAAAATCGTACTTCTCTGTAAAAATTGTGAAACATTTAAAAAAAATACGAGTCACCTTCGTTTCTTCGTTTTTTCGTCAGTTGATAAATATCTGAGATTTACTAAAAAAACATTAAAAAAAACATGTTTTTCCATCTTAATTCTTATCTGACACTATAATTACATGACAATAGCCCATGATTTGGCCCATGACGAAAATGTACTACAATTTATTATAAACATTCAATTCACCATATGTTTTGTAAAGATATTCTTTGATAATTTAATTTCCAAAGACATTTTTATGGGTCTTGCCTGAGGAATTCGTCTCCAAATATCTAACCCGAAATTAATAGCTTTGAGACATTGATGACCGGCCCGCATTGTTTGGGTGAAATATTGCTATCAGCTGTTCAAAACATAGATAGTTTGAAGTTTACGCGATTGTTTGAATGTTTGTTACCCTCGAATACTCAAAAGCAAATCAGATCATGTGATTTTTTTACAGTTCTCCACGAAAGTCTGTCAAAATGTCATTCATCGCTTACGACACCTGGGGAAAAACACGGAAAAAAGTAAAATCGTTGTTTGGTTTTCAGTATTATGCAAAGCCAAATCGCTTGCTTCTGTTCGATTGTTTTTAAGAAAGAAAGAAAGAAATATATTTATTTATAACAACAATAGAAACAAAATAGAGAGCCAGACCCACTTTTAGGATAATTTTAAAGACTATCGGCCTGCTTGAATAAAATGTATAAAATGTATATATGTTCGTGTACACGAGGGTGAATTTCCCCATATTGTGGCGAAATTATCCTCAGAGAGTTATGTATTAAAGTCTATGAATGCACATACAGAGGTTAGATGCATAATCTGAGTGATTCCAGATCTCATCTTGTAGATAAAATATGGAATACCCAGTTTTTGCGAAACTTTAATCGCTCCACAGTATCTATTCTTCAGCCAAAGATAACCTGTATTACCAAAATAAGACTGAACTGAGTACTAACTAAATTCAATAACACTTTGCTTTGCGTTATTCCAAGAGCTTATTTTGTTTTGTAGTAAAGCCACAGGCAAAAGCTAGTTTAAAGTAGAAGCAGTTTCAACAGATTTAATTATTCGTGGAAACGTTAATTCGCTTTAGAATTTTTATGTCTTATTTTATTGTTTGAGTAAGCATTAGTTCGCGACTCTGCTCGCATGGCATTCCCCGTTTTTCTAAAGCTTCTTGCTTTTAGAAAACCCATTAGAAATAATGTGCTAAAGCTAAGAATGTTAAGCTTTTCTGATGTTTTTTTTAAGTCGATTACAGCGTATTCTTGTTGAGTTTTTGAGTTACGAGTTTGGGAAGCTATGCTTAAAATTATTATTTGTAACCAAACATCTGGTATAAACATATGTATACGCAAGTAGGTAGGTACCTAAATAGGGTTTCGAAAGTTAATATATATTACCAATTTAATATTTAAGTTTGGAAAGATGCAGGGGTGGCTTTTACCTAATGGGACAAAATGGCAAAAAAAAATAGTTTCAGATATTGCAAGAAAAATATTTCTCGTTAGCTGAATTGCGAACAACATCTAGGGTAAGAATTTATGAATTAAATATTTGCCTGTAGATATTCTTTTCAATGTTTTCTTCTTCGTCCAAATGCTAAAATGATGTAATCTAAAATTCCACTAAATCTTAATTAAAACTTGTGGTACCGTTCTGTTATTTTAAATGTTTCCATCTTTTATATGGCTTTAAAAATATAAAATGAAACCTTAAACTCACGATAAAGCTTTAAAACTTTCTCGTTTTAGTAAACATTTGCGAAACAGACGAACAAATCTCTTCTCCTTACTACAGTTGTTTGGAAATTCAATACGATTCCGTTTTATGAGACGTACGTGATTTTAGGCTACTTACCTGCTTCTGGTTAATAGCCACATTAATCATTTTATTACGTTTATCTAGAAGTGCCTGTTAGCTTAGATTTAATAGCATAAGTGGCACGTAAAAATATTGTTTGCTATTTATTGAATTACAAGCTTGAGCCCGCAGCTTTGCATGCAATCATTCGCATTTTTCCAGGATAAAAGGTAAAAGTAAAGTAAAGTAAAAGAAACCGATAACTTATAGTCCAGTAAGACATCGATGGAAAACTTGAACCGGTAGATTCCAATGGTTTTAGCGTGAAAAACTGATAAACATATTTTTTTTGCACTTTCGTGTTTCTTATGTTAGAATAGGTGCCTGTATACAATGTATTATAACTAATAAAATTACTATTTCCATGTCTAAACCTAAATCTATGTAAATTTCAGCCCGATCCGTTCAGTTTTTGTGGCTTGAATAAGTTACAAACATCCATCTATGCAATTTTTAACCGACTTCGATAAAGGAGGATGTTCTCGAATTCGAATGTATTTTTTTTATGTTATCAAACATCCTCCAACCACAGAACTTTTCACAGGTTGGTCCGATTTTCACGGTTCTTTTTTTATTTCAAAGCTGGTAAATTGGTCCAGTTCTGACAATGGAATCCATAAAAAAACTATATAATTGAAGTCGGTTTGTAGTTTTTAAAAATAAAATCAATTATTATTAACAATTATAATATTACTGCAAAGCTTTATGCGACTCGATGACCACAAATAGCCGTAAGCCCCGGTAGCATATATGTAACTTCGCATATTGGAGATCGTTTATTCCAGTCGGTAAGGTAGGTCCTACGCAAAGTTTTAAAAGAACAATTCATAGCGAAGACAAAGTACAAATCGATAGGTCAGGAAACAAAGTAGAATTTAATAATTGATGTATGAAAGTAGGACAACCTTCCTTGCTTTGTACTATAACAGAGTCTCTTGCAGTAAATTATAGGGTGCCATAAATGTTATCGATTCTAGGGGTAAGTTTTAGAAAAAAATGCTTAGATTGTTTGAAAGTAGGATTCAAACAACTGCGATAATCTCAAACGCTCATTGCTGACCAACATGAAAGTAGGATGACAAAACGAATAATGTTTTTTTTAGGTAAAAGGTACGTTGATATTTTTAGAACGTATAGCGGTAAGGAAATGACATCTTTCACACATTCCATATATCTTTCTCGTGATCTCCTCTGATATGTCCAAATTCATATACATCACTCTTTTCAGCCCATGACATTCATCCCTTCACGTCCCTCGCAGATTCACAGAAAAAAACCAGACGTTTCCGAAAATTGTTATTGCTTTTCTCTCCCTGTGAGTATTTTCTATTTCAAAAAGCTTCTACGAATAGTCATTTATCTGTTAGCACTATTAAAAGAGTCATTTGGTCAAACGCAGGGTCGTTCGAGGAATTTGTGACGTTCTCCTGATCGTCTTCAAATGGTCGTTCAATAGCGGACAAGTTATGGCGGTCAGATCATTCTGACCCACATCTATGGCGATAAAATGCTGTTTGTTTAGGAGGACGTAAAGTGCCTTTGAGGGCATTGTTCTCGGGTAAGTGTAATCTAAAGTAAAGTTACTAGGGAAAACATTGAGCCTTTTTACATTAACGTTACTCTACGGGGCTGTAAATTTACTGTTAGTGCAGGCTTGTGCTGTACCATTGTTGGACAAGGGGCAAAGTGCCTTGTATTTCTTAGACGACTAAGCAGTTTTCTCACAGGTGATTAGGGGCGCCATATTCTGCGGGTGTAATTAATCTAATAGTAAATTAACGTGAAAAGGTAAAAGTTCTTAGTTTTGTTTGAATGGTTGTATGATTTTTCAGTTGTTATGAGTATTATCTATAGAAACAGGTTTCTTTCTAAAAACGCTTACATCTACGTAATTTTTAGGACGTTGTCTACGTTTTAATTTCATCAACGTTTATTACGTGCGCGAAATCGCGGACAATAACTAGTATATTGCGTAGAACTTGCAAATGATTATTCTGATTCAATATTAAATAATCTAGGTATATTTTAAGTTTTAAGACATCTACATTAGGTAAGTACCTACCGTACAAGAGTCTAAGTTTATGGTCTGTTTAATTGAAAATTGATTATTAAATTATAACATCTCAGGGTTGTTGCTATAGAATCAAGAGAACAGATCAAAGACAATGCTTTCAGAATAGATACTGTGCCAGATAATCAAATCTAGTAACAATCGCTCGATCATTTGAGTCATCCCGTTCAAAATAGACAAAACAAACCATTCTGAATTATCGGTCGACCACCTGTCACCAATTCTACGCTTTGTGTAGTTTTATGGTTTTTAAAATTCTGATTGTATAGCTCGTTTACAGATAGAATGTCTATTGTTGCTTTGTTTATTTCATAATCATCAGCCCATCAGCAGTTTTCTGAAACAAAATACTGATGGATAAGTCTCCGTAACGTGCGCTTACGTTGACGGGGACAGTGCATGAAGTTACTGTCCTTGTTACTGTTTTTGTTTTTTGATTGTTAGTTTTATACTTTTTTGGGCTTTGTGTCAACATAAATGTTCTTCATCATCTTCTAAAGTGCATTTCTAACGTGCACTCTCTGCAAAGTATTATATAAGTAAATTGTTGTACCTCAGTTCATCAAATTCTTCTGAGCGTATAAAATTTTCGCTTCGATTAGGTATGGCCTGTGAAAACTTTGATCGATGACTTACTGTTACAGCGATTACAATTTGAATAAATATTTGCGAGACGGCACAAATTTTACTCACAATATTCACTAAAATATGTGCTACAAAACCCTACCGGGGCTATATTTCAACCACCTGCTAGACTTTTCCAGACAATTCATTAGTCGGCCAACGGGTAGATAAATTATATTAGTACAATTGGTATAAATATAGAGCAGCCGACCCGTTTCCACACGTGCTACTATCACTCGATGACAAAAAACTAACAGGAATTCGCAGATGTTAGTTACGGCATGGGTTACTAAGGGTTACCGAGCGCATAAATGGTAGACTGAATAACATCTGGTATTACCTACCTGGTAATTCGAAATCGACTTTGGAAATAGGAATTTGTTCGGTTTTTTCTTCTTCTTCTTTCTAGCCTTTGTCGACCAGTAGACTGGTGTAGGCCTCCTGCAAACTCTTCCATTTCTTTCTACTTTGGGCAGTTAATGTCCAGTTGCTGCCCGCATCTTTTTGATGTCATGCTTGCATCTCGTTTGTGGCTGTCGGTGTTTAATGTTCACCGATTTATCCATCTTTGTCTTCTTTCTTGTATAGGTATTGACCTCAAAGCAGTCCACTTAGTTGTTACTAAAACATAACAAACAATGCAATTTAATAAAATAATTTAAAGTCGGTTTAGATTTTTCTCAAAACAATTATTTAGGTTTTGCACTGTCACGGTACTGCTGCAAATATTTTCTAATAGTTGTGTAACAATATTGTGAAAGTATAGGAAAGAGTGTCCAGCAGTGGACTAATATAAGCTAATGATGATGATGATGACGATAGAAAAGAGGGAGAATAAATTTATTTGACTCCAGAAACACAATAAATATATAATTCAACGGCAATGGTACGCTTCCGACTGGTATTGATATGGATAATTTGAGGTACCTGTAGATTGTTTGCAACAGTCTGCAGTTAGCTCAGTTGTATTCATTGTAAATACTAGTTTTAATTCTTTGGTTCTAACTTTCTTTTTCAATGAATGACATAAATAAATACATCACAAAATTATACACGTACAAAAAGTAGATTGTATGTGTATAAGTATTAGGTGGGAAATCTGATATAGAACCACACAAAATAGTTCTTATTGTGTGGTTTTATTAGTCTTGCATGAAATATTAGCTAACCTAACCTAACTGTCAAATATATTACATAATACTAAAGATTAATTTAAACTACGTTTGACGTGCCCGGTGAGTTAACTTTCCATCATAGTTACAAAAATAGTTAAACCACAGGTCAAGCTCGTACTTTGCTTCTACAGCCATTGCAAGAATTTAAAGAGACCTCGTTTAGTAACACAAAAGCAATTGTAGCTGCGTTGTAAAAGAGCTCATTATTCAAAGTCATTCGCAGTTCGCGAGTCAAGCGAGCAGCAATAAGTGAGTGATATTCTCACAAGTCGCATCGCTCACGTAAACGTATTCATCATGTTAGGAGTTTTGAATACCTCAGAATGGAATATACAGTGAAGTTATTTGTTAGTAGCCTCTTCCCGCGACTTTGCACGTGTTCTTCGGAGATATAAGTACTCTATGTCGTACCCCGTGATACTGTCTACCCCCCTGCTAAATTCCACCGTTTAAGGTTACAGACAGACAGAAGGCCAGAATTTCTTTCGGATTTATAAAATTCGCCTATATATTCAAACGCAACTCAGATTTTAGCAGGTCTCAAGTAACGAATTTTTGACATATATTTTCTTTGATATACTCAAAAATTCATCATTTGAGATGACATTTACTGATAAATAGTAATTAGCAAGTAAACACTCGCGTAGTAAGATCGCTCTGTATCACCCTCACCCTTATATGTATATCACACTAGAAGTGCCTCTCGGTTTTACCCGCTTAGTTCCCGTTCCCGTGGGAATTCCGGGATAAAATATAGCCTATGTCACACCTTGAAAAGTAAGCTTTTTGATGACAAAGATTTTTTTAATTCGTTTTAGTAGTTTTGGAACCTATTCAACACAAACAAACAATAAAATCTTTCCTCGTTATAATATTAATATATGAAGATGGGGGGGGGGGGGGGGGGTCTATTGACAATGGTGTTTATTCAGATGTCGCCGAAACTAAGCTAAACTAAACTTATTTGACAAAACTTAAAATGTCGCCGTCCCTGTCAACGATTAAATTAATCACACTAATATTATAAATGCGAAAGTTTGAATGGATGTATGAATGGATGGATGGATGTTTGTTACCTCTTCACGATAAAACCAAAAAAAACAAGGATCGGACTGAAATTTTGCATACAGTTATCTAATCCTGGAATCAAACATATGCTACTTTTTATCCCATAACTCAGTTCCCGTGGGATAGAAATCACCTTTAAACTTTTCCATTGGATTAACGCGTGTGAAGCCGCGGGGCGCAGCTACTACTTTAATCAAAACTAAGCCATTGCCATTGGTGTTATCTGAATAGACACCAGTACCATCTGCATCTGACACATCAGCAGAATTGCCACTCAGGGTTAAACCACTCGAAATTTTAATTCAGGTTCAATACCCAGCAACTATCACTATCGTACAACCTGTATCTATCTATGGGGATTTGTTTCCATTTCTTAACTTTGTACCTGGCGAACTGCCAAATGATCGGGCGCTGGCGAACTGCCAAGCCATCTGCGGACCAAACAAAAAAGGCCAAAATGACATTTACGTGTAACACGTAATTTTGCATTCTTCGTTTGCGTAAGTGGTGATTAGCTTGTAGGTATTGTAGTTTATAGACAAATAGTTCAGTTATTGTTTCAAAAAAATTGCGGATATATTCAGTTAAGCTGTAAATGTTTTGTCCTATTTCGATTATTAGATTTTTAAACAAAAATATCAATTGTAGTGAGCAATAATTGCGTCCAATGAAGTAATATACCTAGTTAATAAATTCATAATAATTGCTTTTGTAAAAGTACTACTAAAGTACTTATCTGGAAAAATAAATACAAACATGAAAGTATTTTTAACCGACTTCAAAAACAGGAGGAGGTTCTTAATTCTACTGTATTGTTTTTTTATGTTTGTTGCCTCAGAACTTTTGCCTAGGTGATCCGATTTTGACGATTCATTTTCTAGCAGGTGCTTCCCGTATGATCCCATTTCAATTTGCTCCATACTTGGCTTACATTTTTAATAGTTGTATTGATGCAGGAGTTTTCCCTGATCTCATGAAATATAGTAAACTGGTTCCTCTTTATAAATCTGGTAGCCACACTGATCCGGCCAATTATAGGCCAATTTCAATACTTCCTGCAATGAGTAAAGTTTTTGAAAAAATTATTCTCACACAGTTGTCCTCTCACTTCAACCTCAATAGGCTGTTACATAAAAATCAATTTGGCTTCACCAAGGGTAGATCGACAACTGATGCTGGTACAGTTTTATTAAAGCACACATTGGATGCATGGGATAAAGCGAAAAACGCTATTGGTGTATTTTGTGACCTTTCTAAAGCTTTTGATTGCGTTGATCATGGTACATTAATAAATAAACTAAGACATTATGGAATTCAAAATAAGGCACTGGACCTTATGCAATCATATTTATCTGATAGATTCCAAAAAGTAGATATTGGTAAAGAAAGATCTAGGGGATCAAAAATCGATTTAGGAGTCCCGCAAGGATCAATATTGGGTCCTTTTCTATTTTTAGTATATGTAAATGATCTCCCATTTCTAGCAAAAGATCTCTGTGATATAGTCTTATTTGCTGATGATACTTCATTGATTTTTAAAGTTGACAGAAATAAACATAATTATGACGATGTAAATAATTCTCTTTCACAAATACTAGATTGGTTCACCGCCAATAACCTCTTATTCAATGCTTCAAAAACCAAATGCATAAAATTCATGTTACCAAATGTAAGAGAGCTCCCAACTAAGATAATGCTAAAGGATGAGATTGTTCACCTTGTAGACTCAACTGTTTTCCTAGGGTTACATATTGATTCCTCTCTTCAATGGAGACCGCAAATTGATGCTCTGGCAAACAGACTTAGTTCAGCAGCGTATGCGGTTCGAACAATTAGATACATTACCGATGAAGATACAGCTAGGTTAGTTTACTTCAGTTACTTCCATAGTGTTATGTCTTATGGTATTTTGCTTTGGGGACAGGCAGCTGACATCCAGACTATCTTTGTTATTCAGAAAAGGGCGGTACGCGCTATTTATAAATTAAATCCACGAGACTCGTTAAGGGAATTATTTAAAGAAATAAATATTTTAACAGTAATATCGCAATACATCTATGAAAATCTAATGTATACACACAAAAACAGAGATAACTTTATGAAAAGGTGTGATGTTCACAATAAAAATACAAGAAACAAGAACAAATTACACATCCCATCATATAGATTACGAAAGGTAGGGAAATCATTTGTGGGCAATTGCGTAAGATTCTATAATAAGCTTCCATCTGAAGCAACTGAGCTCCCTATTCGTAAATTTAAACTGTACATAAAACGAAATCTTATCAAGAAAGCCTATTACTCCGTAGATGACTACGTAAATGATGTTAACGCTTGGCCGGATGTCGCCCAGTTCCATACAGACAATAGTATGTAAGACCAGTTAGACTTAGTTATCCTAAGATTGTATTAGTTGATAAGCGATGGACTTGCTAGTGGTTTCTTTTTCACTTCTTCCGCTAGTGGACAAAAAATTGAAGTGAATTAAAGTCAATTGCACCTTATTTCTTGTTGATAGTAATAACTATTTATCAAGCTGTTTATATAGTAAAAATTTGACTTGTCTAAGTACTTATTTTGTAAGTCTAAAGAAATAAACGATTTGACTTTGACTTTGACTTTGATTTGGTCCAGTTCTTACAATGGCATACATGAGAAAACCATATAAAACATCCAAATCCAAGCAATAGAATATGATTACCAGATATTCGTAAAAGCCTTTTTCATACAAATTCCCCTTCCATTCTGTTAACCTACTAGCTTTTAAACATATTCTCAACCCGAAACCTCTAGCATGTGGCAATATGTTACGTCTAAAACGAAGCTGCAAGTCCCGAGATAATCCCCACAGTTATTTTAACTAGCAATTTGTGAAATTCACTGATAGGAAAGTAGTTTAACTGAACTGTGAAAATTATGCGACGATTGGTCCATTGCATTTAACGTTTAAATATATGAGATTTGCGTGTGAATGTATCTTCTTACCCTTTACAATAAAGAACTTTGCTTTTGCTAAAGGTAAAAACACACCTTGCGATGCACACACAAAATGAAACACTGGTTAATTCAAGGAATCAACTATTTGAGCTTTTATAAAACCAAGGACACTTTTGTTTACGTCTCAGCACTAAATAATAAAAAAAACTAATGAAACAAATAAATGCTGTCTGTTGCGGCGAGTGCAATCGGTTCAAGATACCAGCTTCTGCACTCAGTCGCCAGGCCAAGGGTCAGTGCAGGCAATGCCAAGCTTCGCGGGGTGCGAGCTCAAAGCTTTAACTCGGTGCTCTACACGTGGCACTCGGCAAACCCGGTCTGCGTCTGCTGTCCGGTGACGTGGTCGAGGGGCGTGAAGTAGATGACTTACAAGCAGCTGTTTAACCAGCCACCCAACGCTGTAGCGGAATGGAAACCTAGCTACCGGCGTATACTAGAAGGAATCCCTGATAATGTAGTGAAAGTCCGTCCTTCCAATGATAAGCGTTTATTTTCACAAACACAAACACTAAGCACTAAATCACTGAAACACTACTAAAACTTTCAGGAATACACACAAGACTAGGAACACTTTTCCTCAGGCTCGGGCCTTGAGAGCAGATCAGAACTTGTTCACTTTTCCGTATTCGATCACTTCAGATTGACTGTTAAAATAGAACTGACTGACCGACGGACAAGCTCTGGTTTTTATACCTCCGTCGGCCCTTGAAAACTTACTAGAATATTCTCGTAATATCTAGTGAACTAGCTCTGTCTCACTCACTCCTCCTACGTATTGTCAGCCGTCCCTATCTAACATTTCTACGGTTTTCTGGAAGCTATATCTATCTCGCTCTTAATTCGAGAACATATTTGCGGTCCTTGTCTTTTCTTTCGATTTGTTCTAGAACGTTTGACAAATTCCTATATGAAAGGCTGGGTTCCAGAACATTCTATAAGGTTCTGTATCCTTCCATGGATTTCTAGAATGTTCTACGGCCTTCCATAACGTTCCACAGGCTTCCAGAACTTTCCAGAAAGTTCCCGAATGGTCTCGACTATTCTAGATTATTCTATGACTTTCCAAAGCTTTCTACGCGTTTCTTCGCGTCTCTCGAAAACTCTAGAATGTTCGACTGACAATGCGTAGAAATAAAATCTTAAAACTAGCTTAACCGAATTAATCTACACCTAAGTATATCGGTCGCCGACACTGTCAATTCGTCTGACATCAGACTTGTCCGACTCATTAGACGAATTGACAGAACTCATTTGTTTCAATAAGTTTCCTTCAGCTCGCTCGGCGCACTTGGTTTGGATAGATACACGCTCATCATACAACCTTGTTGTGGTCTAGTAACTAATCAAACAAAAAATTGCGCGTTGAACTCGCCAGCACTACGTACGTTAGTATGAACATGCCTCCATACTTAACAGTAGAAGTGTTAAAAAACACACAAGTAAGCTGCTGCGTTTCCTCTGATAGCCCTAAGGGCTCTTATACACGATTGGCACGTTGTCGACGGCAAGGCAATTGCACATGTCGACATTTTAAACACTTGACGGCGGCCGTCGAAGCGTCGACGACACTTAGTCGTCTTTTACGACATCCACGGGTGAGTTAGAGGGGTCAATTCTAACCATGACCGCCACGGTGGCTGTTAAAAAAGTTACAAATAGATACCTATATATACATAAACTACAATAATTGTAAACCACAACGTTAATAGAGTAGTAGTGATGGGTTAGCTTTACGACTACATCTCTATTTGACTAGGCAGAAGATATGACTAGATCGCTTTAAGACTAAATCGCGATATGACTATATCGCGTTGGGGTAACATTGCTTTTGGACTACATAATCCAAGGACAATAAAGCGTAATGACTTAATCCTCGTTTGTTTTCTAAAGTATAACTATGGCGAAAATCAGAACATTCAAGTTTTTAACTATTACCTTTTCAAATGAACCGCTATTTAAAATCCGTGTACGGCTCAGCCTCGCTGCCCAAGCATACATCTCAACATGCCATGTAGTTACAGGCTCTGAGCTAAATTCAAGGTTTGCTTAGTTCCGAACTAGATGGCGCCAGTCAAATATCCTATCTGTCAAAATCGCAAACTTCAGTAGGGCAGACAAACAACCGCGTAGAAAGAACACACAGTTGGCTCGCGGCCACCGGTGTCCATCGCTGACTCCCAGACAACATTAATTATCGTTTATTGAATGCACTCGGTGACTCCGGTTCTGGTTTGTGTACAGAGCTGTTCTATTGAAGGTTGACTGTCGATCTTAGAAGTGTTCTTCAGAATTATTTTGATACTTTACGCAAGAGTGGGCAGAATCTGTAGTTGATGTTCGTATGCAACGTTATTTTAATTTAAAATATTATGAAATCAAGCTTTGACTTTTTACATGTTCAAGAACTTTTAAGCTATTGCATAGCTTCTATCGCGGGCCTTGAGCGCGGGGACCGAATCCAGAAATTCCGTAACGAAAAAACCTTGACGTTTGTCTCTTTAGTTCAGCAACTCGCCTCTAGATGGCATTGCAATAGCTTTACCGCGGCAGTCCCCGAGTGCCACACGTCTTTTTTTTTTTATAGATTTACTAGCTGCGCCCCGCGGCTTCGCACGCGTGTTTCCTATGGAAATGTTGAAATTTTTAGTGAATTTTCTTTGCTATAAACCTCACGGAGCCCGAAACCTTTCCAACGAATGCAAAACCGTGGAAATCGGTTCGTGCGTTCTGGAGTTATAGCGTCAAGAAGGAAAACCCGACTTATTTTTATTATACATTTATATCATCCAACACAAATAAGTTTTGTTGTTAACCCGCTTACATCCATATTGAATTATCCTAAAAAACCTCTAGATTTTTTGTACCTGGACCGGTTTTTAGTTTTAACTTTCCTCAGGCTGCCCCAGTCTTTGTTTGACTATTTTAAGCTCTCTTTGATTATTTTTCTATGAGTATTTAGAATATTATTCTTGAAAAAAAATTTTTCCTCATGGTAATTGCGCATAGAATTCATAGTAATAGTTACATTTCCAGCGTTTTGATACTTCTATGGGACTAATAGCACATTTTCTGTATCAAAAGTTCTTTGTATCCTTGTAGGATAGAAAAAGTTTTATTTTTTCTATGCACCAACAGTTCTATAGTACTAATCGTATTAGTCTACAGAATAAATGGGACAAGTGTCGTTTCAATACCATACCATAGAAATGCAGGGATAGAAAACAGTTCTATGACGTCACAGTCCTATAGAACAAATTTGATTGACCGCTTCTTACGTATGAACTGATGTCTTGTTCGATGAACTTGCTGGTCCACAATATACCTACATAACATACGCAATTAGTAAAGCGCGCTGTTGTGTGTAATTCAATATCGCTTTCACATCGAGAGCATTCTTCGTTCCCTGTCAAAGCTTCAAAATCTCGAACGCCGACACTGTAAACAAAATTTCCAATCAACCTCGTTCCGTCGAAAATCTTTCATGAAAATCCGCGCCAAAATCTATCGAAAGCGCACTTATTGTTCTTACAACAATAGCGTCGACGAAAGAGCTAGAAGTTATTCCGAAACCTGCTCAAATATGAATGGCGTAAGACGTATTTTACACTGAACGTGGGCACATTAGGGCTAGTATAAACTGATAGGGTTAACGCTTTTAAGAAGTGAACTAAATAAACTTGAAATAACTCAAATTTGAAAATACACTAAACAAGAAACAATTTAACTTTATTTGATTTCTTAAGAAATTACCCACAGTGTAAAACTACAATAACTAAAAATATTTAATAAACAATTTACTCGAAATAAAAATCACACTAATTTTATAAATGCGAAAGTTTGGATGGATTGATGTTTGTTACTTTTTCGCGGCCAAACTTCTGGACGCATTGGGATGGTTTTTTAATAGATCTAAGTCTAGACCTGGAAAAAAACATGCAAGGTAATGTTCATATCATAAATCAGTTCCCGTGGGATAAACATAACCTCTCAACTCTTTCATAGAAGCAACGCGTTCGATGCCGCGGACGCTAACTATTAAAATCTAAGGCGAAAATTAGCGGTCTTATCGTAAACGATCTCTGCCAGATTAGCTCAGAAGGGTAAAACCAGGATATTGACCAAGCAAAGGCTAAGCAACGCAAAGCCACGCGTACCATACACGCAGGCCATCTTTACACAGATGTAATCTTAATATTCGCAAAATCCTTGCAAAGTCACAAATGCTTTGAGCATAATACAGTAGAACGCGGTAATCCAGATTTCATTGCAGCTCCAAATCAACAAGTACGCCGTGTGATGGCGGCAAAAATTCTGATATCGTATTCAACATTACTACGAAACTAGGGTTGTCACACAAAGCTTAAATTGTTGAAATCAACAGAAAAGCTAAAGTTTGGTCTACCGAGACATTCATTTAGGTACATATGGGTGCAATTAACTTCTGTGTCTGAAATATCATTATATACCCTTAACCTTTATTTATAAATAACTTACAGTAGGTAGTAAGTAACTTTCGGTCTAATAAGATATTTTCAGTGAAAATTCCGTCAAAATTGGTCAAACCGTTTCCAAAATTACCCCAAATTATTATTATCTTATGTTATATCAAAATGTCAGGTATTCGAATTTCCTGATACATTTCACACTTAGAAGTTATTCCTAAGTTGAAATTCAGATTCACAGTAAATATGACTTAAATTGCGTGTCATTATGTTCCAAAATACCTAGAAATTTCGCACCCGACGTGTCACATTCACCTGACAACCCTACGTAGTTCCACAATGAAGCTTAATGCAAACCGGGGGGAGCAAAAACGCTTCGAACGATCGACGAACGGAGTTGAGGATGTTTGAGTAAATACCGCTCTAGGAAACAATGGTCTATGCTCTATGGCGCTTGACGGCCATGTCTGTAATACCCCCTAGCCCCGCCCCCTCGATTACAAAGGATTAATGAAAGGGAGAATCAGAGTTCTCAAATTTAGAACGGAAAGAATTTCTGTTCCATTTAGAGCTGAAAAATTTTGGATGCAGGGTTTGATCCTTTAAAAGGGGTATGAATTTTTCGGAACGAATGGAACAAAAGGTGCATATTGGTCGTGTGTAGTTTTTTAAGCCCTTTTAGGTTCACGGATTACGTTGGTTGCAATGCCGCCTGCGTATTCAGTTCCATTTTCCTTACCTACAGCACTATTTTCATTGAGAATTTATATCAAGACCAATTTAAATGCATAGCATACGAATACCTGTGACAATATTGGTTGATAGTTTATAATGACTATTTTATTAATTCAACAAAATGTCTCCCTCCATAGATTGGAAGAAATCCAATTGCAATAAACTGTTGTAGACAAATGTTCATTCGTATTCGCGGAAAAGCAATAACGTGAATGTTGCGATTGCTAAACAAACCTTCTGTAGTGCGTTTTTAGAACGTTTTCATAAAGCTAGTCCTAGACAGACACGTAAAGCGCTACCGCGTCTTGCGTCTGTCTGAGGCGAGCTTCAACAACATAACTGTGGAAACGGTGGAGGCCTCAAGCACCATTCGCTGCTTATAAAAGTTCTCGCACATTTAGGGCGCATTACTGCCGCATAGCACAAAAAATGGGGGTCTATATTAATTCTCCAATACGAAATTTTGTTTTTCGTTGGTGTACTTTTATTACCGATCCGATAAGCACAAAAAAATCGATTGCGTATTTTGAAAAATTAAAATAGGTCTTCGGTTTGGAATTGGCTTTGTTTAAATGTTGCGCTTTACATTTTCGCTAACGATTCGCATGGACTATTACATGAGTACGAGCAATCTAAATAAATACAATTGACTCGTTTTCAGTTTGAAATGCGTTGAAATATTTTATTCATTCGCGATTTATGTTGTGAAACTCGCATTTTTCATTTTTCGCGTGTTATTTGATAAATTGGTTTTAGAAACGGATTAAAAACTTATTGGATTGTGTACATAATATTTTATCAGGAGCGATTTGTAAATAAATCATATTCTTTGGAATCTTTTCATATTTATAGCTTTGGCTTTGGCATAGATTAAATAAGTGGCTTCGTTATTACTATCTAAAAAGTAAGGTTATCTAAATTAACGTAAAATTAGTAAGTTAATATAAACAAGTAGATTACAAGCTCACATTATAAATTATAAGGAAAAAGTAGAAGACTTTAAAAACAGTTCGAGTCAAATCTTACCAGATAAAACAATCCCTCAAATCGTCATCTTAAAAACGGATAATCCTTGATTAAACAAATATCTACTAACTGCACCAGCTCTACACTGCTTGGAAGAGATCGCTTCTAAACGATAAGGCTGCCCATTGTACTTCTGTTTTATCTAATTTCATTTGTACTTTATTTTTGTTGGTGTATAATAAAGTATGATGTATTGTACCTATTGTACACATGACTATTCGACTATGAACGTGTGACCACTAGAGATTGAGCCCGACCATCTATTCCAATCTAACTTTGTTGCAGCTATTAATGCAACAGCTTTTGAATACACGGGAAATTTGAAGCGTACGTGTTATGAAGCGGTGGCCGAGTGGGAGTTTGTCTGCCCTCTGATCGGGGGGAGCAAGATCGCGCCCGTGAAGTAGCAGCTTTTAATTTATGTTTTTGGACCCCGCTTTTCACATAAGCCCAGTACATGTTGGCCGAGCTAATAAGGCCAACATTGGCATATGCAAATCGATACAAGGAAAGTGCCACCGTTTAGACGTTGGGCAAGTCTACGCAAACTATTGCACCACAAACTACACAAACATGTGGACACGATTGGCCAAGCGCAGGCAAACGCCTTTGATTTGTGCTGAAAAATCGACACCGAAGGGCTCCGAAGTGAGGAGAGTGGCTGCGAGCGATCACCAGCGGTGACAAAGTCGCTGCTAATGACCTCTACACGTTGGCTATTGTATTCACTCGGCCAGCTTGGTGAGCGATACCGAGCGATGACAAGGCAATGCAAACGTGCCGTCTACACGTTGTTTTCACTCGGCAACGTTGGGCCAACATGTATTGGAGGCTTGAAACTAGACATTTTCTCTATATTTGATCTTGATGAATCCTACTAATGTTTGTAGGCGAAACGGGGATTTTGGTACCGAGAGACGTTAATGCTTGCATAAACCGATGTTAAGTGAAGGTTTTAGTGTTGAAATCTTTACTAAGTGACAGTTGTAAGTAATCATTAACGTCTCTGAGCGCGGTTGTTTGGTAGGTATAGTAAAAAAATAATAGTGAACAGATAAACAATGGTGGACTTAATGCTTTCGGCAATTTCTATTAAATTTTCCGTACGTGTAGAATATTCCGAACATAATCATCCTTTTCTCATCATCTTACATAAAATTATAATTTATTCCTAGAGAGTGAGAAGCCGCGGCCAGAAACGAGTTAAACATTTTAAACAGCTACTATACAAATTGCTTTTAACTTAGCCAAAGTAATTCAGCCAAAAACAACTAACACGACACTGAAAGTCTAATTTGTTTACATTTAAATATTATCACGCTAAAAGCATATTATTAAAACAGCTGCTAGCTAATTGCCAACTCTTGCATACTACGGCTATAAGACAGCTTAGAAAACTAACAGTTTGTACATTTACCTACTTTAATTCATATCATGCGGAGATAGAAAAAAGCATTTATTCAGAACAAGTTTCATACAATCTTCACACTAGTATTGTAAAACGCGGCTTCGCATGCGTTGTTTAAAGGTGATTCCTATCCCACGAGAACTGATTTATGGGATGAAAGGTAACCTATGTTTAAGTAACCTAATTTTAGTAAACTTTTGACAAATCAAAATAGAATTCGAATTCGGATCTGACGTTTTCGCTTCGGAAACGAATCGAATGAATTAAAATACCCCTGCAGAAAACAGCTTACTGACTCAAGCAAGCTGCTTGTCTCTCAAAAGGGTCCATTCCACAGTCCATGTATTTTCGATAAGAACGACAGTTGCCTGACTCGTCTGGTGTTTTTCGACTAAGCTGTTCAAGCCCCAGCTATCTGTGCATATGGCTAGAATTAATCCTGCAGCATGCATGTTACATCTCAATTTAAGTTGAGAACCTCCTTTGAATGCGAAGCAGGCTCTTTGACGAGGCGGTGGCAACTTCAAAGTCAAACACACCTACCATGCTGCATAGAACCATGATTGAGGTAGCTTTTTGTGGTGTTCTTTGAGAGTTTGAAGTTAGAACTTCGTGATGTGGATACGTTGCTTGTTCTTGCAAGGGAACTTCTTGGATAGTGGAAGTTTTTGATAGATGTGTCTACACTAGGATAAGATTATGTGATGCAGAGTTGCGGTGTTAAGTTTTTATCCATATCCATACATAATAATAAACTAAATCTGTCTGTCTGTTACCTTTTAAGCCTTAATAGCTGTAAGCCTCAACCTCAACCTCAACTGCTTGTATCGGTCCACTGCTAGACGCAGGCCTCCCCCTGAAATGCGCCTCATTGGCGTTTATGGAGGGTATTGCCCATAATCCCCACGCTGGGAATGCAGGTTGGGGATATCATGACTGAACGCATCTTAATGAAATTTGGCAGGGAGGTAGATGGTATCCCCTCTATTTTTAAGCCGATAAAGTGCGTGAAAGCCGCAAACAGAAGTTAATTTTATAAAAGTTTTTTATTAAGTCTGCCCTTATATCGATCCTATTCTTTTCTCGAATATTGTTTTATAATTGTTTTTATTTGTTACAGGTATGTGTTCTACTGCTACAGGAGTTTTTCATAGATTTATAATCTGGTAGTGTATCTAGTCTAGTTAAAAGTCATTTCGGGGTATAGCAGGGAATCACTACTAGCCTCTGTTAGCAGCTTCACTCAGAGATAAACCATTCTAAAATGCACCCCCTTCCCACTAAACGTCATACAATCGGCGTGCATTTTTAGAATGGTTTATCTCTACATACCTACATGTTATTAAAACGTTTGAGAATATTCACAAATATTTTTTTTATTTAATCGGGCCTGTATCTCCGTAGATACAAATAATTTGTAATTCCTAATACTTTTATTTAACTTAATTCATTTTTGACTTGTAACATTCTTCACAAATATCTTAAGGCGATGTCACCATCACCGAAACATTTTCTTAAATATGTTTCTTAGTCCATAAATGTGACATAAAAAGGCATATAGGGCATATCTATATCTTTATATTATACTAATATTTTTAAGAAAAAAGATATGATAGTTTGTTTGTTTGTATGGAATAGGCTCCGAAACAACTGGACCGATATAAAAAAATATTTCATCATAAAAAAGCTTACTTTTCTGAGAGTTTATCTCGGAATTCCCATTGGAACGGCAACCACGCGGGTGAAACCGCGAGGCGCTGCAAATAATTGATATAGATGTTTCAATGTAAACGTTCTTCAGAAACGTATACAAATAACGAAGCATCTAACATTTTAGAAAATTTGTCTCCCATCTCATTTAAGCCACATCAAAAAGGCATGTTTATTACTCCAAAACAGATATGTCCCAATCGCAGAGCAAACAACCCGGAACTGCTGTAAAATCAGCTATCTAATCGCGCCGGGCTGGTAAACAACTGTTTATTAATAGAGCAGTGATACGGGTACTCACATATTCCTCTTGGGAAGCATGCTCGAGGAATTTAAGAATTGAAAATTTCTATAGGAGCATTTCTTTTCTTCTGACTTTAAAAAATGAGGTTCTTAATTCAAATGTTTTTTTGTTTGTTACTTCAGAACTTTTGACTGGTTGGTCCGATTTGACATGATGATGATTCTTTTTTTATTTGAAAGCTGGTGCTTCCCGTGTGGTAATTTGGTGCAGTTTTGACACTGGGATCCATGAAAAACCTATATAATTGAAGTCGGTTTATAGTTTTTAAAACAAAATCAATTATTAATTTAGTATACTTTACAGTGACAACTTTTTCTGCAGTGATACTCTGAAACTGCTCCGTCGCATTCGGGTCGGTGACGCTAAGTAATGTAACCTCAGCTTCAGTGAGACCAGTAACGCGGATATATGCATGGAATTTTTCAATATATTTATTCGATTATTTAGGTTATTAGATAAACGAAACAAACTAACACCCACAACATTTTAAATTATTGGGGTAAAAAGTAAAACTGCTCTCAGTTTCGGGTGATAAAAACGTTGCCATGTTGGCCCTTGCATTCTTTGACGTCACGGTTCACCGGATCACCTTTGTCAACTCAAAGTCAAAGCTTCATGGCAATACAAAAATGTACAAGTGTGACGTCACGGTTCGGCTGCCTGCGTTTAATTTTTTTTTTTTAATTTTGAATGATTAAATTTCACAATAATAACATCAAAAAATACAAAAATAATATACAGATCAATAGAGCATACGTGAAAAAATAATTAGCTTTTTTGAAGTCACATGCATATGTCGACGTACGCGAACACGCATACACTGTGTCCATAAATAATAATATTTTTTAGAGTAAATACCTCTTAGACTGTTTATACTGTGAGTGCGACGGAACCGTGAACGTTTGGTGCCCCTATGTGAGTGTCGGTGTAACTGTGGCCAGTTCTAGACTGCTGATAATTCGTAATAAACTCTAGATCACAAACCAGTGTCATTTTCGCTGTGAGGGTAGCGCTACATTATTCTGTCATTGCAACTTGTGGTTAAAACGAGAATATATTTGCTAATTTGGCGCCACCTGATGTCAAGCAGCGGAAATACTATTGGTGTGCATTACATTACACTGTATTCTTATATTTAATATATCCAACGAGCGGATTGACAAAAAATCATACCCTGCAGCGCCATCTAGGACCGAGTAGCAGAACATACATACTTTAGCGCCTACTTACTATTTGCAAACTGCGGAGATCGATTTACTGAGCAAACAAATCGCCATACAAATAATCCATCTTCCGATGAATAGCCGTAGCTAGCTAGCGCCACCTGTTGAAACTTCTACGAACGACTTAACTAATCTATCAATATCAATAGGCACGACTCGTAGAACCATTTCTTGACTCAACCAACATGTCAAACAAATGTAAAGCTTGTGGAAAATTCATCTCACCAACAGATGCCGTTAGTTGTTGCAAGTGTAAAGGTTTTTACCATAAGGGATGCGTGTCGCTTCCCGAGTCATCGGCTACGGTTAAAGGCTGGGTGTGCCCCGAGTGCACCGTAAAGACACGGAAAGGGGACAACACCCCCGTGAGGCAAGCTGTCGGCGCTCCTGCTGCTAAGAACGATATGCAAAAAATACCCGTGCAGGTACAGAGTGGAGTTCCCGCCATCACCCCGCGTGCAGAGGAGGAACCTGCCCTGAACATACATGATATGCACCGGGAGCTCGCTGAATGGATTAAGGAAATACGCGAGTTCAGGCGTGAAATGACTGAGTTTCGGTCCTCTATGCTGGGTCTCTCTACTAGAATGGACCTTATAGAGCAAAGGCTAGAAACGGTCGAACAGGAGCGGGAGGCACCGTCCTCCGAGCTTGCGGACCTGCGGCGTGAGATTGTGTTGTTGCAGCATGAAATGGATGAGCGGGATCAGGACTCTCTTCTGTCAGATTTGGAGGTCGGGCATCTTCCGGAAGAAAAGGGCGAGAACGTAGTGCATACTGTGACTATTCTTGCTTCTAAATTGGGAGTAGTTCTGGAGGAGAGGGACATCGTGTTCGCCGAGCGCGCCGGGGTCGCGCAGGTGACGGACGCCGGCGGTGAGACACCGCGGCCGCGCCGAATCGTCGTGCGACTCGCGCGCCGTCTCCTGCGGGATCAAATGCTGCAAGCTGCGCGCGTTCGTCGCAATCTCACGCTCTCGGACGGAGGCCGGGACCCCAGTGCCATCGCCGGCGCTACTGCGCCACCGAGGAATCGCATATTCCTGAATGAGCGCCTTACCCGCGCAAATCGACAGATCTTCCACCGGGTTCGCGAGGAATGCCGTAAGCATCACTGGCGTTTCTCTTGGACCGCGAGGGGGCGGGTCTTCGCGAGGCAAGCCGAAGGCAAGGAGCGGTTCTTATTCCGATCACTGGAGGAAGTGAAACGTGTTTTTGGATCTGAATCAGTTTGAATTGCATACTCTGAGGACTAGTTTAAAACTACATAATTTCTATAGATTTTGTTACTCACTCATTATGCTGTCCACTAAACCAGTTATATCTCACATGAATCACGCAATGTACGCATTAATTATTGTTAGCTACTATTTAATAAGCAAATTTTTAGGTAATTATTTAAACATTTCTTTTCACATCTTTCAAGCTCCCAGTTGTATTTCGAAGTCCTTTAAAAGTGCACCTTGTGATCCAGTATTTAATTATTCGTTCTGTTCAAATTGTTTGTCCTCTTGCTATTGTTGTTATAGCTTATATTTTAAAATATTATTTTGTGTCTGCATCGAACTCTCGCAGTATATTATAATGTATAGTATTTTATCTAGGAAATGTTACCAAGTCAACAGAACATATATACTTGCTACTATTATCCTTTTTGGTTATGTTAGTTGTATTAGTATCTCAAAGAATCGAAGACATTTTAAAGTGTTCTCGATGAATAGTTATAAATTAAATAATGTAGTATGGTAGTAGACAAAAATTTGAAAATCGGTTTGTATAATCCGGGATCATTAGGCACGAACCATGACAACATTATCGCAGCATTCGGTCGGTATTCTATGGATCTAATAGCTATTAATGAGACATGGCTCAATTCCAGCGATGATAACAGAGCACCTACTATCCCTAACTACCGACTTCGCCACATACCTAGACCATCCTTTATTGCTGAACGAGGTGGTGGAGTTGGTTTTTATGTAAGGAAAGGAGTAGCAGTACGTACCTTGATTCACCCGGTCGATCCATTGCATGCCTCGGTAGAGCAGATGTGGGTAACAATGTCAGTGAAGGGGAAAAAACTGGTCGTAGGAACCGCCTACAGGCCGCCGCGCTTGAATACTGACTTGTTTTTTGATGCCCTCACTGACTCTATAAATGCGTTTCCTAGTTGTGACAATTTGATTTTACTCGGGGACTTCAACATAAATGATAACTATAAACTGCAGAAATTTCAAACATTCTTAGAATGCCTAAGTTTGTCCCAATTGGTCACTATGCCTACTCATTTCACTGACTCTACAGAGTCACTCTTAGATGTCGTATGTTCCAACCTACCTGTGAAGAATATTATAAATGACTCTGTTGGGCGATCAACGGGGCACCACTTATTAGTTTGCGAATTTAAAATTAAGCGTGATAAAATACCCCCTAGATTTTGCACATATAGACCTATTAACAATATTTCCAGTGACTTATATAATAATGATTTGAATGCTATCCAATGGAGGACAATAGCTACGCAGTGCAATGTGAATGACATGGTAGAGCAGTTTACCTGTTGTGTGCTCGCCTTATTTGACCTCCACGCGCCTCTAAAAACTACGCTTCTTAGGGACCGCAGCTATCCATGGATCACCTTTACCATAAAAGAAATGATGAAACTCCGAGATGAAGCTCTACGCACATACCGCATAACTAAGTTAGAGACAAAGAAACTATATTATAAAGATCTTAGAGCTGAGGTTAACCGAGCTTTACATTCTGAAAAGACCGCCTACTTTAACCAAAACATAAATAATAAAATTAAAGACCCTAAAACCCTATGGAAGAATCTAAAAACATCAATTCTGCCCCCCAAAACCAGTGAACTGCCTCCCCAATTTAGTGATCCAAATACAATAAACTGTCATTTTCTTAATGTTCCAGGAGCTCCAATTACTGACTTATCTTTGCTTACCTTTTTCGAATTTTATAGATGTGGTGAGGGTGTGTTTAATATCAATTTAGTAAGTAGTCAACAAATAATGAAAATTATCACCTCACTTAAGTCCAACGCTGAAGGCACAGATAAAATAAATCTCAAAATGTTACTCTTGACCTTACCGGAAACTCTCGAATTGATTACATCCATCGTCAACACATCAATTATTACGTCAACCTTCCCTGACTCCTGGAAGACAGCTACTATCTTGCCTTTACCTAAAATCTCACAGCCGGCCATAATCAAAGACCTTCGCCCGATAAGCATCCTTCCTTGCACGTCAAAAATACTTGAAAAAGTTGTGTGTAACCAGTTGACCGAGTACCTCGAGAAAAATAAACTTTTGCCAGAGGCTCAGTCAGGCTTTAGAAAGGGTCGTAGCACCACCACTGCCCTTTTAGATATTACGGACAATATACTTCATGCACAGGATGATGGTTTAATAACCTTGCTAGTTCTTCTCGATTTTTCACGAGCATTCGATTCGATTAACATCACCCTGCTGCTCTCTAAACTAAGCTACTTTGGCTTCAGTGCCGACGCTGTTAAATGGTTCAATAGTTATCTGAGCGGTCGTCGACAGCATGTCAAATTACCCAAGCCAGATGGAACTTACAGTGTATCTGATGATTTACCTGTTGAGCGAGGCGTGCCCCAAGGATCAATATTAGGCCCTATCCTGTTTATTATTTACTCTGCGGATATAACTCACTGCATAGAGCACTGCAGATATCATATATACGCGGACGACGTTCAACTCTACATATCATTCAGATCGGAGGATGCTGTTGCAGCTATTCATAAGCTTAACGAGGATCTAACTAGGATTGCGGATTGGGCAGGCCAAAACAGTTTGGTACTTAACCCCCTTAAAACTAAATACTTAGCTTTGGGTACAAAACACCAACTCAATACCTTTAATCCACCCTTAGATATTTCACTGATGGGAGAGCCTGTTGAACGAGTTTTTGAGGCACGCAATTTGGGTCTCGTATACGACTCTAATTTGAGGTTTGAGAAACACGCTACTGAATCCGTCAAATCCTGTTTTTTTAAGCTTAAGGTACTTTACAACATCAGACCCTACTTAAGCGAAGTGCTACGAGTACAGCTGGTTGAATCCCTGATACTCTCCAGGCTCAATTACGCGGACACGGTAACGGGACCTCGACTGCTGAGCCGTACGCAACGTCTGGTCCAGAGAGTGCAAAACGCGTGCGCTCGCTTCTGTTTCAAAATTCCCCCCCCGGACTCACGTGACCCCCTTTCTGAACCAAAACTCTATACTCAGAATGAAAGCGCGACAGAAACTCCACCTCGCCTGCTTACTCTTTGACGTGATTAAGTACCGTACGCCTGTGTATTTATACGAAAGACTTAGTTGGGTGTCTAGAACGAGAACATTGCGTAAATGCTCGAAACAGCTGTCGACGCCACGTCATCATTCGGCAGCCTTTAGGGGCAGCTTCCGATACGCTGCAGCAAAGTGCTGGAACAATATTCCACCGCCAATTAGGGACCTTCAGTGCTCTCAAAATTTTAGGGCTAAATTAAAAAAGTTTATCTTAGAACATCAGAAAAGCACTGAAGATCTAAGAAATGAAATATCTTTTCTGTAGTAAGAAGGTTCTACTAATAGCTCTACCACCGCCTCTTCCTCCTTCTACCAGTACCCACTCTCTTCCTTTCTTCCCTACCACGTTTTTAAGACATCGGTTATACTGGGTTTCATATTTGCCCGACTGCGTAAGTATGAACGTCGTTTTGTCATACTTTTGTATTTTGCTGTCATCTTGTGTTATGAATTCTTTTGTTGTATTATTAATTCTACGTATTTGTGTTAAACTTGTTAGTGTAGGTATTATCATATACATAAATTAGCTTAGCTGGACTTTTTTTCTGTACTTCTATTTTATCTTTTTATGAATTGTGTTTCGTGTACGTGACGCGTTGGCTCCGACGGAAGATCAGCGTTGGGATAGCTATGCATAGTAGCTATTTCAACATAATGCTGAGTCGGACGCCATTTCATAGCACTAAGCCTTATAATTGTTTACTGTTGTTTGTTTTATTTGTAGTTTTTTACGGTGTAGGATAATTTCATTAAGAAACTCACTTCAGTTTATGTATGTAATAGGGTATTTTTTAAGCTATGAATAAAAATTTCTTTCTTTCTTTCTTTCTTTCTATATGTATTTTATTGCGTTGACTCGACGTACGTTAAGAAGGCATAAAGTTCTGATTCATATCGAGTGGTAAGTATACGCATCATCATCATTAGCCCACATTAGTCCACTGCTGAACATCTATGCAGGTATCTATGTCATCATCATCATCATCAGCCTATACTAGGCCGCTGGACACAGGCCTCCCTTAATGAGCGCCATAGCGCCCTGTCTTCAACTTGACGCATCCAGCATCTGCCTGCAGTCTTTTGCAGATCGTCATCCCATCTGGCCGAAAGGGGTCCTACACTACATTTGCCGAGTCGCAGTCTCCACTCAAGAATACGTTTACCAGCTGTTGTCGGTTCTTCGCGAGATATGGCCGGCCCACTACCACTTCAACTTGATAATTCTTTGAGCTATGTCGATAATATGTCGGTATCTATGTTCTGCAGTTTAAATAATTTGGACCTATAATATACAGAAGCTCTGGTCATATACAGTCACATACATATATACATATTATGAATGTATGACTGTATATTACTGGATTTTTGCCATAGCTAAACCATCGGCAAGGATATTTAGACACTTAATTGTATCGTAAATAGACCTTTGTTGACCACAATCTCACCTGATAGTAAGAGGTCACCTAAAACTGCAACGATAACAGTTGTTATAGTTGCTATGTAAATAAATTCCTGTAATCAAGTTTTATTTGAGCAACAGCAAAGTAACATCAAACCCATCGCTGTAAAATCAGCCGGCTAATAACGCCAAGCTTGTAAACAGTTCGTTATTAATCGAGCAAGAGAAACAGGAACTCACAGATTCCTCTTGGGAAGCTCAAAGCTTTGGAGAGCAATGCTGGAGGAATGTTTATCAGGTATCCGACTCGATCATTTCTGTTTTTCGGTTGTGTGAAACTAAACCATTGTAGCAGGACTCTGATAAATAAATTCTAATTTGATACCAATGCAAAAAACCATTAAGATGTTATATTTATGCACTAAAATCGCTAGGGTATTTGGTATTATAACGTCTTGCAAACAGTGACCGACAGGTCAAGAGATATGTATGATGTCTCAGATTGAACATATTATGTCCAGCAACACAGTAATCGAATACACAACGTGTATCTGGCAGGCCTTTATCCACTGCGCCACAGAGGTTGACAATAATGTCTTCTGTCTATTTGAACTGGAGGTCTGTACTATACCTCTAGAATCAATACAGTATTACAAATCAAACGCCCCCGCATCTAAGAACCCGATAAACTCGAAAACGGTTTCTCAAATTCTCATACAATTTTCATCAATGGATTAAGTCATTGTTGATGGAGAAGTTTGGGAGGACATAAACAAAATATGCAGCTGAATTGAGAGTCTCCCCTTCTTTTGAAGACGGCAAATAAATACCTAATACGTAAATAGCTATTATTATTTTGTTTTAAAAACTATAAACCGACTTCAATTTTTATAGTTTTTTCATGGATTTTCATGGATCCAAATATCAAAACTGAACCAAAATAAAATGGGATCACACGGGAAGCACCAGCTTTCATATAAAAAAGAATCATAAAAATCGGGCCTGTACCTCTGAACTTGTGACTGGGTGTCACAAGTCGTTTGTTAGTTGAATATAATTATTTTTAACCTCATTCCCAACACTTGGTAGGTAAAAAATCTTCTTTGCCTACTAAGTGTTGACCTACCTTGCACCTATAGGTTATCTCTCTTATCAAATAGTGATGTCCGCTCCAATAGGCTACGGAAATGCGAGCTGATTGGTCACGAGCAAGCAGTGGGCTGTGAAATGCATTTAGGTATTTGAAGGAGCTGTTAGCCTTCTGATAGGTAACTATCAGAAGTGGGATCATAGCTCAAACAGATCATCAGCGCATATGGCTAAGGGGGTTAAGCTATAATCGCTTGACGGGCAGATTAATGATCGGAGTGGAGGTAAAATACAATGCAATACTAATACTCTTTATTGCACACCAAATAAAAAGATAGAGATAGATAGATAGATAGTTCTTTATTCAACACCTTAATAAAACATAAATTTACATAATTAGATAAAGGGACAAGAACAGCAATAGAACTGGCGGCCTTATCGCTTAAAGCGATTTCTTCCAGGCAACCAAAACGATTGTGACAAAATAAAGGATAGCGGTGGTTCTTTACATAAACCTTAAATATAAATACTAATACACATAATACCTACTAAACTATTACACTAATATATACAACAAAATAAAATTCTACTTAAAAACAGAAACACGGGACAAAAATCTCTTTCGGCCAACCTTTAAATGGACTGGATGTTGTAGAACAGGGGTAGAAAATACGCAAAATTAAGCTGCTGCCTTCTTCTGGTGGATTCCTTAATCAGCTCTTTTGACATTCACGGACTAAGTTGGTGCGTCGGTTATTATGTCGTAAGAATAGACCCCTCCAACACAGCCCTTAGATGTCAAAAGCCAGAGAAAGAGCAGCACTGCTAAATGATTGTTTGACCTATCAGCATTTTTAAGTCCACTGTTGAACGTGCCTCTCTCAAACAAGGGGATGTGTATTCAAACACCTCTCACCGCTCTTTAACAAAAATACTCTTAAAATAACCGATTTTCAATTTAGAATAAATATTGAAAAGTTGTTGATACAACTTTTCAATATTGGGAACGGATTCTACGATATAACGTATATTTATTCTAAAGATATGTGAAACCTTTTCAAAGAAGATTTTGTCATGAAATAAATTTTGTACCAACAGGAAATGTGTTCAATGCAGCCAAATAAGCCCTCAAAAGCAAATATGCAAGCTGATAAGCTTCTTTCAATCGACATGTTGCATAAAACGCAACTCCATATGAGTTGTATTCAATGCACCTCCAGACTATTCAGTTCAAAGTAATATACAACTAAAATATATTCATAATATCTATATGCAGCTGCTTCATTATATTGAAACTCAATTCAGACTCCGTTTCTCGTGGTATAAATATGAGTAGAGTTGGGATTTTGGGTAATTTTCCGGCTTTTTGCAAATACATCGTTAGAGTCGCCATTTTATCTAGCCAAAATGACAACTTTCTAGAATGGGCAAATAAAAATCAATAACCTGTTTTGTTTTATATAGGCTAACACAATAAACTTATAGACATATGCAATTTAATAAATTATTATGTTATGTGATAATAACTTCAAAAAAGAAGTAAACTGTTAATTTATCTGAATTTTTGTGTATACGAAAATGAAGTGAAAATGAGACTAGTAGCATACAACCAGGTCAAGACACATATCGCACACATTCTAAATAATAATAGTAATTACTGCACTCACCCTGACATGAAATGTTGGTAGTCTTCCTAAACAAATAAGGTGCGTAGTTAACCTGTAATTCATAATTATTCCGTAGTTAATAATAATAGTATTTTGAAAACAATACCACAATAAACAAAGGTCAATCGTGGCAAACATGGCTAAGTGCCTTCATAATAATGTAGCTTAAATTTGTGCTTTTAACGAATTATAAAAGATATTTAAAACACCTACCTGTTCATTAATACGTATTCGACAGTTTTACGTATTATTAATATTATGTATATCTATTAAGTAAAAGCATTTGTAGACGTGCAAAATTTAGAGTCCGGCTTTATGGTTCAATATAATTGTGCAAGTACATTTCTACTTGTGGTTCAAAATTTTATAAATGTTGAAAGGATTTTGTACTCTATTCGTCTAGATTTTACATGGACTTTGACAAGTTATACCACTGAACTTCATAGGACTTTGAAATAGTGCTTTATTACCTCAGTACTGGAAAATGTTTGTTGGATTTATTTTAAAGCAATAAGTCTTTAGAGATAGATACTTAGTATATAGACAGTTTTTTATTTGGGCAGGACAAAAAAACAGCTTTTTGTGCTGCCCTAAATAGGCAAGAGATCCTGACGAGAACGTCAGGATCTCGGAAACAAGTAAAATAAAATAAAAAAACAATTTGGTAATATTTTATGTTTCGTACCCTAAAGGTAAAAAAACCCTATTACTAAGACTCCGCTGCCCATACGTCCTGTCCGTCTGGCACCAGGCTGTATCTCATTATAGTCAGACAGATTACATTTTTACAGATATACTTCTGTTGCCGTTGTAACAACAAATATAAAACAGAACAAAATAAATATTTCAGGGGGCTCCCCATATGTATAACAGACATGTTTTTTTGGCGTTTTTATAGATAATAATGGTACGGAACCTCGTGGGCGAGTCCGAATTACACCTGGCCGGTTTTATTTCTATAAAAACTTTTCTTCATCTATTTCCGGGAAATTATTTAAGGAAAATGATCAAGTACTTACATAATAATGCATTTCCTATCCTGCAATTTATACGTCATCATCATCATCAGCCTATATTAGTCCACTGCTGGACATAGGCCTCCGCTAATGAGCGCCATAGCGCCCTGTCTTTAGCTTGACGCATCCAGCATCTGCCTGCAGTCTTTCGCAGATCGTCATCCCACCTGCCGGAGGGCGTCCTACACTACGTTTGCCGAGTCGCGGTCTCAACTCAAGAACTCGTTTACCCCAGCGGTTATCGGTTCTTCGCGAAATATGGCCGGCCCACTGCCACTTCAGCTTGCTAATTCTTTGAGCTATATCGATAACTTTGGTTCTCTGTCGGATGTATTCGTTACGAATTCTATCCTTCAGAGAGACTCCGAGCATAGCTCTTTCCATAGCTCGCTGAGCGACTTTAAACTGGTGGACCAGCCCTATGGTGAGTGTCCACGTCTCAGCTCCGTAGGTCATGACGGGTAGGACGCACTGATTGAAAACTTTCGTTTTCAAGCATTGCGGTATGGATGACGAGAAGACCCGACGTAGTTTTCCAAACGCTGCCCAGCCTAGCTGGATCCTCCTCTTGGCCTCCTTCTCAAAATTTATACGTATTTTCCTTAAAAGGGTGATAATAATGACTGAAAGAATTTCATAATTATTTCCAGAGAATTCGTCATCCCCCTTCCACACCAGGACAAGCAGACGCACAGCGCAATACCATCCATACTTGGTGGATGTACCCTCCACTCGCACTAAGCGGTTTTCCTCCACCTTTATTATTCGCACCGCAAAGGAATGGAACTCGCTCCCTGCCTCTGTTTTTCCAGACAATTACAACCTGGGTCTCTTCAAGACAAGGGTTAATAGGTATCTTCTAGACCTTCGTTATACACCGTCGCGTCGGCCGCATCTTCACTTTCCATCAGGTGAGATTGCGGTCAATCAAAGGTCTATTTACCGTTAAAAAAGGCTGCATTTATGAATAAGTAGGTTTTGTTTTTTCTCGGGATGAAATTTTCCAGCTACCAAATTTCAGATACGTTTAACCGTTTCGTCGGAAAAGGGTATCAAACAAACGGTCAATTATATTCAAATATCAAATGCGTATGAAATTTTAGTAGATTATGTATGCAATAGCTGTAATAACTTCAATTTTATAGGTATGTTTGTTTGCTCGGCCAGATATGGGGTTTCCGCCAACAGATGGTGGGGTAGTAAAACTTTGGGTTAATATTATTAGTTTTGTATGTATGTACGTACATCGAGTGTACAGTTCAGATATCGTATTATAGTTTGTGACCTATAACATACATTACATTACATATGACCTGTATACAGTTTTGGGATTAAACTAAAACCTTAAGGTTACAAGTTAAAATCCCTTTTGTAAAAACTTATAAAATTCTAAAAACGTAAACAATTGTAACTTTACTAGCTACGTTTGCCAAGTCGCGGTCTCCACTCAAGAACTCGTTTACCCTAGCGGAGGTCGGTTCTTCGCGAGATATGGCCGGCCCACTGCCACTTCTGTTTGCCAATTATTTGAGCTATGTCGATAACTTTGGTTCTCTGTCGAATGTATTCGTTACGGATCCTATCCTTCAGAGAGACTCCGAGCATAGCTCTTTCCATAGCTCACCACTGAGCGACTTTAAACTGGGGGGTTATACTCTATGACCAATTCAAAGTCTTTCACAGATACGACAAGATATCGGCGGGAATGGGAGAAAACCAATACAGTTTTGTCCCATTCCCCGCCGATATCTTGACGTATCTGTGTAAGACGTTGAATTGGTCATAGAGCATAACCCCCCTGGTGGACCAGCCCTATCGTGACACTAACACATTACGTCAAACGTGCCTCCACCATAGAAGGGAATTTGGCCATAATCGACACCCTTGGCTAATAGACTGGTGTTCGCAGTAGAGGTATTAAAATACGCAAAAGAGAAAGGGCACTCCTTTGTCTTGTAGCTTGGTCAACTCTTACGACTATGTATCAGACTACTTATAACTGATATATGTATATAAGAATTGTGTACTTATGTGTTAACTCATCTTACAAATCCATTGCATTGTGTCGCCCACTTGGTTTTATAAGGAAAATTTTGTTGTAGCTCTTAACATTGGACAATGAATGATATTTTATTCTATTCTACGACATCCACGGGAAGAATTTCTAAATAAATATATTTATATGTTAAACTAACAATGTTACCTCAGACTAAGTAAAATAATATTCAGTGGTTATCTTTTTTATAACCGAAAAGCTAAACCAACCATCGTTAATCCGGACCCTACCAAATAATAATCTAGAAACTTCCATTACAAGTCCAACCGTAGTATATTTTCTGGTATAGAATTCCTCGGAGATTGTAACAGACTGGATAGAATCACAAAACTTACAGAACTTAATTACGGATATAATCGGGTTAACTACGAACCTTATTTGTATTGGAAGTACACCAACGTTTACATCTGTAATGAATTCGCCAAAATACGATAGTTTTTACACAATTTTTTTTTTCTAAACTGGTCTGATTCTAAAAATTATTGCATTATTTCATATGTTCTAAGATATCTTATCTCTTAGAGTTGATGTTTGTGAAGTCGCGTACAGTAACTAGTTCTATATACCTATATATTTCTAAGTATCATCAAAATTTGTCAGTAATAAATATAACCCTTCTGAAATGGGCTTGTTTTAATGGATGTTGTTTATCTTCTAGTTACTAGGGATTAACCTTAACCTGTTGTGGTTATAACCTACTAGCAGTGCCTCGCGGTTTCACCCGCGTAGTTCCCGTTCCCGTGGGAATTTCGGGATGAAATATAGCCAATTTTACTCCATGGAAAGTAAGCTTTCTAATGGAGAAAGATTTTTTTAAATCGGTCCAGTAGTTTCGGAGCCTATTCAATACAAACAAACAAATCTTTCCTCTTTATAATATTACTCGTAGTATCGACTGAAGGAGAATTCAGTAACTTTGATTCATTAAAACGTAGGTACCCTTTGTACTGGGCTTAGTGGAAGATAGCTTTTGTTGTAGAAAAAGCACTTTACACAAGCATGATTATCATTCTTCACTGTGTTTGTTCGTGTGATTTAGTAGTATTTTATTTTATTTGTAGTGTAGTGTTGTGTAGTCTTTAATAAATAATTTTCTTTCTTCTTTCTTTCTTTTACTGAAAAGGCTTTAGTAACAGTTCAGCTGGTATGAACATGAATCATAATCTGATGATGATGACCTTTTGTCATTGCGCTAATGACGAAAGGTAGACTGAAACGCAGAAGATTGAAAGTTTGATTCCCGCCTTGGAAATATTTTCCAAAAGGTCACATCTCAGAATTATTCTATCATACAATACAATACAAAATACTTTATTGTACACCAACAAAAATACAGTACAAAAAAATTACGTAAAACAAAAGTACAATGCCTTATCGCTTAGAAACGATCTCTTCCAGGCATTTTTTTTTCAAGTTATGGACAAATTACTAGCGAAGCTTACTGAGTGATCGCTGCCGTGACGTGTGACGTCATTGGAATGGATCCAGTCAAGTTTTCCTAGGCAAAGTCTAGTTCTATTGAATTTGCTGGAACTTTACTGGTCCTCATTAGCTGTTCTGGTTTCGTCGTTAATAGGCTTTCTCACTTTCATGGTAACAGACCTTGTGTTATATAGTATCTACCTAAGTACCTATTTGATAACTCATAATTTGTAAAATTAAGAGTTAACAAATACTTATTTCTTAACATGAGTTCTGGGGCCTAATTCTACTATTTTTTAAACAAATGCTATAATGGCGCCATACGATTAAGATAGAGATTTAGTCGTAAATTTATTTAGTATTCCATAACCATAAGATTATCTCCATGTTGGCAACAAACTCTAAATAAAATAAAGTATTTCAGTCCAAGAGATTAATAACATCTAGGTTTCTAACACCCCCTAGACATAGACAAGCGGCATACTCGAGTCCGCTCACTCACGCCCCGGTGCGTGTAGTTAACGAGCGTATTTTATACCACTCACTCCTTAGAGGCTTACAGCTTTATTTTTAGACTGGAAATAGTATGCCATATTTTTACTATACATTTTTTTCGAAGAGGGTTTGAAAGCTGATGATCGCTGAAGGTCATGACCCACAGATATCATAAAAGGCGACTAAGGGATATCCATTTTGTGGTGTCCAAAGAATAGGTACAAAAAAAATACAGGATTACCAGGATGGGGATTATGGGCTTACCCTCTATGAGATAAGAACCAATTACAAATACTTGTACTCACTTTATAACTCACGACTATAAACTCACCTTTTAATAGTACCAATTTATTATAACCTAGCTGAATGAACGTTTCATTCAAAATGTTATAAATATGTTTAGTTAATAAAATAGGAGGATTTTTAAGCTTTTTAGGGGGGCTTTTACAAAAGTATAAAGTAGGTATTAAACTAAAATAACACCACTACTAGTAATGGTTGCAGAAGAAATGATTTTTATACGAGACAATGTGAAGATTTACTCAGTTATAAAGTCGTCACTGTTTTACCTATATTCATTTTTCCATTTTATCTACTTACGCTCCTCGAAGTTGTTATTTGAAACTGAAAACTACGAGAAAATATAGAGAAAATAACGACACTAATAGTACGATGTCAGCTAAGGGTCTGTTATTGACTCAAAGGACAAAAAAGACGTTCCACTCGCTCCTCTCAAATAAAACTACATATTTCTTCCGTTTTTTTTCATTAGATGTAAGGTACAAACAGGTAATACAGTTCCATTGGCACCGTAATTGGTTATTTTTCTCACAACATATTTTTCTAGTACCTACTTCTACTTCAGTGGAAATTACGACTTGGGAGAACTCTTCGGGTAAATGCCGGGTCGTATTTAGAGTGAAAACAGGCTGGCACCATGTGACGGCACAAAAAATTGACCACCACAACTATTCCTGCAAGTGTCGTAAGATGCGACTCATGGATATCCACCGTGGGGCAGGAAACAGCGCCTCTTGCAAAACAATTCTACCACCGAACTGCGATCTCCAAGCAGCATGGGGATTATGGGCCTACCCTCCATGTGATAAAAACCATTAAGGCAATATTCAGGAGTAGGCCTGCGTCCAGCTGTAGACCAATTAAGTTATAGAGGTTAAGGAGGTTGGTGCCTATCGGTTTTCCGTGGTAAGCATTTTTATTATAAGTGGTTAATGGTGACAAAGATATATACCGACAAACTCGATAAAGATCACCTGCCCGATGTTGGTCATATGACAATCAGTGATTACAGTAGACCCAATGTCGACCCAAAAAGGTTAACTCAGCATTTTGCTGAGTAGGTAAGTCAGATTACCTACTAAGCGCTGGTATTATGTTGACCCTCGTTGAGTAAGTTACGTCAAGGCATGGATCCGACTGGCACAAGGCTCCCCGAATGCTTTATAAATAAAAGAAATCATTATAATCATCATCATCAACATTCCTTTTACGTCCACTGTTGAACATACAGGTCCTAGATCTAGTATTTTATTCTTCTGGTCGACTCTAAGCGGACCGAGTGGGCGCAGACCTATCCAAACGACGCTACGAATAGCGGTCGTGAGCCGTTTCCATCTATAGACTCCTTGCAACTGTACAATAAATAAATAATAAATAATGTTGGACAATTCACACAGCATTATCTAGCCCCAAGCTAAGCTTGTGTTATGGATACTAGATAACTGAAATACATAACACACTACATAGATAGTTTTATTTTCATTATACATAGAAAATATCCAGAACGCCCTGAACAAATCTGCAGATCGTCCACACATTTGTCCCGAGGCGGGAATCGAACCCCGCAACCTCCTGCGTCTTAGGCGGACCTTCGCCCACCGCGCTACAGAGGTGGTCAACGTACAGTACAATGTAGTCGGTTCATCGACTCGTCCATCCCACACTCCGTTTCACATTCATCGCGGAAATCTATTCAATAGGTCAGTCGAGTGGCGACTCGACTGACTTAACGAGTAGATTTCGGGATTATAATAATAACCATAACAACCAATTTACTACAAATAAATGATTTTAGTACGTATTTTTATCAAGTCTTCTTGATTTGCGATTAAACCTTTTTAATAATCTGTAACTTGCTTCATTGTTCTTGCTGGTTCTTACAAAAATGGAAGAGACCTTGGGAGACGTTAATTGAAGACAAGAATAACATGTTTTCTGTGTAAATGTATCCTCAATGTTTTGTTCCCTGGAAAAAACTGGGCGGCTGAAATGGCGCAACTGCACTCATTAACCTGCCGAGAGCCGACCCTTGAATGGAGGCAAAATATTGCGCTAACCAACCCGCCATATTGTCTGCTCTTTGAGTGTTTATGTTTTAGCGGTGACTTTTATTAAATAACCTGCAGTGAAAGGTTGTGTTTATAAAGGGGTATGCAGCGTTGAGTTTTATTTGTGCGAAAAATCACACAGATTGGTAAAGTCATTAAAAAGCTTGTAGATTAATTACGCTAGACAGAGTACCGGTGCGGTGGTATTAAGTGTTGTCCCGTAATGAGTAGAAGGCTGAGGGGTTCAGTCCTGTCTAGGTAATTTTTTATATTATTTTAATTCTTAAAATACCGCTGAATAATCAACAATGTATAAAATCTATCTCTCTGACACAGCTAAGCCGTTTAAACGTCAAAAGTAAGACAGACAGACCAGAATTTAGCGAATTTAGAATATTAGTTTGGATAGAACGAGATTCTCAGAAGAACTAAGTATAAGATCCATTTACAACTCAAATATTCGTGCTATCATCGACCAGTCCAGTTGGTCTTGATAGCTAATCAGTCAACGCGCCGAGATGCGATTCAATTTTACTTGAATAAGCTTTTCAACGGGTCAATTGTAAACTGTCAATCTTAGTAATCGTCTGTAAATTCAAAGCGAAATAAGACGTTTACGAATTGAACTTTGAATTAGCTCAATATGATAATGACACTAATATTATACATGCAAAATTTGGATGGCCGCTACATCTTCACGTGAAAACGAATGCACGGCTCGGGCTGAAATATTGCATAGATATAGATCTGGAATAAGACGGGCACAAAGGCACAAAAATAAATATACCTTTAATAACATAAATCAGTTCCCATGGGGCATAAATACCGTTTTCATAGAACAATAATTTGACTTAAACATGACTTAAACTTTGAAGCTTTTTATGGTCAAATTTAAAAACCGAAATTAAAGCCTTTTTTAGCCGTGCTTACGAAACTAGCCCGTTATATGCAGAAGTTCATTTAATCGGCTTGATGCGCACAAAGCGAAGGAAACTAACACCCTTGGCTCGGCCTGTTACTGAGTAATAAGCCAGACCACAGAACATACATATATGATATAGTTCTGTGCGCATGAAAAACAGATTTTCCGAAGTGGAAAGCGGCTTGTACATAACCATCATCACTATTTTACATTACTTTGACCGGGTGCACGGCTTTGCACCCGTTCCAAATCAACAGTTTCGAGGTACAGAATATTGACGTACCGACAATATTCTATACCGAATAGGATATTCACGGATTCGAAACGGAGCAGTCCGTAACCTTAAAATGCGGTCAAATGACGGTTAAAAAATATTTATATTAAAGTAGCTTGATACGGTCGTCATAGTATTTTTTTACTGGCTACTTTGCAAGTTTCTGTTTCTTTTTAAATCAATGGGTAACAGTAATAAATTCGGATGAAAACGGCACTGCCGCCGGAAAAAAATAAAGGAAAGTCTACTTCATCTTTTTATTATTAATTATCACTTTATATATTCGCGGTCAACTCCCGTTATAATTATATCAGATCCGTGAAACGCCATAATGTGACTTAAACTGCATATTTTGATCGCAAAAGCTTTATGTGCTCAATAAATATAACATAATATCTATTATGGAACAGTTTACAAATTTATCCTGTCACATATATTTGATTTAATTCCAGATGTCTTTGCTTATTCACAACGTATCGTAAATCGTACAATAAAATAAAAAAGAATAAAGCCTATTAATTTATCAATTGCGGCGATAAATTTTGATAATCGCTGTCAATAAATTATCAATTTTCAATGCAGACAAGGCCAGACTTTGCTCATTGGAAATAGCTGCCTAAAATAATTATTTAGGGCAAAGTTGCTTTCTGTATTAAATTGAAAATTAGAGTAAATAAACTAGGGGATTCAAAGTTTTGATTAGACTTAACATAAAAATACCCAAACAGCCTTGAGTTGAAAATCGAGAAGCTGGTACGAATATAAAGTTCAGATTTAAAAAATATGGCACTTCCTATCGCCGGAAGTTTATACAAAAAGGCCAAAATCTGTTTACAAAGGTTCATAGCACGGAAAAGGGTTCAAGTATACTTTTCCAAAACATACAGGGCACAAAGGGTTGGACAGATTATGGGGGAATGCTTCAAAAATGAAACCGCTGCTGCCGCGAAAAGTTTCTTTTTATTTAATTTGACGTGTAATTTTCGAGGGAAACCGCTGCCGTTTTTGTTTCAAGGTTCCTGAAATGTGCTAAATTCTCCCACTTAGTAAAACGGTTAGCATCGCTTTGGGTTTAGGCTGGCGATGATTTGATAATGTCTCTTTTGTAGGGTTGAAGATTTTAGTCCGCAATTTCTCTTCAGCTACCAAAATTAGATGGCCGTGTTTTGTTTGAGCTCAATGAATTGATCAGCTTACCGGCCGCTCAGCGCCGTTTTTCCACCGACACCGTTGTCTATTCAGATGTCGCCAAAACTAAACTAAACTAATTTGAAAATACTAAAAATGTCGCTGTCCCTGTCATCACGTTCAAAATAATAAGGATGGCATAATTTTTAGTCCTGTCAGATTAGTTTAGCCTAGTTTTGGCAATCTCAATAGACACCACTGTCAACGAAAATTCACCGCTAACAAGATGACGACGACAAAGTTACACGTACATAGAAGTACATTCATTTACGTGCGTTTACTATGGCCGCCTGTCCACAGCACGTCCGTCATCCAAGCGCCGCCATCCGGCCGCACTGGTTTGACGCAACCCTCTAGCGGTTAGCGGTAGCTCTTTAAACGTATGTATGAATATAAATAATGCTGGACAATTCACACAGCATTATCTAGCCTCAAGTTAAGCAGAGCTTGTGTTATGGGTACTAGATAACTGATGAACTTACATATAACACTGATATACACTACATTGATAGATATTGTTTATTATACACAGAAAACATCCAGAACGCCCTGAACAAATATCTGCAGATCGTACAAGTATTTGTCCCGAGGCGGGAATCGAACCCGCAACCTCCTGCGTCGCAGGCGGACCTTCGCCCACCGCGCTACAGAGGTCGTCTTTGTTTTTCTCCTCATCACTATCGGCGATGATCGTTACTCATATGATCGTGAATCGTCGTGCGCGTACGCTCCTGTAATGTACCTATTCTTCAAGTAGCAATGTAAAAAATAGGTGATGTAAAAACGGATAAATCCAAATTCTTGTAAATTCGTTATTTCTTTTTTCCTTATTTTTATCCTTATTGACGACAGCTAGACAAACTGATCAACCGAGATCGTAGTGGTGGTGACACACTCAATCGCCGTCAGCAGGGGTTTTTTAATACGTCAGAAAGGTCGTCGGATTCGATATCAGAAACTTTAGCAAAATCAAAATAGCGTTCTAAAGTACTGTCGGAATAGAATTCAAATTTGAATCTGACGTTTTCGCTTCGGAAACGAATCCAAAGAATTGAAATACCCCTGCAGTTATAGTGACGCGGCCGAAGCCACAACTCATGAGGTTGTTCATTTCGTGCGATCGACGTGATCCGTCAGCGTCGTTTGTTTTTAGGGTTCCGTGCCCAAATGATATAACGGGACCTTAGACTCCTTTGTCCATCCGTCTTTCCATCTCTCTGTCTGTCCGTCTATCACCAGGCGTCTATCTCATGAACCGTGATAGTGAGACAGTTGAAATTTTCACAGGTGATGTATTTCTGTTGCCACTACTACAGCAAATATTACAAACAGCATAAAATAAAAATTCATGGTGGCTCCTATACAACAGACATGTTTTTTTGCTGTCCTTATCATTGATTTATTAAAAACGTAGATGAGGTACTGGTTGCTCGAAAGTGGCAACCTCAAATTGTGTAAAATTGTGTTCTCCCACATCAGTCACCGTCTGACCGGCGGCACGGGCGGTCGTGATTCGCATGAAATATTGTTGTCTCAGTCTCACTTCGGTCCTAGATACGTCTTTCCGTCTTTGTTCTTCTTTGTATTGCACAGGTCTGGAAAAAAAACTGTGAGCGTATGTGTTTGCGTGTAGATGTAACACATGCCAATTTTTGAGTAAGCGCTGGGAGAACGTAACCTATCTTCCCTTTTTCAATCAATGGTCCTTATAGATAATGGTACGGAACTCTTCGTGCGCGAGTGTGACTTACTCTTGGCCCGTTTTATTCAACGTGGTCTACGTTGAATAAAACGGGCCAAGAGAAACACACAGAACACACACTCCTGAACACAGATATCTCTGTCGAGTCATCAAACATGTCTATTTAGGTTTCCTGATAGAATACAAATTATCTTGGTTATAACCAAACGGCTTAGTTCTAGCATGAATGGCTACATTATTTAGTACCGGAACATTCAGAGAGCATTTCATGGAACAGCTTCCAACATTGTTGTTTATAGTTCTATGGAAAGTTAACTTTAGTGCTGGTAAGCTACACTATAATTGATAGGTATTGGTAGTCTAAGCTTGGTAGCTTCAATATTGTTTACCTATAGAAAAATAAAGATAGGGTATAGAGGATATAGAAGCCTCTGTGTAGCTGTGGACTAATATATGCTGATATATTAGTCCACTGCTACTGATTGCTACCAGAGGCTTCCCCTAATGCATTGGCATAAAATAAAACAATAACCCACCATTGTCAAGATTAAAATCCACTAAAATGTTGAATCACAGAAATTTAAAAAACCCTAGTGTCGAGATAAACCTAATTTAGAACAGACCCTACTTTCCATAAAATGTATAATTTTTATATCAATAAATGCTGTCACTCTATGTAATTAGCAACGCCTTATTTTGTTAACTGATTTCGATAGAAACATTCCTTACATTTTCTGCAAATTTAAATCTGTTTATTTAACCGATTTATGCTTTGGTCAGTGAAACCTTCCGATTTACTACTTATTTTAATTCTAAAGTAATGTCCATTCTGTTTCCTCTACGACTTTGCACATAAATCATGGTTCTAGTTGTAAATCATTGAGCAAATGCTCTAGCCCTAGCCTATTGAAGTAACTAATAATAGAACGAACTGTTTTATTGTCCATTAGGCTAATAGTTTGAGGCGTTTCCAGTTTTGCTTTCAACATAATTTTGTGCTTTTTACTGCTCCGTGCTGTCTGAGTAGGTTAATTGATCTTTATTGATTTCTGTAAGGAAGTTTTAGAATAAATTTCGAAAAGTAATCATAGATGACAAAAAGCTCCCGAAATTTATTGATAATACTTAAATCAAAATCATAAATGTTATAAAAGATCGAATTATAAAATTAAACACTGACTCGGAAATAAAGTGATAGTTTTGATTTCTGTCACTTCGGTATTTAGACTAAAGTAAAGTGACAAAGAAACCTTCAGCCTGTTAGTTGCTATTTTTCGAGTACAGAAAAAGTGAATTAGGATTTGATCAGAAATTTAGAATTCGATGCGATAATATTGTAGCTAAGTAATACAATCACTAATTCGTTCGAAAGAGTTCTGCTCGCGTACAGGTGAGTTCGATGGTTCCTGAAACTTTTAGCAATAGTTTTGACTTTCCTACTAAAAACTAAGTGAAGTTAAATGCTCTGGTAACATGGCGTGGCACATCTTTTTGTAGGCATCGAAAAAATCGGTTATTTTGTTGCACATAACTTGATTTTAGGATAATTATTGTGTGATCAACTGTCCAGTGCTCGCCTCCTTGCGATGTTATGGTCATTTGTGATATCGTCGGTCCACCTTGCGGCTGGAAGTCCGACGTTCTGTTCCGATCCTTAAATTTGCCCTCACGTAATATTAATGGCTTGAGCATAGCTTTTTTTTAATATTAGGCCAATTAACTGGCTTTAACATAATATTTTTCATATGGAACTGTGAAAGGGTAAAATTTGCGCTTCAAAAACACGAATTCGACTTTACTAAATAAGAAGTGAACTCCTTATTTAGTCAAGTGGAATTCGCGTTTTTTATTAACCTTATTTCACCCCAATCTCACCTGATGAAAAGTGTAAATATGGCCGACGTTGAATCATACAATCACGAAGGTGTAGACGACACCTATTCACCTTTGTCTTGTAGAGACCCAGGTAATTGTAATATGGAGGTGGTAATTAGAAACGCAACTAACCTGTCGTTTACACACAAAATTTTGAGGAAGAACTTCTCAAAATTATAGTATAGTTTCTTTGTGTTTTATTTGAAGCAGTTAGAATAACTGAAGCCAAACTCTACCGATGGAATCCGGAGGGGCGTTCCGCTCAGCTACAGGCAAGCTGACAACAACGTATCCACTCCCGTGAAGGAACATTTGCGTTCCTTTTCACGCAGTTAAGCTACCACCATACATTTTTATTATGTAACCGCGCCACGGTTGTATCTGAGCAGGCTATATCGCGTAAGGTAATGGACTAATTTGTCCTGCCCTAATGGAGCCCTTAAATCTGGCCTCGCCGACCCAAATAGCGCTGGTAATGACATATTATGTTAAACATAGGATTTTCTGTGTTTTCGTAAACAGATGCTTTAATAATGTTATTTCGTACACGAAAATTGGTTAGATTGTCTCTATGTCTAATTCAAATATTCAATTTGTCGGCTTTTTAAATAAATTGAATTTATGGTTTAAGCCATTACGATAACTTTTCCCATGAGAACTGGTTTATAGGGAAATAGCCTATCCTATTTATGTGTTATCTAGGTCTAGACCTCCACTATGCAAAATTTCAATGCGACACGTTGAGACCTTTTTCCGTAAAGACGTATAGATCCATTATTGTGCCATCTTCATCATTATTCAAAGCCTTTTCTCGCCAAAACACCAAAGTCAACCTCAATTTCACAAAAACGTACCCGCAAATGTCAATACAGCTCTGCTTTCCAGAATATTACGTCAGTGTTTTCTTGTAGAAAAATATAACACCCCCGTCGTGGTATAGCCAAACGACATTACATACACGCGCTAAAAGCAGGCGTGGGTGAATGGGATGAATGAACATTACCCTTCTGTGCAGTTGGTAAAATGTACAATCACAAATATATAATACTAGCAGCGCCTCGCGGTTTCACCCGCGTAGTTCCCGATCTCCTGGGAATCTTGGGATAAAATATAGCCTATGTCACTCTCTGAAAGGTGAGCTTTTTAATGATGTAAGAGTTTTTTTAAATCGGTCTAGTAGTTTCGGAGCCAATACAAACAAACAAACAAACAATCAAATTTTTCCTCATTATAATTTTAGTATAGATATCAAAACCCCAAATCTTCCCGCGGGTGTCGTAAGAGGCGACTAAGGGATATCTACCGGGGGCGGGCAGCAGCGCCCCCTGCAGAACAATTATACCAGCAAACTGCGATCCCCAATCCGCATGCCCAGCGTGGGGATTATGGGCCCATTTCAATTTAGTCCAGTTCTGTTCTTGAAATTCATGAGAAAACCATGTAGTTGAAGTCGATTTATAGTTTTTGAAACAAACTCAATAATTTTATTTGTCTGTAGTGAATTATAGTGTACCTATGTCGGGGTTATGTAGCACCTACGAACTTGTAAGCTCTAAGCCACTTTACTAATGCGTTAGTTGGATCAAAGGTTCAAACTTTACCCAAGTTTAATTTGCATACGAACAATTAGGATCTGAAATAATTAGAAATCTAGTTTTATCAATCCAAACTTTGCGATAATCTGGCTGTACTTTGTGGAACATTATGTAGTCCTAAATTTTTTGTTTAGGTATAATTCAATTGAAAACAACCCTGGAAAAACCTTATAGTTGGTTTTAAAATATTGAAACAAAATATTTTCTGTACTAATACAATAATTTTAGATGTATTCAGTAGTGCTACGAATAAATAATAAATCAGGAAATGTAACGCGCTGGACATGACTTTTAAATTACCCAACAAAAGTCGTGTCCAAGTAGGCGACTACTTGGACACGACTTTTGTTGGGTAATTTTTTAACGCAGTTACATTTCCTGATTTATTATTTATTCGTAGCACTACTGAATACATTTTTAGTATTGTATTAGTACAGAAAATATATCGTCCTCGCCACTATGACTCAGCTATCATAGCAAACATTGCAGTACCCGCCAATCACTGCTTTCGTTCAGCAAGTGCTACAAAACCCTGCTTTCGTTCTGAATTAAAACTTGTTTTTAGTTTGAAGTAACGCCACTTTTTTTGAATTTGTTCTGAATAAGACTTCCTGACTTATTATTTATTCGTAGATCCAGTGACACATAACATAGCCCATCACAGTACGTTACGTCCGTACATCAAAGCGCGTAGTCATAAAACCAGATTCAATCCTTCTGGTTTACGCTTGCAGATTAGTGCCGTCAGATGTCTGAATAGCACTGTAAAGGGAGGTTTTATACCCAAGACTGTGTTGTGAAATTTGGAAAATGAGCTGTTTGCCCTTTTATTTTTACTCCACTACCAATAGACGGGTTATGAGGTTGGTATACTATGTTTGTATGTGGCCGATTTTTATGTTCCCACGTAGCGCTGAAACTACTCCTTCGATTTTAATAGATGAGGCATCGATTAATTCATCTTAAGACTCCGGTGATTATAGGTTATATGAAGTGAGATGTTATTGGGGTCTTACGAGATAGCAGGTCTTAGGAAGGGTCGAAAATGTATCAGTTAAATGTATAAGTTCAATCGGTGAATGCTGTAGTTGGGTTTTAGTTAAATAAATAAATAATGCTGGACAATTCACACAGCATTATCTAGCCCCAAGCTAAGCAGAGCTTGTGTTATGGGTACCTACTAGATAACTGATATACATAATACAATACACTTCATAGATAGATATTTTTATCATACAGAGAAAACCTTCAGAACGCCCTGAACAAATGTCTGCAGATCGTACATACATTGATCCCGAGGCGGGAATCGAACCCGCAAACTCCTGCGTCGCAGGCCGACCTTCGCCCACCGCGCCACAGAGGTTGTCAATATATAAAAAATAAACTTAGGTACTACGCTAGAAAAAACAAAAACAGTAACGACATACTTTATATCGAGTTCTTTTTGCACTAAAAGCGATAATTTTATCAGTAGTCCATAGCAATCGAAAGCAATAACAGTCGAACAAATAGAAATACTTGCTAATTTTATTTATTTTTTAACTATTACCTACTTATAACGACAACACGCAAAAATGACTAATTTATTCAACCATTCTGCTATCCAATTAGGTCCATTTTTCCTGTAAATTAATATTCACAATACATTCCGTTGATTTACGCTAGACAACAGGTCCATTCATCATTTTAACAGAAGTAAAGCTGCACGAGAAATGCGTATCGCATAAAGTAGTAATTTACTATCACACGCGTCAAGACGGTCATATTTTCAAATACATTACAAGATTTTGCCAAACCGTGTAAATATTTACCCGATGACGTAAGACCAGCAATGTCGTTGCCATAATAAATCTTATTGTACACCGGATAGAGCCGTAAATAGCATGGCAGCGGTATATAAGCAGAAGTTATTACACAAAAGGGGTGATTAAATAAATGAATGTTAATTTTGGTGTTTGCTCGCGATTGCAAGTTGGTTTACCTACTGCATAAAATTTACTCTGGAACTTTTGTATAATTTTGTATATTTTCTCGGTGGTGTATTTGTTATTTGGGAGTTAATATTGGTAAAGGGACTTACTTATTTCCATAAAATCTGAACATAAATTTGGTTTGATAAGGAAACTGTCGGTTTTTATTTTCCCTCGACATTAGTAAACATACGTTCACTGCTGAACATCCCTATCCCAAACAATATCCCTAGCACAAGCACCAGGCGGATTGGTGATTGCAGCTAAAGAGTTTGGGCTTTCTATACATGGGCAAACGACACGTTTCCATACATGGACGGTACGCTGCCGACTGCAGTTGAACGCAACCGTTAACGAGTGCAGTTGCACCTGACATGTAACTTGTATTTGTTATCAATAAAGAACTATTGAACGATTGCAACTGCGATCCCCAACCCGCATGCCCAACGTGAGGATTATGAGCACTACCCTCCATTAGATAAAAGAGAAAAGGGCGCTTATCAGGGGAAGGCCTGCGTACAGCAGTGGACCAATACAGGCTGTTAAGGTTGAGGTTGAGGAATGATTGAACTATTGTTGTCTTCTCGTCGGCAACCTGCCGTCCGTGTATATACGTATAGGCCCTTAAAATACACAGAAGGAAACATCTGTCATGATTATGACCACTAAACCGCTTCCAGCGCACGCCACTGTTACAAAACCTATGAAAACTCAATACTATACAAATCTATGTTAATATTCCATAAAGGTATTTTAATATTGTTGAACATTGCTATGTTGGATGCTCGCTCGTACCTGCTAAATACCTGCGCGATTTCTAATCAAACAAAGCCTTTTCAACTATGCTGCAAATTCCACTGTTCTTTTACAGTTTACAATTGAATTCTGTGTGTAATTGAAGCCAGTGTAATTGGGCTGTCTGTGCGTTTGGCGTTTCTATTGAATTTTAAAATGAATTGCACATTTTTTAAAGGTATCAGCTGCGACCTCCAACGGCTATACCTAGTCGGATCTAGTATTCAAGCTATTATTATATTGATGTATGAAAACTTTACAATAAGAATAACAACAAAGTGACAGCAAGGTGATAGTGACATAGTCATTAAAAATAAGAACAAAAATCCCAACAGTGCATAATAGGGTATATGCATGGTTTTGTTTTATCGTTTATCTGGGTTAATATACATATAACCGAAAAAAAATATGACTTCCACAAAATTGTAAATCATTGAGATAAAAAACCCAAAAGTAAAACTGCAACTTTTGGGTGATAAAACGCTGCCATGTTAGCCTTTGAATTTTATGACGTCACGTTTCATCGAATCACCTACATAATGTCAACTGAAAGTCAAAGCTTCATGACCATACAAAAAAGTACAAGTGTGACGTCACGGTTCCAATAACGTTGCGTTTAGAAATTTTGCAGTTGAAATTTAAAATATCTGTTTTTCAATGATTAAATTTCACATAAAAATACAAATATAAATATGCAGGTAAGTACCTATATTTCTATATGAATATAGAAGTAACATAAATATTAGCTCTTTGGAAGTCACATGCATTTTTCATCACCCTTTTGCAGTCGCGCAGCGAATAAGTTGTCAATACGCATTCGACAGCGAAAAAGAGATACAATTATGAATGCAAGCTGTGAAAATAGAAGTCTAAACTTTTGCGTTTTGCTACGATGATATCGGTGTCGTTCGATATTTTTCAGTAACACTATCCATCTTTGGTTACAAAAAATATATATAGGATTCTAGAATCGAGTACAATTTTACTTGTAGAGTTTGTTTTAAATACGTACGTCGTAAAATAGTTTTTTCGCATGTAAGTTATAAGCTAAAAGTAGCAAGACGTGTTTTTCAGTCGCGTCCGTGATTTAATCCACTTAAATAACTTTATCTGGATATTAAGCACAGTTACACAGCCGGCAGTGAGCTGTGCCTGTGTCCAACTGTGCTTTATTTGGACGTTCAAATTACGGTGCGGAAACGTATGTTCAATTTAGTGCCAAAGTTTAATTTGGGACCTTGTTAGTGTTTTCGCTGTTTGGGCGTTTTGGGCTGTACCAATTTGGAAATGTAGCTAATTAGTTATGCAGCGTTACTGGGCTATACAGGTTATTTTTTAATGTCACCTAGCCTATATTTCCTACTTAAACGTTCTATGGTTAAAACATATTTAGATTTAACAATAGTGAAGAAAACCGTTTTTGCAGTGGGTATTAAAACTCTAAACTACGAAAGTTATCATACATCTTTATAAAAAATAAATAAAATAAATAACGGTACCTACTCGCGAAAAATCATTTATTTCTACAAATTGTTAGAATTATGTCCGACATACGTTCAATACCTATGTATGTAGAGACCTGAGGGGGCGTTGCCAACCGGCATTCGCTATGAAGTGAATCGAAAACAATTGAAAGATTCGTAGAGAAAAATTCAAAACAGATCACGTGATCTAAGGCATATAAATATGACATACCTACCCATACTTTTGGACTTTTCTACTATCGCTTTCGACATCGATTGTTACATTGTCTAGGCCCTGGCACCTACCAAACATAAATTTACTACCGCTAACGTGCGCTAAGGTATCGTACCCTAATTTGTAATTTCCATGTCACCTTCAGTGCCTTCAACATGTCTTATTGACCTTAAAATCCTCTAGAGATGACTTGTATGCAAGCTCATACCCAGCATCACTTGACCTGTAACTAAATATTCATACTCATGTTGTTCAACCGTGTTCTTACCTTCAGGGCCAGGGGGATGTTGCAACAAGTCGACACGTCCCGGACTTTAAGGCCCAGGGGGATGCTTGTGTGCATGAGGTAGCAGGGCGGATAAGTTTATCACGCCCTGGGTAGCGGGTGAATTTCGGTGTCGAAGACGGGAATATTATGGGAGAATAATTTTACTTGACCTACATAATGTAGTTACCTTATTTTGAATCGGCTTCTGCTCGCGACGCACAGTGGATCAAAAATGACCTCTCCATAGACATAGAACTCTTATATTATATTTATTATATATTATATATAGAATTTCATGTTTTTCTCCATACCATTTAGTAACTATGCCGTGAAGCAGAAACAGAGATCCAAACTTCAAAACGTTGACTTTATAATACCAATTAATGTAAATCGGTAAATAACAACTACGCCAAGAAAGTAGGTAGCTAGCTTGATCGTTTTCTAGAGCCAAAATAGCTTAATTAATAAGGTTCCTTTAAAAAATCTCTGAACAATTTTTGTCCCCTCGGAGTCCAATCCACCGCCGCCGCCGCCAGACTTATCTCAATGTATCTAACTTAATACAGTTTATATACTCGTCCTTGTTAACAGAAATACTTGTGAATGCTAATAATTGTGTCATTGTTACAGGTAAGAACATTTCCATTACAAGTTTCAACACTTCACTTCACCGCCCGCCAGACAGGTCGAGGAATACTAAATCTCTGGATAGGACATCTATAGTAAGTTTTGCCCGTCAGATAATTTTGTTCTATACTTAAAGCACTCCATAAAAGGACAAATCTTCTCGATTAAGTTAACTAAAAGTAACGAAAACGAATGCCTTAAATATTACAGAAAACTATTTATAGTATAGTTTACTGATTGCGGTACCGCTATTTTAAAATTACGCTACCACAAAAATAAAGTTATTTTACCGTATCGAAAAATAACGGTACCGTTACACAAGGGTATCGTCCGCTTTATACTGTTGTTTTCCGGTTATTCAAGCGGTGCCTGACGCCATTTCCAGGACTACTACATCTACGTCCCGTCGCAACAAATCTCGCGCGGTTCGAATAGACTTGCCAGTTCTTAGCGAAGTAGATGTAGTCTCGGCTAGTCTGTGAAGTTGTACCGCAGACTTTTGCCGAGTACCTACACACTCCTTTTGTGCTATTTATAAATGCACAATAGAATATATTTAAACCGCACTCACCCTGATGATTTTCCTCGTTAAGGGTGAAATTTCAATACAGAGAACAGATTCTTTTCAATTACGTTTTGCCAGCCATTTCGTTTTTTTTATATTTTATAACGTCATTAACCTTCCAAGCGTAGTAGAGCTCTTGCTGGTAAAGCAATTCCGTGGCAGGAAACACCACTTTCTGTAATATACCAAAAAAAAATTAAGTGGACACAAGGCAGTACATTGTCGAGCGCATAATTACACACGCTCGCGCTGTTGATCTTTACTCGGAGTCGATAGAGAATCCGACAGAGAACCAAAGTTATCAACATAGCTCAAAGATTTTTGTAATTATAGTGCGTAAGGCCTCACACACTCTGGGCAATTTCTAAGTAATTAAATAAAATCTCGAAAATTTTCGGCTCTGTCCGTCAGAGACGAAAATTTCATTCTTTATTCGACGAAGACGGATTTCTTAGAAATTACCCAGAATGTGAGTAGAGAGTACGAACTAATACGTTTCAGTCGGTTAATAGCATAAAAAATTTCAATAAAAATCCAGAAAACCTTATACTAGAACGTGTCAAAAATAATTAGTATTCACGTCACTCCTTTACGAAAATTGGAAGATTTCGTGCAGACATTTTGGGTGACGAGCGGAAAACGTACCGGTACGTTGACGAGCGGAAAACGTACCGGTACGTACCTTCATACGTACCTACCATATTCTTTTGCTACTACCGTAATCTAGGGTATTCCGTATTGAACGAGAGGCGCGTGAGCCATAAGCATTTTGTCAATTTTGTACTTCGAAATCGTTGTTTATCTCAGAATCTGTAAAAGCAACCACCTTCATATTTAGGGAAACGTTACTTCGTTCTTTTATCTTGAATTACGTGTTTTAAAAACACGATTGGTGAAAGATTTCTCGATAGTTTATTTATTTGAAAAATAGATCGTTTGCACACATTTTGCTATTTATCTCAAGAACCGCACTCTAGTGCTTTCTTTTTATTTTTCGATTAGTTGTTTCATTAACTTGTTATTAGGTAAATACATTTTTGACGCATAGACAATTCGTTGCACGTCTCTGCTCTGTACTTTTCACTCGCGATAAAACCATATAATGTCATCCCGCTCGAAATCGATGTTGTAGCGGCGTTATTGCACACTCTTAAAAGTAAATCAAACTCAACAAGCACATATCAAGGATGGTTTTTAAGCGATCATTCGCAAAAAAGTAACTTTGTCGTAGTAGATTATCAAAAGTAAGAGATTCAATTCTATATGTTTATAGCCCCCTGAATCGACACCAGCAAAAAAACGAATAAAATAACTCAGCCCAGTTCAAAGCACCTGATTCATTAGTCGATTCGTTACGATCACAAACACGCATCAATTGATTACCCAAACATTTTCTTTTGAAGCGAACACGCCTGTATAAAAATAAAGATTCATGTACAATCAAATTATTTAAATCCTGTAAAAAACCCGTAAAAATACGTTTAACGTGTTTATTTGGTAACTAGCAACGGCTCGCGGTTTCACCCGCGTAGTTCCCGTGGGAATTCCGAGATAAAATATAGTTTATGTCACTCCCTGAAAAGTAAGCATTAATGAAGAAATATTTTTTTATCGGTCCAATAGTTTCGCAGCCTATTCAATACAAACAAACAAAGGATCAAATCTTTCCTGTTTATAGTATTAGTATAGATAAATAAATAATGGTGGGCTTATCCACACGGCATCATCTTGCTGTAAAGCAGATCTTTGTATTCAGTAGGTTAGTGACAGCTGTGTGGTAAAAGTAAAAAGTCTTTATTTAGGAACATAATTTACAGGTAAAATAACAGAAATAGGCAGCGATACGACCTGCAGAAGTATAAATCGCAACGCCCACCTCCGGTATTAGAGTCAGATAAGTTCCACGAACTTTAGGCACTTATGTCTGATTTCTAAAGTAAAAAATAAAGCTATTGCAATGCCATCTAGAGGCGAGTTGCTGAACTAAAGAGACAAACGTCAAGGTTTTTTCGTTACGGAATTTCTGGATTCGGTCCCCGCGCTCAAGGCCCGCGATAGAAGCTATGCAATAGCTTAAAAATATATTATGCTGTACAGAGAACCTATTCAATGTTGGCTTAATTCTCTAAGATTCAATGTAACAATCGATGTCGAAAGTGATTGTAGAAAAATCCAAAAATGTTATGGGTTTGACATAATATGCCTTAGATATGTCACGTGATCCGTTTCCGATTTTTCCCTATATTTTTTTTATCGCTTCATAGCTAATGCCGGTTGGCTACGCCCTCTGTTTCTTATGCTGACGCGAACAGAACAGATTATTATGAATATTCACGAGTATTTATTGGAGGTATTTACCTTTTTTTCCTGACGTTTCTACAGGTTTACACTGTGCCGTAAATAAAGGCAATAAATACCCGTTAATATTTATAATATTAAAAAAAATATTTGCAGTACTTACACGAAAACAATGTCCTGGGCAAAGATTTAAATTGTTAGATAGGCCCTTTCTGTAGTGAGACCGGACCACACCGTGTTTGTTGCCAAACGAAGTTTGTGAGCTCACAAACTTGTCTTATGACCATTTGGAGTCAGAGAATTGTGTGTTTTTGTATTGTGCTTATCCGTGCTATGCGATTGCACAATGTGATTGAATAGTAAAAAGCAATAATAATAGTTAGGTTATTTGACAAAAACTGAATTATTAATGTTTAAAATTATTAATTATACTCATACGTAAGTCGGCATTTTGTTATTTCACGCATTCGATAGAAAAATAAACGATAAACATATTTGATTATGTGGGTATTTGCAGTTTATACAAAAAAAATCTGATTGCAACCTTCTAAGTCCGAGGCGGACCTTCACTGCGCCACAGAGGTTGTCTGGGTCATAAACAATGCTGCCATTTATTGCTAAACTAAGTCTCAATTTACCATGGCTGATTTCGAGGCTATTATAGAACTTAAACTAGTTATTAACGTCCGTTACCAGTTTCTTTAATGTAGTTTAAGATTCGTATTGATAGTTCAATTTCAATTCCTAGTTATTGCTAAATCAGCGATCGTGAAATTTGCTCTTAGTATTTTATTACTTGAACCCCTTTTTATAGAGTGTTAGTGAGAGATAGGAGTACCTACGAGTAGATGTTAAAAAACAAAATTATGAGAGTTAAGAGAAAGAAATAATAAATAAGTAGAGAAAAATCGTGAAAGGAGCCACCTTATAATTAAACTGGAAATTTGCAGTTTTTCTTTTCCTAAACATATAAGGTAATGTGCCAACGTTACATCTCACCCACCCTATTATAGATGAAGCTCTGATAATGCCCTTTTAAATGGCACCACATCTGGACCTAGATTTTCTAACCATATCGCTACAACAAGCTGCTTAATCACCAGAGTGGCATATGCGAGAAAACCCTTATTTAATAACTAGCTGCGCCCCGCGGCTACGCACGCGTTTTTCCTATTAATAAAAGGTGATTTTCATCCCACGGGAACTGATTTATGGGAGAAAAAGTATCCTATGTTTGATTCTAGGATTAGAATTACATGTATGCAAATTTCAGCCAGATTCGTCCAGTAGTTTTGGCGTGAAGAAGTAACAAACATCCATCCATCCATCCATCCATACATCCATACAAACTTTCGCCTTTATAATATTAGTGTGATTGATTTTATTAATATGTTGGACAATTCACACGGCATTATCTAGCCCTTTTTTACAAGCCTAATTTGTCCCACTTCTGGCCAAGGCCTCTCCCATTATATATAAAAACTGTCTTGCAACATTATCTCAAAAACTGACATTATAATTACTTTTTAACCGACTTCAAAAAAGGAGGAGGTTATCAATTCGACTGTATTTTTTTATGCTTGTTACCTTGAAACTTTTGACTGGGTGGTCCGATCTTCATGATTCCTTTTTCATATGAAAGCTGGTGCTTCCCGTGTGGATTTTAATTTTGTTCAGTTCTGACAATCCATAAAAATTCATGAAAAAATTATAAATATTGAAGTCGGTTTATAGTTTTTTAAAACAAAATTAATTATTATCTCATAAGCGTTATTTACTCGTAGCTCGTAGACTTCAAAAACCAAATGTATTTGAAATTTGAAGCAGCGTTTGAGAACACAGCCAAACAACACTCCCTAAATATCCTACGCCCAAAGTAAAGCTATCAGAGCGCAAGCAAAACCACAGTTTGAAGCCTGTATGCAGAACAATGTATTATTAATAACGAACTTTCGTAGTCTAAGTTTGTGACGTCACAAGTTTGACGGGAGATTTGGAATTCGAGGCGATTGATCGGTGTAGTAGAACGAGGCAGCGACGAGAAAATGGAATGGTATTTAGCACTCAGATGCCTCAGTTAGAAGAATCTTCTAATATCTTGTAGGCAAAGTACAACGGTGTTGTCTATATCGTATTCATTTTGAATGGAGCATAAACGTAAACAAACCGCCCATACTTAACCTAAAATTTACTTTGTTGGCGCGTCCTTTTATACGTAATTTACATTACTTGTCGATTTTAGATCCTCCCTTCAATAAAAATTGCTTACAATTATATCTGAAACTCGACGCCAAGCAAGTGAGATTTTGTTATTTTTTGACGACCTCTGTGGCGCGGTGGGCGAAGGTCCGGCTGCGATGCAGGAGGTTGCGGGTTCGATTCCCGTCTCGGGACAAATATTTGTACGATCTGCTGGTATTTGTTCAGGGCGTTCTGGATGTTTTCTATATATAATAAAAAATATCCATCTATGTAGTGTATTGTATTATGTATATCAGTTATCTAGTACCTACCCATAACACAAGCTCTGCTTAGCTTGGGGCTAGATAATGCTGTGTGAATAGTCCAGCATTATTTATTTATTTATTTGTGTCGTACTTTGTTTACTAACATGCTTCATTCAAAATGGATAAACCATAGGTTAGAATAGAGACAAAATACCTGCGTCACATCGTCTTAGAACCCGAAAAAACAAATTCAAATCAAATTCATATCATTTGCACATTATTCATTCAGTGTGTCGTCATCATTCTTAGTTTTATGCATTCGCAGATCAGATCACTTCTAAGTATAGGCAAATAAATACTATTTCAATTCATTTGAAGAAACGTAGTATTCTGTCTGTGTATATGTCTCTCTGGCTATCAGCTCGATTGAATCGACCAGCGTGAATGCAATCGATTCACATGACATATTCGAGAGTAAAATCATTCGCCGATGACTGAGTGCAGATAAAAAAGAAAATTATCCAATGGGCGGCAAAAACGGAAAACCAGAATCGCTCTGGCAGGATACATTCTGCCATACCATTTGTTGAGTGTTGGCCATTTCTGTAACCTATATTTTGTGTACCTATGTATTTTGTATGTCATAATTATTATTAAGTATTGGTTGCAAAATAAACGCATTTTACATTTACTTTACTTATATAAAAATAGTATGTGTGATACGCTCCCGTACATATAAAATCTCACGTGCTGTAAGTATTTAAATAAGATTTTGATAAACCTTCTAATAAATAATAAGGCGTGAGTCCATAAGTAGATTTGTACTAAATAGCCGAAATGATGGATAGATTGATAATTGAAAATGACCCAGAGTGGTCCTTCTGGGTGTACTCATTTCACAAACATTTCTGTGACAAGCTCGATTGAGTTTGTGACAAACCCGAGGGTTAAACTCTGACAAGTTTGGCTCACTTGAGGCAAGTGTAAGTAGCTCTTGAGTTTAACTTTGCCCATAAAACATAAGGTTTTAGGGCTTTTAGGAGACAAGGAGACGTAAAGCAAGTGACATATAATTTTGTGTTACTCAGACTTTGATGACAATACAAAAGTACGTAACAGTTATACTATGCAGCATTTTTTGGCCACCCTCAAAGCACTGAAATTGGTATATTGGCCATGATTTGTGGTGTTTTGAGTTGCCCGACATTTCAACTTTATTCAGTTGCATGCGCTATGATCACGATAACTAAATTAAATTTCGAGGTTGTCAGTGGCAGATAAAAACATATTTTACTATTCCATGCTAGTTTCAAAAGTTTTAACAACCCTTCTGCAAATATTTAGCTAATGATCAACCTGGTTCGTTCGAAAACACCGTTTATTGCAACAGCTCAAAACTTTTTACAATGAATCTTAACTCGTTAACTGTAAAACCTTTTTAGAAAATCAGAACTGCAGCGAGAAGTTGCAAAGTCGTTTAACTTGTTTGCTCTGGGTACGGCAGCGATCAAAAGTTTATGTTTTAATATATTAGGATTGGCTGGTTCTTTCCAAAATAAAGATTCATAAGGTTTCCCTTAAAAAGTTATTAGAAATGAAGAGCATCAATAGGTAATTTTTTAATCCCAATTTCATAATTGTACAATCATAATGCCCATGCTGGCTAGAAATCACAGTTTGTTATAAATACACAGATAAAACTTTTAAATCTATTGATCTATTGAAAGATATTAATACTAATGTTATTCACAACGGGATATTTACCCTGAATTGAATTTTAAGCCTTCTTCTCGGTTGAATTTCCTGTGTCAAGGAGCTTCTAATAGGTTTCCAACTATCCGGAACCCTATTGTGAAAATGTGCAATAACTGAAGAAATTTCTAAACGCAACGTTATTGGCAGCTGAACCCGAATTGTCAAATTGAATTGTTATATTTACCAAATCAAGGTCAAAGCTTTGTGGCCATACAAAAAAGTACAAGTTGTATTTTTTTGTATGGTCACGAAGTTTTAACATTGATTTGGTGAAATATGACATCATAAAATGCAAGGGCTAACATGGCAGCGTTTTTGTCACCCGAGGTGCAGTTTTACTTTTGCGTTTTTACCTCAATAATTAAGAAAATTGTGGATGTTAAATTTTTTTCCGGTTATGTTTTATGCTAAATAATCGATTTAAAAATCCATGCATATACCCTAATTGTATTTTTTCTATGGTTTCACTGTCGGCTAGGTACTCATGTGTATCGTCGAATCTTCATACTATGGATCTTTTTTTATGGACAGAATCGTTTGACCGAAATCCCCCTGAGTACCGGTTTCCGGACATTGTCATTTTGCGGCTCCGTCTGTCATTCTGAGCGTTGCATATGGGGCCATCCATCTTACTTCGGGTCTATTGTCAGTTCAATTGAGATATGCGCTTCCCAACAACCATGACATTGGACCTTTGAATCTCTTCGTTTCCTAAAATAACTGATACTAAACCAGGTTTATCTTTGAAAGCGCAGTTGCATTGGTTTTAACTTGGGATCATATTAAAAGCTTTTAATAAATCAATGTCCGGACAAATGGAGTATCATTTGAAGAATTTAACTGAGTTATTGGGTAATTTGAGGTTATGAATGGAGTTGAAATGATGCATGTGGGCTAAATGAGTCATTTCATGTTGTAAATCGGGTAAGGTGCATAAATTCCGTTGATATTGAGTTGCCAACCGTGTTAGTAAATTTACATCTATGTTTATCTATACCTACTTATATTATAAAATGGAAAGTTTTGATTGTTTCAGAGTCAGAGTCAAATCGTTTAATTCTTTAGACTTACAAAATTCACTTCAATTTTTTGTTTGATTGTATGTTTGCATTGAATAAACTCCGAAACTACTGGACCGAACAAGTCACTCGCTGAATGTCTTAGATCAGCAAGTTTACCACAAATGTTTACGTTAATGAAGTACACTAATGTTGAAATAATCTCAAGTCCAAAAATTTCAAAATAATTAGGTATTAATATTTCGTACAATTCAAATCGGAGTTACCATGTGATTAAAAAAATCTTTTATTATTAGAAAACTTACTTTTCAGGGAGCGACATAGGCTATATTTTAACCCGGGATTCCTTCAGCGAGTGACTAGTTCATACTATTTTCGGCGTTGACAGACTGATTTCTAAGTAGGTTTGTACACACTGTCAGAAGAACCAATAAGTGACGAAATTGGTATGAGTCACTCTCTCAATGAAATAGATTACTCCACTCCACTGTTGTTCCAGGAATGTCTACTTGGGTAGGTACTTATCCCCAAAGTAAGATAGGTATATTAATTTCAAAGACTGATTGAATAACACACCACCTTGACTGCGTAAGAAAAGCCATTTCCTGAAACACATCATCTAGCTAGTTATTGTGGAAGGAACAAAACGACTATAGTTTCAGCAAGTTCCGTTTTGTAACTCGAAAGTTGTAAACCTAGAAGGAAGCGCACAAACTTCAGTCTTTGAACGAAACTGGCTCAAGACGGACCTTCCTGTCACAGTAGAGATAATAGATGTGCTAGCTAGATAGATGAAGTAAGGGCGAGATAGCTCACTAAAGGTGACCGCGTACCCGACCGCGCCGCATCTGCCGAAATCCGTATCCCTATATCGTATCCATTTTGAATGGAGCATAAACGTAAACAAACCACCCATACTTAACCTAAAATTGACTTTGTTGGCGCGTCCTTTTATACGTAATTTACATTACTTATCGATTTTAGATCCTCTCTTCAATAAAAATTGCTTACAATTATATCTGAAACTCGACGCCAAGCAAGTGAGATTTTGAAATTTGTGTCGTATTATGTTTACTAACATGCTTCATTCAAAATGGATAAACCATAGAGCATTTTAAAATAGAATAGAAAAAACATTTATTCATTTATTTGAACACAGTACAAAAAGTAACAAAAATAAACAAATGAAAAACAAAAACAGTGTAACATGGAGGTAAGTGACATGAAAAGGTGGGTGGTAGTTTACATTAAATATATGGGTCTGCCTCCACGTCCCTGTGCCGAAATAGGGGTTGGCTCAGCGTGTGCTGAACATATGCTCAGCGCTGTTTTTCAACCAAGGACCTTATTATTAATTGACGTTACGAACGGCAAAATGGCGACAGAAATAAATAAATATTATCTATCAACAGTATATATAAGCAAAATGTGGCGCGGATAGGTGCGCGTTGCATACTATTTCATACAAAGATTTGAAAAAGCGATGACTAATATAACTATGAAGCGTAGGAGGCGGATAAGTGAGCTTTAGGGCTCATACGCGTATGACGCGTCGACTGCAGCGACAGCAGTCGACGACGCGTGAAGTTGCCTAATTCTAATTCTAAGGCCGTATACAGAAAGAAAGCTGGAAACTTATAAGCGCTTACCGGCGCTTCACAGCGCTGGTCCGTTCTACACAAAGGAAGCTGGTTGTCGCAGTTGTTTATTAATTTTAGATGGCAGCGCCCAGCGCTGACCAGCGCGTGTGCTTGTTGGCACTTGTCGGCATCGTTCAGTGCTTATCGGCGCGCGTTCATATATTTTGCTGCGCGACTTATCAGCGCTATCAAGCGCCGGTAAGCGCTTATAAGTTTCCAGCTTTCTTTCTGTACACGGACTAAGTGGGGGAACTAAGATTTGCTCGGACGTCTCGCATAGGAGTGTATTGTGCATTATCGTCCTGCTTAAGCAAGCCCTAACCAGCCCAGCTTCTTGAATTACCGGAGCAGGACTTTAGGTGCAGTACCTACTAGCAGGTGGGTTTAGTTAGGGTTGATGCCTCAATGAGACACTTTAGCCCCGTTTTGTGTCTGGCCTCCTCTGTGGCCGTGCAGTGTACCACAACGTGTTCCACAGTCTCTTCTTTTTGGAAGCAGCTACGACATAAGCTGCTGTCTGTGGCTCCAGTCTTGAAACGATGATGGTTCAATTCACAGTGACATGTGCAGTTGCCTGCAATTATTGCAGAGGCATTAATAAATAACTTATAATAGATACCACAAACTGAATGGTGGATTTTTTAAACTTGCTGCGTTTAACGTAATAATAAGATAAAATAGTTGGGGGCGCCACTTTCACTGGTGTATGAGCCTTCCCAGCCCATCCTTTAGATGAAACGTTGGTGTCTTCCAACACAAATAATGTTCGTGGTTAACCCGCTTACAATCATAATGAATTCGTCAAACTACGGAAGTTTATATGTATATGTACAGCGTTATGTAATGTACCTACTTAATCGTTTAAACCCGATATAAACTAAAATCCGATAAATTATTCTTTCAATAACCAACTAGCTGTCTTTCCTAGTTTACGAGAGTTAAAATTATTTGATAAGTTACATTATGAGATGAGTAAAATATGTAATGCATATTAAATATGAACTAGCTGTTAACTACACAAGACATGCAGATTTCGGCACATGTGGATGTTAATGTTCGTGGAAACCGGAATATGATCCATTAAATGAATTAGGTTTAGTAAAGGAGTGCAGACGGATATTAGGTAGACAGAGTCACAATCATTGATAAAAAGGAAAGATAGGTTACGTTCTCCCAGCGCTTACTCAACAATTGGCAATGTGTTACAACTACACGCAAACACATACACTCACAGTTATATTTCCAGTCCTGTGCAATACAAAGAAGAACAAAGACGGAAAGACGTACCTAAGACCGAAGTAAGACCGAGACAACAATATTTCACGCGAATCACGACCGCCCGTGCCGCCGGTCCGACGGTGACTGAGGTGGGAGCACACAATTTTACACAATATGAGGTTGCCATTTTCGAGGAACTAGTACCTCATCTTCCCATTTAATTAATCAATGGTCACAATACACCCATTTTTTATGGTGTTTCAATCAGATGTTATTGGGCTAGTAAACCACTTAACAAATACACCTTGCCTTAGTTGTATATAACAGATATAAAATAAAGAACAAAATGGATATTATAAAAAAAAAAAAAAAAAAAAACTACGATACCCACTTAAAATATGCCACATAGTAACTCAGAATACCAGTGAGTCATCAATAGTTAGGGCACACATGTTTTAGAGACAACAAACTATTCTATTGGATTTTAATGTGCAAACATAAAGTATTTCATATTCGAATCCTCGTAAATGCACCGCTTTTCGAAACTATGCAATGAAAGTATCTATATATAATACATACGTCAGGTTGGAATTTAGTTACATTATTAACCCTCTATCTATTTCTCTATAATATATGACATCGTGAGAGTTGCAGGGAAAACATGGAGTAGAGTAGCTAGAGACCGAGTAAGATGGAAAGAGTTGGAGGAGGCTTTTACCGCAGACAAAGGGGTCCTCACTTGAAAAAAATAATAATGAGTAGGTATCTACCTAACTTATTAGAGTAGTTGTAAATATTAAGTTCGTTTTTGCAAAATAGATGATGTGGGGGGGGAAGCTAGAGTGTGGTCGGGGAGGGTGCCTGTCCACAGATGATGGGGACAGGCATCCTTCTCCTCTTTCAAAGACCTCTCTGCGGTGTCACATGGCGGGACACTTTACTACTGCGCAGACTCTAGCCAGTCCACGGATCCACGTCCAACGCCGTCCCCCCTGGGACCTTCTGCAGCCACATTAACTTGTGACCGCCAACTGTACGTCGCCCGCGTCGGGAGCCTGCGCCGCGTCCGGCGACCTCCCTTGCTCCTGCGCTAACAGGAGTCGGGGAGGCGCAGGACCGGGCGGTGGCACGACTTGGGGGACGTACAGCGCTGCAGATGCCGAGTGATCCTGGGCACCAAGGGTGGATGTTTCTGGGCCTTACACTTGTAGGGCGCAGAAACAATCACCTTATCATCATCACTGGGGGAGGGAGGAGGGAGGGAGTGCGATTTACTTCGTGCACCCTCTTCCTCCCTCTGCCGTCGCTGTGGGGCAACCCACAGCCACTAACATCTCTGTTTACAGCTTTAAATAATAAACAACCAACACAAAAAAATGATGAACAAGGGTAACGATAATGAGACGCCATGCGACCCGGCCAGCACCCGGCGCCCGATGGGTTCCGGGCCCACGGGTGTTAAGTTGGCTACCGAAGGCGGAGGCGGGGCGGGACCCCAGGCCCCGCTTGTCGCAGCTGCTACTGGGGCCAACACCAACGACGTGGATGCGGCGACCCCTGGCACCTCCTCGTCCCAGGCGACAGGCTCGGATGGACCAGTGCAGCCTAAGGTGTCGAAATGGAAGAAGAGGAGACTGGCGGTGAAGGCTGCGAAGGCGAAGGCGGCAGAGGAAGGCGCGGCGAGCACTGGTGACGCTGTGTTGGACACTGGTAGAGTAGGTCGCGGGGCCACAGGAGCGCCTTCAGCGCGAACCGGCACCGCGACAGGTAAGTGGTCTGTTGGTCCTTTAAACCACAGACAAAGGAAAGAGCGGAAGCAGAAAGCTGCCGCGTTGATGCACAAGGTGTTGACCGAAAGGGTAGAGGGGTACGTGTACCCTGCTGATCTGTCGACCATAGCGCCGGCGGTCAGCACGGTAATGGACCTCCTGGTCACACCTGATCGACCACACTCGGGGGCGGAGGGGGCACCAACCGTGGGTGCCGGTGACGGACAGATCCAACTCCGGGCCTCGGCCCCGATAGTAGCTGCTGGACCGGACCGTAACACCCCGCGGGAAGCGTCTCACCCGCCCACAGAGAACCTCACTAACACAGACGGCGCCAGGAAGTCCAATCGGCAGAGGAGCTCTGAACTCGTGTCGCCTTCCTCTGCAGCAGCGGAGAAGAGGCTGTGCCGAGAGAGCGACGATGCCGCTAGGGCTCCGGGCGCCGTCGTCGAGAGAGCCGAGGGGTCCTCGTCCTATGCTGAGTCCGCCAAATCTCACCTTAAGGTGGTAATTATGGAAAAGAGCGGTGTGCACATGGACGAGGAGCGCGCGACTCTACTCCGACGCCACCTCGACGTGAGCCTCACAGCTCTAGCCGAGGCGGATATGTTTATATTCGACCGGGTGGCCCCGGGGTTCGAGACCCTGCCAAAACCCGCGCATCGGTGGTCTTAGTACAATCGCGGCCGACGACTACAGCCTGGAGTGGCTCACCGCCACGGTAGCTAGCCTGCCACCCTTGTGGCCGGGATCTAGTGGACTTGTGGTGGTGCCGCATCATAAGCTCCCCAGGTACCATAAAGGAGTGGTCTTCGTGCCGGATTGCGACTATCCCGCGGTGAACATCCGCCAGTTGCTAGCGTGGTGTAATAACCGCAATCTGCCCCTTCTGCGCATCGACCGATGGCCGATCTTCGCCCACAGACGGACCATGAACGGAACCATGACCGACAACGTCATGGTGTTCGGGATCCCCGTGGAGGAGCTCTCGGCTTTGGCGGCCAGAAAGTATAAATTAAAATATAAACTGGCCAGTTTGCACCTGACCATTAGAGCCCCAAAAGCGTCTGACGTCAAGACCCCCATTGTGGCGCCTACGCCCCCGGAGACACCCTGCCCTAGTGCAGGCGTGCCTGGAGCCGCGCAAGGTGCCGCCATGCCGGTCGATGTCGACCCTAGTACAGGCGAGAGGGAACTCTCCGAGGAGGCGATAGACAAGCTCCTAGATGACGCAAGTGACGAGTTAGGAGGCCTTTCAAGCCTAAACCTACTCTCACCTGCGCCAGAGATGGACCTGGAGCTGTCTATGGCATCCCCGGCGGGCTCCATCCCACCTCAACATATGTAGATCTGCCTAGGCATTTATCTACTTCCCCCTATACCCTCTCATTTTCTTTTGACTTATAATGTCTGTTAAAAATAAGGTAACTCAACAAACTCCCCACAATCCCTCATGTAGGATAACTAACAACTATAATCGCATCTCTCACCATAAAAACGACGATGATCCGAACACTCTTATCAGCTTAGACAGAATAAACACAATCTCAGTAGTCCAAGCCAACATCCAACACAGCGTCACAGGGTTTGCCTCGCTGAGAAGAACCCTAGAAGAGCAACCACACACCATTGCACTGGTCCAGGAACCCTACATCGTAAGGAAACGGGTATGTTTCACGTCTCTACCGGGTACGGTATTTACCCCACCAGTTAACAATAAGACAAGAACGCTAATTTACGTACCTAAAAACATGAAGGCTTCACTAGTTACACACCTGTGCACGGATGATCTCACCGTGGTGCAGCTGGCAACTGGACTTGAAGGTAAGCTCAGAACCATTTTAATTGCCTCGGCATATCTCGACAGCACCATCGAGGCACCGCCTGAGGAACTAGAGGTACTACTCCAATACTGCATCACTCAAGGTATGGAATGCATATTAGGCTGTGATGCTAACGCGCACAGCACAGTATGGGGTTCCCCAGATACAAACGAAAGAGGTAAGGACATCCTAGACTTTGTACTACGATACAACCTTAATATTATAAACAGAGGATCTGAACCAACGTTCGTAACATCTTGGGCGCAGACCATCATAGATTTAACAATGGCTACCAATGCTATTGCGGAACATATACAAAATTGGCACGTAGCGACACAGGAAGCATCGTGCGCTGACCACAGGAGGATAAGATTTCAACTGATGACAGGTGAAATCCCTCTCCGCACATACAGAAATCCTAAGAAAACTGATACCACCTTATTCACGGAAACCTTAAACAGTAAACTGGACACTCTGACGAGACCTGATGCCGGGCGTCAGCTAACCCCAGAGCATATTGAACACGCGCTGACCGAACTGACGGCACATATAACCACCAGTTATGAAGAAGCGAGCCCCCTGATAACCGAAAGCAACAAGATTGCCCATCGCAAAGACAAATGGTGGAACAGAGATCTAACCAAACTCAGAAAAAAAGCCCGTCATCACTTTAACAGAGCGATGAACACCAAAGATGAACAAGATTGGTACAACTATAGGAAAGTTAGACAAGAATACAAACGAGAGATTCAGAGCAGCCGTAAGAACTCATGGAAACGCTACAGCAATTCTATAGCCACCCAGAGTGAAACAGCTCGCCTCAACAAAATTATATCTAAGGATACGTCTACCAAGCTCGGCTCACTAAAAAAGCCAGATGGATCTTACACAAAAACCGAGCGGGAACAGATCGAGTTACTGTTAAAAACACACTTTCCGGACTGCAAACTGGAGGAAAACACTGAATGGGAGGCAAGAAATCATCACCAACCTCAAAACAACGACTGGGAACTTGCAAACCAGATAGTAACAGAAGAAGTGCTAGACTGGGCGGTGAGAAGCTTTAAACCGTACAAAGCCGCTGGCCCCGATGGTGTCTTCCCCGCCCTTCTCCAGTGGAATCTTACTAAAATCATACCTACGCTAGCATCCATATTTAGAAGCTGTATCGCATGGAAATACATTCCTCGAGCTTGGAGGGAAGTCAAAGTAATCTTCCTACCAAAACCCGGTAAAACAGATTACACCCAGCCAAAGTCATTCAGACCAATAAGCCTGAGCTCGTTTCTACTGAAGACACTAGAAAGACTATGCGACAAGTACATCAGAAGTGGGCCGCTGCTTAAAAACCCAGTGAACAAAAATCAGCACGCCTATCAATCAGGTAAATCTACTGAAACAGCCCTGCACCAAGTAGTCCACAAGATTGAAAGTGCGCTTGAAAGTAAGCAATCATGCTTAGTCACTTTCATAGATATAGAAGGTGCCTTTGATAAAACAACATTTCCATCAATAGAGAACGCTTTGCGAAAGCAAGGAGTCGATGAGAACCTAAATAAGTGGATAACTGAAATGCTATCCAGCAGAGCGACCAAAATCGAGGGTTCAGAATCCCTGGGGCAGGCAGCCCAATGCAGGGTGACGCGAGGGTGTCCGCAGGGCGGGGTCCTTTCGCCGCTCCTGTGGGTAATGGTCGCGAACGAACTTCTGGACTCGCTGAACAAAGATGGTATTCTTACGATCGCATATGCAGACGACTTGGCAATCATGATATCGGGGCTCTTCGAAACAACTCTTTGCGAAAAGATGCAGAAGGCACTACGGATTGTGGAAACATGGTGTACCAAACACAGTCTGTCTGTTAACCCGAACAAAACAGAACTAGTACTATTCACTCGCAAAACCAAACTTCCAAGACTAGAACTACCCTCACTGCTAGGTACAACACTGACACTAAGCAAGGAGGTTAAATACCTCGGCATATGGCTAGACAGTAAACTACTGTGGGGTAAACAACTAGACCATATCACAACAAAAGCCACAAACGTCTTATGGCAATGCACCCGAGCGGTAGGCAAGGACTGGGGCCTCAAGCCCAAGCTGTGTCTATGGATGTACACAGTCATGGTCCGCCCAGTGCTAACCTATGGTGCAATAGTATGGTGGCCCAGAACAAACTTAGTCACCACCAATAACAAACTTCAGCAAGTTCAAAGACTGGCCTGCACACTCATTTGCGGATGTAGGAAATCAACCCCATCTGCAGCACTGGACATAATCTTAGGACTAACGCCCTTGCATGTTCACATTCAGCAAGAGGCGATGGCGGCGTCTCTAAGAATAAAATCAACAAACCAGTGGAAAGGCGAGTCTGGGCTCACAAACCACAGTAGAATACTAGGTAAAGCAATTGCTGCATTTCCAGAAGCGGCAAATGGCACTGATAGAATAGCGTCGACCTACTTAACTGCCAAGACCTATAAAATAACGCATGAAGAGAACGCAGCCGCGATCACCGCACATGACGTTAACACATATCACATCTACACTGATGGGGCCAAGAACAAAACAGGAGCTGGCTGCGGCTACTGCTGCCCCGAAACTGGACTCTCAAGAGTCCAACCACTAAACTCGGCCACAACAGCCTTTCAGGCGGAAACACTGGGACTTAAACTAGCGGCAAATGATATGCTTCTGGAAACAGTCAACAAGGAGCCAAACAGACAGATGCAGCTGATCTTTAAAACAGACAGTGCTGCACTAATAAACGCACTCAAACGGACAGAGACAAGATCAAAAGCAATTGTAGAATGCCATAACGCACTACAAGATCTTGCTCAACACAGCGAAGTCTGCCTAGAATGGACAGAAAGTCGATCCTGCCCAGGCAACAAAAATGCAGACAGACTAGCAAAAGAAGGAGCAAGACTAACTCCAACCCACCAAGATGTAAGTCTCTCGAATCCGCCCACAGCGGAAGTCAAAAACAGACTAAAACTTAACTCTGAAAAAGAACACCAAAAACTATGGGAGCGTCGGACAGACTGCAAGCATGCTAAATCATTATTCCCCTCTAAAGACAGGAAAACCACCAACACGATGCTCAAGATGAGCCGAGAGGACCTAAGAACGATGGTGGGCATCATCACAGGCCACTGTGAATTAAATCACCATCTTTTTAAGACTCGAGCCACAGACAGCAGTTTATGTCGTGGCTGCCTCCAAGAAGAAGAGACGGTAGAACACGTTGTCCTACACTGCACGGCCACAGAGGAGGCCAGACATAAAACGGGGCTGAAGTGTCTCATTGAGTCATCTATCCCATCTACACCTGCAGAAAAGCTGAAACGAAGCTGTCAGTCACCAAAAGTCCCGCTCCGATACTTCAAGGAGCTGGGCTGGTTAGGGCCTACTTAGGCATGGGGATAATGCACAATACACTCCTATGCGAGATGTCCGTGCAGATCTTAGTTCCCCTACTCAGAATTAGAATTAGAATTAGAACCCTCTATCTATTTCTCTATAATATATGACATCGTGAGAGTTGCAGGGAAAACATGGAGTAGAGTAGCTAGAGACCGAGTAAGATGGAAAGAGTTGGAGGAGGCTTTTACCGCAGACAAAGGGGTCCTCACTTGAAAAAAATAATAATGAGTAGGTATCTACCTAACTTATTAGAGTAGTTGTAAATATTAAGTTCGTTTTTGCAAAATAGAACTTAGAATAAGTACCTATGTAAATCTAGTGTGTGAGAAAATAAAGGCTATTTTATTTTATTTATTTATTATTAACTCTCTATCGCTCAAGATTTTTTTTTTGTATTTAGGTAAATAAAAATAAAATAAGAGACACGTATTATTTACGTAGATTTTTCGTATATTTCATTATTCTTGAAAATATTCTAGAAAATAGGGAGTGTTGTTGGTAGCCAACATTGAGCAGTCAGTCCATTGTCGTCGTAATCAACTCCGAATTCTTTCAGAAGGCTTCGCATTATGAAAGATGGAAGTTTCTGAAACTATTCTTAGTTTTTGTGTAGCATAACGCTGCTCCACATTTCTTGCATACGTTGTGAGTGAATTCAGGACACTTGGGTAGCTTTCACCTGATTGATTTTTGACGGCCAGCGATGTCGACAGACGTTCAAGAAAATAAAAGCAACACTACAGGACGCCCGTGGGCGACTAATGCCCGTATTATGAAAGCTTGCTCAGTCATCAATCTATGCTTCAGCAACACTTTTCGATGGCATAAAAGTCACTAAAGCATAGCTCTATGACTAAGCAAGCTTTCGTAATACGGGCCTAAGAATGAATGAATGAACACTTTATTGTACTAATAATAATTAATACACATGAAAGTCAAGAATAATAAATAAATATAGTATAAATATAATGCCATAATACTATTTATAATATAAATAAATATAAACAAAGTGGCCTTATCGCTGAGAGCGATTTCTCCCCGGCAAACTTGATAAGATGCGAAGGCGTCCGATTTCTGACTGCACTATAAAGAATGGACTTTACTGTCACCAGGGAATTAATTGTGAGCCGCAGCTATCATGCTACAGGCTTCAAAATATAATAAACACCTTCACTCACTCTTTGTAATTTTTCGATGTACCTACTCGCACCTGTTGTCCAGTGCGCCTTTGGTGTCACACGAATAAAAGTGAAGTAAAAGGATTTACTGGAAACATTATATAAAGTAGCACATGACCACCGACACCAAGACCTCTCAATGGTGGTCCAAGAAGTAAACATTCTGGACGCCACTAGTGACCATTGACCTAAACACAATTAACCCCGACCAGGAACTTCAAAAACCATTGCATTTTTGAACGACGTATTACGTCCAAAGGCGATGTGCCACGAACCGTAGCAAAATTCTGATGTTAGGTGGCAGATCGTATGTCGAAGTGCCATCAAGAACTCCTGCGAACGTGATAAGAGGTATACATAAATATCTGATAATTATTTTAGAAGCTAAAATGTTTACTTTGACCAGTGCGCGGCTGCCCCACTTTACTACAAATAATTTCATCAAAAACACGTGCAAAGTCGTGGATAGCAACTAGTTTATCACAATAATATGCGAGTTCTTATTTACAAATTACTCATTCTTTTAAGAAAGAAAATATTTGTACCGAAAAACGTGTTGCAAATAACAGGTATAATAATTTCAATAATCATAAAATATGTTCCGGAAAGAATAAAATTAGAATCTTTTTCAAGAAATTAGATTCTATTCTTATTATAAATTTGAGAAAGTTTTATTAAAATATTGTATAAGAGTCGTTTTCCAATTAAATAACAAGTACAATTTGCAAAGAGTACTCAAAGTACTCAAGAATATTCTCGTAATATTTTATACAAAACTGGAAGGCACTTAATCCTGAATAACGGGCAACGATGTAATACAGGGTGAACTAGAATATCTTACTGGACGATTATCACGCGAAAGCCCGCCGCGGTTGGGCAGTGCGAAAGCCCGCCTCGCTGTTGCGAGTTCGATTCTCGTCGTAGAGTAAATATTTATTCATGTACCTACATATATAGTTTCCAGTTACCCCACCATTTTTGTTATTATAAATACCGAGCTGTTAGTTTTCCGAAAATTTTAAAGGAATAAATAAGTAAAATGTTTCATTAATTTTTTGTTTCATTTCCTAAATCTGAGAAAAAAGCATCTAAATAGGTATTTACTAATCAAAGTTTTGAAAGTGGTTGTGTTGTGGTCATAACATGAAAATGATTTTACGTGTTAAACTTTAGAGATTTATGTGTAAATATGTTTTGGATCACCTTGTGGCAACCTTTTACTACCAGACGCTATTAGTGAAATTAACCTTTGACGGTTATTGAGGTTTTTATCCCCAAAAAGTACCTATGATACTAAGTTAATTTCAAAAACGCGGAGGCACGTTGTAGTCTCTGAAAGGTAAGATTAAACATTTACATTTACTTACACTCTTGATATGATCATCCTTATATTTTAGACATTTATTGAAACTTCAAATCTAAGCTCATAAGCTTAAACAAAGTATTAACTAAAATAAAAATCTTAACAAACAATACAATACACTTTATTGCACACCAAGAAAATACAGGAGAAGAGAGGCCTTTTAAAACATAAATTTAATCTCATAACTTAAATACCTACTTTATCCTGTATTTTATCACACACACAAGACAAGCTCGTGATTGTATAAGAGGGAAATAATATAAAATAAAGAGAGAAAGCTTTTCCTAATAAAGGAACTGTATCAAAAATTGACTTACCTAACTCTCACTAATTAAATTTGACCCCTATTTTCTAAGTTTGTCAAACTTATCCATAATTTAACAACTGAAAATTAGAAAAGTAGGTAAAGAAAGTGAATAAAATAAGCTATAAAAAGTTCAAAGTTAAGTCTAAAGTTTTTCCTGGCCTCCGTTATTAGCGGCCTTTACACGGACGCTTTGCAGGATCGTAAATAATTGCGCGCGGGAACACCACGCACGCAATCATGTGACCTGTAGAAAGGCCGCTATTGAAATTCGCCTTTTTGCTCTGGCCTGTGCAGTTTTGCAAAAATACCTTTTCAGCGGTAACTTAGACTAACTTCTAAATTCAAGTTCAAGTTTGTTTTGTCATTTTTTATCACTTACCGTGGAAAACCGACCCCTAAACCGACAATTTACGAGCTTTGAGAGACTCGCTTACGATAACAGTCGAACAGCTCGGTGTAGAGTAGTCAGTAGTTTTTACTATTAAAATCCAATAGTTCAACCGTCCAATTTCCGTTATTCATGAGTTCTGCTCGTTACATTATTGAATCCCTCGGAATATTTAACCCAATCTCTAAGGCTCTATTTCCCGCCAATAACCTTGTTTATTTCTCTATTTATGAAGAGGGCAGCTAGTACACTGAAAGCTGTCTTGGTCTATACCTTATGTAATATAATATTTTAATCTAAAAATTTTGAAGCGAAACCATTTCAGGCAATAAAGTATTATCTGTGGTATTATATATACGTTTACCTACCTACTATAAAAATGTATTTTGGTTTTGCGTCGTTTTTTGAAATATTTTTGATACCATCGTCTCTTCTAAAAGAGAGGTTTCGTGTTTACTTTGCAATGGTGTGTTATCTTTACAACAAATAGTTCAATAATCATTTATTTCGCCCAGATTGAAAAAAAGGCTTTTACTTACTAGGGACTTTCAAATAAAAATGGCATAGACCGTGTTTATTTGATCATAGCATTCCATTCACATCGTTTCCTCTCCGCGAAAGACATCCTTCTTTTTCCAGTTCTTTTCAGTTCAAGGATAGATATCATTTTTTTATATATGGAAAACGCATCATTGTGTGATGCGCCTGAAGGCGACAAGTTCTGTTTGATTGATTTCCGAAGTCTTATCATGTAGGGATCTAGCTGTTCCGATTTGATACCCGATACCAAATCTTTAGGGCAATCCCAAATATTCAGAAGATTCCGTTTATATACATCAATTTCCATCACTGGGCGAAATCCCATTAATATCTACTTACCTGCGTTTGTAATATTGGTATAGATGTAGAACAGGTGTTCTACACCTATATCTTATTTATCGAACTTGTAGAATGTTAGTAAACAAACCGCCCATACTTAACCTAAATTCGTTTTTGGCCTGGAATAAAACATAGGACACTTTTTTCTCATAAATCCGTTCCCATTGAATCCCAAACGTATTTAATTCCAAGCCGCGGGCAAAAAAGATATAACTATAAAATAATACTATCGTTTTGGTGAAAAATACAACAGCCATGGTAAAAGATACTATAATATAGGTATAGTAGTAGGTACTATAATATAAGTATAGTATATATATTATAAATGTGTATTTATTTATAGAGGTATTTATTGGGTTTATTTTAGTTATTATTATTTTAATCTATGTATGTATGTTTATTATAAGCAAATTATGTATAATATTATTCTATTTGTAGTTTTTTTACTTCCTCTATCTATTCCATCGCCTCTCCTATAACTAAGGTTTCGCTGGAAGAAAACTCTTTGTCAGGGTTAAGCTCGCCTTTGTACATATATTTTAAAATAATATCCTACTATGTATTATTTGTGTAATTACAGAACTACAGAAAGATGCGACTCTCCTATAAAATGCAACAAGTCTGTAACTGCGAATAAGTACAATATATCCCCAAGTTCTAAGTTGTAAGTAACTACTACCTATCTAGTATGTTATAAACTAGCTCTCAGCATTGTTGACATCGGCTCCGGGGTTTTGGCACGCTGTTGGGTTTTGTGTTACTGCAAGGAGTTTTAAAAGCTTTAACAATACTTTAAGATGACGTAAATATTTATTCAATCCTTAACTGCATACAAAACGACTATTTCTGATAAGAGAGATTTCTTGAGCCACCTGTTAGACAAAAGACTTAACAGGTTTATGAAGTAGCTAAAACTTGCGAAGCAAACAATCGCATTAGCATAAAGTCTTCGTCATGTGCATGTTTGTCTTTGTCAACGTCTCATGTGAGACGTGATCATAGCCAACATCCCACGAAAGGTATTCCCAACATCTCACGAAAACACACTTTTGGCCAACGTCTCACGAAAAGTATTCCCAGCGTCTCACGAAAGTCAGAGCGTCGTGATTTACAATCTACATAATTGATTATTTATCTTTTTCAATATGGCCTACATTTCACTTTGTTAACTTATTTTAACTTCTACCCGTAGCTTCCATCATATAATAGGTTAGGTAGGTGCTATTTTTGAGACTAGCCCACGCCTCAACGAAGGATTCATAAATAAATAGCTCAAAGGGCTCTCTTTAGCGTATTCACTACCCACGGTAGCCTTCGCCGCCGCCGCTGGTCCCGGCGAACTTTATGCGAATCGTGGGCTATGAAAGTGTTAACAAAGACATAGATTAAAATAAAGTATTGGAGAAAAATAGCCAACTTTTACCAGCTCAGAAAATATTTTAATTAAAATTGTGATATTAATCTGAAAATATAGAGTGTGAAGCATTCGGCAGAAGCATCGAGCAATATACAAGATATCAAATTAACTGCAGTCTTGTACTTGACGATCGCAATTCAGTGAGCATCTGCGGCGATGTCGGGCGCAGTCCGCTGGCGCTCCACTTTTCACCGAGTTATTGTCAGAGTCCTAGCCGGAAAGCTGCATTTATATAGGAAGCAGGCTTTTTCTTTGTTTCTGGGCTGGTTTCCGCAACTAGGCCGCAGGCGGGCCCCTTTTTGCGTGTCGGGTGGGGGGCTGTTAATCTAACCACCCGATGTCTTCCAGGAAAGCCAGCAGCTCGCTGACGCCGGTGCATGCCTCCCTAGGTGGTGTAGGAAGCAGGCAATAACGACGGTCTAAGAAATTTCCTACAACAAAGCATTTGACAATGCTCTAAAAATTGCGTTTCCACGACCCATGATTTGTTTTATGAACACCAAATAAACACGAAAATAACAGCCCTGCTTGCGTCCTAAGGAATACTCGTAAATTGAGAATATTCTCCTTACCTCGCAGCTCAAGAGTCAACGCTCCACAATCCTAGGATGCAGGATACCGATCTCTATATCATCCAATAATAATAATAATAATTAATAAAACAATGTAATTTGAATATACATATGTAAGTTAACAATAATGTAATCTATTAAATAAGGAGTAAAAATGTTATTTTATTATATTTGTATTTGACATGTAAATTTAAAATTTATCAATAAAATCTTGTATCTTGTATCTTGCATCCGGATCACTAGATCACGGATCACTAGATTGTTTGCAACACCTCAGTTTGACTTATTTGCGATAAAAATTCCACCGGTAGAAAATAACGCGCATGTGTTTAAATGTATCGCCGTGATGACCCTAGGCGCGAACGCCTTAAATTTATGTCCTGCTTGAAACGCAACTTATGAGCATTAGCTTAATAAGTAGGTAAGCCATGTTTTACGATGGTGTTTATGTTTGGACCCCCTGAAACTTTTTTTCGAGCAAATATGTCATCAGTGCTACCGTACCTAAAAGTTTTTAACGCAATTTTTATATCGAAGTATGGGTCTCGCTACGTTAGCCAATGCAATTTCGCTAGGCAAGACCTCTCAGTAGGTTAATCTTAAAGGTTCTTACAAAACAAAATTTTTCAGAGGTTTATAAAATCTGCTAACTGTATAAATTTATGCAGATGCTAGGAAGCGGAATAAGATAAATACTGAATATTATCGCTAGCAGCAGAGCTTGTAAAACTTGGAGCCACGGACTTACTTCGAAATACTTAGATTTCCTTCTTGTTTAATAACTGCCTACAATTTCTGAAGTAGGACACTACTGCATTAAATTTTCAGAAATCACAGTAAAGCAGTATCTATTGATTACAAATACTTAAGAAATCAAGGTAAAGTAAAGAATGTCGAGATCTGACGACGCCAATATTGACGTTTAGACATCGATCAATAATTTGATCGATGTGTTTAGATCATAAAACTCAAATAGATTTGTAGCTGAGGGTGGACAAAGGAGTTTTGGCTAGAGCGGACCTGAGCTGCGTCGGAGATTTGCTTATTTGTTGAGGTTGAGGTTGTCTAAACACAGATAAACATAGTGAAGTACTAAGTCGCCGCACTCATCTCCGCTCCAGTCTAGCTAATATATCTCCGCATAGCTTCGGTGGAGACAGCCTAGCTGAAAAACGGCAGCTGTTCTCGTCACTGCTTCATCTCCGCCTAGGTTCATAATACCAGAGGGATAAATCCGGCTGCAAATGATGCTGATACAAATATGTATAACCCCAATCCCTATATTAAACGAAAAGGTAAACAGAACGTACGGTGCATACGAATTTGCCTCCACCGCCGATTTTCGCAATAAACACAGTATGTATGTATATTAGCAGTAGTATATTTGGTGGATCGTGCCGTGCCTACTGATTCAGGGTTGTTTAGCTGGTTATTGACTGGGCTGGCGATATGTTGACAACTGTGGGAATGACAGCTTGTGTATGTACCTCTACTTATTTGTTTCAAATTCAGGAACACGGTCTTTCTTAGCAAAGAAAATAACAATCAATTTAAAGAAAAAATTAGAACTAGTCTACAGTTGAAACAATAAGAACAAAGAAGGTAACTGCAGATTGTGGTTTGCAAACATATACAGGAAGCTCAACTGATCGATATCAATACCAGTTAAAATCGTCCCCAAGACGCTGGCTGCATTGCCCCGATGTTTGGCAATGTTGATGCACAGCGTCAGATACTTACCAGCGGATACACTAACACGTTCATAGAAACATGTTCTAGAAACTACTAATGGGACAGTTTATGTCCTAGTAGTTTTGTGCATACGAGATCTACTCGTAGGTTTTCTGGAACTAAGCGGGACTTGCGGCATGACTACACTATCCTCTCCTCCTGAGCACTAATACGTCGGCTGGTGAACGTGCCTTCCCCTCAAGGTTTCTCCGTAAACACCACGCTTGGTAGGCAGATAGTTGATCGCGATAGGGGTGTTAAATATAGCCTGAAGGAAGCTACTGCCCTGCCTGTGGTAACTTAGGTGCTGTAAATGTGGTGCCCTAAATGAATACCTTCAATTTACAATGAAATAAAAAACAGATTAGGACAAGTATTTACAATTTAAACAATTGAGCCAACGGCTGACTGTAACCGACTATCTACAGGTAGCTCAACTGATCCTTAAAGTGATTGAAAATATACTCTGCGACATATTGCTAATTAAACCCGGCGGCGCTAAGCTAGAAAGTCCGCAACAATGAATAAAATTTCAATGAACGGAACAAAAATAAATGGAAATTAAAACAGTGTCATCTACAGGCTGGTCCCCACAACAAATTAAAAAGACCTCGACAAAGTTGTGCTAATTCGACAACGAGAGGACAAATTCAATTAACTATTTCAATTTAAAAACTTCCTTGTTTCTTAAGTAGAAGAGTTTAGTTCGTTTAATAAACTGGGTTTAGTTTGGATTTTTGATGGAAGAAAGTTGGAGTATGCTAAGAAGACCTGACTCGGGCTTTGAAACAGGCATTGACCGAACTAGTTAGTTGTTTAAAAAAAACGATTATCTGCATTAATTACCGTCCTGTGTTTTTGATTTGGAGGGCGGCTTATTTAGTTAAAGCAGCTCTATTGGAGGAAGCTAAATGTAACATGTAGATGCAATTCATATTGACGGCATCAGGTTACAGACAGCTCGTGGGCTATTGAAGCTTGTGTAATCCCATTTTGTCACAGTTAAAAAACTTGACATTTCTAAAAAAGAGGCGTGGAAAATAAATACGTGTAGCGCTGTTTTGTACCACAGGTTTTCATGTCAAATTCATTTTTGTAAGAAAGGCTGGAACGAGAGTCATCAGATTCTTCTTTAGCTACTTTGACACGATGTCATTGCTCATTTTTAGACATCTTCGCTTACCCTTCTTAACACTTCAACCGTCACCGTCGCATTATCTTTCTTCGATGGCTGCTTGAACTTCGATGAAGCTTGGCAGTGAACGCGTTAACCAGCCTCTGCTATAACCTGCACCCACATAAAGCAGCCTATGCTAAGATAGCCAGTGCCCAAGCTAAGTATAGTTGAATACCTCTTGTTGCACATGGCTGAGTCGAACTAACAAGGCTTTGCGTCCATATTCCGAGGGGCATGGATGTAATTGTGTTGTGGTCGGTAACAATTCTATGTTGCCAACTGCTATCTAGACTGAACATGTTTTGATCATACATAGTATTAAGTATATCAGTAATCTAGTATCCATAGCACAAGCTCTGCTTAGCTTGGGGTGAGATGATGCCGTGTGAATTGTCCAGCATTTAAATAAAGTCGTACATATCCTTCCACAATCGGAATTTAAGACTCTTCTCTTCTTCAGTCCTACGATAGCCATATATTTTGATTAATTATAATGTATATCTAGATAGACTTATAACGCCGCCGTAAAAGCGTAGAAAATATTGCGCCCAACTCTCAATTTTCAACCTGTTCTTGCTTACTTTTTTCTTTGAGCATATTTTTGACGAAACTCAACGCTATGGCAAATAAAAATTTTAATGAAAGTTTCTTTACAGCTAATATCATTATGCCAAAGAATAATCCACCGCGTGAGTTAAAAAATTAAAAACTAGTTGTTGTGAAAACGAAAGTTGGCCTGTTTTTCTGGTTATTTTCCAGTGCGACGCTCTATTTAAACATACTAACAATCTAAATCTACAATCATCTATTAGTTAGACGACCGGTCGACCCAACCCTCTTGAAAAAAAGACACGTTTTAGTATTATTTCTTTCAAAATGTCAATTTAAAACTGGGCAAGCATTCTATTTTATCACGGTAAAGTAAAATTTCACTTAAAAATCCATCAAATCTCGTCACCAAGGAATGTGCAAGCTAGCTGCTTGCAGTATTAAAAGGAAATTTGGACAGCGTTTTTATAGAAGTAGCAGAGTTGTCTTAAATAAGCTATGGAGAATTTTCTAACATATTAACTTACTGTCAAACATTTAAATTCGTTGTTTTACTAAATGAAACTAGCAGATTTGCCATCAAACATATGTATTGTTTACCAGACAGTAGGTAATTTCTTTCAGGGGTCAATATGTTGTTTTTTTTCTTATTCGTGTATCCTCATTGCTACGCTTCACTTTTACTTCAAGCTCAATAAGTTTTAGCGATAAGATTTGGTTAAGTTTTCTACCTACGTATACAATGACTCTGTGTGACTATGTGCCATTGTTTTTTTGTGAATCAAACATGTTTGCATTGAATTTCAGCAATATGGTCTACTAACTGCGCCCCGCGGCTTCGCACGTGTTGTTCCTATGGAAACGTTTAAAGGTTTTTGGGGGACAGTATCGCTCACGTCCGTAGGTGTTGACCCTCTGATACCCTACACCTGTGTCCTCTGGGTGGTGCTAAGAGCAGTACCCTCTGGTGGTAGGCTTCGGCCGTGGCTTGTCACTACCCTCCGGACTGGGCCAGTCCGTGAAGCAACTCTGTTGTGTTTCGGAATGTGGTCCGGAGTAGCCATTTTCTAGACCTTCGTGATACATCGTCGGCCGCATCTTCGCTTTCCATCATGTGAGAATTGTGAGATTGCGGTCAAACGAAGGACTATATCTGAATAAAAAAAAAAAAGGTGATTTCTATCCCACGGGAACTGAATTATGGGATAAAAAGTACTACTACAACGCCTATGTTGATTCCAGAATTAGGATTACTAGTATGCAAAATTTTTGCCCGATCCGTTCAGTAGTTTTGGCGTGAAGAGAACATCCATCCATACAAATTTTCGCAATTATAATATTTGTGTGATATTTGTAAATTAAGGGTCATTAAGGTTTCTACTTATAATGACTCTGTGTGACAATACGTTGTTACTTATTTGGGAGTCATACATTTGCATAATTTTTTTTCGTCTATAACCGGACGTACGGTTTTAAAATCTCTTCATGTTCCATTTGAAGCAACATGATGTTTCCGAGTCCATCAATCTTGCGGAAAGCGGGCAGCATACCGAAAAATGGCTCGGACGTAACGAAGAGGAATCGTTGTCCATATCATAAATCAAATTGTATTGAATTACCGCGCGGGCGTTACTACACGAATGTTAGAGTTAGGACTCGGTGGAGAAATGTGTGCCTGAACTTGTATAGGCTGTCTACAACAGAAGATACTGGACCTTGTAAAATAAGCTTCTTTAAACTGAACTTTTTTGTAGTCGGGGATAGACTTTCTTTTGACCACAACCCCGCCGGCAGGTGATACGTGAAGTGACAGAATTGTGGAAACTGGTGAGCTTGGATTTATTATCTAAGTTAAGGCTAAGGACTGTAAAGCTACAAAGGCTCTGTGACAGAAATTTGTTGAAACTGGTGAGCCCTTGGATTTGTACATATCTAAGTTAAGGCTAAGGAATGTAAAGCTACAAAGGCTCTTTCTTTTTAAGCTATTGCATAGCTTCTATCGCGGGCCTTGAGCGCGGGGACCGAATCCAGAAATTCCGTAACGAAAAAACCTTGACGTTTGTCTCTTTAGTTCAGCAACTCGCCTCTAGATGGCATTGCAATAGCTTTACCGCGGCAGTCCCCGAGTGCCACACGTCTTTTTTTTTATGTCTGTCAGAGGCAGAAAACTCAATCGTTACATGCAAGAAAGTAGCAGACCTGTTTGGCTATTTTCGCACATTACCTGTTAAGTCTCATGGTGGCCTCATGTTGCCATCGCTCGGTGTCGCTCAATATCGCCTAGCTGGCTGAGTGAGTACAAGCGTCAACGTGTATAGAGCTCATTTGCAGTGATTTGTCACCGCTCGCGTCCACTCGCCTCACTTCGGAGCCATGTCAGTTTTTCTGCACTAATTAAAAGAGCTTGCCTGCGCTCGGCCAATCGTATCAACATGTTTGTGTAGTTTGTGGTACAATAGTTTGCGTAGACTTGCCAAACGTCTAAACGGTGGCACTTGCCTTGTATCGATTTGCCTGCGCTCGCGTTGGCCTTAGCTCGGCCAACATGTATTGGGGGCTTTAGGTTTTTAAAAGCAAAGCTTTGAACTTAGTCCCTAATTGGTGAAACTGGGCCTTGGTACGTTACTTACCTAAGCTACAAGGCTTTCGTAAAACTCCAACGGATTTTAGTTATTTACGTCTACCACAGGCATGAAACTCTCTCGTTAGAAGCAAAGTGGCTGTAGCTTTTTCCCCATAGCAATAACCTTTATGGTACCTTATTATTTAAAAGCATGAAATCAGAGCGTGACATTTCAATCGTATTTTTTTCTTGGTGCTCTTATTTTTAGCTTCCTCTTTAGACAGATGAGTAAGATTACTTCCGAGAACCATAAGTACGAGTTTGGTTAACAGATGGAGCTTCGTTCGTTTCCAATATTCTAGGCATATTACGTATGGTCAGCGCTTAGTCAGCATTTATTGTATTGCTAGATAATGCAAGCTATTTTGCTGTATCATTCATGACTCGTAGAAATTGTCTATCTTGGTAGTTGTTGGAAGAGATCTTAGGGAAAATTGGTTTTCTTAGAAGGTTGTCATTGACTTCTTGGAACCTTTTAGCCAGTTCTGGCCTAACTATAAGACAGTATTATATTTTCATTAGTTATTAATAAAAACTTGAATTCTAATTCCTTAATAATTACACTGTTTTTAAGTTTTGCGGACCAAATACAAATCCCTCGGGCATAAAATCATCCTAGGTACTAATATTATAAACGCGAAAGTTTGTAAACATGTCTGTGTGTACATACCTATGTTTTTTGCTCTTTCCCGCAAAAAACTACTGAATGTATCGGGATTTTGCATACAGGTAGTTCTAGGCCTGGAATAACACAAAGGCTACTGTTTATCCCATAAATCAGTTCCCGTGGGACAGAAATCACCTTCCAACGTTTCCATAGGAACGCAGCTAGTATAATATAATAATACTGCACAATTCACACAGCATTATTTATCCCCAATAAGTTCTTTAATAAATCACTAATAGTGATTTATTGATCGGGTACCTAAAATTCTACATGATCGATGGATATGGTATAGTACCCACTAAACACAAATTATTCGACGAATAAAGAAATAGATTAACGCAGGTAACAGAACTAACTTCCTTATATCTGAACCGTCGGAAAACAATTACGGGCGCAATGAATGTCTATCAAACATTAAGTGTGCCATTGCTTCTAGATATCTGTGGAGATGCGATTGCGACCTTTATAACGGAGGGGATAAAGATTGATATTGCTTGCTGGTGTAATTGCACATTAGTGTTCGACTGTTCTTATGAGATGTTGAAGATTGTCCGATACGATTTTTCGATACAAAGAGGAGGGACGTTTGGATGTGTACCTGAAAAGACAAAGGGATGTAAATAATTAAGGGGGGATTTCATCGTATCTTAAAACTTGTTCAACTAAACTCGTTTCTAAGTAAACGTATATCGAGTTTAATCTCGAAAGACTAACCTATTTTACCGGCTTTTTGGAGCTTAATTATGATCATGTTTACGTAAACGAAAATTTACCTGAGATTTAAATAAAATCATTGACAATAACGAAAAAAAATGCAACGATATTGACAGTTATTAAACGCGTTTATAGACGCTAAACCGCCAATACCGGGCGTTCAGGATGTTTAAACGAGTTTTGCGTTGACTGCTTTTTGTTTATGCTGGTGTCATGTAAAATGTTCCAACTGAACTCAGTTAATGCGTAAGCTATTTTTAACGTCAACTGAACGCATTCAATTTCGTTTGAATCAATATTTACCATAAACCTTCCAAAGTGAAAAAAAGCTATGATAGGTATAGCTTTTGTGAGAAGTTCCTTTTTTTACATTTTATTCAAAGATTTATAAATTCAATTTAACCTTTTAATTTATTTCCACATTCATTTAAATTCACTAAATGTGAGTAAGATTTTAATTTTTGAGAATAATAGATTATGATTAAAGTGGGTGGATCTATTAATAGGACCAAATTTGAGCGTTCCACTTTAAAAAAGCTAGTACCAAGTTACGCAAACTCCCGAATTTTAGTTTTTTTTTCAGATTTTTTTATTAAAAATAACAGAAGTAGAATAACCGAAGATAAACAAATACATAGTATAGCTAAAATACAATGGAACACTGGAAAGTGCACAAGTTAAAAACTGTGTCGCACCTCCCAGCGCTCAAAATAAGGATACCTACGACTGAAGCCTAATTCACCAAACAGAAAGCAAGGTTTAATATTGATATAAGTTTACTAAAAATTTAGTTTTTGATATCACAATTTAAAAAAAGATAAGATAAAATCATTTATTTTACCCAAAGACAAAAAAAAGTAGGTATAAATGGTACATACAATAATAAAAACTAATAAGTACCTAAATCTAAAATTTTCTTATACATTGGGTAAAACGGGACCCTAGCTCATCGTGTTGCAGTATAAGGCAATTGCCCAATACTGCGCTGGTTTTCAGTTAGGGTCCCTATGAGTGACGAAAAATTATTACACAAAGATGAATTTACGTACGAGTAAGTCTTTATGACGTTTCTTGTTTGGCAAAATCGGATTCTAGGAGATCTGGCGTTCGCATAAGTTACATTGGTGGCTGTGATAAATAAAATCGTGCAGTGTAAATAGATCTGCAAACTTCTGTGCACACAAAGTCAGTCAATATCCGCCCGATCCGGAGTTATGACTTAGCCGATATATCTGGGATATACAGGGTGCTTTGTACCGCAATTAGTTCTAAATTGAAAACTCGTGTCTGAGTGAAATATACTATTTAGATTAATACATAAACGAAGAAAATATAACAGCCACAATTATTTTAATTACTGATGTAAAACAAAAAGTTAAACTATACTCAGTTTCGTGTGATAAAAACACTGCCATGTTAGCTCTTGCATTTTGTGACGTCACGGATCATCGAGTCCTGTCCCGAGGTCTATGTCATGTCAATTCAAAGTCAAAACTTCATGCCCATACAAAAATGTTTAAGTATGACGTCACGCTTCAGGTGCCAATAGCGTTGCATTAACACATTTTGCGGTAGAGATTTAAAAAATCTACTTTTCAATGACGATATATAGGTGGTGGAGCCACTTTCACGAGTGAAAGTGGCGCCGCTATCTATATTATCTTAATATTTCATCAATCTTACAGTTTGTGGTACCTATCTATTAGAATTTATAAGTAATTAATCATTATTTTTCCTCTTAATTACGGAACTCTAAAAATACAGGGAAAAAGTCAGTAAAGGAAAATTAAATGCCTACCCACACCCTGTATGATTACGTGGGTTTATAGGAAGAGGCATCTCATGTAAGGATTGCCATTGTTTGAACTGAATAAAACATGATAGTATCGAACTTCGGTTCTTAAATCCAATATTATTTTATGTAAACACAAGCATTTATGATGAAAAAGGCGAGAAACTGATAACCTTTACATAAAACAGGGGGGACAGTATCGCTCACGTCCGTAGGTGTTGACCCTCTGATACCCTACACGTGTCCTCTGGGTGGTGCTAAGAGCGGTACCCTCTGGTGGTAGGCTTCGGTCGTGGCTTGTCACCATCCTCCGGACTGGGCCAGTCCGTGAAGCAACTCAGTTGTGTTTCGGAATGTGGTCCGGAGTAGCCATCTTCTAGACCTCCGTGATACATCGTCGGCCGCATCTTCGCTTTCCATCATGTGAGATTGCGGTCAAACGAAGGTCTATTAAAAACAACAGGGTAACAGCTAGGTAATCAAAACTAAAACGCAAATTTCAATACCTAAAGCATAATTTCACACGCGTCGCCTAAGAGGTTCAACGACCACTTCGAAAACGGACGGAAGTGAATTATTATGAATGATACTTTCAGAACAAAAAAATATTCTGTATAATGCGATTTGCTTCAATGATGTTGCCTCATATTTTCCACCTTGATTTTGCAAATACTTTGTTTACAAAGAAAATCTTGAATTCTAGAACAGAGACTCGAATTATCGGTACCAAGTGCTTCTGTTCCCAATGTGGATAGAGCTCTTAAAGATTCAATGGGTAATTCATTTTGCAATGGAATTGTTGGCTTACGCCGGGGTTTGTAGCTGTAAAATGTATCTGCGATTATTTGAGATTAGCAAGAGTTTATGAAGAAAGTGTGCCAAATTTGAACAACGCTTTTGTAAGGACGTTTTCACATTAATAATCAAAAATGGTGGGATATCTTCACACTGCAACATCGAGATCTGCTACGAAGCAAATAAAATATCCATGTTTTGTGAATAAGGGACACTACAAGCATAGATAGTCATTTATTTTTAAACGTCGTCTGTACGGGAACTTGATAACCAACTACACCATGAGGTCAAGTGACGTAAATGTTAAAATCGCGTCATTTAACGCCGTTACTTCCACTTACAGCGGAAACATTAAAGCTTATTCAATTCTGTTCAAAGGCTAAAGTTACATTTAGTTCGTTTTGACAAGAGGTGTTGCTTATGCTCAATTCTAAATTTTTGTTTAAAAAGTATAGTTTATATCATCATCATCATCATCATCATCATCAGCCTATATTAGTCCACTGCTGGACATAGGCCTCCCCTAATGAGCGCCATAGCGCCCTGTCTTCAGCTTGACGCATCCAGCATCTGCCTGCAGTTTATATACATGTAAGTAATTTCTAAGAAATCAAATAATAACCCAAAAATGATTTGATTTCTTAGAAATTACTCATAGTGTATAATAACCAAAACTACTAATTTTCTTTTTTAACCGACGTAAAAAAAGGAGGACGTTATCAATTCGACTGTATTTTTTTATGTTTGTTACCTCATAACTTTTGATTAGGTGATCCGATTTTGGCGGTTTTTTTATGGGACCACACGGGAAGCTGGTGGTACCCGTGTGGTCCCATATTAATTTGGTCCAGTTTTGACTAGGGCTTCCATGAGTTAACCGATTTAAAAAAATAAAATCGTTCATTTTTAAAGAATTCATCGAATTCGAAAGTCGATTTAAAGTTTTTTAACACAAACATAACTTTTATTTTTGCTCCCTCTTTGTGTTACTGGGCAATTAAACTTCATTTTCGCACAAAGGAAATAAAACTATTGCGTAATATTTCCAGTTTCCATCAAACAGATGACATGCATCATATCCGCCTTTGGACGCCTGAAGCACGGTATAGAGCTGAACAGTAGGTGAGTTTCTGAAACTGACACTTGTGATACTGCAAAAAGCACAAAAAATGCATTAAAACTTTACTGAAAATAGGTAACGCTGTCCTTTTTGTGTCGTGGACGTGTCATTTTTATTTTTGCTAGGCATTCTTTTTGTCTGATCCCTAAATTGAAACTTGTTAAAATGATGTCCAAAGGATCTCTTCTGATACAGACGATTTCAGGATGCACATTGTGAATCTATGGAGGGCTGGCAAAAACCTTGATCGACCCTAAAATCACAAAATCAGGAAAGTGTGCGTGTAGTTTTCACTGCACTCTTGGAATACAACACGTTGTTTTTTTTTAAATAAACTCAATTATAACACCTTTAATCCACCAATCCTGGCAAGTGTGATGATGATATTGATTATGTTAAAACCTTGTTTGGAGAAGGTACGTTCACCAAACATGCATTTCAATATGTTATTATTAGGCATGTTCTGTCCCAGTTTCAGTTTATTTATTGATAACGTATTGGGTAACATGTCATAATTACAAGTTTAATAAGTATGTATACATTCTTTCGTAGGTACAAAATCATGTTTAAAAAATAGAATACAAATAAATAATGGGAAATAAAATGCAATTATATAATTCATTAAGATTATAGTAACATTTTTCAATGAGCCAGAACTTTAGTTTGCTTTTCCCACATCACGAAGAACACGTTTATAAACCTAACAATAACGATAAAAGGAAAGTACCTATCAGAATTTACCTTGTTTGGCTTTCTTTGCATGTCATTCAATAATTAAATAAAATTAATTAATCAATAATGCTGGACAATACACACAGCATCAAGAAGCCCCGAGCTAATCAGAGCTGGCTTTGCTAGCTGGTTATGCGCAGGTACTAGATAACTGATGTATTTAATAGAATGCATACTTTTTTTCTAATTATACATAGAAAATACAGGTGGACTGGCACTTGAAACAGATATTGGTAGATCAGACAAACATTTGTCCTAGGGCGGGAAACTAAACCGCAACCTCCTTCGTCGCAGGCGGACCTTCGCCCACCGCGCCACATCAGTCGTCAATGCCTCTTTTTCATTTCATTTCATTTATTTCAACCATAGGAACACTAGGAGCACTTAGTTATGTCAAAAAATTACATGATTATGTCTAAACAATAATACATCTAAATGAATTCTTGTCTAAATAATAAATCATAAATTTTCACACAAAAAAGTAGGTAAGTAAGTACATAGTTGATAAAATATTCAGCTGTAAAGAGGCTACGTCATACAAGAATAATAGGGTATATCATTATGCATGGATTTTTTAAAATCTTTTATCTTAGAATCTTTTATAGGTTAATACATAAACGAAAAAAATATAACAGCCAACAAATTTTAAATTATTAAGTAAAAAACAAAAAATTAAACTACACTCAGTTTCGGGTGACAAAAATGCTGCCGTGTTAGTGTGCCCTTGCATTTTGTGACGTCGCGGATCATCGAGTCCTATCAACTCAAAGTCAAAACTTCATGCCTATACCAAAATGTTCAAGTATGACGTTACGCTTCACATGCCAATAGCGTTGCGTTTAGACATTTTGCTGTATGACTTAAAATATCTACTTTTCAATGATTAAATTTCACAATAAAAACATCGTAAGATACCAAAATAAATAAACAGTTATATTTTTATATCAAAAAAGCTAATATTTTTTTTAACGTATTCTCTATACGTTAAAAAAAATATTAGCTTTTTTGAAGTCACATGCATATACCCTATTAAAACAATAAGCTGGCATATTGAAATAAATAAAAACTGTCTACTAGTCTAACTTGTCCTTCTATCCACATTATTGCTTACCCGCTGCTTATGAAATTTCAGTCTTTTGTTATTTTAAAGCTGTGAATCGAGTAACTACATAGTTAGGCATTTCCCTTTCTAATGAAAAAGTTCGATTGTGAGTAAAAGCGGCATAAAACGAGTAATGAGATAGGTATTTCCGTTTCTGGAAATTTCAATTAGTTGTAACCAGATTCCGATCTCGAGGTCAAGTGGTCATACTGGTAAACATTTTACCGTGGCAGAGTTTGTCTGAACGAAAATAAATCATTCTCAGTGAGAATCCCACCGCTAAATGATCTATAAAATCTCTTTGAGGCCGACAGACGTCTTAATAACTTGAGGTATGTACCGATAGGTATTATTTAGCGGTAACTGAAAAATTGTAGGTAAACATCATGAAAAAACTATAAATAATGAAGTTTCAATAAAATTTTAATGGCTTTAATTGCCGTTCTCAGCTAACTTGAAATTGATTCTTTGGAGGAAGTCGTGAAGTAGCGGATATAATAAAAAAAATATTTTTAATTTAGAGCTATTTTCAGAAGGTAACTTCTTTATTCCTACTTATGTTCTGTCTATAAAATAAATATATTTTATTCCTTATTTATTTATTATTGTTTTAGTATTAATTAAACAGGTGCATATATAAATATTACATTTCCCAATTCTGATAAATAAACCAAATAGAATCTACCTTCAAAAAATCAATAGGTACACTGAATAATATAACTATAACCAAAAAAGTCTAGCAGAAACGACCAGGGAATAATAATAATCAAGAACCGAATAAACCGGTCACGTTAAAAGTAAAGTAAACAGGTATTTACTGTGCCAAAACATTAAGTACCTAATGTGTATAATGTCATATAACAAATAAACCATAAATTAACAGGAAAACCAACAAAATCGGACTCCACTTAGTATGTGCCATGGTACAGTTAATCATCCCATAGCCATAGCCATAGCTGGTCTTCCGAGTAGACCGCGGTGCGCAAGAAAAGTAAAATACTAAAATTATAAGATTTGACTAGACTAATAACATCGCGTTATTCCGTGATTAAGGCGCATCAGACTATTGGAAAGCTGAAAACTCAAATCATGGTAAATATCCCGTTGTAAATGGCTTTAGTTTTAAGATGATGTGACTAAGATGGATTTAAAAGCTTTAAAATTTTAAATACTTGTAATAACAAATTATGATATCTGTGGAGTGGACCACCAGAAATCGTAATTTGTTATTACAAGTTCTGTGGTTCTCTCGAATCTCGAATGACGGTAAGTGTACGTTATCACACGTTTTGTTGCGGCTTACGCCAAATAACCCTTCTCTCACCACAAATCTAACCTAACCTATGAAAAATACCGGATGAAAATCCTGTTTCTGATACCGCTCTCTAAAACCTACAACAGCAACAGGTATCGTATTGCGGCCACTCAGGCTTACTACCTTAATAAATACTCGTTCCGCTTTTAAATAGGAACTCTTTGTTATCGATACCTCTTTTTCGATACACCTCTTTTTGTATCTTCCGTAAAAACGGCCAGTGTTTTGTTATAAAACGGAATTTTGTGGATGCTTCATCATTGTATCGCACAAATGTTATTAACTAGTTTATGCTCGCGGTTTCGCAAGCGTTGTTTTCATGGAAACGTTTAAAGGTGTTGTGTATCCCATGGTAACTGATTAATGGGATGATGTTTTTTTAGCCTATGTTTGAATTTATGATGTAACAATAACCTGATTGCAAAATTTCAGCCCGATCCGTTCACTAGGTACTGTTTTGGTGCGAAGAGGTTACAAACATCCATCCAAACATCCACTCATCCAAACTTTCGCATTTAGAATATTAATGTGATAATTTTGATGTCTTCACCTCAATAGGACAAAAATACCTTACGAATCAGGGTGAAATTTGTATAGTTGTAGTTTTAGACCTGGGTTAACTTATACCTAGCCTTGCTTTAGCCCGAGCAAAACTGTGGGACGAAACTAGTTTGCTATCAAATTTTAACTAGACATCAATATAAACAAAAACCTTATATACACAGGATTTATGTTTCATGAAATTCGAGAAAGGTTTCAGTAAAATACTTTTTGCTCAATTTATTCCTTTATCAAATTGTATGTGTGCCAGTGAGACCTGGCTGTCTACATAAATACTCGTATTAAATTTGGAACGCGATTTGTTTTTTAAAGATTCCGCATTCAAACCGGCCAGACCGCGATTATACCTGTCATGGCGGTCAGGATTCTACGTCAACGTGTTTCAAACGGATTTGGCGAAATTCGAATTTATTTTTGTGAAAAAATTTGGACTGAAGTTTTGCGTTTTCCGTTTGAAATCTGTATCAAATTACTTGCTTTTTTAGTCGGCATGTGTAGTTTGGATTTTCACGTGGTTATATTTGAATCATGTTAATATTTCAATTTCGAATCGAAATAAAATCTTCGGTCTGAATAAACAAAGCTGTGAATTTTGTTTTTTTTTTAGAAATCGTACATAATATTACCAACAAACTAGTAAATACTGGAGTCAACATACAAATCTACCTAAGTTATTACATCACACTAATCACACGTTTGAAAGTTTGTATGGATGTATGGATGGATGGAAGTTTGTTACTTCTTCACGCCAAAACTTCTGGACGGATCTGGTTGAAATTTTGCATACAGTTAATTTTAATCCTGGAATAATACAAAGGCTACTTTTTATCCCATAAATCTGTTCTCTTGGGATGAAATACAACTTTTAATGTTTCCATAGGAACAACGCGTGCGAAGCCGCGGGGCGCAGCTACTACTTGTATAAATCCGTTCAGTTTAGTTGGAGACAGAGACTCGGCAAACGTAGTGTTGTCAATTTAGTTTTTTAGTGTCTTATCCTCAGCGACATCCATGTATTTATTTTGTAATTTTCCAGCTGTTTTCCTTCAGCTGTAACTCGATTCAATGATACAGTATCTTCTTTGAAGTGCTCCAGAGCGTGAAATTCTGTTTACTGCCCCAAGGAATTGCTTTTTTGGGTTCATTTTGGAATCTCAATATTGAACTGACAGATTTGGTTCAGTTAATAGTTCAGTGGTTTTGTACTTTACCCATTAAAGGTAAAACGGGATATTTGTGAAGTGAGTGGAAAACTTAAACAAATCCAACTATGTCTGAAGATATTTTCTTTACTTTGTAGCTATTTATAAACTGGTCGAACATCATCAATAGACCACTGTTGAGCATAGGCATCTCCTGAATGAGCGCCTACAGCATACCGTAACTGTCATCTGCTTCCAGTCTATCGCAGGTCGCCATCCCACCTAGCAGAGGGCTCTGCAAACATAGTGTAGGATGCCCTCCGGCCAGATGGGATGACGTCCTGCGAAAAACTGCTGGCAGATGCTGGATGTGGCAAGCTGAAGACGGTGCTATGGGAGGTATGGAGGGAGGATCGCTCTGCCGAGGTTTTCAAGACCACAACATGGGGTTCTTCAAAAGGGGTCTTCCAAGACATATAAAGGGTAAGCAATGTGCGTGTAATGTCCCTGATATGGCAGGCGCTCATAGGCTGCGGTAACTATTTACCTTTTATCTTTTTATAAATTGTGTTTCGTGTACGTGACGCGTTGGCTCCGACGGAAGATCAGCGTTGGGATAGCTAGGCGTAATAGTTATTTCAACATAATGCTGAGTCGGACGCCATTTCAGAGCATTAAGCCTTATAATTGTTTACTGTTGTTTGTTTTATTTGTAGTTTTTACGGTGTAGGATAACTTCATTAAGAAACTCACTTCAGTTTATGTATGTAATAGTGTATTTTTTAAGCTGTGAATAAAGATTTCTTTCTTTCTTTACCATCAGGCGGACCGTATACTAGTTTGCCATCTCGGTGGTATAAAAATAATTGATTTTGTTTAAAAAAACTATAAACCGACTTCAATTATATGGATCCCATAGTCAGAACTCGTGCAAATTAAAATGGGACCACACGGGAAGCACCTGCTTTCATATAAAAAATATTTATGAAAATTGGACCACCTCCTTTTTTTGAATTCGGTTAAATAATGTTTGGAAGGCATATGTCCAGCGATAGACCAATAAAGGATGATGATGATAATGGTGACCATACTATTTTCTTTTTAAGGACCCTTTAGCAACATAGCCCTTCGGTGCCATTCAATACCATTGACATCAAAGGTTATTCGAAGGCTCGACAGAATAAAAGTAGGAATTGTTTGTTTGAAAAGGGTCCTCAAGGAAGAGAGATTTAATATCTTAAAAGGAATGTCGCGATGTCAGAAGTCAGTTAGTTGTCTGGCATAAAAAACTCTGAAGATTTGACTACTTACTTTGATAAACTTGTAAATCTACCATCATGGTTATTAACAGATAGGCCTTGTTTACGTCGAGCAACGCGTTGGGAAGCGCAACGGCGGTGCGTTGGACGTTTTGCTCCGTTTACAGTGCAGTGGTCCTGTCATCGCACGCGTAGACACAAACATATCGCAATGTACAGTCATGTTTATGGATAGCGCGCCGGCTCCAGCGGCGCGGCCCACACTGAGTTCAAACCTATGGCGTTGGTAGAGTGCGTTCACGGAGAACCGATTTTACACGCGTTTGTTTGATGGCAAGAACCGTGGCGTCTCTCATTCTTCACGTCGCGCCCCGCCTATCCATAAACATCACTACATTGCGATATGTTTGTGTTTACGCGTGCGATGACGGGGCCACTGCTCTGTAAACAGAGCAAAACGCCCAACACGCCGCTTGACGCGTTTCCCAACGCGTTGCTTGACGTTGCCACGCGTCTACGTAAACATGGCCCAACGGGATATTTACCATGTTTAGTGTTAGTGTGTTACTCGGGGTAGTTATTCCATGATCATAGCGCATGAAACTGTGCCAGAATACCTACTGGAAAGCTTAAAACTCAAATCATTGTAAATATCCCGCTGTAAATGACTTTAGTAGTTATTTAAGGCTTTTTAAACGTACTATTTCTGTAGCACAGAACAGCATCCCTGATGCGCTGGGCAAGGGTTGACACCAGAAGCTTCTTGAACATATAGTTGGAAGGTATATCTGGAAGGGGATTGCGCTTTCGTAAAGCATGGGTACGCACACAATATGTGCACGGTGTGTCATCATCTTTATCTACTTTTTATCACGGAGGATCCTAGTGAACTCAGGATTACCTCAATTTTCAACCCTTACTTAGACCCTGCTAGCTCGAGGGGATACATCCTGTGTTTGACGCATATCAATATGTCAAACGCAGGATGTGTTCCCTGCGCTTTAAAATGTTTAACAACTACACCTACGGATTAAGTATGGCTGAAATATGTAGGTACCTACATTATTATGAAGCTGAACACATCATTATTATCATCATTGTACATTAACTAGTAATTCGTTTTTTTAACTCTCTTCTTTATTTCAGCTATTGTTTGTGCACTTAATGCAAATGTTGTGCAAGCCTGTTATGAGAATACATTCTATAGTATATGTCTTCACACTGTTTATAATAAATGTATTATTATTAGTTTTGTTGGCATTGCCTTAATAAATAAATAAAAATAAAATCATTCTAGTCTGGTATCGTCCTTTGATGGGTATAGGTCTTTTGCTTTTGTCAGCCGCTGTCAGCAGTTTTGCTTTTCTGCCTTGTACTTCTCGCATCCACATTAAATATATTAAACTAGCTGTGCCCCGTGACTTCGCACGCCTATCCCACGAGAACTGATTTATGGGATAAAAAGTAGCCCATTTGTTATTCCACGCCTAGAACTACATGTATGCAAAGGTTCAGCCCGATCCGTCCCGTAGTTTTTGCGTGAAAGAGCAACAAACATACATACAGACATGTTTACAAACTTTCGCGTTTATAAAATTAGTAGGATTTAATTGAATTAAGCTAAAATTTTAAATCCGGGTTGCGTTCAATTTACTGAAGCATTAAAAATGGCTTCTTGCGTTTGAGTTGAGTTTTGTGATGTCATAATCTTGTGACTTATCCGACGCCAACAAAGTCAAAATCCGTTAAGCCAATATGGGTTAACGCAACTTACAGAGTGCTATATACCTACAGAGCAACAACATTTGCGTTTGCTTTCACAGTCGGGCAAAAAACCGGTATCGTTGTCCAGAGATAGAATTTTTAAATACCTTTTGTCCGTTCTCGCAACCTCAAATCACATTTACAAACAAACCACCAAAATATTTGATAATCCATTTCACACATCGTGCATCGCTGCGATGCCGCTGTGGTCGAAATTCGTGAAAAATCTGCCTAGCCTCGAATTTGATCCGACATTTCAGAGAATGACGTCATAACGCTAGATGTCAAGTCATTTGATCCCTTTTAAAACAGTAAGCCCAGATTTGAATAGGAAGCTTTATATCCAAACCCGCGGGTTTGCTGGACTGAGATGCTTTTGTTGAAAATTTTTAACTGATTGATGTTTATTTTTACCGGTCTTCCAACGCAGGAGGGTTGAGGTTGTCACTTGGCACCTATGTTTGTATGTATGTTTGTATGTAGCCGATTTTTCTGTTCCCACGTAGCGCTGAAACTACTTGTTCGATTTCAACAATTAATGAGGTATCGTGATTTGTCTCAATAGTTATAGGATACTAGCTGCGCCCCGCGGTTTCGCATGCGTTGTTACTATAAAAACGTTTTAAGGTGATTTCTATCCCACGGGAACTGATTTATGGGATAAAAAGTATGCCTATGTTTGATTTCTGGATTAGAATTATCTGTATGTGTAAGCATAAATCGGTGAACGCCGTAATCGAGTTTTATTATATTTTATCTTGTTCGTATACAATTAGAGCTTATGTTCAAATAATACTAAATTGTAATGCTCCTTATACTTTTGTTATTATAGTGCGTAAGTCCTCACACAGTGTAATTTCTAAGAAATCAAATAATATACCTACCCGTTTTTTTAATACACGGGTATCTGGTAAAATTTTTCATCTATCCGGGTATTTTCAGAAAAACAGGCAAATTTTCTTATATGTAGTAGTTTGCGGCTATGATCTATATTTTGTCATATAGCTGCAGAATTTTTATGACAGTTACGAATAAAAACATGCCGTATAGATCAAACACGAAAAAAAAATGTTTTCCTTCAATAATATATTTCAAACTCAAAGCTCGGGTTTGTTTTTGTTTGTGTACAATTTCGCTAATAACTGGATAAATAAAACGTGAATAAAACGTATACGATGTACGGGAAAGCTGTAAAACATATTTTTATGTCCGGACGTATTCAGTATCGAGTGGTTGATTCTATTGATGATTACTACTAGTTCTCGATTTCCCTCTCAAAGTTCTTGTGTAAGTTTCGAGTTGCAGCATTTCGTTACTTCGATGTAGTAAAGTGACATTTTATGTAATTCTGATTAAACTCGCGTCCTCAACTGAAATCGGAAGTCGAACCTGTTATTACTAAAAGATGTAGTTCTTGATTTTATGCTGACTTAGATTTATTATCAGGAATTCAGCATCACTCATCATTTCACGCAGATGATATCCACCGCTGGGCCTTCTCTTTTGAACGCCGACTTGAACACCGAGAACACCGAAACACCGTAGAACTACCGTAACTTTACTTATGTAATACTTATTTTTTTAGATACCAATGTATACTTGAGTATAAAATAAAGATCTTTAAACCGAACTTGTGCGAGGATAATGTGTAGTTGTACATGAGATGCTTAAGCTGCTAGCAAGAGCTTTACAAACGTGATGAATAAAATAAAAAATAATTATTTAATTTATTGATATAACAATAGCCCATAAAGACTAGGAAACTATCTAAATCCCTACATGGATCTTTATTTTATTGACTCTCAGTGAAAGTGGTAACGGTTGGTTTGCCTTTAGACAAATGTTCAAGACTTTGAATCGAGAACTAGTAGTAAATATTCATCTCAATGGAGTGGTGACGTCACAAACCAACGATCGCCCTGATTTATGTTATTTTAAAACTTTTTTTGTGCGTGGATTTTGGATCGCGATCAAATTGTAGCGTATGGGTGAAGTTACGTAGAAAACAGGTTCAGAAGCTTTGTTAAGATTTGTGCCCTGCGTCCTATGTGTCTCTTTGCCTACTAAAAACAAGCTTTATCGGTCTCCCTGGGAATTAATATCTTCAAAATGTGTTCCTACAAAAACGGTTATGTCAAAAAACTAGCGCAGCGTTGCGCGTTGTACTCGTATGTTTGTCTCAAAATTAACAAATCAATCAACATTGGTTTGGTAAAATCGTGTCAGTTAGAAATCAATCTTTAAATCTTTAAACGTTCCCATAGTAACAACGCGTGCGAATCCGCGGGCTCATCCGCGCAGCTAGTTAATGATAAAGAGTGCTATAAATCGATTTGCTTATTTTATTACTTTATTCTTATACTTTGTGCTAGGTACAAGTTCCGTCTCTATAACGTTACTCTTCGCGATAGCAGACGCCTGTTTTCAATCAACCAGCGCCAGAAACCTGTTTTCATTAGAAATGTTGACCACGAGCCTATCATGCGAATGGTACGTGCTACACGTGAAACTACGTCCGATGACGTAGTGTTGTAGACGGTATTATGTACGGAATTCTGGCAATAATTGTGTTTGTTTCATTTATATGTCGATGGAATTGGATTTTCCTAATGCTGGATGTAATTGCGTTTCGACGAAGGTCCGCCTGCGTCGCAGGAGGTTGCGCAGATATTTGTTCGGGGCGTTCTGGATGTTTTCTATGTATAATAAAAAATATCTATCTTAGTATTGTATTGTATTCTGTATATCAGTTATCTAGTACCCATAACACAAGCTCTGCTTATCTTGGGGCTAGATAATGCTGTGTGAATTGTCCAGCATTATTTATTTATTATTTGTTTTTTTTTCTAAGGCTAGGAATTCTAGATTGGAATATTGAGATGATCACACATATATCCTCTCGGACATAGGTCGTCACCGTCTCAAATATACTCTGTTTCAGAATCCATATATTTTGTAAACAGACATTTTTACATGAAAACATAACTAAAACTGATAAAAATAACAGACCTTGGTCTCAATTCAAATGTCTCCAAAATGAAACCAAACTAATTTGACACAATATCAAATGTCCCATTCATACCGATCGAAATAAAAGTCATTATTTTAGTGCTGCAAAATAAGTACATATTATTTTTGGTCATATAACTGACACAGCGAGGTAACAACAAAGCTACTACTAAAAAATGTTTTTTTTTTAACCATAAATGAAAGGGCTGAACACCAAAACTGTTTTGAGTTTAGTACAGTACGGACAGGCATCGCAAATAATAGAATGACTGAAATAATATATGTATTAAAAAATCACTTTAAAAAGCATAGACTTTTTAACAATTAAAAACTGAATTTTCAGACACAATCAGAAATAATTTAGCACGACAATACAGTAAATCAGTTAGCTCCAAATTTACCAAAATTAAATACAATTTCAGTTTTCGTGTGATTCAGGGAAAGGTTAATTTTATTTCATGACGTAATTGTGACATTTCCATTTCCATAATTGTATCATTTAATTTGTTTCATTAATGAACCTAACAGGACTTTGAACAAAAGATTATTTAAGGTCATTCCTCCACTACCGGTAGTAAGGAAATACGAGTAGTCAAAGATTTAAATCGTTAGATACTTCCTGACTCCAGAAACGTACCACGGGGTACGTGGCTACTGTTCCTACGGTAGATACTGTTATCTGTGTTTGTACACAGCGTACAGTGTAGTGGTAAAGTGTAAAATGGCAAGGCAGAGCTCTTACTTAAGGGATGAAACGTTGGTGTTCTTCCAACACAAACTAGATATGTAGTTAACCCGGTTACATTCATAATGAATTCGTCAAACCAGCTTGGGGATAATAGGCATTACCCCCATGAGACCAATGCCAATAAGTCTCTTATCAGGGGGAGGCCTGCGTCCAGCAGTGGACCAATACAGGCTGTTGAGGTTGAGATTGAGTTTGAGGAAGCAAACCGACGCACGCAGACTATGAGTACATATACATACTAAAATAGTATGTACCTACTGGTTATCAACCCTTTGGTAGTTAAGCTCCTGTTTTTGTGTAAGCTTTAAAATATCATTATCAAGAAAGTTGAAACAAAAGATGGTTTAAAAAAACTGACTCGTAAGCATTTTGTGGGAATCCTTTACCCGTCATCTAGTTAACTTACCGTCTTTTCACTTCACTAATAGATTTTTGTTGGTATCTCTTGTATATGTAGATATTTTAATATATTGTTTTTACTAGCTGCGCCCCGCGGCTTCGCACGCGTTGTTCCTATGGAAACATTAAAAGGTCATTTTGATCCCACGGGAACAAATTTAAGGGATAAAAAGTAGCCTATGTTTATTCGGAGATTAGAATTACTTGAATGCAAAATTACAGCCCGATCCGATCAGTAGTTTTGGCGTGAAGAGGTAACAAACATCCATCCATACATCCATACAAACTTTCGCATTTATAATATTAGTGTGAATTATCCTCTCTTCTACAGGAGACAATCCTTAACCTACACGCGCGGAAATACCGAAACCTACGCGCGTATAATAAGCGCGCGACTGTCGTCCCTTATTTCCCTAATTAACAAAACAATAGATCATCAGGTTATTCCTGGCAGTAATCTCCTGGCCGGACGTGTCGGACAGCTGATGTGACTGACACACATACGTACGTGTTTTAGACTAGTTTCTGCACGCAGCGCTACGCGTGGGGTTTAAGCGCAAATAATGCGTATGGTGAGCGGACGGCCAGTTATCTGGTACCACGGCTAGTAAATGAACTTCCCATTGAACTACTGATTTAAACACCTAAAAATATAAAATATAAACTCAGATCGTACTTCTAATCGAACCTGCATCGGTATCAAAGAGTTTGATCTCACACAATTCCGTTTTATGAGCCTAATCTCAAGATAATAAAGAAATATACTGTACCTATCTTAATAACTGTAGCTACCTAGTTATGTCTAGTTTTATAACTCTTTTAGTACCTAATCAATCACACCTAAACTTATATTAAGCTATTACTTTTGTCAAACCTATCTGATAGGTAGCTATTCGGCTGACTCGCTAATAGCACTGTTTCACAAACCTCTGTGGTTTACCTAGTGTTATTTTTAGTTTTCTATGTAATGTTATTTTAAGTTGATAAATAAATAAATAAAATAAAAAAATAAGAAAAGTCGCCAACAACTCTAGATACCTACTTAATGGCGCATACCCGAGACAATGTGGCAATGTGTTTTTTAAGCGTTCGTGGTTTCAAATCAGTACAGTAACGTAGTAAGTACCTACTTAGTTGGCCTTATTTTTTTTTTGTTTCAAATACATAATATCTTCTTTCTGGAAGAAAGGATTTTTCTATGTTTTCATTTGTTTTTCCGTAGAGGAGCAACAGACATACCAACCTTAGCCTTTATTAGTGAGTGGACTAAATGGAATTTAAAACCTTGGTTTGTCTATCAAATTTAATTTAAAATAAATATTGATATGGTATTTAAGAAATATCTGTAAAACTGTTGGACATTTATTGGAACTATTCCCTATCTTTCTAAACAACTTGTACAAATAAAAAACAATGATTAAATTACAGAACGAGGCATTATTTTCATCTGTCATTGATTATTTACTTTCGTACTTATTTATTTTGCTTCTTCACTTTAGTAACAGACACTTCACAATGTTAACTTTTTTATCTCTGATTTTTTCTATAGAATTCCAATTGAATAAATAAAATGTTAAGTAACTAAAAAAACAGATAACAAAGAATGAAAATTATAAAGCTTTTGTAGCAGTTTGGCGTAGCACTGTGACGATGGAACTACATTCGTAGTAGGCTCTACGAAACTTTTCTCACGTCCCGTTTGCCGGGTAGCCGGCGCGCGGCAAATATACTAATGTCCTAAAAATTTCTGGAGGCCTACTCGGAAAAGAAAAATCGCAGTTTCGTTTTCGTTGTCGTGCAAAACCAACGCTTATGTCGCTTACATGAGATTAGCGTTTGCACGAAAGCAAATCAGAAACTTCGATTTTGGTTTTAAGAGTAAAGGCCCTGATTAGTCTATGAATATTGGACAGACTTCGTTTTTTTGTCTCTAAAAAATGATGAAAAATTGACATATGTTAACAGCGAAAGCTACGCATAAGAAAAGCTGAAATAATGTAAGTATTTACTTTACTTTGTTTATTACTAGCGACGTGGGAATTCCGGCATACAATAATAAAGCCTATGTCATTCCCTGAAAAGTAAGCTTTTTAATGATGATAGAATTTTTGAAATCTGTCCAGTATTTTGGAGCCTATTCAATACAAACGATTTTTAACATTCTTTAAGTGACCCGGATTCATTGCTCTCGAGTGTAATATTAGTATAGATGTACACAATGAAATCGATTCCCTGTTTTACTCATGAACTAGTTTCGCAAATATCATCGCGTGTAATGTTTTTACAACCAAAAGCTTTCAACAATCAGCGCTCAGTCTTCCCCAACTAAACTATTAAGTAATTTGGAACATTTACGATGCCGACTAAAATATTCGTATGATTTATTCATAGCCGACGCCAGTGTACAGTCGCTTCATAAAACCTTCAAGTTCATGCACGAATGAGAAGAATGCGAACTCCGCGTGAAAATCCTGACATTAGAATGTAAATTCTGTGAATGAAAGAGGGGTGTTAAGTTTATGCCCCATAATAGGATAAAATATGTATAGTAATTCCGCGTGAAACCATCACTGAGATTCAACAAAATATATTGAAGAAAGCGTTACACAAGACTGGACAGTATAGCCAAGATAGAGCTATGGGTGGAACATGAATAGATGCAACGGCTCAAGAGAGACGGCCTACTCGGAAAAGGAAAATCGAAGTTTCGCTGTCGTGCAAAACCAACTCATATGCCACTTGCATGATGCGTTTGTACGAACATAAATCAAAACCTTTAAGAACGAATCCCGGGCCTGTACTCGTAAAAACGAAAATCGATGTTTCCGATTTGTATTCATGCAAACGCTATCTTATACATAATGTAAGAGTTGGTTTTGCACGAAAACTTTATTTTCTATTTCTGAGTAGGCCTCCTGGCCAGCGGTAGGTAGGCATTCATTATTGAAAAGGAGTTTTCCAAAACGATAGTAATACGTTAGAAATTTCATAAACTTACCTCGCATGTTTCACTTGTGTTTCTTTATCCGCGGAGTCCTATTGTTCTCGTCCCAGCCTTGACATAAAAAGGTGTGCAGACTTTTATAAATCGCCCTCATTATCATACAACATTTCCTAGGATAATAAAACGGCCGTCTCCTTCACGCTTCAGGGATTGCGTAGGTTTTTGTCTCGCTCTAATGTGCTGGCTGCAAAGATAAGTGTTATACATCTAGTCGTTTGGATTTGTTGTTTCATAGGTTTTTGACGGTAAAAAATCTTCTGTATGGCTTTTACTTTCGGGAATTTACTTTAGCTGCAATCTTCTCATATGTATTAAACGCTACTGGGCTTAAACTGTCGTAGTTTGACGATAAAGTGGGTTAACTACAAACCGTATTACAAATAAGGTTCGTAGTTAACCCGCTTCCATCTGTAATGAGCTCCTGGTGAATCGTTGATCTGACAGCTACGTCTTATGCGAACTAGAATAATTATACACAAAGAATATAAGTAAGTACCAAAGTTTGACAAGTTATTTCAGATCTAATCCTACTATAATTATAATAAACGCTAAAGTTTGTAAACATGTCTGTATGTATGTTTGTTGCTCTTTCACGCAAAAACTACTGAATTCGCATCGGGCTGAAATTTTGCATACAGTTAGTTCTAGGCCTGGAATAATACAAAGGCCTTTTATCCCATAAATCAGTTCCCATGGGATAGGCATACGAAGCTAGTACAACATAATTTAGTTACAATGTAATTCGTCTTACTTATTGCCAAGATACAAATTGAACAATGAAAGATGATAACAAATTAATATCTGCTAATAAACTTGGCACTTATAAGACCATAGCTCTTTTATCGATTAAGCCTCGAAACGAACTTGGCCGCATTTACAATGACATTAATTTCTACAACACGCAATAACAGCTTGTTGCCAGATTGACTTATTACACTCATTACAATACCTGTCAATCTGACATGACATGACACCCCATCAAATAAACAAATAACGGCCATTTTGAATACTCGCCTGCCGCCATTTTAAACATCATTATTCATGACGTCATGCGTGGATTGGTGACGTCATTGAGCTCATATAAATGTGGAAAATTTGCTTGACGTGGGGAAACGGGCTTAATGTATTTTATTGGCTATTTTTACTGACTAAAGTTATAAGCTTACTATACCGTGTCCATTTTGAATGAGGCATAAACGTAAATTAACCGCCCATACTTAACCTAAAATTCACTTTGTTGGCGCGTCCTTTTATACGTAATTATATCTGAAACTCGACGACAAGCAAGTGAGATTTTGTTATTTGTGTCGTATTTTGTTTACTAACATGCTCCATTCAACGTGAACAAACCATAGTTTCTACCCGCAGGTTCGCACGCAATCGTTTTATGGAAACTTTTGAATATAATTTCTATCTAATGGTAACTTATTCATAGGATAAAACGTAACCTATGTTTTACTCCAGGCTTAGAACTACATCTATGTAAATAGCACAGTCCTCAATCTCAACATCCTGTATTAGTCCACTGCTGGACGCAGGCCTCCCCATAAGCGCCTTATTGGCGTTTATCTCATGGAGAGTAATGCCCATAATCCCCACACTGGGTATGCGGGTTGGGGATCGCAGTAGCTAGGTCTGCGTCCAACAGTGGACCAATACAGGCTGTTATGGTTGAGGTTGATCTGAAAACATTCACCATAACGAAAATAAATGAACTATTTAAGAAGTAAAATCAGTGCCCAAAGTTTTAATTGAATCGAGCTACTTTAGAGTCCATACGGGAACTTCTTTAATAATTAGAGACGATGGAACAAGTTATAGGCTTTTGAGAGAATTGAGGTGGAATCATCATCAAATAATAATAATCAAATTGTCATTTATTTCTTAGATATGTTGAAAAACACGTTATATTTATTAAAAATCATATAATTTCGTCCTAACACATACTTTCTGTATGTACGTAGAAATTCTTAATTGTATTAAAGTCAAACAAATAGTACCTAATTCAAATTATACAATACTAGCTGCACCCCGCGGCTTCGCACGCGTTTGTTCCTATGGAAACATTAAAAGGTGATTTTCATCCCACGGGAACTGATTTATGGGATAAAAGTAGCCTATGTTTTATCCCAGGATTAGAATTGCCGGTATGCAAAATTTCAGCCAGATGAGTTATGGCGTGAAGAAGTAACAAACATCCATCCATGACGACCTCTGTGGCGCGGTGGGCGAAGGTCTGCCTGCGACGCAGTAGGTTGCGGGTTCGATTCCCGCCTCGGGACAAATGTGTGTACGATCTGCAGGCATTTGTTCAGGGCGTTCTGGATGTTTTTCTATGTGTAATAAAAAAATATCTATCTATGTAGTGTATTGTATTATGTATATCAGTTATCTAGTACCCATAACACAAGCTCTGCTTAGCTTGGGGCTAGATAATGCTGTGTGAATTGTCCAGCATTATTTATTTATATATTTATTTATTATTTATCCATCCATCCATCCATCCATCCATCCATCCATCCATCCATCCATCCAATCTATCCATCCATCCATCCATCCATCCATCCATCCATCCATCCATCCATCCATCCATCCATCCATCCATCCATCCATCCATACATCCATACATCCATACAAACTTTCGCCTTTATAATATTAGTGTGATAATACTATACCTACTATTATTAGAAAGAGGAAAGAATGAATTATTTGTTTGTATGGAATAGGCTCCGAAACTACTGGACCGATTAAAAACATTCTTCAATAGGTTGTGAAACTACTGGACCGATAAAAAAAAAATCATCATTAGAAAGGTTGCTTTTTAGACAGTGACATAGGCTATATTTTATCCCGGAATTCCCACGGGAACGGGAAGTACGCGGTGAAACCACGAGGCGCTGCCAGTAATTATATAAAATTCAAAATAATAAATTGCATTAGTTTATCTGGTAGCTCGATAAAATTATATATTTAGTCACGTTATCAATGATACCATCAACATCATCATTGGCCTATCAGACCACTGCGAGACATAGGCCTCCCCTTATGGCCCCTGATGGCCTCCCCATAGCGCCCTGTCTCCTGTTTGCTGCATGCAGCATCTGCCTGCGGTCTTTCACAGATCGTCATTCCACCTGGCCGGAGGGCGTCCTACACTACGTTTGCTGAGTCGCGGTCTCCACTCAAAAATACGTTTACCCCAGATAGTAGCCTTTACCGCTATCTAAATCCAAACTAAATTATCTACTAATACCTACTCGTATGTCTTAGATACGTTAAGCTGAAGACAAGGCGCTCCGGCGCTCATTAGGGGGGGCCTTATGACCACAGGTATAGACTGATGATGATGATGATGATGAAAGGTTATATAAGCTTAAAACTTAGACCAACACTAGCCCAGCGTGGGTAAGGTGATATCCCAGCGAAACTTGAACACCAATTAAATTCCTGCGATCGGCTACGTGTTATTTTTCAGTTGACTTTAATTTCGTTGGTTACGTTGCAGAGAAAAATAAACTCTATGTGCACTGAGATTATAATTACTTTGCGTGTAACCTAGAAGTTGCAACTTTAAACCTTATTTGGATTCGTGTTTTCTTATTATTTACCTTTTTGTAAAAAGTTATGTTAGTAACAAACTTTGTATCGTTAGAAAAAATAGGATATTTCACCAGAAGAGACCTTCTGGCTACGTAATAGGTAGGCTATCTTTATCCTTTCATATTTTTTTTACATTTTAGGAAAATCGTAAGAATATTAATCACTTATGGAACCTACATGTAATTAAGAGAACTTAAGCTGAGGTGCTCAAAGAATTAGCAATTTGAAGTGGCAGTGGTGGGATGAATGTTTGTTACTCATTCACGCAAAAACTACTGATCGGATCGGCCTGAAACTACGCATATAGTCAATTCTAATCCTGGAATCAAACATTTTATCCCTTAAATTCCCGTGGGACAGAAATCGCATTTCAACGTTTATTAAGAACAACGCATGCAAAGCCGCGGGGCGCAGCTCTTAATTTAATAAGTAAATTAAACAAACAATATCAAAACCATAAATGCAGCAGGGAGCAATTTTGATTCCGGTAAATGTACTAATTATAAAATGTCTAGTTCTAATTTTACCCGCTTTTCTTAACTGAATCAGTGCTACGTAGCCGGTCTTAATCAGATGCAAACCGAATTTACTCCAACCTGATAAAATTCCCTTGACTTTTCACCAAATCTGCTTTAACATCTCAAGACCCATAATTTACATTCGCTACCCCAAAGAGTTTGTTTGATATTATAATAGATAAGTGATTGGAGGATCTGTTCTTTATAATATAGGTTTATATTCCTTTGTGTACTTACTTTCATTACTCTTGAGAAAGTAAAGATGTGCGTTTGCTGATTGCTTGCGTTTTGTAAAACGGTTTTGACCGTTTGTGGACTACGATTTTTTTTATCTGAGACCACCCGACGAATTTTTGACAGATTTTGATGGAAAACTGTCAAATAACCGTGACTTAAGACGTGCATAAATCTGATTTTCGTTTGAGTATTTGGTGGTAAAATTCTTCGAATGAACCACATAGTTAGAACCCGACTTCCTTGAACATTGATTTTTATTGTTTGTTTTATATTGATCATAATCAAGATTCTTGGAAGACATATGTTTTTCCCTTGATTATCATAATGGTTTTGTTTGCTGCTGAAAAACAAAATGCTATGTAATTTTTGTTTACTAGCGGAAGAAGTGAAAAAGAAACCACTAGCAAGTTTATCGCTTATCAACTCATACAATCTTTGCATATCTAAGTCTAACACAACTAATTTAATGTTCTTACATACTTATCGGAACTAGGCGACATCCGGCCTGCTTGACCGATCAGTAATCATCTACGGAGTCAGGCTTTCTTGATAAGATTTCATTTAAATTTACGAATAGGAAGCTCAGTTGTTAGATAGATAATTTCAATTTTAATAATTGGAATTTAGCCTACTTACCTTAGTTGCTAACAAATAATATAAGAATCTACTAACAAGCTATGGATCAAGTAATCTGAAATAAAATAATTTAAATTTCTTTTTCAATTTGTGACATTGCGTATTTTGATGTCCTTTAACGATTGTATATAAAGCAATAAGAAAAATAATATAATTATCGTGTTTCGTTTACGAACATGCTACTAAAAATTATCAAAACATAAAACTTATCTATTAAGAACATAAATAGAGCTATAAAGCCCTACCTCAATTTAGATAAAATAACCAATAAAACTTAATCTTTTTGATAAAATATTTACCTATAAAATTAAAAATGCCGACATTGGTGTCGTTTGAAATGAAGTCCGCTGATAAATCTGTATAAGGATTTTGTAGGACTATATCTAGCTGTGAACTAATAGACTGATGATGTTTGATGGCTGAGATAATATCTGTAGATTAATTACTGAGATAGGTACCCTACATCTTCCATGAAGTCCCCCAGTTTAGATTCGGGGTAGGGGACAACTTTTCTTTTCTGTGTTTGAGTCGTCGATTTTAATGTTTGCTAATCTGATGTTACGAGTAATAGGGTATATGCATGTGACTTCAAAAAAGCTAATTTTTTTTTTACGTATTCTCTAGTGATATAGAAATATATCTGTATATTTATATTTGTATTTTATGATGTTTTTATTGTAAAATTTAATCATTGAAAAGTAGATATTTTAAGGCAACATCTCTAAACGCAACGCCATTGGCACGTGCATCGTGACGTCATACTTGAACATTTTTGTATGGGCATGAAGTTTTGACTTTGAGTTTACATATGGAACTCGATGATCCGTGACGTCTAAAATGCAATGGCTAACAAGGCAGCGTTTTTATCACCCAACTGAGTGTAGTTTTACTTTTAGTTTTTTGCCTCAATAATTTAATTTTTTTTGGGTGTTATATTTTTTTTCTTTTATGTATTAACCTAAATAAACGATAAAAAAAATAAAAAAAATCCATGCATATACCCTATTGACGACCTCTGTGGTGCGGCGGGCGAAGGTCCGCCTGCGACGCAGGAGGTTGCGGGTTCAATGCCCGCCCCGGGACGAATGTTTGTACGATCTGCAGATATATGTTCAGGGTGTTCTGGATGTTTACATGTATAGTAAAAATATATATCTGTGTAGTATATTGTATTAAGTATATCAGTTCTCTAGTACCCACAGACTCTACTTAGCTTAGGACTAGATAATGCTGTGTGAATTGTCCAACATTATTTATATTTATTTGTTTATATTTTTGAGAACGAGGGAGAGTGGTTTCGGACGTTCATAACAAAATCAATAGTAATAATTTTTGCCACTTTATATTGTTTTTCGTACAAAAACTGTTATAAAAAGCCAATTTGGCAGACACGAAATTTAAAAAAAGGACTTTAATTACATAATTCACTGATAGACACAGCGAGTTAAATTAAAACCGTGATTTCCACTTGACCAGTTAAAAAAATACCAAAGCTAACTTGTACAAAGAAGATAAAAATAAAAATCACAAGCCCGCAAAAGCTAGCGCTAAATCCCGGATATTCCTGGCGGATGCACAATTAATGCTAATCCTATGTTGATTTTATTCCTGTGACGTCATAGTTCCGGAGTTATTAGGTTGCTACGGATTATGGGTTTGCCGGACTGTTTATTGTAGGTACTCAAATAAATCGTCAATCGAATGAAATTAATGAAATCGTCAATCCAAAGGAATCGAATGAAACTGATAAAAGCCGCTATGGTTTAAAGACTAGCTGAGCCTTGCAGCTTCACCCACATAATTCCCGTTCCCGTAGAAATTTTGGAATATAATACCTATAGCCTATGTTACTCCCTGAAAAGTAAGCTTTTTAATGATGAAAAAAATTTAAGTCGGTCCAGTAATTTCGGAGCCTATTCTATTATTTGTATGGATAAAAACACAACAAGAAATATCTTTTTTTTTATCAGAAATAGACCTTCGTTTGACCGCAATCTCACATGATGGAAAGCAAAGATGCGGCCGACGATGTATCACGAAGGTCTAGAATCTCGGCAGCAAATGGAATCCTCGAAGACGTTTCTAGGCGTCTAGAGCATTCGATTTACCCAAGCAGTTTTCGTTACGTTTCTTAGATTTGTTTATGACGTCATTTTGTTGAAATTTGACTGAAACAATAATTTAGGTCTAATTTTTATTTTTGTGCGGTAAATTAAATATAGCCACTATGGCCATATTTTGCTAGAATCCAATAAATTCGTCTAATGAAGTCTGTCAAAAATATTTAATTCAAAACTATATGTATGAGTATGTCCTGTAATTGTCTCAAGGAGAAGATATCTAAGGTGTCTCTGTGTGGTCCAAATCAGAATAAGATTTTAGAAAGTATGCGTTTCAGTATTTGGTGAACTAAATTCATGTTTTTATTAGTTTGACGACCTCCGTGGCGCAGTGGGCGAAGGTCAGTACATCATTCTTACAGTACCCTACAAATTATTATCTTTTCGAAGTGCATGAGGACCGTGCCTTGTACTGATGTCCATCGTCCATCACCTCCCGACCTTGCATTGTTCAGATCTCGATCTGGCAATGATGCGGCCATTAAAATTACGATTATCTCGGTAATTACACTAATTGTTCGGTTTATTGTTTAAAACTTGGCCGTAGCAGATAAATTTATGCCTTTTTTCTTGTAAAATGCATTGTTTTATGTAGATGCTGTGCTATTTTTTGGTTTAAAATATGGCAGATGTTCATTAAATTATTGGATAGGCAAAGACAGACATGCTGGCCTTTCTCCTCCTGCTTTATTTCTTTCGAAAGAATGTAGCGCTTGCAATGACATACATAAAATCGATATTATAACATTTTTATCATGGGTTGTACTTTACTCGATATTTTACCATACAGCGGGCAATGCAGCCAACGCGTCGAGCTGATAATAATCTGTTGAGTTTCCAATAGATTGTTTACTGCAGGCTACAGTTAGCTTAACTGTTTCAACTGTAAATACTAGTTCTAATACGTTATACTTATTCTAATATTATAATTCTTCTTCTTCTTAATCGCTACACTCTTCACAGTGTGGTTGTCGTTGTCATATCAGGGCGGACAGTTTACAATACGGCGCCATTCTTCTCGCATCGCTGCTTGCCTGATACATTTAATTCAATTCAATTTGTTCATGTAGGGGACCGTTTAGTCCAGCTTTTATTTGCTCCATCCAGCACATAGAAGATGCCGCGATCTCTTGTGCCGTCATATTTGTTGATATGTCACTGTCATATCATCTTTGACAGATGAGCTTCTAAACAAGAAGTTGATGTATCGATGGAGAGCCTCTGCCGGCTCTGACTGTAATGGTGTAATGTCTTTTAACCCAATTATATTTACCTTGTTACTACAAGCTGTTCTACAGAATATCATACTAATATTGTATTATTTGTTTCAGGTATGTAACACACTTCCACGGTTCCATTGTCCGTTGCAAATACACTAAACACTAACTGGTTGGCCAATTCCTTCAAACTTACATTTGGTAAGCTAATATATTGTTGAATAGCTTTACTAATGCTTATGGTTTATAGGCCTACTCCTCAAAAACATTTAAAAAAGTCTGTAACACAGCGAAATGCCTGTTTTTGAGGAAAAAAATTGTAAACTCATCTGATAAAATCAAAGCAACATGGAGACTTATAAATAACGAAACTGGTAAATCTAAGTCACGAAAAAGAGAAATAAGGTTAAAAATTAATAATTCAATACTTATAAACGATAAAGATATTGCCGATGCTTTTGATTCATTCTTTTCTGATATTCCTAAAGTTGTTACCCGGTCTCTAAACTCCTCACCTTCAATCGCGGTTAAATTATTAGAATCATCTGTAGATAAATGTACCGAGGTTTTTATATTTAGTCATGTAAACGCTGATTATATTGTGAAAACATTTAAGTCTATTAACATCAAAAATACTGAGGATCTTTGGGGTATTTCAACCAAAGTACTGAGTTCTATTATTAAGGAAGTTGCTCCATACTTGGCTTACATTTTCAATAGTTGTATTGATGCAGGAGTTTTCCCTGATCTCATGAAATATAGTAAACTGGTTCCTCTTTATAAATCTGGTAGCCACACTGATCCGGCCAATTATAGGCCAATTTCAATACTTCCTGCAATGAGTAAAGTTTTTGAAAAAATTATTCTCACACAGTTGTCCTCTCGTTACATAAAAATCAATTTGGCTTCACCAAGGGTAGATCGACAACTGATGCTGGTACAGTTCTATTAAAGCACATATTGGATGCATGGGATAAAGCGAAAAACGCTATTGGTGTATTTTGTGACCTTTCTAAAGCTTTTGATTGCGTGGATCATGGTACATTAATAAATAAACTAAGTCATTATGGAATTAAAAACAAGGCACTGGACCTTATGCAATCATATTTATCGGATAGAGTCCAAAAAGTAGATATTGGTAAAGAAAGATCTAGGGGATCAAAAATCGATTTAGGAGTCCCGCAAGGATCAATATTGGGTCCTTTTCTATTTTTAGTATACCTATGTAAATGATCTCACATTTCTAGCAAAAGATCTCTGTGATATAGTCTTATTTGCTGATGATACTTCATTGATTTTTAAAGTTGACAGAAATAAACATAATTATGACGATGTAAATAATTCTCTTTCACAAATACTAGACTGGTTCACCGCCAATAACCTCTTACTCAATGGTTCAAAAACCAAATGCATAAAATTCATGTTACCAAATGTAAGAGAGCTCCCAACTAAGATAATGCTAAAGGATGAGATTGTTCACCTTGTAGACTCAACTGTTTTCCTAGGGTTATATATTGATTCCTCTCTTCAATGGAGACCGCAAATTGATGCTCTTGCAAACAGACTTAGTTCAGCACCGTATCCGGTTCGAACAATTAGATACATTACCGATGAAGATACAGCTAGGTTAGTTTACTTCAGTTACTTCCATAGTGTTATGTCTTATGGTATTTTGCTTTGGCGACAGGCAGCTGACATTTAGACTATCTTTGTTCTTCAGAAAAGGGCGGTACGCGCTATTTATAAATTAAATCCACGTTCGTTGAGGGAATTATTTAAAGAAATAAATATTTTAACAGTAATATTGCAATACATCTATGAAAATCTAATGTATACACACAAAAACAGAGATAACTTTATGAAAAGGTGTGATGTTCACAATAAAAATACAAGAAACAAGAACAAATTACACATCCCATCATATAGATTACGAAAGGTAGGGAAATCATTTGTGGGCAATTGCGTAAGATTCTATAATAAGCTTCCATCTGAAGCAACTGAGCTCCCTATTCGTAAATTTAAACTGTACATAAAACGAAATCTTATCAAGAAAGCATATTACTCCGTAGATGACTACGTCAATGATGTTAATGCTTGGCCGGATGTCGCCCAGTTCCGCACAGACAATAGTATGTAAGACCAGTTAGACTTAGTTATCCTAAGATTGTATTAGTTGATAAGCGATAAACTTGCTAGTGGTTTCTTTTTCACTTCTTCCTCTAGTGAACAAAAAATTGAAGTGAATTAAAGTCAATTGCATCTTATTTCTTGTTTGATAGTAATAACTATTTATCAAGCTGTTTATAGAGTAAAAATTTGACTTGTCTAAGTACTTATTTAGTAAGTCTAAAGAAATAAACGATTTGACTTTGACTTTTGACTTTGCCTGAGTTTTATTTAGAAGAATTTGCCTGGAGTAAATTATCAGAGCTGCTCGACATTACCTCGCAGAACATTATTGATTACGTTCACCTCACCACCCATATCTATGTTATGTTTACCCGTTATATCCATATTACATATACTCCTCAGCACATACGTCCACTGTTGAACGTCTCTCCCCCAAATAATGAGATACCTTAAGCTGTGTGGCGCTGGCTTAGAATTAACACCACCCCAATTCTTCAGCTATTAAAACACACTGAAGCAAGCTGCTGCTTTTCTCTGGTAGGTTCCATTAATCAATTCTTACGGCATATGTCAAAAAAGGCAAAAAAGACCTAAGTTTATAAATTTACTTTATAAACACCAGTGTCATAAAGATAATTATAAAATAAATGTATATAACACGTGCATAACCATTTACAATAAATTACCTTCTGGTAGTTTATTGGTTCTTCTGAACTAAGAAAATTGAATGGAAATATATTTAGGAAAAAATTAAAAGGATGGCCACTTAAAAATGTTTTTATACTGTAAACGAATATCTAGAAATTTAAATTGATACAAAATGTGTAATATAATTTAATTTAATATATAGTAATAATAATATGACTCGCATAATATGTGCACGCCTGTGTGCAGGCTGAATACATAAGATCTGACATTGTATTACATTTTTGTATTCTTGCAAATAAACGATTTGATTTGATTTGATTTGATCCACGAGCTGAGTTGAAGAGGTCGAGTCTCACGCAACCGCCACGACTAATGACTTATAATATATGAACATAAAGCTAACATATTATGCCAGGTACAAAATTGAACGCAATTGGGTTGAAGCGAGACCTCACGCCATTTATTTTATTGTTACGCTAATCAGACAGGCTTATCTTGGCACACGGCGGCGGCGGTCTAATAACAAGTTACAAATGTTCAAACATCCTAAATTATTCGTATAATAACAAATATGTTATTCGTCACACGCTATAAAGGGTTGAATCATACTTAAAAGTCTAAAAGTAAACCTTTATTTAAAAAGTAAATTACAATTAAAGAATACAAATAAAGTAAAAGTAGTATTTATAATTAAAACATTTGAGATAACTGCAGACTGTAGAAAAGAATCTACAGGTAGCTCAACTGATTGATATCAATACCAAGGAAGGGTCTAAAATTTAGACCCTAAATGTTACAAGGTTTTTTTATCACATCATTATCACTTTACACTATTATTAAAAATTAGAAAGTTTTGTTAGAGTATTAGATATTACTTCTTCAGGCCATAACTACTGAACGGATTGGGCTGAAATTTTGAATAGATGTAGGTCTAAACGTGGAGTGAAATATAAACCATGCGACAAATGCGTTTAAAAACTAATAATATATAAAATGCCGTTTGTTGCTAAGCGCATAACTCGAACATGAACAAATTGGGTCAGCAGAAAAAAATTGACAATAGATGGAAAATTTGGTAAAATAAAAATTACCTTTTTTCCATATTTTTGTTTGGTAGCTACCGCCATCAATCATCCTGGTTCCGTCGATACCAGAAACATGAAAATAAATAAATTCTGTAGGTTTGCAATACCTGCCTCGGAAATCAAAGCCGTAAAAAACTGTCAAAGCGATAAGGCACTAGGCGTTTGAAATAAACCAAAAGGAAAAAAAAAACAACTAAACTTGATGATTTTGCTTTTCAGGGCGAGTTTCTATTTTAAACTGAACATTTATTTTTCATTTGAAAAATCAAAAGCACTGGGTGTTTGCACTTAGGTTTCAATGTTTTGTGCTAAAAAGCAAGCGCATATACCATACCTAATCGACGCCGTAGAAATCGATTCGTCTAGAAATCGATTATAAAATAATTGTTTCTTTAAAAAAAACTATAAATCGACTTCAATTTTATGGTTTTCTCATGATGCATTATCAGAACTGGGCGAAATTTAAATCAGAATCAACAGAATTAAAAAAAAAAAGAATCTTCAAAATCGGATCACACAGTCAAAAGATCTGAGGTAACGAACATTTTCCCGTTTTTTAAAGATGTTAAAAAATGCCTGTGGAAAGAAAGAATGTATTCATATCATAAAATACACTATTACATGCATATACATATACTGAAGTGAGTTGCGTAGGTATTAGATTATCCTACACCTTTAAACTTATTCGAAATTATTTTCATAGGTAGGCTCCACATTGATTGAAATTTATCATAATGACTACCTCTGTGGCGCGGTGAGCGAAGGTCCGCCTGCGACGCAGGAGGTTGCGGGTTCGATTCCCGCCTCGGGACAAATGTGTGTACGATCTGCAGTTCGGGGCATTCTGGATGTTTATATGTATAATAAAAAATATCTATCTATGAAGTGTATTGTTTTATGTTTATTAGTTTTCTAGTTCCCATAACACGAGCTCTGCTTAGCTTGGGGCTAGATAATGCTGTGTGAATTGTGCAAATTTTTATTTTCTCTGGTTTACGAGTATACCTGTATATACTCTGTGCTCCAGAGCTGCGGTGAGAGACGTTGTACGACACACGAGACTGGACACACGTGTGTCCAGTCTCGTGTGTCGGGTTAGTGAATGATCCCTCTCTTTGTGTCCAGCCTCGTGTGTCAAGTTAGTAAATGTCTCTTCCGCCGCTCGTGTCCAGTTGGTGAAACAAAAAATTTGTAACACTGATTATTTCGTCATCTGGACATGCCAAGATTTTTGAGAAGACAGAAAATCCTTCAAACCAGTCCGTCTACCCTCGGCTAAAGCCTAACCATATAAACTTTATTCCCCGGGTAACCGAAAGACTTCCGCGGTTCCCGGGTCAGCGGGGGTAACGAGGGGTGAGGGGAGATTACCATAATGCCACCATTAATCTATGCCAAGTTTTTTAAGCACGCAGCCTGTCTGTGCGTTGTAAGCTGTGATTGAATGAGGTTTTAAGTTCTATAAAGAAAAGTTAGAAATTGTGAAAAAGAAATTTAATAGAATAGAATAGAAAAAATATTTATTTGGACACTACCTGTGTCCAAATAAATATTTTTCCATCAAAAAGATTATTAAAAACAGTATAACACGGCGCTGTATTTCAGCAAAAGACCTTATTTTTAATTGACGTTACGTACGGCAACCTAGCGACAGATATAATTAATACATATCATTTATCAACAGTTATGAGCTACCTGCAGTTTGTTTGCAACAGTCTACATTTCACGGTTCATGACAGACGTACCTAATTTTTTTTAGGTTCCACCTTTTTGCACATTCTTTACCACTAAAGGAGTTAAGAACAAAATAAATAAGACCTATAAAATGACTGCGACGCGTGCTCCTGCACTCACTACGTAGTACGACGAACCGCACTCACCCTGATGAAGTTCCTCGTAGGATGAAACGTTGATGTTCTTCCGACACAAACTTATAATTATATAAACTTGGTTCGTAGTTAACTCGTTGACATTCATAATAAACTCGTCAAACTACGAAAGAGATGATACATATATTAATATAAAACCTAAAAAATAAAGTTTTTGTTCATTTTGATGTTTAAGTACCATTTGTATAGTTTTTAGTATACATTATTTCTATGATGGCTTAATAAAGTTATTTTTATTTCTATACCTACTCTAAGTAACTAACATCCGTGGCTACCTTTTTAACCGACTGCAAATAATTGGGTTTTTTTAGATTATCAAAAGAAATAAGACACATAATTTTTCTTTTGTCAATCAAACTAGAGGTATCTTAAGTATCAATATCAATATATAATATGAATATCTTCTGATTTATTTAATATTGTTTTAAAAGACTTCAATTTTTACAGGTTTTTTATGGATTTTCATGGATTCCATCGTCAGAACTAAACCAAACTAAAATGGGACCACACGGAAAGCACCAGCATTCATATAAACAAAAAAAACATGAAAATCGTACCACCCAGTCAAAAGTTCTGGGGTAAAAAGATTAATAAAAAACCAGTCGAATTGAGAATCTCCACCTTTTTTTGAAGTCGGTTAAAATTATATTATATGCTGCTTAAATCACAATTAGAAAATCCATAAAACAAACAAGACGGAAAAATAATCAAGTCACTTAGGAGTGCATACAAAAAAAGTAAATTAATAGATCTGCTTGTAAATGAGGATCGTTAAAGTCATGTATAAATAACAATTATGTATTATGTATTACTGGTGATGAATATAAAAAGGTAGCACTACTTGGAAAAGATTTTCAAGTCTTCTCAAAAGTCTGATAAAGTCCATTCTCAGAACAAGAACAATCTCAAGAAGGAAGGCTTTTGTGTTTTTTTTACCTTTTTCTGACGCAAAATGCTTCGCATTATAAAGTACCTAATATTAAATGTCATAAATCGGCTATAAAAATAAAAAAAAAGTATGCGAACGGTGGCGTATATCATCGAAATGGAGTTAACGTCATGAATTTATTCTGCGGTTTCTTTCATATCGTTTTACGATTTAACCTTTAACCACCTCTGAGCAATAACCCTTTGCCACCTTTTGGTATTGGTTAGAATTTAAATAAATGGTATATCGATAACGCCGTAACCTTTCGAATAAGATAGTTGTAATAACTTCAGGAAATAAAATCGCTCCCTGCCTCTGTTTTTCCGGCCAATTACAAACTGGGTCTCTTCAAGACAAGGGTGAATAGGTAACTTCTAGTGCTTCGTGAAACACCGTCGGCCGCATCTTCGCTTTCCATCAGGTGAGATTGCGGTCAAACAAAGATCTTTTTAACCTAAAAAAAAAATGTTGGATAATTCAATAAGCATTATCAAGCCCCAAGCTAAACAGAGCTTGTGTTATGGGGACCTACTAGATAACTGATATACATAGATAATACAATACACTACACAGATAGATGTATTTTGTATTATGCATAGAAAACATCCAGAACGCCCTGAACAAATATCTGCAGATCGTACACACATTTGTCCCGTGAAATTTCGTCCGTCTGTGACGCTTGCCTTATCTTATTTTCTATGGAAATGTGAAAGTTATGAATATTTTCCGCTTGGAGCGCTGTCACATTTCCATAGAAAATAAAGTAACGTAAACTTTGAAGTGAGCGTTGAGCCATCTAATCACAAACAAACAAAAATTGGCGGAATAGCCGCAATGTCTATTTTTGCTATCAGTGTAATATGCCGCTTTTCCCTGTAATTCATTTTGTTACGCCAAACCAGCGTATTAAAATTCAAAATACTTTGATTAATTAACCTTCTTATTTCCCCGTAACCCTCGAGTGAATTATGCAAAGTTCCACGTTCTAAGTCCACCCAGTTACCAAACTACCGTTTTTTTATCATCTTTAAACACCACATTAGACACTCGTAACGAATATCGGACAGAAAACCAAAATTATCGACATAGCTCAAAGAATTAGGAAGGCGAAGTGGCAGTGGGCCGGCCATAAATCTCGCGAAGAACCGACAACCGCTGGTGTAAACTAGCTCTTGAGTGGAGATTGCGTCTCTGCAAACTAGTCTAGGACGCCTTCTAGCCAGGTGGGATGACGATCTGCGAAAGACTGCTGGCAGATGCTGGATGCGTCAAGCTGAAGACAGGGTGCTATGGCGCTCATTACAGGAGAGATGTGCAGCTGTGGACTAATATAGGCTGATGATGATGATGATTTAACACTGACCTTGAGCTCTGGTTAGATAATCGGGTATAAATCCAAATGAATCCGTAAGTATGTAAGCTAAAACCGCAAAGACAAAAATTATGCAAATATTCTTATAAATATTCATCAAAACCTTGGCTTGCCTAAAATGATATGGAAAAATTCACAAATGAAAGTAAAACATCGTGAAGGGCGATTAGCGGTTATATATTTTTTGTTGATATTTTAAGCTGGAAGATTTTATTTTAGCTGATGGCTTTCCAAAATAAATATAAAGGGTCTCTGTGAGCGTGAATGTATCGCGGGGTTATAAACTTAATCAATCCATTTAATAATTCTTCATCAATTTTATAGGGTGTTCATTTTATTTTATACTAGCAGCGCCTCCCGGTTTCACCCGCGTATTTTCCGTTCCCGTGGGAATTCCTCGATAAAATATAGCCTATGTCACTCCCTGAAAAGTAAGCTTTTTAATGATGAAATATTTTTTTAAATCGGTCCATTAGTTTCGGAGCCTATTCAATACAAACAAACTATCAAACCTTTCCTGTTTATAATATTAGTATAGATGGGTAGTGCAAGTGAATTTTTGACAGTTTCTAAATTGGTTTCGTTGAAACTTGGAAGTAAGTGTTTGCCCGCCTTGCACGATTTATCCCTTGTAATCATCGATCTAAAAAAGGGGGCATAATGTCCTAGCTTCTAGAAAGTGGAAGGATCAAATTAGGTGGCATTAGGTCTACCCATCTAAGTCATAGTTGAACTAGTGTTCGTGTTACGCGTGCTTGCTACAACGTTCTTTAGTGGGATTTATACTAAAAGACTACAGACTGCCCTCGTGTTTGTTCATTATTATTAGTGCACAAGATTGGAAATTTAATTGTGGGCGAGTGTTTGTCTGTAAAGAACTTTTTAAACCTTCGCGATTTGTTGACATAATTTAATCATTATTTATCGGGTATTTATCGCGTACCTTTGTTGTTCTAAAGTTCTATCCCCGTGAACGCCACTATTACAAAAGGATGGTTCGAGAGGCGATTTAGATCAAAAAACACCTGAATTTTAATCGTGAAGATGGTTTTCGTCTCTTTTCCTCGTGGAATCCTGTACATAATAAGTGTGTGCGTCGTAATCCGAATGTACCGCGGTCGGACACGGTTAGTGTAGTATGTCGTAGTGTCAACTTGAACATTCGTGATTCTAAAGACGAATTGAGGGTAGTCGTGGATACTGCCGTCAATTCTCGGCTGTAACTCCAATTACATCCAGTCTTCCCGTGACCACGATCACTGCAATGCGGTAGAAACGCAGGGGAAATAAAAACAAAGGAACGCGATAAATACCCGACAATAATCATTAAATTATGTGTGTGTGTGTAGTTGTAACACAGACCAGTTGTGGAGTAAACGCTGGGAGGACGATATTTACAGATTTAACTTAGATCTATCATTCTAAGTTTACCTTGTACTCAAATGAAATCTGTTTGAATTATTATGTTTTAAGAGTGTGCCATAAGCATATTTGCACTTCGAAATCGTTATTTGTCTCAGAATCTGTGACAGCTGCCAACCCTTATATTTACTTCGATATTTTTTCTTGAATTACGTGTTTTAAAAACGCTATTGATGTTTTTCTTCTCGATAGTTTATTTTTTTAATAATAATAGATGTTTTGTACACTTCTCTTCGGTTTTTGTTTTGATAAAAAACCTAGAAGTATTTTGTTAGATATGTCTTTTAGTTTTTCTATTGGTTGTTTCATTAACTTTTAACTAGGTGCAAACAGTTTTAGCGCATAGAAAATTTGGTGCACGTTTCTACTCTGTACTTCTCACTCGCGAAAAAACCATATCATCCCGCCCGAAATTGATGATGAATTGAGCGTCGTTATTGCGCACTCTTAATTAGTTCGTAGGTACGTTACGTACGATGTGTTATCCGCTGCACTCATCGCTCAGCTTGTACCCCAACACGGGCATATTCGCCCTTGACCTGTTTCGTAACGTGTTATTATAATAATAGTACGAAGTTTGACAAAGTAAACGGAGGGTTGGGGTTTCTATGGCGTGAATCGATCGCCATAACGTAAATATGGAGCAAAGCTGCAGTAGACAAAGTTTACAGCTCTTTTTAGTCTATAGTGGTATAAACTACTACACGGGTAGACGTACTTTTCTTCTCGATTAGAGGCTTATTCATCCTCCTACTAAAATACGTTTGATTGTTAAGTCTGCTTACTAGTTTTTAAGTGCAAAATTGTTTATAGTGGAGCCTTTACTGGTTTTAGAAAATTCTTTTTGTAGCTTTTTATTTATATTTTTACTTGTTGACTTCTAAATAAATAATAAATAAAAGAAATAAAACTAATTATGGTACTTTGTATCATATAAGTGCACCTACATAATGTATTGGTAGTGACAAATAATTTTATTTTATTAAAAACTCATACTACATAGTAGGTAATAGGTATGTGTATGATCGTTGTTATAAATCTATGCTAATATTAAAATGAGGAAAGAGTTGATTGTTTGTTTGAATTGAATAGACTCTAAAACTACAGAACCGGTTGAATTTTTTTTATTAACATTAAAAAGCTTACTTTTCAGGGAGTGACATAGGCTATATTTTATCCCAGAATTCCCACGGGAATGGGACCTACGCGGGTGAAACCGCGAGGCGCTGCTAGTGTCATAATATAGTGGATACTAATTTTATTGATCAAGACAAACAACAACAATATTTTTAACAAGAACATTAAAACCGATTTTTTTTTCAGCATCGAATCTGAAAAAAAACAAACAAGCTAAATTTGTAAATTTTTTAGTTTGAAAAAAGTTAATTGAGTATTTACCATCTGCTGTATTTTTTTGGGTTCAAACTTATTTTAATGGTTCGAATTTTATTCAAATTTAAATAACGAGATCTAAAACATTTCAAGCTTCAAGTCAACGGAAGCAAGAAAGTTTCCAACAAGAACTATGAGGAAATTCTTTGCAAGTTTTTTGCTTCCTTTATCGAAGTGTAAAATGTCCAACTAGCTACTCTAACGACATCCGCAATTGGGGCCTTAGAGCGGGATTTTGATTTTGCAATTCACAAAGACCTGAGATTAAAATGAAAGCATTGTGCCTGTAGGTGTATTCTCTTTGCATTCGACTTTTCAATTTGGGCGACAGCTTTGGATTAGTGGGTTTTGAAATGCGGGGTTTGAATTGTGGTTTTTTCTGAATTGTGTTTGATACGTATCTTGCCTCAGGGTTTTATTTAGGCCTCTAGCTTTGAAAGGTGATTGAAAGTTTTTCTTTGTTTATTTTATTTCTACAAAGATAACATTTCGCGGTCTATGCTAGTTTTTATACTTAATCAACTTTTTCATTCATATATTAGACCTCAGCGGCAAAGTGGGCGTAGATCCGCAAGATGGTTCGATTCCGCCTTTAGACCAATATTTGTACGATCTGCAGATATTTGTATGTGTTCTGGGTGGAAATACATTCCTATCTATGTAATGGTATATCGGTCGTCTAATACAAACTCTTCTTAGCTTGGGGTTAGATGGTTCAGTGTGGATTGTTCAGCTTATTTTAACACAAGTTGAATCGCTCTATGCGTGATGAATCTATCTGGGTAGATAGATACGAAACGCATAAAGCTATCTTTTGTATAAAATAACTACGATATGAAAAGAGGCTTATGCCCGCCCGCCCTATGCCCACTGCTGAGAGGGCCTTCCTTATGCCGTCCTTATGCTATAGGTAGCTATTCGTCAGGGTATTCGTCAAATTCTTATTAACTGACAACATTTTCTCGCAGTTGTTGTCATGGCTGAGCTTTAAGTATCACAGGACCATAGGAAAATAACAATTGATAAATGTGTCGTTGCTGTTGTAGAATAGGGACAGAATGACGATGACGATTTCGTACCCACTATCCAATATCTGTGACATCTTCCGCGTTGGCAAGTCACCAATTTTCACACAATTACAAATAATAGTTTAGATTTAACATAATGATCTCAATTCTTGCATTCTTTTGTGGAACAGATACTATTTTTCAGTTTCTCAATGCTAAACCGTGCTCGCCATAGATCTTGAGACTAAAGCTATGCGTCCACTGGATCGGTATCGGAGCGTAAGGACTGGTTGCGTATTAATTTCTATGGTACATAATGCAGTTGATCGACACATCTGCCGATACAGGTGCCAAAGACCGGTATTTCTGCCGATGACTAACGACGACTAAGCCAGTCCTTGAAGCAACTCTGTTGTGTTTCGGAATGTGGTCCGGAGTAGCCATCTTTTAGACCTTCGTGATACATCGTCGGCCGCATCTTCGCTTTCCATCAGGTGAGATTGCGGTCAAATGAAGGTCTATTTCTGATTAAAAAAAAAGTGTACGCTCCGTTACTATAGACGCGTAACTTTAGGATTGTTCAGACATGTAGTATCTTGTGCCAAATCCAGAGACAATCCCTATGAAAAACGTCTGTTAGTTGTCCAGAATTGATAATCTCTGTCTGAGTGGACTTTTGATACATTTCGCTATTCAGATTTATATATAGTTTTGGAGTCTGCGAACATAGTTTCCATGTTTCAAGGACTTTGTAATACATGGTTATAGTGATAGATAAAGGCTTATGCTATAATTTGTATGTCTACTAAATTATATATGTAAATGAAGATGCTAATTAAAGGTTAGTCATGATTTACTAAAATGACCTTATACCTCTTGGTTTTTCTGTTATCGATATCATTTTATGTTAAGTTATCACTATTCCGATATATTTCGATATATTTATGACGATATTATATTTAATATCGTCATAAATATATCGCTCCCCTAAGGTTATAGTTTAGCCTATAGATATACAGTTTAGGTTTAGCCTATATTAGTCCACTGCTGGACATAGGCCTCTCCTAAGGTTTATTTACCTTAAAAAGTAGGATTTCTAGCTAAAGTAGCAAGCTAAGTTATTCCTTATTAACCTTGGTTACTCATACTCGGTATAATTTAAACAAAGTATCTGTAATCCAAATAAATGCGTACATTAATTAACCGTAGGTAAACTGATTCAATGTTTGTTTTCTAGTAAAGGGATGAGTGTGTTAATTTCACTTAATTACGCCTAATGGGTCGACCACATTATTTGTCTGACGAACTTAGGGCAAACCTAAAATGAATTTCAGTGCTCAGACTGTATGTAGATCCATTTGATGAAACAGCTCATATTTATTAAGTATATTATAAAGTTAAGTATTGAATATTTTTAAGAATTCATTACGGATGTAAGCGGGTTAACTACGACCCTTATTTGTGTTGGATCCGTAATGAATTTGTCAAACTACGATAGTTTTTATAATTTTTTATGAAGATTATTGAAGAGGATAACAGTAGTATTTAAGTTAACAAAAACACAAAATAACAGATATGGAGTAGACATTATGTATAATGCTGGGGCGAGACCTATTTCGATTTTATTTTATTCGTTATTCACTTGTTATGATACTGAGATACCTACTTTATTCTAATTTGTTTCGTTATATATACTATATTCTTTTTGAAGTCTAGTTTTCCCCCTTAAGAGAGATTTTAAGAGGAGAAAACTCGAATAACCCGGATACTCGGTTTACTCCTAAAAAAAGACCTACATAAATATTATCTTGTTCACTAGTACTTTATTGTGAGCAGGGCGAGAATGTGACACTACTTCACTCCTCTCCAACAAAAGGCATAACTCCGGTATTGTGCCAGTCTTCATAATGCAAAATACATAGCTCGCCTATTCATTCGCAGCTTTGTAATAACGCACCCCTTTTCCTGAAAACTGGCTCTACCCCTGAGGTGGATATCGCTATGGCTATGGCTATGAGCACGTGTGTTTGCAGCTTTCTCGCTCTGGTGTGTGAGTGGAGATTGTTGTCTTTGTCTGTCGTGAGCGAGGAGCGCACGCATTGCAGGTGCCTAGAGAAACCCTCAGTCGTGTCTAGATCGTTGCGTAGGTGGGACGCACGGCCCGCGCTTCGTTTACCGCGAAAATTTACGTACAACCAAAGATTTTTTCGATTCATAATTTCGAAACTACGTTCGTGTAAGATCTTGAAATATCTTAATGTTGATGTGTGACGTTTATTAATTTTTAACTCGTGGTGTTTGAAATTTTGTGATTTAAAAGCGGAAGAACCGGTGTCCACGGATTTTGTTTATTTTTTTCGCCGTGTACATAATAACTTCATACGGTGAGTTTTTACGATATTTTCTTTTTGTGTTCTTATTGGATTGGATCCGGCGTTTACATCCGTCAGTTGTTATTAAATTTTTCAGACGTGCTAAACTGAAATCGTTAAACTTTTATTTTTTAATGATGACAAAATCATATTTTCTTGCTCAGTAGATAAAATCTAGTGAGAATTGTGTTTAGAATATTTATCAATGGACCCCAAAGTTGTCTTCATAAAATATTCAGGCTTCGGACCCATGGGACGGAATAAAATTTGTTTCTCAAACGATGTGAAGGACGGAAAAGTTTTGGGTCAAAGTTGATTAAAATGTTTCTACAAGATAAAACAACATACAGCTGTGCAAATTGTATTTTTACTTCTTTTTGAACTGAACGGTTTGGGGAAAGAAAACTTTGATCCTTTTGAGGTATCCAATTGGACCTTACTTTATATTCTCATGGGAAATAAACACGTATCATTTTTAAATTTCTAGGTTTTAAAATCATTTCATGTCACAATAAAAAATTAGGTTTCGATTTGTGTTGTGTGTAGTGATTTTGATCTTATTATAGGTTCTTTATCTTTCTATATTATCCAGTGTTCAAATGCATCTTCAGAAATAGACCAAGAACGCTTGAAAATGCATTCTCTATTCATACGTCGACATCTGGCATCATCATTCACCGCGTGCTTTTTTAGAATCCTGGTATTTTCATTGTCGTTATTATGATCATTTTATTTTCAGTTATTACGAAAATCTCGTCGATGGTTACAATTTATATTTGTTATATAAAAAACTTGCAATGTGTTTGATGTAAACTTCCAGCTGCAGTATCCTAATTCATTTGCAGAATTTTCTTTGAATCTAATTTATGGAAACTTATTTTTTACGGCCTTAATAAAATATTACAAACGACTCAATAATTTAAAATTTTCTGTCGTGATGATTTGAGACTTTTAGATTGCTGTTTCAGACTCATCATTTTTTGTGTAAATGTTACACAAAAAGTCACAAAGAGTAGTCCTTAAGTACTAATAATGTATTTCAGACGTGCAGTCCATGTATATAAGCCCTTTTTTTTCTTCGGCCATGAAAATTCGTTTACTAATAGACTGGTCTGGGGAAAACCAGAATTATGTGGGACTCGACGCCCTGAGAAGGGCGTAATACCCACTAAAAACCTCTCCGGTGTCCCTCTTTCGCCGTTTTCGTCTTTCGCCGTTTTCGCTGAACCACGGGAACATATAACTCCGCGGTGTACATTAGCCCTAAGGTTTACTACCAGCCATTGCAGATATTGTAACCTTGGCTGTAATTACTGCTAGACACCGCTGCTAGTACGTCAACCCTGCTTCTTTTATCTTTAAAACTCTGCATAGTTATTATTAGTATAAAAGTTCATCAATGTTTGTGCTTATGATGAAGGCAATAAAATGAACGATCTCTGATCTCAGACTTAAAATTCAAAAACCCCATCAATATCGTAGTATCCATTAAATTTATAATTTTAAAGGTACCGTATCTTGAGAATCGATTATGTTGCCTGTTCATTCTTTAAGGGCTTTTTTAACTATACAATCGACAATGAAACACTCAAATTTCACACCGGTCTGCATTTAACTCACGATTTTAAAAGTTTTATGGTTCTCATAAATAACGATATAATCAACGATCACATCACACATCAACAGACTTTTCAAGTCCATGGCTGGACAGAGGTATCTCCTGATTATTGCCACATTGGCTTTTCTATAGAATATAATAGAATAGGAAAACCATTTATTTAGACTCACGTACAAATAGAGTAACAAAAATAAACAAATGAAAAACAAAAACAGTATAAAATGGAGGTAAGCGACATGAAAGGGATGTGCTTCTGATTAAGGAGTAATACTGTAATCCCCACGTGGGTATGTATTGGGGACTCAATTTCGATGATGTTTTTAAAATATTAATATACGATAATTCTTTTTAAAACATCATGATTACACTAAAGTCATTTACAACGGGCTATTCCATGATCATGGCGCATGAAACTATCCCGAAATAATGGAGAACTCAAAAATGCCTTTGTAAATGAATTTAGACTCAAATTTCAAACCGGTCTCATAGTTATACACATACATTCCAAGAGTGTTACACGATGAAAACGTTTTTACGGCACTCAAATAAGGATACAATCAACAACAAAACACTTACATTTCAAACAAGTCTGATATAGTTTAAGGTCTGAATTCGTAAAGTATTATTAACCTGGTAAAAGAGCATGAAGGCCCAGTGATCCACTGACCTAAGTTGCGGTTTACGACCCTTTAGAAGGACGTCCTACAGGAAGGATAAAATGAACCGCAGGAAAACCCTTTGTAAGATCCCTGTGTACTTTGATAATGTTATTTATTGGTGGAATTTAATACGAAATTCTCGTATCTTTTCATTGTTCTGTGATATCAATAAACGTATTATCTAAAGTTTATGACAAATGAGATAGGGTGTCTGAGTTTTTAGAAAGACGTTTCATTACTATCGGCGAAAACTAGTTTTATGGTCACGATAAACTAGTTTAGTTTACGATCATTTAGTTTTGGTTCATTGATATTTTAAATCATAGAACAAAAGATCCTACTATTATACGAGTAAACGCGAAAGTTTGTAAACGTTTCTGTATGTATGTTTGTTGCTCTTTCACGCAATAACTACTGAACGGATCAAACTGAAATTTTGCATACAGGTAGTTCTAGGCCTGGAATAACTAGGCTACTTTTTATCCCATAAATCAGTTCCTATAGGATATGCGTGCGAAGCCGCGGGGCGCAGCTAGTATAAAATAAATGAGTAATGCGTGACAATTCACCCAGCATCATCTAGCCGCAAGCTAAGCAGAACTTGTGTTATGAGTACATTCAAATTCTGAAAAACTGTAGCCACAGTTTTATTTACGTAAAAATTATACTAAACCATGGGCTATGAAATAATGTTTTACAAGCTTAATAATAATAAATAATATACCATCCGTGCGTAAACTAAACGTAATGCTTATTTCCAATCGACTTTTTTAACCTTATAGCCATGTAATTCAACATTTCTTATTATATGCAGAGAGAAAGCCATTTATGGGTGGAAATAATGATTCGACGCCAATCGGTTGAAACACTTTTTTACGTGTATATACAAATCATAAAACGTATCGACGACGGGATGAGTTGCCCGATTCGAAATAGTCATCAGCAATGCAACCAGCAAATTGCTGAATTTACCCCTTTTGCCTTAATTTATTGTGTATTTTTGGCGATACACGTTTTTCTATTCTACTCTATTATATTCTATTCTATTAGATTAACTGATCCCGCGGGATGAGTTTGAGCGGCCTCAGTTGACTAAAAAGCCATAATATCAATTCGAAAAATCTCCACCAATTGTTAACTCCTGTCTAATCTGTACCAGGAAATCAGAAGTTCAGAGAATACCGAAATAGACGCAGAAAGGCAAAAAGGCCGCACAGAACAGAATACCGACCGATTGTCGGTTTGACTGGTAAAGTCGAACTAGAAGTTCTATTTAAATCCGACTCGCGACAGATTGTTGGCTGACGGCCGGGACTCTGCGTGTATTTATTTTAGTAAAAAAAATATACAATCGGCTGAACCTTTTGTTTCACAATTCGGGCACGTGTGAAAATATATTTGTTGCCAAGTGATTTGAGATTGCTTCGGGATTTATTGAGTAGTGGTTAAAACCAGGGGCTCTTCATGGCTGAAAGATAAACTTCCGAAGTATTTTGTAGTGTATCTTATGTAATGTGTTTTATATTGCACTAGCAGCGCCTCGACGTTTCACCTGTTGAGTTCCCGTTCCCGTGGGAATTCTGGGATAAAATATAGCCTATGTCACTCCCTGAAAAGAAAGCTTTTTAATGATTAAAGATTTTTTTTAATCGGTCCAGTAGTTTCGGAGCCTATTCAATACAAACAAACAAACAATCAAATGTTTCCTCTTTATAATATTACTAGCTGCGCCCCGCGGCTTCGCACGCGTTGTTCCTATGAAAACATTAAAAGGTGATTTTCATCCCACGGGAACAGATTTATGGGATAAATAGTAGCCTATGTGTTATTCCAGTATTAGAATTACCTGTATGCAAAATTTCAGCCAGATCCGTTCAGTAGTTTTGGCGTGAAGAGGTAACAAACATCCATCCATACATCCATCCAAACTTTTGCCTTTATAATATTAGTGTGATTATAGTATAGATTGCAATCAACATTCGTGGATGTTTTATTGCGTTCATGTTGTACAAAATAAAGGTCATAATAATAAACTTTATGATAATTTCCGTTTTATGTACTAAATTTATATACAAAACAAATTAAATTTAACATTTTTGCAATACATTATCAGTTTTTTTACCAACCAGATGTATTTTCAAAACAAAATTCAATCAATTTTTACACCTAAAAAGGTTTTATACAGGGTTATTTGTAAAAGATAAGAAACCAATAACCGCGCCATAAATATATTATGTTCCTCTAAAATACCTAATCCCGTTACTAATGTTATTGCTGTACTCTGACTTATGAATATACAGGGTAACAAAACAATAACAATACAGTCAAACTTGACTCCAAGGCCTACTCACATAATATGTTAATATATTATATTATAGGTATATAGAGATAGAGAAGATTTGCGATCACTACACCTGCTTCGCATTATCGTGAAATGAGAATTCCCAATTGCTCATCGGATAGTTACGAGTGTGTTAATTATGTTTTAGATAGATATATGTTGGTATATTGTCGTAAATGAACACAGGGTGTGCAAGAACATTGTATAGTAATAGTGCCTAAATTAATTTCTAACGGTTATTCGATCAGAATATATTATGTAATAATATGTTATCGTATGTGAACATCATTGTAATCTTATTGTACGAAATTAAAAGATAAATATATAAATAGTTACATAAAACTTCTAACCTTATATTATAACGCACCTAATTATTTCAATATTTAACATGCACCCGCCATGCCTCTGTGTAGACAAAAGCTTGTAGACACCTCGTAACTCTACATTTCACATGAACACAATCTGGAGACACCCTGTATACGCTCTCATAATAATATATTAGTCTCTCGGGATGACAATGAGATATTTTGGGAAGCTCGTTTCGTTTCTTATTTGTGAGAATTAATGTCGGATGATTTCAACAATCACGTACTAATAGTGTGCCATTGTGATCCATTATTACTTCCCACCCATACCATGTTCTTGAGTGGAGACCTCGGCAAACGTAGTGTAGGACGCCCTTCGACCAGATGGGATGATGATCTGCGAAAGGCTGCAGGTAGATGCTGGATGCTGGATTCGTCAAGCTGAAGACAGGGCGTTGTGGCGCTCATTAAGAGAGGCCTATGTCCAACTGTGGACTAATATAGGCTGATGATGATGATTTGTTACATCTACCTTCTGTTTATTATTGTTTATACTGTTGGACATAGATCTACCCTAATAAGAGCGGTATATGTTTATCAAAAGATAATAAAGCCTTGTTTCCACTATCAGCTGAGCGAACCCTTTTTAACTCGTAAGATTAAACTTACTACATGTACATACTTAAAAAAAAAGAGTAGGTTCTCAATTCGATAATATTTTTTATGATACCTCAGAACTTTTAACTAGGTGATCCGATTTTGATGATTCATTTTTTTTTAAAGTTGGTGCTTTCCGCGTAGTCCAATTTCAATTTGGTCTAGTTCTGACGGTGGCATCCTTGATAAAATAATATAAATTAAGTTGGTTTATAGTTTTTTAAAACAAACTCAATTATACAACAAAAAATAGTCGAGCAGAAAGGAATGAGCGAGTAGAAAGTGTTGAAATTAACTGTTGCCACTCATCGCTCATTTCCCATTCGCGGTGGAAACCCGGTTTAATGCTTTGATTTCCACGTTGGACTTGTGGGTTAAAATCCCCTTCACAGGGGATTTTCAAAGCAAGCCGGTGATGGATCTGTCATTGAAAAGGTACTTACATAGAACGTTAAACACTTAACCCCTTATTCATAACAGTCTGCTAACATAAAACAGCTGCTAAGTAGTGTTATTTCTCAGTCTGACATAAGTCAATAGAAGAAGACAGAGCGAGATTTAGCTGTGTGCTAAGTTAGCAGACTATTATGAATAAGGGGGTTAATGCAAACGTCAAGAGTCACGAACAATTTATTTGATAATTTTTCATTGAAGCACATATCCTGAGAAAGTAGACCGTGTTTGAAGTGACACAGATGTGACATTTGAATGACACGCCGTAAAGTGAGAATGATTTCGCGTCCTGATTATCGCTAGAATCTTACTGGATTTTATTATATCATATTATTTATAGTAGTATATTTAGTTCTTAAATTAAATCTATCCTCTGTTTAAGCACATGTACCCACTTTTATATCTTTGTCTCTCTCCCCCAATAAGGCTTGCTGGAAGAGAACTCTTATTAAGGTTAAGCTCGCCTTTGCCATTATTTGTCCTAAATATTTATTTAATTTGTGCAATAAAAGAATTAAGAAATTAAAATGTCGTGTTTTCACATCTCGGTACTGGATTAGGAAAAATGTTGACAACCTTGACATCTTTCTATAAAACGACTTTTTAAAAGAGCAAGCAGATGGTCCACCTGTTGTTAAGTGGCACCAGAACACAAGATCACGATTAACATAATACAATACAGTACATGGATATATATTTTTTATTATAAATAGAAAACATCCAGAACGCCTTGAACAAATATCTGCAGATCGTACAAACATTTGTCCCGAGGCGGGAATAGACCTTCGCCCACCGCGCCACAGTGGTCGTCAATGTAAAATATGTATATCCATCGCCTATATATTTAATTAATGTAATTGATTTTGATGACCTCAACCTTAACCTCAACAGCCTGTATCGGTCCACAGCTGGACGCAGGCCTCCCCCTGATAAACATCTTATTAACCGACTTCAAAAAAAGAGGAGGTTCTCAATTGGACTGTTATTTTTGTTACCTCAGAAATTTTGATTTGTGTGGTCCGATTTTCATGATTCTTGTTTTATTTGAAAGCTGGTGCTTTCCGTGAGTTCCCATTTGGTTCAGTTCTGACAATGGGATCTAAATAATTGAAGTCGGTTTATAGTTTTCTTAAAACAATATCAATTATTGGCGTTTAACTCATGGGGGTAATTCTAATAATCATGCTATAGATCATGCGGGTTGGAGATCGCAGTTCGGTGTATGATTTGTTCTGCGTGGGGCACTGCTGCCCGCCCCCGGTGGATATCCCTTATTCGCCTCTTACGACACCCATGGAAAGAATTGGGGTGGTGCAAATTCTAAACCAGAACCACACAACTAGGTTATGATGGGCGCTTTAATTAAATGAACTTTAGATGTATAACAGAGCGACTCTTTTGATTTCACATAGCCTGCCCGTAATTTTTTTATTAGTATCTTTCCAATAACCCTGTATAAATAAAAGAATTCAATAAAGACGCTAAGTATAATAGTATAGTAATGTGTAGGTACTATTTTCAATACGTTGCACGTAATATTTCGAGGAAGGTAATGTATAGTATAGCTATATATTGTTCATGTTTTATGGACTATACGAAATACGGTTTGATTATTTTCATAGTGCTAATAGCAGTATACAATGTAGTAGCTAAGCCAACGTTGGTTTTCTTACGTCATGCAGTGATTTGCTTCGACCAATGGTTGTGTTTTGCATTTTTTGCGATGCTTTTTGGTCAACACTTAATGAGCCTATGACACACATGCCTATACTGTGTCCATTTTGAATGTAGCATGTTAGTAACAAACTGCCCATAATTCATTGTCGATTTTAGATCCTCCCTTCAATAAAAATTGCTTACAATTATATCTGAAACTTGACGCCAAGCAAGTGAGATTTTGTTATTTGTGTCGTAGTATATTTACTAACATGCTACATTCAAAATGGATACGGTATAGATTGAACATGTTCTAGCACCACGAGGCGGCGCATTCTACCTTCCGCTTGGCACCACTGGCACAAGGCTGGGCAGTGAACGAGTCAAAATTATTAATTTTACTATGCTAGTCGTCGATACATAAAAGTATTGAAAAAAGTTGTGATGTATATAATTTGACAGTCTAAGAAATATCTTATTATTTCTTAGACTGTCTAAGAATTATCTTATTATTCTCCTTTACTTTACATACTTAGTATACATAGGTAATGTTATTATTTTCCAAATATGATATCACCGTAGGTACTCACCACATCAACTTTGACAGCTGATTTTTGAAATACCTACTATTCTATTTATTTCATCATGCAGGGAACATTAAACTAATTTGAATAGGTGTAAAGAAATGTATAAATTAAACAATAGATAAAGAATTGAATAGACTAGACTCATGAACTTACCTATAATGTTATGCTATTGTTATGAAATCTCTGCTGCACGTAAGTTTTCCCCCGCTGCCTCTATAGCTACATCTATAAACAAAGCTATGTTTACACGATCAATCTATAACACGGCTACGTTAACTGCCTCGGCGATGTTCATCTACGATTGGATGTTTATCAAATAAGCTGTCTTGGCTCGTTTTGTTTGTTGAATTTGCAGTTTTTATGTCCTTTATGCCAGCGGCTACTGTTATTTCTTTATTGTAAGGTACGCTGTTTGTTTTGAGAATATCGGAGATACAGAGCAGTTGGTTTCTTCTTGATATCATATCACGATATTTGAGTCAAGCTCAAACTCAACAGCGTGTATTGGTCCACTGCTGGTTGCAGGCCTCTCCCTGTACCAATACTTTTCGTGAGACTTTGGCCATTAGTGCATTTTCGTGAGACATTGGCCATAAGTGCGTTTTTGTGAATTGTTGAGAATACTTTTTGTGAGAATTGGCCATAAGTGTGATTTCATGAGGTTGAGAATACTTTTCGTGAGACGTTAGCCATAAGTGCGTTTTCGTGAGACGTTAGGAATTCTTTATGTGAGACGTTAGGAATATGCACGTCTCACGTGAGACGTTATAAATAACTCCGATATTAGCGGTGTCCTGTTACCTGTTACCCAAAATTAATGCTAATTTGATACCTACCATCCTGTTATTTTCTGCTAGCTATAAACTTCGTTATTGGTGATGCGTGTGCTTATATTTACCAGATTTAATGTTTACCAGTTATCTTCGTTTTAGTGCAGTACTGCCATTAACTAAAATGAAACGGGAGGGTTATTTGTTGATCAAATGAATTGATGGTTGGATACACTACTCCAATTCCAGGATGTTTGGATTTTGTATATTTTTTGCAGTTTTTTGATGTCATCATCATCATCATCAGCCTATGTTAGTCCACTTCTGGTCATAGGCATCACCTTATGAGCGCCATGCTGCATCCAGCATCTTCAAATTGATTTTTGATGTGATCCGATGTTATAGAAAATTTCGACTACTTTTCCGCTAATTTTATTCTTCTAGCTAAAAATATTGAAACCACAAAAAAATATTTGAATTTAAACATACTCACAGGGATAAAATACCAATTTAAAGTAGGTAGAAGTACTTAATAGTACAGATATATAGTGCCACGGAAAGCCTATATTAAGCCGAACGGGGTTGATTCTGGACCACAAGGGATTAACTTGTGAAAATCTTTTTTTTATTTGAATTATAAGATTTTAACTAAAACAATATATAATAATTACATTGTAAGAGTACCTACTCGTTAAATTACATGAATAAGAAAAAAAATATACACGAACGAATTTGAAACAATTTAGAGAACAAACGTTGACTTATGTACTCGAAGTCCAGAATTTATGGAAAATGTATGAAAACTTCTAAAGCGCCTCTAGCGGATAGTTGGGTACTAAAATGCGCTGTGGATAACTATATGCGTATTTACGTAACTACTGTAGTAACGTCAGGCGATTTAACTGTGACAACTCATGGTAGATACACGGTGTATGTACCATGAGTTGTCATACTGAACCTAAGTAAGGTGAGTCCTACGTTACTAGTAAAAAATTCTTTACGGTAGGACGCCATGCTCTTCCTAAGGTACCTACATTTTATAAAACCTTTGCTCAGATCATGTTGAATAATGATAAATAAACAAAAAAAAATACCTGAACCTCAACAGCCTGCACCGGTCCACTGCTGGACGAAGACCTCCGTGATAAGCGACTTATTGGCACATGTCTCATAGGGGCAATGCCAATAATCCCCACGCTGGGCATGCAGGTTGGGGATGACAGTTCGGTGGTAGAATCGTTCTGCTGGGGGCGCTGCTGCCCGCCCCTTGTGGATATCCCTTAGCCGCCTCTTACGACACCCACAGGAAAAGATGGGGTGGTGCAAATTCTAAGCCAGCACGACACAGCTTAATAAAATACAATGAAAGGAAACTGATATTCCGCTCCTCGAGTGGTTACAGAAATTATATAACTATTCAATTAGGTCTCATTATCCGCACACATATTCGTATATGTACTATGTAATTTGTAAGATAATTCCTCTTGAGATCAAGAAGCAAAAAAATTTGAATGTTCAATGTCAATACTGGATACAAAAACAGCTTCCGTAATTATCCCCTAAAGTAGCTATTTGTATAATTCGCTTGTAATAAGAAATAATCCGTTACAAAAACTTGGAAGATCTTACAGACAACAATGTGTTGATGACGTTGCGACCTTGCAGTGGTTCACGTGTTTCACGTGACGGCGCAAGTGATGCGACATGCCGTTTGACAGATACACGGTGTCCACCGATTCAAAGGGGTGAAAACAATCATTAATCGGTTAATCAGGAATGGAACTAACTTCCTGTTTAAATTTTACCGGCCAATTACAACCTATATCGTATCCATTTTGAATGGAGCATAAACGTAAACAAACCGCCCATACTTAACCTAAAATTCACTTTGTTGGCGCGTCCTTTTATACGTTATTTACATTACTTGTCGATTTTAGATCCTCCCTTCAATAAAAATAGCTTACAATTATATCTGAAACTCGACGCCAAGCAAGTGAGATTTTGTTATTTTTGTTGTACATTGTATACTAACATGCTTCATTCAAAATGGATAAACCATAGGTCTTTTCAAGAAAAGAGTGAGTAGGTGTCTTCTAGACCTTCGTGATAAACTGTCGGCCACTTGTTCCATCAGGTGAGATTGCGGTCAAACGAAGTTCTATCGACTACAAAAAATTAAATATCAGCTTAGTGACTAAATAACAATATTCATGCAACGCGTGTATGATGATTGTGATAGAGTCACCTCCTCAGAAGAAAGAACAGGCACGTTCTTTCTCCTAAACAAGTGGGACTATACTATTGATCACCACGCTTGATAAACGGATGAACTGGTGATCGCAGTGTAGCAGCTTCGTTCTACACCGCAAATACTCAAAAGAAAACTTTTACTAATTCTCTGGTAGGTTAGGTTACCCTTAGTCGATTCGTACGATATCTAATATTTGAGTTGGAAGAGTAGATTATTTCGCCGCGACCGACACTACAAATCATGATCGAACACACACTATCCTATAAGTAGTACTAGTAAGTAATGAATTTTTATTTTTTTCCTGAAGAGGACCCCCCAAACTGTTAAAAGGTATGACATTCCTACTAGCGTATGATTAGTAAGTATATTTATTATTTATTTATTATTTATTTATTTACTAAAGAAAGTATCCTATTATTCAATTACTTTAATATAATTAACTCAATCGATTATACAAGGTTCTGGTACACAAATTTCAGGAACAATAAGCTTTCCTATTGTTATAATTGTTTCTATAAATATTAGATTCCGCTCTATATTATGATATCATCGTCGATCATCACTGTCTCCAAAAACAAGTGCATTGTTAGAAGGGAATAATGGCTATGGATATAACTACAGCATTTCTAACGCATCTACTTTTATTGGCACACTGCAGTCGTATACAAAAACCTGTAACTGCGCGCAATTGTGAATGTTACGCGACAATAACGCTAGAATTGATGGCATAGCTCTGAACAAAATAGACGATATATACCTAGTGTAGATATACTCACTATAGAAATAGTGAATACTAGCAGCGCTCGCGGTTTCACCCGCGTAGTTCCCGTTCCCGTGGGAATACCGGAATAAGATATAGCTTATGTCACTCGCTGAAAACTCCGCTTTCTAATGATAAAATAATTGAGGCCCATACACCAGCGAAAGTGGCGCCCCCAACTATTATATCTTATTATTACGTTGAACGCAGGAATTTTTAAAAATCCTACGTTCAGTTTGTGGTATCTATTATAAGCTATTTTTTAATGCCTCTGTAATAGTTTCATTTTGTAAAGCTTAGGAAGAGATACGAAGTTGCGCTTTTTGGCTTCAAACTCTATTTTTGCATCTCCTCCTAAACTATATGAGATAAAATTATAAAAGTGGTATTAAAAAATAGCTTATAATAGATACCACAAACTGAACGTAGGATTTTTAAAAATTCCTATGATAAACGTAAAAATATGATAAAATAGGAATTGCTGTCAGATTGGCTCGGGTATGCGCCTTAAATAGGTTCAGTAGTTTCGGAGCCTATTCAATACCAACAAACAATCAAAACTTTACTCTTTTTAATATTAGTATATTAGTGTAGATAACAGTGAATAAATCTACTAGTTTTATTGTAGTTTTGGCACGACATAAAGTGTTTTACACTCGATATTTTGCGTATATACAATTTTAAATAGCGTGATGTTCGTAAAGTTTACATTGTATATTCAAATAAATTATCTAGAAATAAAGGCTTGATAATTGATTTCACGTTTTATGTTACGTTTAACATTGAATGGTAGTATTTTGTCTAAATTATAATAACTTCTTGCCTCAAAAAATGTTCTTATAAAGGTAAGTTTGTTATGGGTGAAGTTACCGCGCTGAAATGATTACAAAAGTCATGACAGGTAGTTCTTAAAAACGGTTTATCTCAGTACCTACCGGAGCGAAGCCGGCGAAACAGGCTAGTTAGAATTTTTATCGAATTGTCAACGACAGAGCCGAGTTCTTTCTCAAAAAACTATAACAAGCCAAGTATGTACTATTTTCACACTTACTGCGCCCATTTTAGGACTCGTTCGTCTTTATACAGTAAAATCGTTAGCATACTGGACTAGAACTATTTTTTAAATTTACATCCATGGACACAAATTCAATACGTAATTATCGAAGGATTATTTTACGTCTTTATTTGTGTGCATGCTTACTTTGCGGTTTATTTATTTATTTATCAGTAGCACTCGCATTTAGTTCAACGACAGTTAAACGATATAATATCAGGGCTTTATATGTATTTGTAACTTTGTAAAGGAAAACATAAAATATTATAATTCCACAAGACATTTGTCAATCTCTCACCTGAAAGTATTTTTTCGGTTACAATGACGACCTCTACATCGGGCTAAGGTTCGCCTGCGATGCAGGATGTTGCGGGTTCGAGTCCCGCCTTGAGATAAATGTTTGTACAATCTGCAGATATTTGTCCAGAGGTTTTCTGGATGTTTTCTTTGTGTATTATAACAAATATCTATCTATGTAGTTTAATGTATTATGGATATAATTTATCCCTTATAATGTACCCATAACACAAGCTCTGCTTAACCTTAGGGCCAGATAAATCTGTGTAAATTGTCCAACTTTTAATTAAATTTTATTAAATCTCCTTGTGTAACTAGATGTCAGGAATTAATAATGGATTATCTGCACTGTTTTGACTACCAAGTTGTCCTGTTAACCTTAGTACCTAGTTACCTGAAAACTTCAAATCATGCCACGAACGATGATCCGATGAACAAAGGTTGCCTGGAAAAGATCGCTTCTAAGCGATAAGGCCGCCCATTGTACTAGTTTTATGTCTTGTATCCATGTACCTCGTGTTATTTTTATAGTGTACAATAAATAATTTTTGTATTGTAATGTATTGTATGATCCACGTTGAAAATTCGCATTGAAGTACCAAATGCTTCTTTGATTGCAACAGATAAAACAAGCTTAAGAAATACAAAAAGATACCATCAGACAAAGTTAACTCGTATCTTAACGACATAAGAAAAAGATAAAGCAGATATTTTTGGAATGTTTTCTAAAAATAATACGCTAAAGGTATTCTAATAACGCTCGAGGCGGTTTCCAAAGGATGTTTTATCTCGAGCATTTAAAGGTGTGCTTGCGTACTAATTGGTGTATGGCCGCTTAGTGTGTCTATAGCTTGTTAAAAGGCCTCGACAATAGCTTGCAATAAATCACTTTTCTATGAAAGTAATATTGCTGATAATCTTCTGTGAGGCTCATTTGAAATACAATTGATTTTTACCTATTTATGTACTTGCTTGTTTTTGTTTGGATGTTTGTTATTCATTTTGTGACTGAATACCTAATCGTCACATTTTCGATTTAATTGGGTAAAGTTATTAAAACACAAACCCAGTAGTGTCGTATCAAGTCTCGTTTTATTCAATTAATTGTTGAACCGAAACACCAGAAAAAAATAATCTGACCTAGTAACGATTAAAGCATCGAAATAAAACAATTTTCACGTCACGTATATGATGCGAACCGTAAAAAGTTCTGAAATCATGTTTTATGTCCTACCAACTTTTATTGTGTTGGGGTTTCATGAATGTTACAATTGGCAACAAGCCCACGTGTTAGCTGTTGTAATAATGTAATTATTTTTACAAATATACGTGTTTTTTTAAACATATAAAATATAGGTTTTATTAACAGGGTATCCAATCTAATAAATTCAAACGAAATGTAAAAAAGACGTGTGGCACTCGGGCACTGCCGCGGTAAAGCTATTAACATAGCCTTTTTATCAACTTATGTGCCGGTCGGAGTGGGGGGTGTTAGGTTATTTTCGTTACGGAATTTCTGGATTCGGTCTCCACGCTCAAGGCCCGCGATAGAAGCTATGAAATAGCTTAATAAAGTTTGTTCTCATACTACAAATCATTGTGTTTATGGTGCAGTGGATACTAGAACCAAACACTAGCGTGTAGTAAACAAGTAAACAACCCATCGGTGCAATAGAAGCAGAACCGGTTGCATATGTATAGTGCCTTTACATAATCAAGGCCCTGTTAAATATTGTGGGAACCAGATGACTGATGGACTACGTGACCTAGAACCCTTACAAATATTTGCAGATATAACAAACATTTGTTACGCGGCGGGAAACCAAAACATTCTGCGACTCAGGAGCTTCTTCGCCTATTGTCCTTTAATATGCAGCCGTGTGGTGCTGGCTTAGAATTCGCACCACCCCATCTCTTTCCGTGGGTGTCGTAAGAGGCGACTGAGGGATATCCACCGGGAGGCGGGCAGCAGCGCCCCTGCAGAACAATTCTACCACCGAACTGCGATCCCCAACCCGCATGCCCAGCGTGAGGATTACGGGCATTACCCCCATTAGAAAACACCTATAAGTCGCTTATCAGGAAGCCTGCGTCCAGCAGTGGACGAATACAGGCTGTTGGTTGAGGTTGAGGTATGCATCTGAAATGTAAATCTGCGGGCTTCTAACAGATATCGAACCAGCAACTTTCCGCAATCTACTATTCTACGAGAACTTAACACAAACTTGTAGTAAACATGTTAACAACTCTTCAGTGTGTCTACCATGAATTTTGAAAATCTATACTCGCCAGCGACTGTATTTAAAAAAATGTATGGAAACTTCTAAAGCGCCTCTAGCGGATTGTTGGGTACTAAAATGCGCTGTGGATAACTATAATGCGTATTTACGTAACTACTGTAGTAACGTCAGTCGATTTACCTGTGACAACTCATGGTGGATACACAGTGCATCTCAACAGAAGCTTGTAACCGGTTGCATAAGTCCGTACTCCGTAATTATTAGTTAACATAATCGTGCTCAGTAAATCATTGAGTGATTATAAGGGTGATGTCAACGGGTTTGTTTGTTTTATTTGCTGGTAAGCAAACTAATGTTTATCTTAATAATATTTAATGTACCTATGTATTGTACGAAGGGCCTAGACAATGTAACAATCGATGTCAAAAGCGATAGATATAGTTGTGCTTGCGTGAAATCAATCAAATTATAGTTAATTTTGTTTTAAAAAACTATAACCGACTTAAATTATTATATATTTTTCATGAATTTTCATGGATTGATTATCAGAACTGAACCAAATTAAGTCAAACGTTCTGAGGTAACAAACATTAAAAATACAGTCTAATTGAAAACCTGCTCCTTTTTTTGAAGTCGGTTAAAAATGAAAAATAAATGATCTCACTCCCTCTCTCTCTAAATTCCGATGCCTGCGTTCCTCTGATCTGAATCGAGGTACGCACGTGCGTACCTCGATTCAGATCAGAGGAACGCTCAGCATATAATGTGATAAATTTGAGTTGTGTCCCAAATTATATATGTAGGTTCCGTGAAACTGCTAGAAAAATACTAAAAGGACTGTTTTACAGAATGTGCAAGTAAAACAATGCAAGTCCAACTCTCCGCTTGCAAAACATTTTACAAGAGTCCGGGGCTCGTCGGACGGAACATAAAACTTTTTACCACTTCAACTGCCAAAAATAAAACGGTGACGAAACTAACAAATTCCCCATTGTTGGCTGGATAGAAGTATTGTAGCTTTTTAGGGTTCCGTAGGCAAATTTTAATTTTAGATTTATGTCGGATTCCGATAATTTCATTCTTGTGTGCTAGATGCACTATAAGGGTTTTCTGTGTTTATTTACCCTTAACCTACAGCGCAACGTAGAATTTCGGCTTTTCTGGGTTTATGAAACAATCACCAAATTCTAACGACATTATACACAGAAAGATCGCTTTTAAGCGATAATACCTCCAATTATCACTAATTTTTTTTAGTTTTGAGTGTGCAATAAAAGTACATTTTCCATCTATTCAAAGAAAACTAACATTTTCTTTTTTTAACAGATGTTCAATATTCAATAATGCTTTATTTTCATAAATACAAATAAATATATATTATTTACACTTAAAAAAAGTCAAGTTATAAAATTAAACACTGACAAGGAAATGAAGTGATTTTGTTGATTTCTCTCGCTTCGGTACCTAGACTTAAGAAAAAAGAAGCGACGAAGAAACCTTTAGTGGTTATTTTTTGGCTAGAAAGATAATACAATTATACTTTGAGAGATTTAAGTCCATTATGATTACGAATACAAAACCAACTTCAAAAAAAGTTGACTAACAACTATGTTCTTTCAGAAATAAGCCGGCTTCTTTGTCATACGGGACCCGAGGTTAAGGAAGACTGATCACGCGCCTGACCGGCACATTAACATTTATCTAGTTGCCGTGCAGACAGACAGACAGATAAATCGAAACTAGTGGAGGATTTAGGCACGCCGTAAATTTTCGTCGCGATCGACGTCGCGTAACAACTGAGCCAATTCATTTTATTTATTGTTTAGGTAATTTGATTTTAAGCCAAAATGGATTAAGGTTGAACGGTCAATTGGCGGTAACTTAAACATAATTACGTTTAAATTTAACAGTGGATGAGCAGCGGACGTGTTAATGGGTGTTTAACCTTGGTGATTTGGATCAAGGTTACCCTTGATCCAAATCACCAAGGTATATATGTATAATTTTACATTACAATTGTTTTTTCTTGAAGGTTTTGGCTAAAGAATAACTCCTCTGGAGCTCATCAATAAATATATAAATAAATAATGTTGGGTCATTCACACAGCATTATCTAGCCTCAAGCTAAGCAGAGCTTTTGGGTACTAGATAAGTATTTTGTATTTATTTTCTTTACACCGTAGGTACACTTACGTTACACTTAATGTCGTTATTTAATGTAGGTAGACATAACAAAACACAAACTTGGCTTTGCAAAACATCATAGGGTACAAAGGAAAAAAAAGGACAGACAGACATAAAGAAATTTAAAACTTAAATATGAGAAGTCAGTCTAGTCTAGATATACAAAACAAATAAAATAAGTAAATAAGTGATACTTAACACACTACATAGATAGATATTTTTTTATTATACATTGAAAACATCCAGATCACCCTGAACAAATACCTGCAGATTGTACACAAATTTGTCCCGAGGCAGGAATCGAACCCGCAACCTCCGGCGTCGCAGGCGGACCTTCGCCCACCCCGCAACAAGAGGTAGTCTTACACAGAAATAAAACATATATTATTTCCCGAAAGACTTACTACACACACGCCGACGTAACCTCATTGGGGGAGACATATTCAGCTGTGACGTATGTGAACACACACATACATTGCATCATAACATACATACATTATAAGGTACCTACATAGAGATCACTATCATCATCAGCCTATGTATATTACCACTACTGCGTACGTGGCACTACGTACCTACGTTCGATTCAGAACCGGGGGACGCTGCGCATAAATTTGAGTTGTGTCCTAAATTAATAGGTTCCGTGAAACTGCTAGAAAAATACTAAAAGGACTGTTTTACAGAATGTGCAAGTAAAACAATGCAAGTCCAACGCATAAGCCTATAAGCCTCCCTTAGTAAGCGCCATAGCACCCTGTCTTTAGTTTGACGCTTCCAGCATCTGCCTGCAACCTTTCGCAGATCGTCATCCCTTTAGGCCGTAGGGCATCCTACGTTTGCCGAGTCGCGGTCGCTACTCAAGATCACTCACGTTTACCCGAGACATATTTACTTAGAGATAAAGGCAACCTTAAAAGCAACTAAGGTTCTCTATGGCAGTAAAATTTGCCTAGAATTTGGTTAGTATTTTTTAGATCATAGGCACTAGAAAGCACTTTGAGAATGGATTTCTCTAGCTTGATGATAACCATAATGAATAATGCCCTCCTAGTCAAATTTCGGCCAGAGCTGCCAGTCTCTAGCCAGGTCTAACCAGGGACATATTATAGTACAAATGAGTGCGCGCACACAAATGCACTCTCTATCCCCTCACTCTCATAATCCGATGGGACGTCAGACCGACACGACCGGGTAGAGGTTAGGCGCAGGACCAACAGCTTGCTTTCCGAGAGCACGTTAATTGTGTTAAGCGTAAACACCGTCAACTTCCCAACTCCGGGCTGTGAATTTTTCTTGCTAGAAAAACCCCAATAACAACTATTGGCTCGACCCGGGATTTGAACCCAGGACCTCATAATCAGCGGTAGAACATGCTGACCGCTAGACCAACAAGGCAGTCAACCAGCTTGATGGTAGAATATAAGACAGTACCATCTACTCTATAGTACAGTGAACATTTCATGATTCAAGATTCTACTATCAAATAATCAGTTACTAATAACATAATAATATATTATTATAATAACTTACAAAATTACAAATAACCATCGAACGAAATTATACCTTCTCTCGCTACAAATAAAGACTACATCCATAACGACCATAAATTACGTCATACAAGAATTCGTCAAAGACAAAAGCTCAAGGTCGCAATCTCTCGCACGCGGTGATGCGCAGGAGTTGACGTCAGCAGGCATGGAGTCCACACGTCATGCTGACAAAGAAAATATTGCCGTACTATAGTTCGACTGAAACCGCTGTACTGTACCGCTCCTTAGGAAAGTGCGGCGAGGTGGGGGCCGGGGAAAAAAAGAGCAAGAGTACACATGAGATCGATATTGTCGGATAGATCTTAGGATATCGAGATAAACGAAATGTTTATTTTATGTAACGATTATATTTTTTACAAATTTATTATTAATGTATCGATAACAATATTAAATCTACTATCGCGATCACTTTGATATTCAAAGCTTTTTTCTTTTCTTTTAATATTCGGCCACTTTAAAAATGATGGTCTTGACATCACGAGATAGCGCTCGACCCATCCTTGGATATCGTCTTACTACTTCCCCCCCGTCTCGCCACGCGCATACCTACCTCAGGCTCGGTACAGCGGTTTCGGTCAAACTATAGCTGCTCATGGCTTAGATCTTTGATTTATTCGCTATGCAATGAATAATAGGCATTTACTTGCGCTTACCGGTTTTTACTGACTGGCCAAAAATGTTCGAGTTTTACGAACCGTCTCTGCCAAATTGCCACCATTGTTATAGTGAATTTTAATAATTGCAATGCGTTGTTGAAGCGTGTATCGTTCCATTTTTATAAATGGCGTAGTTTCTAATTGTCAAATGTCAAAAAATGATAGCTTCACCATCTACCGAAATAGCGGGCTATTCAAAATAACACCTCTTATTGGAAAACCCTTTATTATACTAGTTCGGCAGCTTTGCACGCGTTTCCATAGAAATGTTTCATAGTTATTTATATCCTATGGGAACTGATGTTTTAAGCAAGGCCTAAAACTACCTTTATGCAAAATTTCAGCCCGATCCGTTCAGTACTTTTGGCCTGAAGAGGTAACAAATATCCATCTAATAATCCAAACTTTTACATCATAAATATTAGTTTGAATAATTTAAAGTTAAATCTACAGTTTTGTGCATCTTTTGAACTGTTAAAATCACGAATTCACAAGCATGTGACCTCACGGATTGGTACTTAGGCTATTAAAAAACCAAGCTGTCAGGTGTTGGCTTAGAATTTTCAACACCCCATCTTTTCCCGTGGATGTCGTAAAAGGCGACTAAAGGATATCCACCGGGGCGGGCAGCAGCGACCCTGCAGAACGATTCTACCACCGACCTGCGATCCCCAACCCGCATACCCAGGCGTGAGGATTATGGGCATTACCCCCATAGATAAACATCAATAAGCGCTTATCAGGGGGAGGCCTGCGTCCAGCCGTGGACCAATACAGGCTGTTGAGGTCTATTACGACACCCGCGGAAAGAGTTGGGGTGGTGCAAATTCTAAGCCACATAGCTTGCAGCTTTGCACAGCCTATTTTACTAAATAACTATTTTTTTAGTTATTAAAAACTATTGGTTTAGTTAGTCCATAGCTTTGATTGTTTACCAAAAAAGTCTGGTAGCTCTAGCCTTGGATGGATAATTTTGCACCTTAATGGGGTACCATAGATATCAAAGGGTTTCTTCTTCTTCTTCTTCTTCTTCTTCGGGTCCTTATCCCACGCTAAATGGGGTCGGCACAACATGTCAGTTTCCTCCACTCTCCTCTATCAGCCGTCATCTCTGTACTCACATCTTTCTTAGCCCTGTCCTCTTTCACACAATCCATCCATCTTTTCCTCGGTCTTCCTCTCCCCTTATATTCCTCCACATTCAAACCTAAAACTCTCGTCACATGATACTCTTCCCTCCGCATAACATGCCCATACCACGCTCACCTAAAAAAGAAAAAATGAGGGGTAGTTATCTCATTTGTTCCATCACAGGCGCCACTTTCAAACTTCCTATACAAAGGGTATCATCATAGTTCATTTCGTTGAAGCGTTAAAATTCATATTTTTAGGGTTCCGTACCCAAAAGATAAAACGGGACCCTATTATAAGCCTCCGCTGTCCGTCTGTCACCATGCTGTATCTCATGGGGTCTTTAGTCGTTTCGCACCGCGAGCGGTTCGAACCGCGCGGTGCGAAAACCCCAAGCACTGTTTCTGAATAGGGCCATTCGCATCGCAGTGGTTACGGCGGCGGTGCGAATCACCCAAGATTCTTTTTAAATGGGTCGTTTCGAACCACGGGAAAAAACGACTCGATGCCCATTTTGTTAAGTCCAATTCAGACACACATCATTTTTAATTTCTACAGATAAGAAGAAAAATTTATAGTGATATGTACCGTGATAGCTAGACAGTTGAAATTTTCACAGATGATGTATTTCTGTTGCCGCTTTAACAACAAATAAAATAACTTTAATAATTAAGGGGGGTAACGCCCTTATCACCTTGTGAACCGATCAGCGAGCTTAGGCAACGTCGGGCGCGGTCAGTTCTTGGATGGGTGACCGCGTCACGTTGAACTTGATTTTTTTTCGAGGAAAGATTTTTAGATTTTTATAGATAATGGTACGGAACTCTCCGTGCGCAAGTCTGACTCGCACTTGGCAGGTTTTATTTATAATAATTATTTAACTCATAAATACGTACAAGACATTGTATTTATTTTCCTTATTGCTTCTTTACTCGTATGAAGTCATTATATTAAATATAATCACTTAATTACAGCAAAAAGATGTACCTACAAAAACATCTATAATAATCGTAATTATGTAGTAAAGTAAAATCGACTGAAAGATTATAAGCACAGAGTTTTATATGTATGGAGCATCTTTTAATGGGTTTAATTCTTGGCATTGGGTTGCAATATACAGCCTTAAGTATTTTAAGTACTTCCTCTGAAGAATATCATACCATACCTTTTGACGTATCTTAGATTATGATCTTTTGTTTTTTATTTCACTTAATTGGCCATACAAGTGTACTAAGATAGCTGTTGATACTCGTATAATCGTAGTTTACTCGCATTATTTTCTTAGTCAACATAGAAAATGTCTTGGTCTACGCTTGGTTGTTGTTACTAGACGCCATTTTGTTTTCCTACTGGTATACGAGCTACCCGAAAAAGTAGAAAAGTAGAACAAATCCTAGTCTACTTAAATCGGACGCAGTCGCCGTGTTCGTAAAGGGTTCCTACTATTGTAACCCTTAAATAAAAGTCAAGGTGCGTCCGAGTAGATATCTGAGTCCACTTGGTCCAGACTCTGTTGAGACGGAGGGACACATCGGACGAAAAAATCCTATATTTTGTACCTGAAATGAAATATTTATTCAGATATATGTACTTTTACAGACTTATGTACCTAGTAAATTACTAAGTAACTTTACTTATAATTAACTCAGAAAACTTAGACTAGTTACACCTACTATCACCAAAGAGACATATTTTTGTCTTTATCTCTGTTAAGTTTTTTAAAGTTACGCAATCAGAACACATTATTATTAATATTCACTGGTATTTATCGCGTTTATTTACCTATTTTTAACCGACTTCAAAAAAGAGGAGGTTCTTAATTCGTCTGTATTTTTTTTTTTTTTTTTATGTTTGTTACCTCAGAACTTTTGACTGGGTGGTCCGATCTTCATGATTCTTTTTTTATGTGAAAGCTGGTGCTTCCCCTGGTCCCATTTTAATTTTGTTCAGTTCTGACAATGGGATCCATGAAAATTCATGAAAAAACCGTAAAAATTGAAGTCGGTTTATAGTTTATTAAAACAAAATTAATTATTAGTTCTGTTCTTATGTCCGCGTGTATTTGTAATACTTAAGCTATTTCAATCCTTCAAGCTGGTTAACCTTAATATGCCTTGTAAGGCAACAAAGTATCTTGCAGTATAAGGCAGTCCGTGTTTGGGTCATTGGCAACGCACTGATGACATATGTTTCTGGGGTCATAACGGTATATAAGGCCGGAAATATTGGACAAAACGACACTGCAACAAAGTATTTTGAAAAAGTTCTCAACAACGCTAGTTATATTTTATAGTATAGATCTACATTGGCGTATATTATTAGTAAGTTCTATCTGATTATTTGATTTGTTATTAGCACACATTTTAACTGAAAAACTTGTTTAATTAGTTCAGGCACACGCAATATTTAATACCATTAGAATTTAAGATGAACCTCTTTATTTTCCTTCTAATTCTAAGTTATTTTGAATAAAATTATTATTATTATTTTATCACATTACATTGGGTGTAAAGACGACGTTACACAAATTTTCCACCACTAAAGAGTACCACACTGAGTAATTTACGCATACATGGAGCATGGCGTACCTAACCGACCCAAACCGTCCGAAAACGTTCTATTTTCTTTTTTCCTTTTGCCGGTTACATAATCCAATGACCGTTAAAATAAACTAAGATAAAGCTGGAAACCACTGCTTCTCCGGTCCATTACGGGCGCCGGCGCCGGCCGAGCAGCTGCCTATCAAATCCCCGCCTAGGTCGTCCGCTAAATCAGAACAAAGCTCCCGAAATAACAAATGAATGACAGCCCTGGATAATCCTTCTGTTGTGAGAGTTTGTGAGCTTGTCGAGATATTTATACCACAGGGCCTGGACAAAGTAACAATCGATGTCGAAAAGATAGTAGAAAAGTCTAAAAATGTATGGGTTTGACTTATAGGCCTTAGATATGTCACGTGATCTGTTTCGAATCTTTCCTACGAATCTATCAATTGTTTTCGATTCACTTCATAGCGAATGAAACTTAGAAAGGTGAATATTTAGTACTATGGGAGGAAATTTCAGTGTTATCAGTTGTTGAGCTTTGCAGTGCACTGATTTTTTGCCTGATTTACATCATCCTTTTTTCAGGTCCTATGGGCTATGTTGATAACTTTGGTTTTATGTCGGATGTATTCGTTACGAATCAGAGAGACTCCGAGCATAGCTCATTCTATAGCTAGCTGGTGTAAACAGTTTTAAATTCTTTTGCCGTTACAGTATATTTACCACCTTCATTAATAGTGTCTATTTAATGATATAAATTTAAGTTCTCCTTCGACACAAGACTTCTCAATGCATCTCGGCTCTAAGATCTCGGTCGCTAGCAACGTTGGCATAGACGACGGCTGGCATTGCCGACAGTCCTCCTGTGCTGTGCGGATCTTGTATGGCAAACCATTGATGGTGCTCGTACGGACTGTCCGATGCCGGCCTGTACGCACCCCAACGTTTCAACTACTAACGGTTGAGCCGTAATACCGAAAGGCAACTTGCTACACCGTGATCGCGGCCCTGATCTACGCCCCGATGGTTTCTATACGCTGCGGCCGACTGGTCTACGCCCCGATGCTTCCCCTTATACGCCTTGACAGCCGTAGTTACGTTCGTGACTGTAAAATAATTGAAACCGGAACACTTGACACACATAGACGACGCGTGTGCTATAAAAAGAACTGTAAAAATACAATCGGTACCCATTATTTCGGGCGGCCCTTCTAGTGTTATTTCTGTATTCGTCATGCTTTGTGAGAGCTAGTGGAAATTAAAATTGGGAAACGAGTATGTGTTTTATCATAAGAATGTCGTCGTTTGAATACGGCTAGCCTTAGTTCTCTACCCAGAAGGGCTTTAGTGTCTTTATCTATGCTGTCATTTATTTACAACTAGATGCGCCCCACGGCTTCGAACGCCTATTCCACGCGAATTGATTGATGGGATAAAAAGTACTGTCAATGTGTTATTCCCGGCCTACCCGTATGCAAAATTTCAGTCTGATCCGTTCAGTAGTTTTTGCGTGAAAAGCATCAGCATCATACATGTTATCAAGTTGGTAATGATGTACATTTGCTAGAAATGTTTAAATAAAATATCCTAGAATCCTCAGAAAAGATTTCATGACTCATTCCATTAAACTCTTTTGTAAATATAAAATATGTAATGTTATAAAATGTTAATAAGGTTGATGAGAATTATGCTATATATTATATTTTTGTTTTTTGTTTCAGGTAAGCATTTTCTTCAAACTGCATCGATCAGCTACAAGGACTATTAGATGCAACCTGTACTCTGCAATAGGTATACCCTACTCAAATAATATAAATTAATTAGGTTTAGTATTTGCAATTAAGCTAACTGTTGCAAACAATCTTTAGGTAGCTCGACTCATCCATATCAATACAAAGTTCTAAACCTATATTATAATAAGCCTAGTATATTATGTGATTATTTTATGTTTTGTGAGTCTAAAAATAAATAAATAAATAAATACCAGTCGAAAGCATCTAAAGACGCTGCATTCCCTCGCTTTATGGCAATACTGACGCGATGCGCCAATAAAACAAAAAAACATCTCCACCTGAATTAACAACTGAGAGTACATAATTAGGAATAAATAGAATTATGTCAAATAATTCAAATGTCCTATGAATAATAACAATGGAAGTGTTTGTTTAAATGTTACTGAATGCGTACAATTCCTTATTGTTGGAACACATAACATGGTAAATACTAAGTTATTTAGTCAGATATATTATTTATAACTACTACGATCTTAATCATAGTCATTCGGGTCTTTACTTTCGTAATTTATGAGTATTATTTCTTTGAGTAAAATAAGTAGGATGATGTAATAAGTATTACTTCTGAGTGTACTTACTTAATTCTGGTACATTATATTAATCCTAGGCAAACAAAAAGAGAGTGTTATTAATGGATGTAAGCGGGTTCACTACGAACCTTATTTGTATCAAAATAACAAAGATATTAATTAGTATATCTCGTAGGATCCTGGGATCTTTGCAAAATAATTATTGCTTTTATTTAATAAATGATTGAATCTGTAATAATGGTAAACTAGCCATTTTATACTAGACTTTACGTTTACGTTTATTTTAAACACATAAAATTTAATCAATATAAAAACAAAAGCCTCTCTATTTATGAGTTATACGAGTACAAGAAAATCAAAATCGTAACATGCAAACCAAAAAAATATTTTCGACGCAGAATTCTGAAGATTCTTGATTCTGTTTCTTGAAGTTAGGGCAGGGCAATAAGCATATTATAATGCTAGAAAAATGTATTTAATTTTTACTGAAAATTGGAAATCCCGTCCATTTTTCTGGTGTGATGTTTAAAAAAAATCTGGAAAGTTTTCTGTCCAACCGCAAAAATGACACTAATTCAAATGCTTTTTATACATGCCAAAAAGGAAATCTTTTGATACAGTCGGTTTCAGGGCGCGCTTTGTGAATCTAAGGCACTGTTTACCCCGTCATTGCATCCGTAAACATAAACATATCGCAATGTACGGTAATCCTTAAGCAGAGTGACGGTGACCGCCGCGTGAGACGCGTCTAATCCAACAAACGCGTGTAAAATTGCTTCTCCGTAAACACACTTCACCAACGCCATATGTTTGAATTCTGAGCGGGCCGCCCCGCTGCACGCGCTACTGCACGCTCCTCTGCGTCTCCGTAAACAGCCTAAGGGTAAGGGGTTGGCCTAAGAGAGTCCGGCGAAAACTTTAAGCGATGTTACCGACCTATAAAAGAGCGGTCATGAAACATACCCCTAAACGTCATGAGTCTAAACTGCATGATCCTAGTTCCTATCTGTTTCATAAAACCGTTTTTGAAATGTGAATTTTATTTTGTTACCTCCAAAACTACATAACTGACCGAGATGAAATTTGGCGTAGGTAAAATTAGAAATTAACCTAGTCTAAAGTAAATAAGAGGCTGCCGCGAACTAACGCTATTATTCAAATAATTCAAATAAAATATACATAGGTATATAGGTACTTATGGGATCTCACAAAGAACCGAAAACCACTGGGGTAAAGTGAGTGGATACCGCAAGTCGGCAAAGGTATTGTACGATGTCCTTTGACCAGGTCTTTGGCAGGTGGGATGACGATCTGCGAAAGACTGCTCGCAGATGCTGGACTGCGCAAGCAGAAGGGAGGACGCTATGGTGCTCTTTACTAGAAGCCTAGGCCAGCAGTGGATTGACATGGGCTGATGATGATGATGACTTATGGGTTATATCAACCCCAATTTCGGTACTCATTCCACCACATATCTGAGCGACCATGACATGAATTCATGATATCATACAAGCGACATACATAGATGTCAGTATTACCTTTTTTAATCACCAAGTTATGGTCGTCTGCCGCTTATTATAACCCCTAAAACGCTTTTAACCCCTATTATTCGGGTTTTTAATTAAAAACATTGGTCGGGTTTCATTTGAGTTCGAGGTCCATCCCCTGCCGAGAATTAATGTTAATAAACAACAAACTTTCATTCCGGTTCGGCTAACATTCCGCTTTGGATTATTCTCAGCTAATTTTTAACAGGTTTAGAAGAAAATTTGATGAAAAAATAATGGACAGGACGATTTTTCTTGGGAAGTGAACATTTATATTTTGATAATCGAAAATCCTTATGTTTAACACCATAGCCTGTTTAAGGCGCATACCCGAGCCAATATGACAGCGCCACCTATTTTATTGTTATTATTACGTTTAACATAGGAACTTTTAAAAATCCACCGTATGTTAGGAAGAGATAGAGTTTGGTGGGAAAAAAGCGCAACTTCGTATCTCTGCCGAAGCTTTACAAAATGAAATTATTACAGAGGCATTAATAAATAACTTATAATATATACCACAAACTGTACGATGGATTATTAAAACTTCCTGTGTTTAACTTATAATAAGATAAAATAGGTGGGGGCGCTACTTTCACTGGTGTATGGGCCTTGACACAGAGATGTTGCCACTCCGTGAGCCAAGTCGCGGAAGATTAGTGAGTGGTGTGGTGTCCTGATGATGTTTCGTGGAGAGACGAAACTAGTTGACGACTTACTTTGATAAAATATTCTTTCATTTTGTGTATATGTAGGTATAATTTGTTACATTTTATTGCAGAAGGTTATTTTCGCGGTATTGTTACTTAATTTTTTCATCCTTTATAATAATATTGATCATATTTGAGGCAGATCACGCTATAATCCGATATCAATTAGCGAAAATATCAAGTAACAAACATACAAAATGGAATTACAAAGCAACTTTTATTTTTATAAGTTTCGAAATATTATTTTTGCACAAAAAATACCTTGTGTAGGTACGTATATATGTACTCGTACTATAACTTGTAACAAGGTTCAGTAATTTGGTTTCCTATTGCTTCACCATGACTTTATCAAAACACTATCAGCTATTTAATCGTAATAAATTGCGTTCCCACCGATTGTTCGAGACGGGTTTGACATTGCGTTATTTTGTTAACATTTCCTTTGTTTAACACGCGATAGTCCTATTAAGAAGTCGCTTTTTGCTTAAGCCGTGAGCTTTAATATTTAAAGTACGTTATCTACTAAAGCGTCAAGCCTTTTTTCATAATATTCGGATAACTTAAAACAATGGCTCCTCAACCGCAAAAGCCTATAATGGCTGGACTCAGGTCTCCCCCTGATAAACACTTTATTGGCCCCTATATCAAGGGTAATACACATAATCCCCACGCTGAGTATGCGGGTTGGGATTACAGTCTGGTAGTAGAATGATTCTGCAGGGGGCACTGCTGCCCGCCCCCCAATATATATCTCTTAGTCACCTCTTACGACAACCGCGGTTAAAGTTGGTTTGGCGCAGATTCTATGCCGGCACCACACGTACAACTTAAAACAGTTGCTAAGCAGTGTGATTGATTATCATCATCATCATCAGCCTATATTAGTCCACTGCTGGACATAGGCCTCCCCTAATGAGCGCCATAGCGCCCTGGCTTCAGCTTGACGCATCCAGCATCTACCTGCAATATTTCGCAGATCGACATTCCACCTTACCGGAGAGCGTCCTACACTACGGTTGCCGAGTCGCGATCCACTCAAGAATACGTTTACGCCAGCGGTTGTCAGTTTTTAAAGAGATATGGCCTACTGCCACTTCAGCTTGCTCATTCGTTGTAACGTTCCGTTTAACAGTTGATAAATTATTAGAATACAGACGTTAGTTTTATTCTGTTGACATACACCAGAAAACACAAAACATTGTTTCTTGGTGTTAAATAATAAAATTAGCTACAACAATGCACGTAAAATTGCAATAAAAATAAAAAAATAATCTGTGACTAAAATGCGCCAAGCAGAAGACAGAGCGCTATGGCGCTCATTAGGGGAAGCCTATGGCCAGCTGTGGACTAATATAAGCTGATGACGATGGTGATGATATGACTAAAAAAAGAAACATCCAAGAAGAGCATGGATGCTTCAGTGGACGGTGTTCTGAATGATTAATACTTTTTATGAGAGCTCATTGTGCCTTTTCGGTTGCTAATCTTGATCAACATGGTGTGATTTGTGATTTTACAACCTTCAACGAGCGATAAATCGAAAATACGGTGTAAAAGGTACGCCACGCATTTAGTTTATTTGTCAAGCAGTGCACAAAGAATTTGAACCTTATGTATATAGCTATAAAAACATATTCTTCTCTACTCAGTGCTCATTTTATTTACCGCATAATGTACATAAAAGCTATCGTTCTTTTATGTGATATTTTGGTAATAAAATCTTTTTTTTCTTAAGTGATCTCTTCCAAAACAAAACAATATTCATTTTTATTCTATTATACAGCAGAGACAATAAAATCACATATATTTCCTAAAATATTCTTTACCGCCCCTTGGGGAGCGACAACACTGAAGCGCGTTTCGCGAAATTATTTTTTTATCCCCCGAATGGCAATGTTTTTCACAACATTATATTTTTATTTATCCTGGTCCATGATTAAATTGGAATCCTAAAAGTTTCTCACAAGCTGCATGTTTTCGTAAATTTTGTAAACCACTTCATGAGGGCGGGCAGTAGCGCCCTCTGCAAAACAATTCTACCAACTTATTGCGATCCCCAATCCGCATGCTCATCAAGAGGATTATAGGTACTGCTAATGAGATAAAACTAATAAAGCGCCTGCGCCTGCGTCCAGCAATGGACAATAGATGCTGTAGAGGTGAGGTGATGTGAGGATGGCTAAATACAAGAAAATACGCGTAGCTAACTTTACTAAGTATTGTTAGAGAAAATAATAAAAAATAATGTTTTCGTTTTCTTCACTTCATTTTATTTTCAGACATCTATTAAGTACCTATCATTTTAATTGCCTGGCAACCCATAAAGTTTACACACACTATCAAAGTATTATTTCAATAACAATTTTCATAACGTTATTTTGAAGTAAATTCAAAAGAAAGTAGATACGAATAATTTGTGTAAATACGAGTAGGTAAACGTAAAATAACGTTCGTGTAAAAGCCAATATAAAATTCGTTGAAAAACGCCGAAACATAAATAAGTTTTCAGGAAAACGTCTATTGAACTTGGCACAGCGAAAGCACAGCTTTAGGGAGATATTTTATTTACCCCTAATGGAAATGCTAAATTGATTACAATTTACATTATCACAAATACAATAATTTTACAAATATACTTTTTTTCTAAATTTTATACTAAATAATAATAACAATAATATTATATTAATAATGTTTGACAATTCACACAGCATTATCTAAAAAAAACCAAGCTAAACCCAAGCTATGTGTTATGGGTACTAGATAACTGATTATACTTAATACAATACACTACATAGATAGATATATTTTTATTAAACAAAAACACCCATAACACCCTGAATTCAAATGAAGTTTGAAGTAACAGAAATTAAAGAAAATTTTCATGGATCCCATTGTCAGAACTGAACAATTATTAAATGGTACCACACGGGAAGCACCAGCTGTTATTCAAAAAAGAATAATGAAACTAAACAAACATAAAATAAATTACAGTCGAATTGAGAACCTCCTTTTTTGAAGTCGGTTAAAAATCGGCTACATACATCATACATGCAAACGTATTGTACCAACCTCATAACACTCCTCAATCGGTAGTTGGTTTAAATATGGTATTTTTGTTACCATTTAACCATTATATGCAACTTCTTTATTTTCTGTTTACGCGTCTAAAAGAACCTGCTCTGCATTTGTCTAGAACCAGTTCAGTTTCCAATTTAAATATCTAAACAGGGTACTTACACTAGTAAATCCTCGTCGAAATGCTAATTGTTTTAAAGCTTTTAAATCTTCAAAGGGAAATTTATTGATCCATTTAACCGATGCCATTACCTCTAAATTCTATTCTGGCCATAAAAATCTGGTTCGAACAGATTAGAAACGATTCGGTTTTGCTGCGAGACTGAAATAACTTAAGACTATTTAAATGCTTACGAATACGTTACAAATGACTTAACGAACTTTAATCATAATACCATATTATTATTTTTGTTTTATTTTTCGTTTATTAAGGCACAAACAGTATACAATTTTCTTAAAACAGTATATATAGCTACGTATTTACCAATCAAGGTACCAATAATAGAAATATTATTTAGAATTAAAAAATTAATAATATGCCTTGTGGTGCCGGCGGCATAGAATTTGCACCACCCCAATTCTTCCCGTGGGTGTCGTAAGAGGCGACTAAGGGATATCTTCTGGAGGACGGGCAGCAACTTTGTAAACATGTCTGTATGTATGTTTGTTGCTCTTTCAAGCAAAAACTACTGAACGGATCGGGCTGAAATTTTGCATACAGTTAGTAGGTAGTTCTAGGCCTGGAATACTTTTCGATGACGATGATGTACGGAATGTCCAGCATTATCTATCTATCTTATTTAGTTTTTAAGGCCCAGACCTTAAATATAAATCAGTTTGAATACTAATTAATTTTGTTTTAAGAAACTATAAACTGACTTCAATTTTTACAGTTTTTTCATGATCTTTCATGGATTCCAGTGTCAGAACTGAACAAAATTAAAATGGGACCACACGGGAAGCATCAGCTTTGATATAAAAAAAGAATCATGCAAATCGGACCACCCAGTCAAAAGTTCTGAGGTAACAAACATTAAAAAAACAGATGAATTGTGAACCTCCTCCTTTTTAAGAAGTCGGTTAAAAAACGAACGTGTAAATACAATAATTCCATACAAACAAACCTTGCTAACAAGTCATACATACTTCTGTATCGAATAATCAATTCCTCCTTGAACGTAGGTACTTTTTATTAGCTCTACAATGTCCGAGATTCGTCTAAAGTGCACGATTGCTGTATAGAACAGTTTATGGCTGACCGGAATAAAATCCAGTTGCTTCGCTGGTACAATTATATCTATGTTAGACAAGCTTCAGCTCGCAGCTTTGTATGTTATTTTCCAGGGTATGAAGGTCTTTAGGTTAATCTAGATCTAAATATATAGCCCTATATTTATGAAAATTATGCATAATTTCAGTCCAATTCATTACCTATGGTGTGAAGAATCAATAGTCGGATCTAGGTAGAGATCTAAGATTACATAAAGCTAAAAATTGGTACGAATAGTAGAGACAGCATGATGTGAATTTCCCATCGGTCCCACGTGAGCAAAATTCAAGGTTTGACCTTGAATTTTTTTTGTTCGCCTCGCTGTATTTGGATTTTTTTAGCCAAACGGTACTTACCTATATCGTATTTTTTTGTAGAAAATAGTATAGACCATGCTATTTTCTTTAAAAAGCAAAGCTTTACTAAGAATCATCGTTTTTGAGATAACGATACCTTATATTGAAACTAATAAAGACTTACGCGCTTTAATAAATCTTTAAAAATAATCTATGGTTCGTAGTTGACGTTCATACAAAAAACATCTATAGTTGACTTGCCAACTGGATTTATCACATGGTACGAAAACTTTCCATACATTTCCCTCCCGCAGTGGCCTAATGGGCGCCCCAATAAGGCGTCCTATTTCAGTGAAATCGTAGATGTTGTAGATCCGAACTACAGTTGTCGATGTTTTGGAACGGTGTCGTAATTCTTAGCTGTATTTAGTAAATATTGTCATGCTTATGTGTGATATATAAACCGACGGAAATTGAAATTTAGGTCAAAACATTCTTTACTGAATATGATTAGTTTTATGAAATGAAATGAAAGAAGTTTATTTAGCACGACACAAAAAAAGATTATGAAAAACTAAAGCTAGGAATTAACTAAAAATTAAACAAGCTGCATCCTTGCAGGGTAAAATCAATATCTTCCCAAGGCCTATGCTCAAGAAGTTAAAAAAAACATCCTAGCATTAGTACTTCCGCAAGCTGCTTGGCAAACCACCCAATGTCGAGCCAAAAAGGTGTCTACTCAGCATGTTGCTGAGTAGGTGAGTCAGATTACCTACTCAGAGCTGGTATTATGGTGACCCTCGTGAAGTTAGTTACGTCTTCAACGAATTTAGATATATTTTTTCAAAAATTTTGTTATATAACATTGTGATATTTGTGATTGTATATATGAATTTCCGTTAGTGTTGAAACGTTTCAGATTTATTTCGGTTGGAAATAAATTCATGTCAAATCGTTTATTTCTTGAAACATACAAAATAAGCAATTAGACATGACTTGTAACAATAATCTTGTCAAAATCACTTATAACAAAAAGGAAGGCAGACAATCTATATATCTACATATACTAAGATCATAAAGTGGAAAGATTTGACTGTTTGTTTGTATTGAATAGGTTCCGAAACTACTGGACCGATTAAAAAATTCTTTCATCATTAAAAAGTTTACTTTTCAGGGAGTGACATAGGCTATATTTTATCCCGGAATTCCCACGGGAACGGGACCTGCGGGGGTGAAAACGCAAGGCGCTGCTGGTGTATAATATTTATACAAACCAGTTTCATTTGTTCTACGTAGGGGCTAGTTGGTCATCTTGGTGGTATAAAAAATGCCGGACTCACTCACGAAGGGTATGGTTATAAAGATACAGTGTTAATAAAAATAACTACGGTTAACTAACTAATGCAAATAATAATGTTAACATTAATTTGTCAGATAATTCATCCCGAGGTTCCAATTATAATTTATACAACTTTGTATTTATAGTATAATCGTAGGACATAACAATAGAAAGTCCATTGTGTCTGGAATCCAGGGTAAGTACATTCAGGGACACAATAGCTTCCCTATTGTAATGTGCCAATGTACTGCCGAGAACAGCCACCAAGAATAAAACTATTTCACTTTCATAGAATAAATAATGTCACACAATATCTTTTTACATCAAGTGCTTTTTTAGGGTTCCGTACAGAAAGGGTGAAACGGGACCCAATTACGAAGATTTCGCTGGCTGACCGTCTACCTATCTGTCCGTCTGTCACCAGGCTGTAAAGATAAAGATAAAGATAAAGATATTTTATTTGTAAAACAAGTGTTAACAAAGGTGGTAGTAATTTATGATGACAACATGTTTGACCAATTTATATGGGTAGGTATGCAAAAAATTTCTGTATCTCGTGATATTGAGATAGTTTATGATGTATTTATGTTGCCACTATACCAACAAATACTAAAAATCTGAATAAAATGAATATCTAAGGCTTCCATACAAAAGACATCATTATTTTGCCTTTTTATAGATAACTAGCAACGCTTCGCGGTTTCACCCGCGTAGTTCCCTTGGGAATTCCGGAATAAAATATAGCCTATATATCACATCCTGAAAAGTAAGCTTTTTTTTATGAAAGATTTTTTTTAATTAGTCATTAGTTTCGGAGCCTATTCAATACAAACAAACAATCAAATCTTTCCTATTTATAATATTAGTATAGATCTCTGTGGTATACACACATCAACATTGTCTAGGGATATTCAACATTTTGTTGATTTTTACGAAAACTGAAAATAATTTCTTTAGAAAAGAGGTATGGTAAAAATTTATATGGGAAGAAAATTTGAAAAATTTGAAAATTTACAAAGTTCGGTAAATTGTGTTAAAACTATTTTTACGTTGCCATGACTTTATAAAATTACCTTTTTAACAATTTAATAATCGGTGTTGCCTCCCCTAACGTTCATAACACATCTGCACCGGTTATTCACACTCAAAATGAGGTCGTCAAATTCTCGCTGGGGTATGCGATCCCATGTTCTTTTTAAATGGCAAAACATTGATCTTCTGTGGTCAAATTCGAGGGCAAATTGCTGAAAGCCCTTCGCTGCAACATGTCCCAATCGTGTTCAATTGGGTTTAAGTCGGGTGACTGTGCAGGCCAGCCTAAAACCGCGACACCATGTTCCTGAAGAGCAGCTGACACTAAACGCGCCGTGTGTGGAGGGGCATTATCATGCATGAGCTGGAATTCCTGGCCAATTTGAACTCTATGAGGGATGATCACAGGTTCTACGATCTCGTTCCGATATTTTAGTGCCGTCATGCTGCCTCATATCCAAATGAGCTCGGTTCGCGCGCCAATACGAATTCCCGCCCAAACCATGACTGTCCCACCTCGGTACGAATGGACCTCTTGTGGCTGCTGGAGAGGACTTTCTCTGCCTGGAACTCTCCAAACACGTGTTCTTCGTGAATCGGGGTGGAATCCAAACCGAGACTCATCAGTAAAGAGAACCATTGTCCATTGGCCATTGTTCCATAACAAATGTTCTTGAGCCCAAAATAGTCGCCTTCCGCGATTGCCTCGTCGTAGAGCTGGCACACGAAGCGGCCTACGAGAATGAAGATCGACTTCATGTAGCCTTTTTCTGACGGTTTGGTCGCTGACTGACAGCTGATGGCCTAACTGAAGCCTTTGCACTAGCTGCTTTCTGTGAGATTGGGTTCCCTCCTGGCGGAATTTTGGAGAAAACGATCCTGTCTAGGGGTGATTACTCGTTTTTTTTTCAGTGTGGCGCTCTCTTAAATCCCAGTAATACGAAAACGTGACCACAATCCAGAAATTACGTTTTGATTAGTGTTTAGGGTATTGGCAACCACGCGTTGGATAGCACCGGCTTGTAACATGCCTATCGCTCTTATAATTTCCTTTTTGCTTAAATGTCGACGTTCCATGACATAAGAAATATCACAAGATCCGTTAAAATTAAAAATTACTTAGATAGCACTTATTGTTAATTAAATAAAAGTAAATTGATCTTAGGCAAAATTAACGTTGTTTTATCTAGATCGGAGTCCCCATTCTATCTTTTCTTTAATGCGTTCTATTTTTATTCTTTTTACAAATTTGGAAAAGGGAACAAAAGAGGTTTAATTCCATGTATAAACTTTTTCTTAAAAGCAAATAGTTTGTAAGCAAATCATTTCGAAATGGAAAATCCCTAGACAATGTTGATGTGTGTAGATGGTATCCTTCTTGCACGATTCCGACACGCACTTGACCGGTTTTATTTTGTGTCGTCACTGATTAGTCCACATTGTATAGACACCGAATTTATATCAGAAAAACGTGTGCAAAAGCGCGGGCAATCGGTTCCTTTATAAAAGATAGATCTATAGAAAATTCTTTATTGCACACTTATTGAAAGAAACAATACAATTAAACATCTTAAAAACTAAGTGATGTCACACTAATATTATAAATGCGAAAGTTTGGATGGATGTAATACATGTTTAATAAACCATTTTCTTTCTTTCTTTCCTTCTTTCTTTCTTTCTTTCTTTATGTATGGATAGATGGATTTATGGATATTTGTTACCTCTTCACGCCAAAACTACTGAACGAATTGGGCTGAAATTTTACATACAGGTAATTCTAATCCTGGAATCAAACAGAGGTTACTTTTTATCCCATAAATCAGTTCCCGTGGGATAAAAATCACCTATAATTTTTTTCATATGAACATCGCGTGCGAAGCCGCGGGGCGCAGCTTATCTTTCATAAAAGATAGATCGATAGAAAATTCTTTATTGAAAGAAACTACACTAAAACATCTTAAAAACTAAATGATATAAAACATACATGCCAGATCAATAAAAAGCATAATCCACCTTGCGCAGTCAGGTAAAAATACAAAACAGAAACTCATCGTAATATTTTGAAACGATCGCACAATCAGGCAGTAAATCATTCATTCGTAACGTAACCCGGTTACCGTAACGTTCAATGTCACCGGTGACGCAACGTTACGACATGCGCGGGCGCAGGCGGTCGGGATGCGCATTTCTCTCGACCACTTTCACTTGTATGCTAAGCTTGTTTACAAGTTCACTGGAAGTGGTTTTTCATTTGCGGTATTTGTAAGTTGTATTTGTGAATCGAATTATGACCAAATTCACTTTTTATCCGGAGTTAAATAAGGAGGAAATACGATGTTTGACTGTATGTATGTTTTTTTATGTGTACGTTACATGATTTCTCTGTCAGTTTTGGCTCGATTTTAATCATTATTTCTGACTCTTGTGTATAGGATTTTGGGCAGTAGAAATAAATAACAGATAGTCCAAGTGAACTGGCCTACTAGTAGGCATGGCGTCAATAGAAATTTGTCAAACGGTTCTCCGCTTAGTGATAGCGATTTACATCGCGACTGGTTTCATAACGATATTTAACGTCGTTGATGAGGGTGTTATGTGTTTGTTTCATAAGTTAGTATAGATATAACGTCAACCTTGATGTCTCTTCCAGTCAAGTTACAAGCTAAACTCGACGCCAAGTGAACTGGCCAAGCGACTGGCCCACTGCTCGTACGGGGTCAAGAGAAATGTGTCAAACGGTTCTACGGTTTGTGCTAGCGATGCGTATAAGAGATTTTCGACCTATAAGTACCTAGTCGAACTATATAATTTTGATAGGATTAAGGAATTACCTACATCACAATGCATCCTAACATTTTGGGAATTGTAAATAATGAAATCTGAAGTCAGAAGCCAATAACTTTATTTCTTTAGACTTAAGTACCGCAAAACTATTATAAAAATAAGAAATAAGGTGTTATTGAAATTCTGTTCACTTCAATCTTTTGTCCACTAGTGGAAGAAGTGAACAAGAAACCACTAGCAATTTTACTTAATCTCTTAGGTGTCTAGTACATGTTATTTTTTTGAATAAAACATAAAATAAATAATAATAAATAATAGTGGACAATCCACACAGCACTATCCATTATCTATATAACCACAATTTATACATTATCTATCTCTATGAAGAGACAAACATAAAACAATAAAACATTATAATCTTGACTGACAATTTCAATGTCAAAAACCAACTAGCAGTAAAACAATAATTAAATTACTTAACTTTGCAACGAGGGGGGAGCTCCGCTCGGTCCGACTGCTGCTCGATAACTGTCCCTTAGTCGACCGTTCGACAGCCTTTTATACCAGTGAGTAAACAACACCTGCGCCTCGGGTGATCGTTACGTCATCAGCGGTATTCGACAACAAAATCTAACAAAATGTGGTTTTCTGCTTATAATTTCACTTAAAATTATACAGATAGTATTAACTTCGAATGAATACATTACATTGCAGACAAAACAGTGTAAACAATACAGTTTTATCTGCAAAGCAAGGCTAAAATACAACAAAATCTAACAAAATGGGGTTTTCTGCTTATGATTTCACTTAAATTATATAAATAGTATTAACTTCGAATGAATACTTTACTTTGCAGACAAAACAGTGTAAACAATACAGTTTTATCTGCAAAACAATGCTAAAATGTAAAACTAAACAAAACAACCAAAGTTAGGTTAATGTTTCACATTATTACTTTATTTTATTCAGGAGCATATACACAGCTATACATTATATTTGTATCATATACTATCACGGCCATACTGACAAGTACTTTGTTCTCAAAGTACCAACTACAATTGACCCCCAAATTAGCCTGCTGTCCCTGCCCTTGACATACAACACCTATCATCTGCAGCATGAATACCAGTGAAGTATCCCATGACATACAACACCTATCATCTGCAGCATGAATACCAGTGAAGTATCAGGGCAGAAATCGACCAGCAGTACCAACCCATGGATGCACAGTTTTAATTTTAATTCAGTGCCTCGTTTTAAGGATCCTGTCACCCCTGCACATGACATTCAGATAACCATAAAGCAAAGAATCGATCAGTGTCCAACACATTCATGAGTTGGTCTAATATTCAGTGCCTTGACATGAAGACCCTGCCACCACTGCAAATGACATTCAGGTCAACATCAGGCAAAGAATAGACCAGTGTCCTAGTCATCCCAGCCCATCTATGTGTATGCTCCTGGCAATTATATCTATGTATATAAACATACCAACTACATTTCAATCTATGAGTTGTCTATGTGTAAATAATTTAATTATCTTTATACAGTAACGAATTAAACATTCTATATAAAATTAGCTTTACACCGTAAAAATGTTTAAATACAATAATGTTATGGTAACAGAACCAATATTTTAATATTATAATATGTATTTTATTTTAACATATTATACTTAACTTTATACAGTAAAATGTTTTTATGTAATAATTTTATTGTAACAGAACCAATATCTTAATAATATATTATTTATTTTACTTTGTAACACAATAATCTATTACGGTACTGATCAAAGTGATTCTTCAAAGTCATTATTCTGTATAAGCCATTCACTTGGCCATCTCAGCAATTTTTTTCTTGAGCTTTTGTTATATTGTGCAAGTTATTTTAACTTCTTATAGCGATCAGCACTATCTCTAAGCTCTAAGCTATGCATTTTTATGGGAACATCACTCATTCTTTTTTTTTTTTTTTTGTTTACATAGTTAGTTTTTGAAGCGTATCGGGAAGCTCACTCCAACAGTATTCTTTATCTTTGTACAGTACTAAAATTTCACAGCATACACACTTACTACCTCACGATCGACGAATAACAAACTAATAAAGCGCCTAATTTTTGTTTCATCTATTTTCTTACTATTTTGTATAACATTAACATTCAAACATATTTGCAGCAAACACAATCATATAATTATTTATTATATTATAACCTTTTTCAAACTTTGATCCCTATATTTATTAATCAATTTATCTGTTGATACAGAGCTCTTTATTGATAAAAATTAAAAGGGACGTGGAGGCAGACCCATATATTTAATGTAAACTACCATCACCCTTTCATGACACTTTTACCTCCATGTTATACTGTTTTTGTTTGTCGATTGTTTATTTTTGAAACTCTTTATGTACCTGTGTCCAAATAAATGTTTTTTTTTTATTCTATTCTATTCTATTCTAAGCTGTTGCTTAGTTTATCTTCATCAGATTCTAAATAATATATTGGGTGTAATATATTTACTGATTACTGAACCTTTCACTAATCGCTCGGCTAAGCTGACTACATAAAAGGAAAACTATAACGATAAGATTAAAATATTAAGCTCTCATTAATGTATTGAATTGCCAAAAGAATCTTTTTACATTATTATATTTACTGATTACTGAACCTTCGGCTAATCGCTCGGCTAAGCTGACAACATAAAAGGAAAACTATTCCGATAAAAATATTAAGCTGTCACTAATGTAGGTATTGAATTGACAAAAGACTTTTTTTTATTTTTTGTAAGGAGTTTGGTTTTACTACCCTATAATTGAGCATGGTATAAAATGCAATTCACCAATTTTTTTTTACTCTTCTAAATTCCTTAACAAACACTTCCTTAGAGTCAAAACAAAAACGATTTGACATAACTAGAATACGGTCATTCAAGTGGAGCTGGGTGGAACTGGGCAGAACATGTCAGTAAGATGGACGATACAAGATAGACAAAGTCCGAACTGGGCAATATTGACATAGAATTATAAAGAAGCACCAGCTTCCAAAAATAAATTATAAAAAAACTATCAAAGTCGGATCACTCAGTCAAAAGTCCTAAGATAACAAACATAAAAAAATACAGTCAAATTGACACCTTCCTCCTTTTTTTTGAAGTCGGTTAAAAAGTGACGGAATTGATACCACGATAAAATAAAGGAAGCAAAGGGCGACCACGGAAGCGTATTTAAAAAAATAAATCGGACCAAAATGGATGAGACAAGCCAGAGACAGAAAAACCATGGAGAGAAATGGGGGAGACTTCTACCAATACCTGTCTTGTTTATCATATTTGATGTTATAATTTATCGAAAATATTTAAAATACTATAAATTCATGAAACTATGTCATATTATGCGTAATATTTTGTAGTAAAAATAATGTTTTAAAAATTTTTTTTTTTCGATTTTATTCATTTGAAATCCTTGTAAAGCACTTTTTTTTAACCAACCCTATAAAGTGTTTCTAATTTTGTTGGGTACGTGTTTTATTTACCATTCATTTAGTTTATACTGATTCTGTTATTATTTCACTTTATTATTTTGTTTTCGTTTATTTGACAATGTCCATAAAAGCCACTTTGTTTACATGTGAATTTAATAAAAAAATGATTTATACCAGACCTTATTCGTTTTTTTTTCTGTTTAATATGTACCTAATCTTGTACATATATATATATATATATATATTTTGTTGTTTGACAAAACTTTTGCTAATGTACATGTTCATAAGATATGACCATACATAACTGTTTTTATTTAATAGCGGACCAAGCCAACAGACTTCAAGTCACCAAAATAACCAAGCCCCATCTTTAGACTGGTGGCCTCAAACCAACAATCTTAAACTCTTGGGCAATAAACAAAGCACATCATTTAGATCTCAACGTCGTCAAATTTATGAACATGTACCATCCAATGCAATTTCCTTATAACATCCATATAACAGATATATAATTATATCAAGATAGATAAAAGTCAATACCGGTATATTATTCTGTTCTTTTTTTTTTTGTTTCACTAGCATTTGTATTTGGCCAATTTTTTTATAAGTGAAATTCAAAAGAAACTAATAAATAAAAAAAAATTGTTGGCACTAATTGAACCAAAGTAGTAAACGATGTCAAAATGATAAACTGCCGGTAGTTAAAAATAAGTTTGCATTGACAATGCTATGTCAACCACTACAATTTCAGAACAATATGAAAACATCGATCGAGCAATACTAGAAGTTGCAAATTTTGTATCGTAATTCTTAAGAATTTTGTAGGTTTTTATGAATTGTAAGCCTACTTATTCCTGAAGTTTCTTATTATGATACAGTTCAAGTTTATAGCTACCAAAACAAAATCGTGTAAGACCGTCTTACGTCACGTTTTTACGTCGTCGTATCTAGTTTACGAACCCTTCCGATCCTTCGTGACTTCGTCCGAATTTCGTTGATCAGCACCTCAATGTAGTTGCAACAAATAGCAAGTCTGTCGTAGGACCGGGCATTGGTAGCAGCACGTCCACCATCTCGTCGTGGATTGGAAGCATCAGTCAGAAATCGGCTTGAGCAAGACCTTCGTCCACGCAGGTCTGCTGCGGGATCCAACCTGAAACTTGTGAAAGAACATATTAGAACTTTGAAACAGTTCCTGGCTATCCCCACTTCTGATAAGAGATTTTCGACCTATAAGTACCTAGTCGAACTATATAATTTTGATAGGATTAAGGAATTACCTACATCACAATGCATCCTAACATTTTGGGAATTGTAAATAATGAAATCTGAAGTCAGAAGCCAATAACTTTATTTCTTTAGACTTAAGTACCGCAAAACTATTATAAAAATAAGAAATAAGGTGTTATTGAAATTCTGTTCACTTCAATCTTTTGTCCACTAGTGGAAGAAGTGAACAAGAAACCACTAGCAATTTTACTTAATCTCTTAGGTGTCTAGTACATGTTATTTTTTTGAATAAAACATAAAATAAATAATAATAAATAATAGTGGACAATCCACACAGCACTATCCATTATCTATATAACCACAATTTATACATTATCTATCTCTATGAAGAGACAAACATAAAACAATAAAACATTATAATCTTGACTGACAATTTCAATGTCAAAAACCAACTAGCAGTAAAACAATAATTAAATTACTTAACTTTGCAACGAGGGGGGAGCTCCGCTCGGTCCGACTGCTGCTCGATAACTGTCCCTTAGTCGACCGTTCGACAGCCTTTTATACCAGTGAGTAAACAACACCTGCGCCTCGGGTGATCGTTACGTCATCAGCGGTATTCGACAACAAAATCTAACAAAATGTGGTTTTCTGCTTATAATTTCACTTAAAATTATACAGATAGTATTAACTTCGAATGAATACATTACATTGCAGACAAAACAGTGTAAACAATACAGTTTTATCTGCAAAGCAAGGCTAAAATACAACAAAATCTAACAAAATGGGGTTTTCTGCTTATGATTTCACTTAAATTATATAAATAGTATTAACTTCGAATGAATACTTTACTTTGCAGACAAAACAGTGTAAACAATACAGTTTTATCTGCAAAACAATGCTAAAATGTAAAACTAAACAAAACAACCAAAGTTAGGTTAATGTTTCACATTATTACTTTATTTTATTCAGGAGCATATACACAGCTATACATTATATTTGTATCATATACTATCACGTACATCGCGGCACGCGTTAAATTATATTAAACTAGCTGCGCCCCGTGGCTTCGCACGTATATCCTATGGAAACTGATTTATGGGATAAAAGGTTTATGTGTTATTCCAGACCTAAAACTATCTGTATACAAAATTTCTGCCCGATCCGTTCAGTAGTTTTTGCGTGAAAGAGCAAAAAACATACATACATACATGTTTACAAACTTTCGAGTTTATACTTAATATGAGTAGGATTAGTAGGATAGCTGTATCTAGACCTATAAGATTTTATAGGATATTTTGTACCCGGAAAAAAAACTTGTGCAAAGACAAGAAGTACCGATTGTCTAAGCTTCATGCTCATTTTTTTGTTTTTTTTTTATATCAGAAATAGACCTTCGTTTGACCGCAATCTCACATGATGGAAAGCGAAGATGCGGCCGTCATTACCAACCAATGGTTGAGAATGACCATCATGTTTAGAAATCAATCCCACACTCAATCCTACATGGAATTTCTAGTTATCACTTAAAGTTTTAGCTACAAAATGATGCACTAAAAGCCCGAGCATTAACTATCATACGGTAATTTGGTTAACGAGCTATTTAATATCATTTTAAACCAATAAACAAGCCTATTCCACAAGCACTAATAAAAATACTGTCGTCTCGTTAACGCATTCACTGCCCAGCTCTGTGATGCGACCCGCAGGGGCGCGCCGCAGCTCCACGCAGATAGAGACTGGCACCTGCGTCTTGGGCCATGAAGGTGTTAAGCACAAAAACGTCCAGACAAGTCCAACTAGAATTCAATTAAAACTGTTAAATGGAAAAAATGGCAGAGACTGGTCATCGATCCGGTTATTGCAACGTACTTATTTATATATTTAACGCGAAACAGAATTATGCCATTTTTAATTTCATTAAAAACTAGGCGGCCGTAGCGTGAGACTAGGGCAGGTATTGCGCCCAAGACACGAGATGTAGCGATAAAACTAATTTACTCAAAACTAGCTGCACCCCGGAAACTGATTTATGGGATAAAAAGTAGCCTTTGTGTTATTCCAGGCCTAGAACTACCTGTATGCAAAATATCAGCCCGACCCGTTTTGTAGATTTGCGTGAAAGAGCAACAAACATACATAGAAACATGTTTACAAAATTTCGCGTTTATAATATTAGGAGGATGTTGAGTTATCATATCGCTAGTCCAGGCCAATATATGTTTTAGCTTCTCCCTTATCTGAGCTAGAAGTCCAGTAGTGGAAATAAATGAAGCATATCATATTACGAACTTAAAATAATAATTCATTTCATGAGTTCGAATTCTAATGCGCCAAGAGTTTGAAGGCCAAAAGGCCAAGAGATTCGTGGAAATGAAACAAATGAATGCTGATGACTCAGCACCGACATTTTCACGGTCGAATTATTTCAGTTCTCTGACTTAAAAAAGTATTCGTTTAGCTGAGCGCGGTCTTACTAACATCTACCACATCTTATGTCTATTCGTCCATTTATTTAACGTTTTGGTCGGAATGGACGGGGCCCATTCCGTCCGTTTCGTTGCGAATTGAACTGGAACTTAAATTTAAAACAAAATCTTATCTAACCGCTTTACTCTCTTAAATTAACCCATTCCAGTTATTACCAAGTCGAACGCGATCAGGTTTGCAACACGAACATCTGTCCGTTTGTTTACGAACTTAAACTTAGTTAACTGGTCAGTCGGGACTTTCGATGTTCAGTGATCAGTTTAATTCTGAACGTCTTTGATATAATAAAATGTTCCAATGTGGGATCTTCATCATCATCAGCAGAATAACGCCCACTGCTGGACCTCAAAACAATTAACCGTGCGACCTTCACCAAGGAGTATGTGAGATCTTATTAGGTAAAAATGTCATTACCTGATTTGATTCTTCACGCCAAATCTACTGAACAAATCGGACTGAAATTTCCGATACAATTTAAATTATTAAAGAAATAAATAAGTGAAATGAAATGTTGGATGCGGAGAAACTGAAATGAAACCCTAGTTTCAGGACTATTCTTTGAGTAAATTATGTCATTTTCTTGAATAGCTGTGAAGCCATATGCATGTACGCAGTATTTGCATGATTTTTTGTACGTAATGAAAATTAATTTGAACTTGAAAAATATGTAGAACTAAGTCACCTTCAAGTAGAGGTTATTGCCCTAAAGCTATTACTCTAAGCTGCTTAAAGAAGGTTGTAGGTTCATTATTATGCTTAGTTGGGCTCTTGAAATAGTAGCCTCGTAAGTATTTGGTTAAATATCGGTTTCTAAACGAAATTGAAAACAAAGTCCTTTTAGAGGTTAACGTTTTTTTGGTGGCACTTATTGTACATTTCGATTCAGGTCGACTTACCTACATTTTACCCAAAGATTTTAGAGTTGTTTTAAAGATGATGTGAGTGGAAAGTCAATGTTTTATTCAAGATTAAAATATTTTAGTCAGGTACGTCAGTATATTCATACTAGCTTGAATGCTTGAAAAAATTTCGTGTCCTACTCTAGAATTATCTTCATTGAAGTTTTAATACTTTCGCTTTCTTCGACGTACATTGTGCTTATAGCACTGCTGTAGCTGTTGCTCGTCTCTGCTGCGCACACCGTAGAGGCAGGGCAGTGAATGCGTTAATAAACATTAAGCTGAATGAACGGGGACAAAATTACAAGAATTTATGTTTTGATTCGTAGGTTATTTCTAATTATTTGGCACCTTGAACTACTTTCTTCATCAATTATGTAATTTGACTATAAAAACTTTCGTAGTTTGACGAATTCATTATAAATGTAAGCGGGTTAAATACGAACTCCGAGCACAGTGCTCGAAGGAATGCGGTACTCGCCCTGAAGATGTCCCTCGTTAAGGGATGAAATTTTGATGTTCTTTCCGTTTTCCAACACAAACAAGGTTCGTAGTTAACTCGCTTACATTCATAATTAATTATGTAGTATTTTAAAAATAAGCAAAAATTTGATTTTTGCGCTTAAGCCGCTCCAAAACCGTATGCTCTGTCCCGCTCTATCTTTTCACAAAATTACGCGTAAATCGCCTTCTTAACACCCATGGCCCATGACGCAGATGTCCCACTACGTCCCCGTGTGGGCAGTGAATGCGTTATACTAAACTAAACTGACACCTTCATAGCCCGTGTAGCGGCGGCGCGTCCCTGCAGGTTGCACCGCCAAGACTGGGCAGTTAATGCGTTATAACCCTTAAGTAAAACTGCACCCGTACATCTTGAAATCCCTAACGCGTCAAAGGTCGTGTAATCCTCACGATGCGACGGAAAGGTCGAGTGTCTTGCCCTTTAATTGAAGTGACACTGAAGATTTTAACTTTTCACTTTATCTCGGGGATCATGAACCGAGACACAGAATAGAGAGACTTTGCTGGCTGAAGTTTCACTTTTAAAGTTTCAGCTAAATTCCAGTATAACTTAACCCTGTGAATACTCAAACGCAACTCAATTTTTTGACAGTTTTTAATGAAAAACTGTCAAATATTCGTCGTTTAAATCTGAAATGTGTTTAAGTATGGGGGGGGGGGGTTTAGATTTTTAATTTAATAATGTACCTACTGTCTTCAATTCTCCGTTATGTATTCTTTTAAACCGACTTCAATAAACGGAGGTGGTTTTTAGTTAGTCTGTTTTTCTATTTTTTTTAACTATAAAAGGACTTCTTTTATATGGATCCCATTGTCAGAGCTAGACTAGAAATTTAAATGGGACCACACAGCAAGCACCAGCTTTCAAATCCTCCTTTTTTGAAGTTGGTTAAAAAAACGTGTGAACCCTCAAAGAAAGCAATTTTGCTATTACGAAGTCTTGCAGTACCAGTGTGTGAGATCTCGGAAATGTGTGAGATCTCAAAAATGTGTAAGATCTCGAAAATGTGTAAGACCTCGAAAATGTGTAAGAGACATTGGTGAGAAGTAAAGTGGTGGTGGGTAACGTGCCGGGTAATCTCGGAACGAGATGAGAGGAGATCTTGAGCTTTCGACTGTAAAGCATAGAAAGATAAAAGAAAAATGTAAAAGTTTTATGTAGTAAACCACTTAGGTTTAGTGACTAGCATGAGAGACAGTAGTTTTATAAACAACGTTTTGCTTATTAAAATATTTTGCCTTATTTTATTTTTATTTTTATTTTACATACTCTTTTGGATTTACTGCCATTTCCTTAGCAAAATGCGCTTTTATGATTTTCTAGGCTGTAGTTGGAATGATTAAGGATCCAACGACCCAATTAAAGTATATATACATAGATGGACCAGCGATCTATTCTATAATAATTTTATATATATAATTGTTTCTTTCTAAAATGATTATGTTTGCAAAATATGTTTAAAATAAATTTACATTTCATATTCTTGTAGTTTATAAATTCTGTTTGGTTGGTAGGAGTCTTCTTGACCGATTATAATATTAATTGTATTTGACTGTTTCTCTCGTAAGTAGAACTTTGTTTGCAAAATAGGGTATAAATAAACTTGTATTTCACATTCTTGAAATAAATAATTTCTGTTTGGTTGGTAGGAATCTTCTTGACCTTTAGAAACATCATCACTGTAGTGTATTCTCAAGTACCTACACACTTATTAAGAATATGGTGGAGGGTAGCTCGGCGCTTCGGCGCCGGCAGTCGGAATAAACGCACGTTACCGAATGACTGCATATTATTTCTGCTTCTGCCCCTATACCTAAATAGATACTTCTCAATCACCTGACATGCCTCCAAATTCTGATGTCTGGGGTCAGGAACAATACTCTCATCCCTTCTGTGCCTGGCATTATTTCTTTCCGTTAAATACACCAATACCCAGCACTCAGCAGTCGGTGAAGTCAGGCTGCGGTTGATGATGATGATGATGAAATAGTTGATCCCTTCTATGTATTACAATTCCATGGCTCCGTTTACATGGAGGCTCTATACTGTGACCCAGATGCGAGCCCCGACCTCGGTGTGCCGGTAATGTCACGTGAGATCCTTTTACACGCGGTAGCGCGAAATCTGTGTCTTATGTTTATGTTTATAAGGGCTGTTTTGGTGTGATTTTATTGCTCTTTCGATTCTATGGGGTTTTCTGGTGATGGTTTAGGACTTTTTATCTTCGACTGACATCAAAATAATTTAAAAGTTGTCCGCGACTTTGTTGCAAATACAAAATAAAGAATACAGTCGAATTGAGAACCTACTCATTTTTTGAAGTCGGTTAAAAAAATCATTTATTGAGTTTTTGACTAAAATTAAAGGGTATTTTGTACTACAGTTACAAATATATGTATACAATACAGAAAATTAAAACCGAAGGTATTCTGTCGCAGTATTATGAATAACTAGTTTTTGCGAATTCGCACGCGTCGTTTTATGAAAATGTTTTATGATGATTTCCATCCCACGGGAACTGATTTATGGGATCAAAAGTAGCATACCCTATGTTTGATCCAGGATTAAAATAACCTACCCGTTCAGTAGTTCTTGTGTGAAAGAGTAACAAACATCCATAAAAACTTTCGCTTTTATAATATTAGAAGGTTTTATCAACGGAAATTCTAGACCTTCGTAATACATCATCGGCTGCATCTTCGCTTTCCATCAGGTGAGATTGCGGTCAAACGAAGGTCCATTGCTGATAAAAAAACCTTCTTTCAAAGTTCATGATGATGATGATAAGGAAATGCTACACCATTCTTCGCCTTACAAACTATTTGAATGGTCCTGCAAATATAAGCTTCGTGTACAAGCTCGCTTTGTTTGCGTTTTCAAGTAAATATTGCTTCTTTGGAAGAACACTGTGTAGTGTCAATAATATTTGCAAACTTAGAATTGTCCGAAATTCTAGAAAATGTTGGAATTGTTAACTAAGAATCTGTTAAATGACTACTAATTTATATTTAGTTTTTCTTATCATTAAATGCCATCAACATTATTTTTTTCTAAAATGTATAATAGGTACAGTACATACTATCGTACATATTTTTTAGGTTTCCGTACCCAAAGGATAAACGGGACCGTATTACTAAGACTTTGCTGTCCATCCGTCTGTCCGTCTGTCCGTCTGTCACCAGGCTGTATCACATTACCGTGATAGTTAGACAGTTGAAATTTTTATAGATAACTAGCTGCGCCCCGCGGCTTCGCACGCGTTGTTCCTATGAAAACATTAAAAGGTGATTTTCATCCCACGGGAACAGATTTATGGGATAAAAAGTAGCCTATGTTTTATTCCAGTATTAGAATTACCTGTATGCAAAATTTCAGCCAGATCCGTTCAGTAGTTTTGGCGTGAAGAGGTAACAAACATCCATCCATACATCCATCCAAACTTTCGCCTTTATAATATTAGTGTGATATATTTCTGTTGCCGTGATAACGATAAATACTTAAAAACACAATAAAGAAAGAAAGAAAGAAATACATTTATTTATAACAAAAGAAGAAACTTAGTATACGAATATTGTATCCTACAACTATGAGTAAGTAGAATCAAAATACAATCTTAAAGCATGTAGTTATATAAAAGTCGTTATAAAAAGGCCCTACCTCAGCATAAATGCTTGCTAGGCTCCCGGAAGAGTTCTAGCCAGCGCTGATCTTCCGTTAGAGCCCGAAAAAGTGACGTCACGAACAGACAAAGTAATAAAATAAAAAAAACTAAATAAAACGATTATGACAAAGTATGTGAGAACGCAGCGCAAAAACAACGCGCCATGGCAGTAGTAATAATTGACATTGACATTTCTTTGCATTAGTCAACCTAGACAGACTAACAATAAATAAAATAAATAAATAAATAATGCTGGACAATTCACACAGCATTATCTAGCCCCAAGCTAAGCAGAGCTTGTATTATGGGTACTAGATAACTGATATACATAATACAATACACTACATAGATAGATATTTTTAATTATACATAGAAAACATCCAGAACGCCCTGAACAAATATCTGCAGATCGTACAAATATTTGTCCCGAGGCGGGAATCGAACCCGCAACCTCCTGCGTCGCAGGCGGACTTTCGCCCACCGCGCCACAGAGGTCGTCGTCAATATCAGAGTTGTGGCAGCAAAGACACAGCAAGTCATGAATAACAATAAAATAAATATACATAAGGGACATACAACAGACATAACATTTTTGTACGGAACCCTTCGTGCGTGACTCGCACTTGGCCTGTTTTTTGTTAAATTAATATATTGTCTTTGTGTAGTACAATAAAGACTTCGCTATCTCTCTCTTTCTCGCTCTCATCTATCTTGGTAGGTATCAAAGAGATCATATACGCCACCTTTTCTGCTAAGCAGAGAAAAGAGATAATTTACAACAATTATTAGAATCGAACGAAAATAACATGATATCTAGATCATCGTCTTTTCTAGCCGTTGTAAACTGGTATAAAGTATTTCCCTATAGCTTGTTGCCTGTTATTTTACCTTCTGCGTACCAAGAAATTCGTTATTTACATAAATACCTACCATTTTTTCATTTTACTGTATGTGTGTTAACCAAACGCATTTTTTGTACAATACATTTTATGTACATTGATATCTGGCTTCTCCGATACAGGCCCAGCCCATTGAGGTAGCCTACAAAAATCACAATTAATATTCGGTCAGTAGGCTAAGGTGGTTAGGAGTCTATTGACTTAAAGAAAGAATGAAAGAGAAAGAAAATGATTTATTAAACACTACACAACACTACAAATAAAATAAAATAAAAGACTACTTAGTAACACGAACAAACACAGTTAACAATTATTCGAAAGCTAAAACTAACACAAGTAGGTAGGTACCTACCTAAGTACCTATTGGGTTGGTACTAAGTAGCCCCCTCAGCAGGCAAACGAGCGCGTGTGTGTAGGTTTAACAGGTCCTGACTCAGCTTGTTGCTCTACACAAATAACCTAGAGAAGGTAATTCGGTAAACTTAAGACATTTACTATTTAATACATTATTATAATAACATCGATGGACTCCAAATTTTCAATTGATTCAAAGTTTATTCATAGCAAATGCCTTACAAAGTGCGCAAAACTTCTTTTCTGCTTCCTAAATTACTTCATAAGGCGCATACCCGAACCAATATGACAGTGCCACCTATTTTATTATACGTATGTATCATATTTTAAAAATCCATCGTACAGTTTGTGGTATCTATTATGAGTTATTTATTAATGCCTCTGTAATAGTTTCATTTTTTAAAGCTAATGCAGAGATACGAAGTTGCGCTTTTTTACTAATAATTTTAAATGTATTAATAAAATTACCTATGTTAAACGTAATAATATGATAAAATAGGAGGCGCTGTCATATTGGATCGGGTATAGTCAAACCCGATTTTTTTTTTTACGCGTGACCAACCTCTTCTTTTTTATTTGTAGCACTAAATATTTTTACTTTTTCACCTACTTCTTACAGTTTTTGAGATGACCTAAAACGGACTTCTCTCGAATCCGTAGGCTAGAGCTGTTCTGAAGGTCGTTTTAATAATCACCGATCGTTTTTTCGCACTTCACAGGAGGATAAGCAAATTGCACAGCAAAAGATCACAAATATGTACATAATCACAGCCACGTAACATCTGACCACTCACTGATGCTATTGCGAAGGTCATCATATCTTCAAACAAGATCAGAACATCACACTAATATTATAAATGCGAAAGTTTGTATCGATGTATGGATGGATGGATGTTTGTTACCTGTTCACGCTAAAACTACTGAACGGATCGGGCTGAAATTTTGCATACAGGTAATTCTAATCCTGGAATTAAACATAGGCATACTTTTTATCCCATTAATCAGTTCCCGTGGGATAGAATTAACCTTTTAACGTTTTCATAGGAACAACGCGTGCGAAGCCGCGGGGCGCAGCTAGTTGGAAATAAAATAAGTAATGTGGAACAAATTACACAGAATTATCTAGCCCCAAGTGTTATGGGTACGAGATAACTGATATACATAATATAATAAACTACATAAATAGATATTTTTTACTATACATAGAAAACAGCCAGAACGCCCTGAACAAATATCTGCAGATCGTACAAACATTTGTCTTGAGGCGGGAATCGAACAATAAAGAACAAATAACACTGTATGTGTGACATTATGAGACCACGGTATATGTATATTTTTTTTCGATTGGACTATAATGCTGTTGACCGCAGATGGCCATGACAACGTTACCGGACTTAAACGGAATATTTTGATTCAGATCAATATAAAAATATGATTAATTTTTACTCGTAATAACGTAAATACCAGTAGCAGCTTTCATTCGGAGCAGAGTACAACATAAAGTATCTGGACTTGAAAACAAGGTGATCAATAATGTCCAGATACTTTATGTTATAACTTAGTTATTTTTGACCGACTTCAAAAAATGGAGGAGATTCTTAATTCGACTGATTTTTTTTATCGTTGTACATCATAACTTTTGACTGGGTGGTCCGATTTTTATGATTCTTTTTTATTTGAAAGCTGGTACTTCTCGTGTGGTCTCATTTTAATTTGGTCCAGTTCTGACAATGGGTTCCATGAAAAATCTTGGAAAAACTGTATACATAATTGAAGTCGGCTTGTAGTTTTTTAAAACCAAATTACTGTATCCTACTTTTAAAGTAATTTTTTATATATATAAAGATTTTATGCCAAGACAGTGTTATATTGAGGGAACAGTCTTTTTTGAACGTTGCTCTTTTGCATCTCAGGTAGACTTTCGCTCACAGATCCATAGATGTCACTAAACCATAGACAATTTAACCCGCTGCTAAATAAGTTTAATCGATCTAGCTTATCCGCTAACCACTTCCTCAATTTCATCTAACCCTTCCCAATCATCAAACCGGTACAAAAGAACAGTCTAAAAATAAATCCACCGAAGCGCAGTCCCGCGACCATCGCTAAGATAAAAGAGCCAATCAGAGGGATCGGATCGTGTCACATCTATCACTTCGTCTTATTATACTGTCTCGACGTAACGTGGAATGAATTTTAAAAACGTATCATAGAGCTCCTTTAGTGTATCCGATACGATGCTGGTGACAACAAACTCAAACTCAATTCCAAAAATGCTTTATTTTCATAAATACAATAAATGTACACTTAGAAAAGGTCAAATCATATTAAAAAATACACTGACACGGAAATAAAGTGGTATTTTTGACAGGTGCTTGCAGTAAAAGCCAGGCGTTGTTATTTATGAAATATAGGGCAAAGTTTATGTAAGTCTTCGGTTGTTGAAGTCGATAAACTGATGCAATTTTTTAGTATAAAAACTAACGTAGTTTGATGAATTGATTACGGATGGAAGCGGTACGAACACAAATAAGGTTCGTATAGTTAACCCGCTTACATCCATAATGATGCAATTTTATTATTTACCTTTACATCGGTTAGTGGGGTTTGCTTTTCTGGTCTTCCCTATATACTTCGCCTTTTATCGAACACATCATCATTGACCTTCTTGAAACTACGGAAGATGATCAAAGTGGCGTCAGTTTGTCTAGGAGTTAGTTGAGTACTTTCGTGTATGGTAGAAGAACCGTAGGTATTCGGAAGCAACAACAAACGGTCATGGGAAACTTTGCAGTTATGTAGGTACATCATTTTTGATTACGTCTGTCCACATCTTTTTAGGTTCAAACAATCTTTTTAATGTCGTGTCGGGGAATGTGGATATTATGTTTAAAAAAATATTCCCTCTACAAAAGTTGAATTTCAAATAAAAGGCAGCTGCTCGTTCAGAAACGAATATTTAGCAAAATAATACTTTTAGAAAACGCATTATTAACATTTCTGTATAACAATTATAGGTATTATACAAAAATAAGATTTTACTGACAAAACCGCGAATTTCCGTAATGCAGTTTCTTTTTCTCATATAAAACGTCTAAGTACCTCCCATAACCTATTTTGGAAAGAGAATGAGTAAAGTTGAACTTTGATTATAAAGTTTGTACTACTATACACTCTGCCAAAACTCTATCTCTCATCAGCACTTAGAATGATTAAAACTATTTAACGACTAGTTTTTGTCATGTATTGTTAAGTATAATTCCGTTAGTTATTATAGTTATTATATATATATATAAGTTATTTTTATGTCTACTTATTTTTTGTTTATGTATTAACACTATACTCCTAAGTTACACGTCCCCACGTCCATATCTTCATATATCTGTCTTTTCCGTTTTTTGGCTTTTAATTCTAATTTAAGCAGCATTTATTGTAGTTCAGTGTGTTTAAATTGACGACACTAAGTGTGCCTTGTGCTTTATTGTGTTTTTCTTTGTATTTTGTGTTGAAGTTGCAAATAAATGTTTTATACTCGTATATCTAGCCAAATAAGTCTACTCTTACGACTAAAACGCAACGATCCCTCTAGCTCTTTTATAATTACAATAAAAACCCTTTGACTAGGTATCTTTAGACGATTCACAGCAGACGTAATATTATTATCCGTTTCATAATTACTTTTCTTATCGAAACTCCTCTTCATAAATTCTCCTTGTAATCAAGCTTTTCATTAAAATCTTACTTATTTTATTACTTCATTATTAAGTTTATAGTTGATAACTAATTTCAGATAGCTGTTGTATATTATTTTCTTTTTGAAATACTATATAGGATATTATAACAGTTAATTTAATTTAGGTTGGTAGCGCAAAATTTAATAACGTTTCAGTAAACTACGGAGGTATAAGGCTATTAAAGCAGCTTAAGTATGTGTGAGTATAGTCTTCAGCAAAATGTGACTTTTCAGCAAAATTCAGATAAAAAACCTCTTTTATTATTTTCTTAAGTGCTCATCTCAGAAACCTGACACCTTCGGACATTATGTTGCGACATTTTTTATTTGAATCATATATATTTGGATAAGACAAGTGTCCTCTTATCCAATTATAGATGATTAAAAGAACTTAACAATGGAAGTTCAATCGCTATTATATGAATAGTTCCGTTAGTAGAATTTATTGTTCACAGCAATTTTGAAAACAGTGTACTAGCCTATGTTAGGTCCAAAATCTTTAATAAGGGGGTTTACAACAAAAACCACTATGAACACTAAAAGCGATTTTTCCGCACATTTGTTTACGTTCCAAAGTCTCCAAACAGCCATATGTTTCGCTAGATCTTGATAGAGCAATACCAAACATAGCCGCGTGGCTCGTAAATGTCCCAAACGGATCCACGGAAGGCATAACGTTGAGCTGCATGACCCACCGCATTAGCCCACGACCCCTACTATATTACACAGTACAAAAAAGTACGAAATTTCGTGTGTCGTATCAACAAAAATAAAGCGCGGCTAAGTAAAAAGTGTGACACTGTTTTCTTAGCCGTGACTTCACGCGGAACTTTAACTGGGTACATCTTCATCATTTTTTGTATAATCGACAAAATAAAAAATGACGAGTCCAATATTTTCTGATAATCTACTGACTGATGGACTTATTAGATTATTTTAGTCGTCAGGTTTATTCAACCCTAATCAAATAAACCGAATCGTTATTCACACGGTACTTCCAGAGCTGCATCCTATCACTGCACGGTAGTTTAATCTTCGGAAGTCTTTCGGAAGCTCAATTTTGTTTCTAATCGACACTGAAGTTTTGTTCGGTAGAACGGTTTTCATGTAGGTTCGAATGTTTCGGTATGCATATATATTTCCAAACATTCTTTTACACATTATTATTGCACAAACTGAGTCTTCATTGGCCGAAAAAAACAGTAACTCGAAAAGTAAACGAAAGCTAAACGTTGCGATTCGCAGGCGTGCTTCGGTTCGATGCCGCAACTGCGGATAAAAAGAACTAGAGTAGGGGTGCTGGATTGGACGCTGTCGTGATTTTATGCATGGACACAGGCGTATTTTATGTATGGACACTCCACGCACCTGGTGCGGATTGCCTCGTAATAGACGTAATATGTTTACTTCTTATCAGGCTGGTTGGGATTTTCTCGGATATACTGTTCAGGATGTACATTACTGACCAGGGTACTTACTTTTGAAAACTATCACAATATCAATTTCAACTCTACCGGTACTGTATTTTGCAGATCTAGCCACACCATGGGTTATAAATTATAATAGAAACGGGCGATCGAGGTCAGATTTGGGTAGAATTTTATTAAACTTAATGTGTATAAAACAAAGTGACGTAAAATAGATGAGAGTGGTAAAAGGAGACGGAGCGGAAAATTTGCCTTGTTGTGTAACTTTTTGGTCAATACCCAAACCACCTTCAAGCAATTTTTGAGATTTGAACTTCACCCAAGACGAAACACTTGATCTTTTACAGAAACATTTGCGTAAATTATTCTTAATTCCAAACAAAAGCTTTTAAAATAACAGTAAACGAAGCTTGTATATCAAACTGGACTATGACCTTCCTTTTGAAGAACTGACATTGATTAACGACGCCTAGACAAGACTGCCACATAATTAAGGGAGCTAGCATCAGGCCATGGTCGTTGCTGAAGCAATAACAGCACTGAGGAGCAAAGTCTTTGACTAGTACGTTGGTAATTGGGCTTGAATAAGCTCATATTCAAAGCCCAATTTGCCGTTGATTATATGCCGACATATAGTTTATAGTTCGTACTTCTTGCCTTTAGATTTGTACGGGTAAAATTAACAGGGCTTTTCATTCAGTAGGTACCCAGCTAGTTTACTTATTTAGATACGACCAAATGCCACTATACCATGAATATTTTTACATAATAGATTCAGACGTAACTTTGCGAAAATCCATTGTAATAAGGATGAAAATATTTAGTAACAATTCCGCAAAATACCGAAATGAAAAAAAAGATTTTTTGTAAGATTTGAGACGAACGTTAAGGGAAACGTTGGTGTTCTTCCAATACAAAATAATAAAGTTCGTCTTTCGCCTACATCCCTAATGAAGACGGACATGACGTCACAAATACATGACACCGACAGCGTTTAAACTGAACTGAAAAAAGACTTAGTCGAAGATAGGTCTCTGCATAAGTATGTACGTACTCGTACGTACGTACGTCTGGGACAAGTAAAATCACGTAACGTACGTATGAGCAAACTAAACCGAATTTTACTGATTTGTTTTTAGTAGAAGTATTTCTACTGACATTCCGATTTTATTTATATTGATATATAATTAGAACAAAGTTAGTAGTATTTAAGATTATTAATAAGACTATTTATGTTTTTATGAGCCCAATTTTCTATTGGTAATGTTTATATTTTTATTTCTTAAGTAGTGCTACCTACTTATGTAAGACTATTGTACCACAAGACCTGTAACTTTGTTGCCAATAAATAATCTGAATCTAAACTCCATAGAGTTTTAGTAAATTAGTCGACACGCCAATTAGCATAGTATTTTCTCATCTAAGATTTATATTCTTCAGTAAACTGTTTTGGATTCTTAAGACCATTTTGCGTCATTCGCGCGCCGCGGGTAGGCAATTATTTTAATTATTTTCTTAGCGTTTGTATTATTTGTTCCATTTTGCTTCAAGCATTAGCATTTTAAAGTAGCTTAGTTATGCCGCCTTTTAACTTATGCCTCTTTCTAAGCGCGCTAGATATTTTACAAGTCTATTTAAAAACATAAAAACTGAAGTATGTGGGGACCTTATAAACAAAGTAAATAACAATAAAGTACTAAAAGACTTTAGAACTACTTTTTACAAATAGAAAGAGTTTAGCTAACTGCAGACTCTTGCAAACAGTCTAGATGTAGCTCAACTGATCAGTATCAATAGGAATCGAAGGCATACCCAAGACGCTGTCTACATTGCCCCGCGCTGTATGGTAATATTGATGTGCTGTGCCAGATACTTCCCCCTTATTCATAATAGTCTATTAAAATAGCTCACTGCTAAATCTCTTGCTGTCTTCTTCTATTGACATACGTCAGACTGAGAAATAATACTTCTTAGCAGCTGTTACATGTTAGCAGACCATTATGAATAAGGGGGTTCGATTTTACATAGTAAGTACTCGTAGGTACTTAGATACAACCCGATCTAGAAAAATAAACGCGTTTGAATTTACCTAATCGATTAATTTTTTAATCCAGTATTTTTCAACTACATAGAAGAGTTAATTCTGAAATACTTACTCAACTAAGAATTTCTAAAAGTTGCATAAAACCCGACGACTTAAACTTTATCGTCGCCTCAGCGCTATTCAAAATAAAATCAATTGTAATCACGTAACTAGAAAATCAATTATTATCTGGAATCCCGGAAATGAAACCGCATCGCCTATTATAAAATCAATTTACGAAGATACGAGTAGCTATCAACTTCATACGTTTGTCAACCGGAAAACTCTTCCCATAAAACAATGCAGCGGTTTCAACTCCAAGCTTCAAAATTCCTATAAATACCAATATAATTCCCAATCACTCTGGCGCGTCAACGTTATTTTCCTACACTTGGTTTTATTGAGGCATAAACCCATGCGTGCGCGCATGGTCTGTTCTTATCCGTGGATAAACGATGTTGCAGAACCGGTCTGCTAAGGCCAATGTCTATCATGTTTGCGTAATTTTGCCGCAATCGAATGAAGTTCATGTGTCGGTCGAATCGAGTTATATATAAAATAAAAAAATGTAGTGTACTATACTTACGTTTCAGCCCGTAACGAGGCACTTCATCAGGATGAGTGCTGGATCCCCTCGCGCCTCACCCTGATGAAGTCCCTCTTTAAGGGATGAAACTTTTAACTACGAACCTAGTTTGTATTGGAAGAATACGTTTTTCCTATACAAACTAGGTTCGTAGTTTATAACATTCATAATGAATTGGTCAAACTACGAATGTTTTTAAAGGAAATCAAGACATTTTCATTTCCATAAATAGGTACCATAAATGTACACTTAGAAAAGGTCATATCATAATTTAAGCGACATGGAAATCAAGTGATCTTTTTGATTACTGTCGCTCTGGTATGTATAATAGAGAAAAAAAGCGACGAAGAAACTTTTAGCTTATAAGTTGTTATTTTTCTAGTTGAACAAACACCCGTCCCAAGCTTTTTTATCCTCTATTTAATATGTTATTTTATGTGTAGCCTTTTCGCACAGGAAGGTTTTGACAATTTGTTTAAATTTATATACTAATAAATTTTGCAACTCGCTAGGAATTTCGGTTTAGAAGCGTGTACATTGCCATTTAAAAGAGACATAAAATTTGTCTAGCCTTTTATAGTAGCGAATGTATAGTATAATTACGATTAATAGTAAGCATCCTTTAAACCTCGATACCTATTGCTCGGTTTGATTAAATTTATTTCGATGGTAGAACATTTGGTAAGAATCGCGAAGGCGATTTTAGTCAAATTTAATGTGTTTTTTTTTAAACAATACAATGCTATGTGCCCATGGGCTGAATAAATCGATTATTAAATCATTGCGTTAGTCCTGTCTGGTTTCAAAAGTTTTCGATTACATTTGGTTTCTGCTGAAATATATTCTAAAGCCAACAGATTTCTTCTGGCCCTATTAACAAGATTCGGTTTAGTAGGTTCTTAACAGAACCTCAACGCAAATTGAGTTTAATCTGTTTCAATCTTTAATAGAAACTTTAATACCATCACCAAGATTTGCATACTCATCTACATATCTCCAGTAATTTAAGCGGCCTGGGAAACCTCGGCTAAGTATTAATAATATGTAATGTGCATGCTCTAGGAATGTTCTAAGATAAGGTTAAAAGGACAACACTCAAAGCTATGTAGCTAACGTTTTTATTTGAATCGTTTAATGTAAAAGTACAATTTAATCAGGTCAGATCTAACAAAATGTATGGACTGTGGGAAAAGGCACGCGCTTCGAGGGATTTAATGTCTACACATTTATCCAAATAAATTCAAACACTAGATATCTTAATAGATTCGTCGTGTGGTGCCGGCGGTATAGAATTTGCACCACCCCTACTCTTCCCGCGGTGACTTAGGGATATTTACCGGGGGCGGGCAGCAGCGCCTCCTGCCAAACAAATTCTGTTACCAAACTGCGATGCGGTCTCCAACCCGGATTATGGGCATTACCCCCCTCGTGAAATCAGCCAATAAAGGCGCTTATCATATATACTTATAGGGGAGGCCTTCGTCCAGCAGTGGACCAATTATAGGCTGTTGAGATTGAGATGTCAAAATGCGACACATACGTAGAACTAGTCTATATCTAGCTTCAAAACTTTATTAGACGTTTAGCTAGTTAACCAGATTTCAAGGAATCTTTGAACGGATTATGTATGTTTGTATGTAAGCGGTTGATAACCCTAAATAAATAGTGACAACTCCAAGTTGTTATTGTAATTGACCACTAAAAGTTTAGTTAGTTATATTATTTATTCAAAAGTGTACGCAAAGAATTTAAAACATGTAACCCTAAAGACTTAAACATGAAGTGTAAACGAATATAAACTCCGCAGAACGGGGGTATAAAATAGTTTAGGTATGCGATAAAATTCAACGGACACGATCTCATTTTACGTACAGTGTTTCCATTTTTACGATTCGCTCATGTCCGGTTTTTTACAATTACGTCAGTGTCGGAGTTGACGCAATGGATGATAAATTGTAGTGGACCAATAGAAATGCGCTTCTCCCTGATCTACCCAGGTGAATCACGAAGGTGGACTACTAATATAACTTGATGCAATTGATTTCACATGGCTTGCGTTGTCGATAAAAACTTTTGATACAGAGACATTTTACGATGTTGGACATGTATCGTAACCAATATCGTAAATTGTCTATGTTCAGAAATAAATTCAATTAATAATCGAATAGCTTCAATAATCATAAATGGATAAAATTTCTTTAACGAGAATGGACCAGTAAGTGTTGTTGAACAAAAAAAATTACTCCTCTATAGTCAAAAAGATCAGTCAATTTGTTATAAAATGCGCTAAGGCGTTCTTCTCTGTAAATATAACTTAGTAAAAACCTATGCTAAACTAAGCTAAGGCCACTTTGGGTGGATGGCATATCTACACTAGAGAACGCTCGGATTCTCTGTGCCGACATTCGAAATTGAAGTAAATGATGCAGTTCAATGAAAGTACCTAATTAGGGGATAAGTTACAGAATTTCCTGGCAATTCTAGATTTTTTTAAGTTCAATAAAGCGGGTAAAATTTGTAGGTTTCTTTCTAGACTATTTCAGGACCTAAGTCGAAGGATGCCTTCATAAACTGTAACTAACGTGTGTTATAAATCATATTCCGTGATAGACCACAATTTGCTATCAAGCTGGGTGTAGTTTGCAGAATATTTTAGAGTTCCTTGCGAAGTTTTTATGTTTATTTTATTTGGTTACACTTTTTGAAGCTATGACGACGATAAAACGCCGCTTTTTGTTATTAAAATTATGTCTTATAATATAATTATGATGTTTAATGTAATGACTTACTCCTTATCTGTAGGTACTAATATTATGAAGCGGTAAGATTCGATTGTATGTTTATATTGAATAGGCTCCGAAACTACTAGACCGATTTCAATTAAAAATATTTCGTCATCAAAAAACTTACTCTTCAGGGAGTGACAAAGACTGTATTTTATCCCGGAATGCCTACGGGAACCGAAACTACGCGAGTATAACCGCGAAGCGCTGCTAGTGTACAATAAAAATCATTGATGAATGAAACACCAACGTAGAATCAACATGTCATTCATAATGGCCAGATAGCGAGACCTATTGAGTAATTTCCTTACATTTACTTTCCTTTGACTGAACACTGAATACATCAAAGAGTTCTTTACTGTTCTAAAGTCAACCTGTTAAACAATTTCAGCGGAACCCCACAAACCTTAACTTCACTCTCTTTACCAATTACCTTAAATGCGTTAATACCTAGTGATATTTATCAAACTATTTCTCTTTGCAGGTAAGCTAAACCAGATCTACAAGGTCCAGTCGCCAGGTGCTGCTGTTTAATCCTTGCAAATTAATACCAGGTTTTTTTACTATACTAGGACTTTTTTCTACGCGTAAGGTAATAGAAGTTCTCTTGCGGAATGAAAAATTATGTTTCCGTTTTTCAAGATAAGTGTTACGTTTCTGTTTCTAAGATAAGTATGTGTTGTTTTAGAAATGTGTTGAGTGCAGTTCTATGTTGTAATAAAGATACCTATAAAGATTCTGTCTTGAATATAATCTAGCTAAATGATCTTAGTGGAATCTCGCGTGAGAATTTTGAGGTGTAGTGGGACTATTTAATTTTGTTTGTTGCCTAAATCTGGACTAAAGTTGGTTTGCTAAGAATTACTTTAAGATATTACTAATTTTTGCGTGTATATATGTAGCTACAGCTACAATCAAATCAAATTTCTGTATTCGTTGTGACCTTATTAGCTTGGCGGTTTTGAACGCGTTGACAAGACAAATAAATATAAATATGAAAATTAACTTCTGTGATTTTATAGCTAGAGCAACTTTGACGCATATTTTCAAGATCCATTTCTTTGCTTTGAACCTACGCAAACATTCATCCGAACTGAGTAAAATAATCAATAATCAGAATAGGAGTTCTACTGAGTAGATGTGGCAATTAAATTCAATTATCTGGGTGAGTCTTAGATATAACAAAAGCGCCCCGCGGCTTCGCACGCGTTGATCCTATGGAAACGTTTAAAGGTGATTTCTATCCCACGGGAACCGATTTATGGCATAAAAAGTAGCCTATGTTTGATTCCAGGATTAGGATTACCTAAATACAAATTTCAGCCTGATCCGTTCAGTACTTTTGGCGTAAAGAGGTAACAAACATCTATCCATCCATACAAACTTTCGCATTTATAATATTAGTGTGATGTGATGTGATTTAGTTTAAAGTGGTTAGTTTGTTAAAATATGGGACTAATACAGTCACCAATGACTCAAAGCCCCCTAGAATAATAGAAAAAAAACGTTTATCGTACTGGCGGTAATAAGACGCGTGTAAAACGTCAGCCAAGTACGGAAAGAAACGGGTAACGCCATAGCAGTGTATCATACCAGGTTAAGACTAAAATATCGTCTCCTGGTAACAGGTCACAATGTGTACCACTCTATTGCCAATGAAGTGGTGTGCGGCAAGGGATATCATGAAGATTATCTAGAAATACGGCACGGAGGATTTAATAGTTCATATAAATAAATACGAGGACCTATGAGCCGATCGTAACACTGCGTTCTCAGTAAATACAAGTATTTAAATACATATGCCAAGTCCACACTTTATCCCGAGTTATATGGCATGTCGACGTAATCGATTGATTTACTGCCAATAGCAACTTTGTATGGGATTGTATGGGAATTGCTATTTCATGATTAGAAATAGGAAGACAGATAGGCTTTGTGGATGGAAATAGTCAATCGTGCCTACGATGTAGTAGTAATGGGGTTGGAGGCAAAGGGCAATGCTGCCCAGGGTTCCTGAAAACGAAACAAGGAACCCTAAGGATTAATTCGTTGTTCCGTCTTTCGACGGCAGAGACCTTTTTTCTTAGAACTGAGAGGTATTATTCTGAAATAAATATCAGATTATTTCATAAGAACTTTAGTTTAATCCCGCAGCACAAGTAAGCATAACAAGGACTCATTTCAAAAATCGCTTACACATTCGACTCCTTCACACTTTTCTCTCTGCTCTATCGCCAAACCACCATACATCGTACCACAGAGCCCTCCACGGGGGTCACCGGCATTACACATGCGCCATAGGTGAACCCACGCAGCGGGTTCTCGGCATTAGGTATGTGGTTGTGACATTCAATTGCATTTTTCTCAACAATAAGACACTTTCAGGAGTTCATGTATAGTTTTTTGTGATTTATGACTTAAATATATTACTCGTTGTGCATTTTAGTCTGGAAAACTGTGTAGTTTAGGAAAATGGGAAAGTCTATGACATTGGTGTGCAACATTTTTAAGTTTTGTAAAATTATGAGAACTTTTGGAAGGAGATTTTAAATGTTTATGAAAAGTGTTCTGATAAATTTATTTTATTTTAAAAACACTAGCAATAGATCTAGTTTATTATGTAAACTACCTTCAACTATATGAGTCATATTAAAAAATTTAATATGACTCACGTCACCACAACGTGACGTGAGAACCCACAGGTTCTTGATACAATCAGGGTTGTAAAAAAAACTGTTTTTTTTTAATATTTTTTAAATCAAACTGTTCAAAATGTTTAACACTACTGTTTTTTTAGATTGTTTTTTACTTTTTACCTTTAGGGATCAATTTCAAATCAATTATAGCGAATAATAAAATAATCCATTTCTAAACTATTTCCTAATTCACATTAGTAAATATTAACATAACGATAAATATTTTTTGTTGCGTATCTCAGTAACTATCTTCTAATTATTAAAAAATATTGTTATTATTAATCAATACAAAACAGTTTACATACACCTTGTATGTAGTGTAGTGTAGGTAGGTAGAGAACTTGAGAAAAAGCAGGGAATACCCACTAATCCAGTGAATTACTTTTTCCGAAAGCCGACATAAGGAAGGACTTTCCACTTGAAAAAATATTTTAAGCTATTGAAAGCCCTACATATTTATTCGTTTGGATTTATTTCCATTCATTTTCAATTAAGGGTATAGTTTTAAACCCTGTTTTTTCTTCATGTTTTAAACATTGTCCCCTTTAAAACTTTTTTAATAAAGTGTTATAAAAAACATACGTTTATAATAAAGTTTTATTACTTATATAACTTCTAAACACTTTCAAACGTGTTTTAAAAAAACTTGTTCTATTCATGCCGACCCCGGGTACAATAGAATAAACTAACATACAATAGAATGAACCCTCATCCAAATGTTCAATTCAAATTTAAACATTGTAAAACTAGAAACCAACACCCATACAAGGAAAAGGCTCGTAGAAATAGTACTCTCATTTATTTTCATATTAAACTATGGCGTATTGGGAAAGAAAAACCTGCTTAAAAAATGAGCCCGCGTCGTGGGCTCCCGGCTCCTCGAATGTGACAGAGTTGAGCCCTCGTCGTGGGTCACTGGCATCGAATGTGTTAACCTACAAATTTTGTAGTTAAATAAAAATATACAGACAAACTTACATTTGCAGTTACATATAAATTAGTTAGGACGTATTGACACTTTTAATCACTTAAAAGTAGTGATGCTTCGTATTGGTAAACAGAAAAATAAAAACGTTTCATTCAACGCATGCAAATTACCGCACAAATGCATGAAACTTTATATTTGAACCATAATTTACGTTCCAATTTGCGTAGACTGGAATCGAATTCCCGTACATTTAGATTGGATCGGAAACTCACATAAAATCAAATTAAACGTAGGTATACCGATGTACGTTTTTTGGGAACCAGTATCCCAGTTCATTAGTGTTATGCAACGCAACAAAAAACGAATCGTATAAACATTTTTTTGGTATGACTGATTGATTGTAATTGATTTGGGGTCAATGTACTCGAAATGTTTCTGGTTTTGTTGAAGGTTGTATGCATTTTTGAGCTTCTTCCTTTATATTGTTTTAAATATAAATGATTCACGGATATTTAACAAAATATTATTGTCTGACAAAGGTATGCCTCCCTTTGTTAGGCAACAATATATATTTTTTCGCATAAGTGGGTATCTCAAATATCCAGTAGGTTTAAGGTAATAAAGCACTTTAGCCTTATTAAGCGGGTTAACTTATTTGTGTTAGAAGAACACCAACGTCTCATCCCTTGGGACTTCATCAGGGTGCGCATCATCCGTTATGAATTCGTCAAACTATGACGGTTTTTGTGTTAAAGTACCTTTAAAAGAAAGACCCCAGTAGGTTTGTGCGTTTTCTTGAAAGGCGAAAAAAAATACCTTAACCTTTTGTCCCATTTCGTGCGTCGAGTACAATAATAACTATGTACAACTAAGTTTAAACCATAGAGCAGCAAAACTTGTAGAACTTTCATTATAATTATAACAGGTACCTATCAAAATTTCTTGTATAATTGAGGGATCAATGACACCAATCTACCTTAGATTAAGTGATTAGTTTATGTAGTTAGTTACATTTACAACTTAAGTCACAAACTGTTTTGGAAATCGATCTAGACTTTTCGATACCTACAAACCTGAGACAGCTAAAATGCATATCCACCTGAGAATAACAAACACCCTGTGAAAAATACGCTGTAACAAGAATAGATCGGATTCTATTAAGCTGAAACTATAAACATGGAGATCCGTTGAACGTATCTAGTGATTTACAATTCAAATGGAGTCAATTCCATCAGACCTCTATCACTATTTCTTGGTGCTTCCAATACTCTTCAAATATAGAGTGGAAATTGGTCGATTGACGATGTTTTGTGAGTTTTTTTTTATTTAATTAGGTTTTGCGTACGGTAAAACTATTTGCGTATATTTATAACTACGACGCTTCGCGGTTTTACCCGCGTAGTTCCCGTTCCCGTAGGAATTCCGGGATAAAATATAGCCTATGTCGCTCTCGAAAAGCAAGCTTTTTAATGATAAAGATTTTTTTAATCGGTATAGTTGTTTCCATACAAACAAACAATCAAACCTTTCCTCTCCTCCTCTTTTCTTCTCATAATATTAGTATACAAACTATAATTTAACTAAAGTTAACTTTAACTTTAATACATAATATAAATAGAATGATATGGTTTGCACATCTATGTAGCTCGTAGTTTCATAAGTGAAGAAAATAATTAAAAATGCGATAAGCATAGCATTTTTTTTGTTTATGAACACACTATTATTATTAGTAAATATTTCCTATGGCTAATATAGTTAGTTATGATTAAATAGTTAGTTATGAATCTTCTTGTTAAACTATTATTTTCGGTTAACAAAACCAAAAAAACTGATACTTTGCAAACCATCCTCAACCTCAACCTCAACAGACTGTATTGGTCCACTGCTGGACGCAGGCCTCCTTCCATAAACACCTTATTGACGTTTACCTCATAGGGGGATAATGCCCATAATCCCCACACTGGGCATGCGGGTTGGGGATCGCAGTTTGGTGCAAGCCATCAACTTAGGTAAATACCTTAAAATATAAACACAAATCACAGTAAAACTATTAAAATGAAAGTTTCGATGTTTAGATGTATGGATGGATGTATGAATTACTGAATGGATCAGGCTGAGATTTTGCATGCAAGTTATTCTAATCCAGGATTCAAACATCAGTTCCCATGAGACAGAAATAACCTCTAAAAATTTCCATACAAACAACGTGTGTGAAGCCACGGGCAGAACTAGTAATATATGAATCATACTTCGTGGTTGTAACCGCTGATGATAATAATACCTACAACACCGACGGATACTCAAGTCTCCGCTAACGACTTCCCAAACAACAACCAGCAAATACATCTTGGCAATTAAATATTGCTTGCCAGTTGTCGCAACTCTTTTGTTGTCCCAGCGGATGTCTCGAAATGTAAGCGTTTGAAGACAGCTTAGATGGAACAGCTGGTAGATTTTGGATATGGATGACCCAGAAAATAATAATGGCAAGAAGTGAATGAAATGTTTTGTGTGAAAGACCAGAGTCTGTCATGTACACTAACAGTGATAATTCTGATTGTAACTTCTTCACACAAGAACTACTGAGTTTATCAGATTGAAATTTTGCTTTGATTTAATTTGAAACCTGGATTATGATATCAGCAAAAGGTGTGGTGATATATTATCCCAGAAACCTTCGTGTGTGGCAAACATAAAGAAGATTGAAAAATAATTAATAATTTTACCAATATGTAAATAATAACGTGAGTAAATATTATCGGTTTCCTTTTAATACGCTTTCGATATCAAACTGAATGGTGTTTCAGAACCCCATTCAACGGACAGAAAATGCAACAAAAAGTCGAAGTACCTACCTATTTATTAAATTAAGCCTTGATTTTGACATCCATGTGGTCACCACACCAGCTGCGTAGCCCCTGGCTGTGTATAACCTTGGCTACACCTTAATGCCTCGGTTTACCGGCTTATGCACTAAAATTACCGGTAAATGACCACTTTTAAGACGCTCTTTATACGCGAAATTGGTAAGGGTATCCTCAGCTGATTATTATGGAAGTTGCCAGCCTGAAGGGCTCTCAGGGTTATGAAGACAGTATGCATACTGCCGTAGGTTTAAGACTGGCTTAAACTGAACCCTGGACGTTTTAGATTAAACGTGTTGTAAGACCCTTGTTATGACGGATTGAACTCAAATTGCATACAATCAGCATTGTTAAATTCCAAAGTCGATTCGCACCAAACCTTGACCCTCACATTGATGGTGTCTTTGCCTGCCATGGTAATTACTGGCTGCATATAACCTCCAGACATGCTATGTACTTATACAGGGGTCCCATTTTTACATTCAATTTCACCGAGTGACTGACTTTTGAACCAATGACTTTTCAGTACTTATGCCAAAGCTAGCAACAAGTAAAGGGTTTGTAAAAATAGTGCAGTATCATCGATTAGAGCATTTAGTTGCTTAACCGTGTTGAACGGGTCTAAGAGAAGTCACTCATCGTTATTTTTGAAAATATTTTAATATTTGTTATTAATATCAAAATTTTATTTTTAGCCGTGTCGTACGTACCACATGTCCTGTCAGAAAACCAGCGCCAGCGTTGCGTAACATGAAGCTGAGACAGAAACTTTTTGGTTCACTTAGAATCAATACTTTTTTATATTTTAAAGATTTTATTTATTATACGAGTAGTTGTATATTTTATTTAACGCCAACAAGTGGCTCTGCCGGAAGACCAGCGTTGGATGCTAGCTTGCCAGCCATTCAACTCATGCTGAGTCAGAGCCAATTTTGTAGACGGACCTAAGTACACTTTTTTTCTTTTGCCTTGCTCTAAAATGTATACCTACTTATGTTCTGTCTATAAAATAAATATATTTTATTCTTATTCTTATTCTTATTCTTATTTGTGAGCCAATATATTGATGGTCTTTCTTTCAATCAATGATCTAATGACTAAAATAGGAGAGATAAGATATCAGAAGAAACTCAATTGTGTCAATTATTGGTAATTCTGTAACTTAAGCATTATCGCATCAAGTTCTTGCGTCCTAATTTAGGCTAACAAAGAACTCGTTATACATTAGTGCTGTGTAACGCAGATTTCCGTTTCATTTTAAGTCTAATGGCTTCTTGTCTTTGAAAAAAACTAAGAAAATTGGCTGCGACTCCTGAGTTATCATTATCACACTTATAATATAATAAAAGTTAGTATGGATGTATGGATGGATGGATGGATGGATAGATGTTTGTTACTTCTTCACGCCAAAACTACTGAACGGATCTGGCTGAAATTTTGCATACCGGTAATTCTAACCCTGGAATCAAACATAGGCTATACTTTTTATCCCATAAATCAGTTCCCGTGGGATGAAAATCACCTTTTAACGTTTCCATAGGAACAACGCGTGCGAAGCCGCAGGGCGTAGCTAGTCTAAAAATAATTAAATGCAGAAAACTGGTAGTACAAGCAATGTTGGTTCTTTATTCTGACTCACCACACTTGACTTTTTCAAAGTCGAATGCCGATTCAATTAGTGTTTCGATATTTTTAGAATTACTTACTGGATAATTATTGTTATAATACGCGCATGTCCGCATAGATGTTTGTGCGAAACCAACACCAGACATTGGTTGCGCACAAGTATGAAGGGATCGGGCTTAAATTTGTGATTTAATTCTAGACCTGGAATACTATAATTTTAAGTTTAAAATCGACTCGGCAAACGTAGTGTAGGACGCCCTCCGGCCAGGTGGGATGACGATCTGCGAAAGACTGCAGGCAGATGCTGGATGCGTCAAGCTGAAGACAGGGCGCTATGGTGCTTATTAGGGGAGGCCTATGTCCAGCAGTGGACTAATATAGGCTGATGATGAAGTTTAAAATCGTCTGTACTGGATTGTATTATCACATGCAAAAATGCGCTAGCTAGTTGTTCCTTATAGATAACATTGAGGTTAGTTATTTCATGATTACTTTTGGTACGGCCGAATTGTAGTTTTATTTTCGTCAACAAGATTTTATCATCTCTCAATTTCATACGCAGCATTACTTGTTGTTTACAATGAAACAGTTGTTCGAAAACATCTTCACTTATGGGCGAACTTGGTGATCAGAATGCCTCGATCCCTTGTCTATAACTTCACCGACTTTATTGCATAGTCCTCTGTACAAGAAACACTGATTGAGCTATTTTCTCGGGTCATGTGCACTGACCTCGCCTAGCTCCCGCTATCAATTTAGCATCATTACATTTGGTTTTATTGCCACTGGTTTGGTTGATTTATCTTTAACAGTACAGCTGCGTTTGATGTAATTTATCGCCGTGCGTTTTTGTGTTTGTGGTTTCTTTGTGAATTTGGATTCGTAGAAAAAGCTCGCGTCTTCATTGTTAGTGTTTGTTTCTTTGTTCTTTGATTTGGTCTGTTTTATATTATTCATCAGAAAACCACCCGTGTTGCCTGCACTGGCTTTTCCGTGAATTATTAATAAGAATTATTTTATCTGGAACCTTTTCCTTAGACATTTCCTTGAACCAAGACTAGACCTCTGATATTTTTAGATGGGTAAATTATAATTTTCTCACATATTTGTGCTTATGCTTAAATCTTAGTGACATTTAGTTTAAAGACGATATGCTTCACACTAAGCCAACAAGGCTCGTCTTGCTACTAATCACCAAAATTGCGAAATAAAAAGAAACCCTATACAAATCTTCCAATAAAAAAGTGGCCTGTTCCATCAAGAAAGCTTGTCGATTTATTTAGCCAATTTATCGAAGCCTTGTGGTATCGGGGAATCCTTATGTGATCTCATTCAATATTCGTGGAAATCATTGGTTTTTCGAAAAGTTTGCTTTTTCGCGTCTGCCTACAAAATTTTCATCATTTTTCTATTAACTTTTTTTTAGTTCTAACATTCAAGCATAAACGGTACTTCTAGGATATCATCTTACAAGTATCGTTTATTTTTGAGGGAGAATAAACAATATTGGCTTCGTCTCGTATTTTTTCTACTAAGAATCGTATACAGAAAAATATCACACTTTATAAATTGTTGGAAACTCCGAGAAATAATGAACCTGGAAGAATAACGTTTCTTTCGCAGATTTGCTAATAAATAATTTTCCCCGGAGAACTTTCATATTTCAGAGACATTATTGCTCTGCGGAGTTTGGTGAGTTTTTGCTTAATTTTCTATTTTGGGACTTTTTCATTTGCACTGGGTCTTTAGATTATCTCTAAGTATTTGTTGCTTACTCATATTTACAACTTAACCATTAAATATTTAGTTCTACTCGACGGGAAGCTCAAAACATCATTTAAGAAGGCAATATTCGACTTCCCGCGTATTACTTTTTGGTTTGTTTAGTTAATATTATTTCAATTAATTTATATGATTTATTGATGAACTGTTTTATGTTTAATGGTTTATTCTATATCTATCTATTATATATGTAGTTGATTCGATAATTAAAATGTTTTAATCTTGAGAACCTCATATGTCAATTTGCTTTCTTCATCGTGTTAGTAATTTATTAAACAAATACAAATACGTTTATTTCCTGCATCTCAATCTACAAGAAAAGTAACATTCACATTCCAAAGAGCTCCGGGATTTGCTCAATCGATCTCCTTTAACCTATCAATCGCATCGGACCGTCAATATTGCTCACTTCATTGATATGAAGGGTTTTGAATCGCTTTTATTGAAACTGCTAACGATTTGTTGTAAGGGGATGGTGATTGACGAGCTTGCCACCTACAAGGCTACGTGGGGCGACTTTGAACGAGATCCCTCGATGCCTTTTGGGCCTTAATATCTGACATAAATCGACTGTTTGTTGTGAAGTGAGTTTTCCGTTCAAGCGTTGGTAATTTATTTTTGGTGTTATTTGTAATGCTTCTCAACGTCTTTGCTTTTTGCTATGTATCTTGAGTACCGTAAATTATATTCCCTGCTACACTATTAAGACTGCTACAAAAGAATTTACAGAGCGCCCTTCGGATTTGCTACACTAGAAACTATATTAGATAAAGGTCCTAAAATAGAACCCTGACGCACGCAAGTGTTTCCCTACGATATATTAGGTCTTTACATATGAAATTGGCGTTTTGTATGGGAGGAACAAAAAGTCGAATATTTTTTAATATAATATATTTAATTAATCAAAGTATGAACCATTATTTTCTATGCACTTTTGCCATCTTATAGGTAGTTCATTGATCCCTTTACTAAAAAAACCATTCGGACGGGAATCAATAAAATCTTTGAAGGCGATTTGGACTGCCCCATCGGAGTTGAATTTTTTCCCTTGCAAGAAGTTATCCAAATTTTGGAAAAAATGGTAATCTGTTGGAGCAAGGTCCGGGGAGTACGGAGGATGTCTTAGACTTTCCAATTGAAGCTCTTCTAATTTAGTAGCCGTCTGTTGCGCAGTGTGTGGTCTAGCGTTGTCGTGAAGCAGCAGTGGCGTGGAGCGATTGACCAGCCTAGGTTGTTTAGCCGCTAGCTTTTCCATCATGGTTTGCAATTGCTGACAATAGACATCAGCCGTAATAGTCTGGCCAGATTTGTGAAAACTGTAATGAACAATACCGGCACTAGTCCACCAAACGCTTACAAGTAACTTTTTTAGGGTTAATTTTCGCTTGGGGCAGGATTTGGCTGGCTGGCCAGGATCCAACCATTGCGCTGAGCGCTTCCGATTATCGTAAAGAACCCATTTTTCATCAGGTAATGATTTGGTTTAAAATACCTTCATTATTGTGCCGGTTTAGTAATGTAACGCAGCAGTCGACGCGCGTTTGCCGGTTAGCTTTAGTCAATTCGTGAGGTACCCACCTTTCAAGCTTTTTAATCTTCCCAATTTGCTTCAAGTGAATTAAAACAGTTTTATCACTAACATCGCAGCCTGCAGCTAACTCGGACGTGGTTTGCGATGGATCCGCTTCCACAATAGCCTTCAACTCTTCATTATCAACTTGAGTCTCAGGCCGTCCACGGGGCTTGTTCTGCAGGTCGAAATTTCCAGAACGAAAACGTTGGAACCAAAAACGAACTGTGTTTTCTTTTGCAACACGACCGCCATACACATCATTCACCCTTCGAGTTGTTTCCGCAGCACTAGTGCCACGGCGGAACTCGTACTCGTAAATAATGCGATATTTTAAGTTTTCCATTTTGTAAAATGAGTGACGTAAACAGAAAAAAACAGGAGAAAAAAAACAAATGAATGACGATCATCGAAGCACAAATACATGAGTCTATAGCTGTACAAATTTGAGTTTGGAATTCCTTACCAAAGAGGAGAAATTTGTGATTAAAGTACGAAAAACGCCAATTTCATATGTAAGGACCTAATATTAATAGTACTCATTCCAAAGCCTGACTTATCTCCAAGTATATCTAACCTAAAGGCAGTATCTATCAATCTGTGACAAGGCGATGCTCAGCATTTGAATAATTAATGGCAAAAACATGTTAATAACAATCGCTATCGAGTCGACAGGTACATCCTGTGTATGAGTTGTTTATCTCGATTTTTTCATTCGAGTCGTTGCACCTTCGGGTTGGAAGGTTAATTTATTGCCTGTGCTTATAATTCTGCAAGCTTTTTATTAATTTCAATGTAAATGAGTGTTTGCTAAGTCGTTGCGTGTCAAAATGTAGTAAAGGTAGCACTACTAAATATCGAAAACCAGAAAATATATCAAGAACTGTCTAAACTTTATGCGTGTAATTTAAATATTTTTCTCAATGAAACTTAGAACCATAGATTTAATGTTTTTTACTTTAGTTACCTATTTATTTAAACAAGGTTTTTGCTTGAATTATTTACCTCTTTAGCACCTATTTCGAGTACAAAAAATCCCTTCAGGCCCGGAATGTTGAATTTGGCAAAATGTTGTATTCTTATAATGTTGAATATACCAAAACGTTGAGTCCTAAAATGTTGACATGGCAAAAAAGTTGAGTCCCAAAACGTTGAATTCTCATAATGTTGAAGTTACAATTCCTTTAATGTTGAATTTCCAAAATGTTGAGTCCCAAATTGTTGAATTTTCATAATGTTGTAAAGTTGAGCTCAGTGAGACGATATTTATTAATGAAGCAGAAAGCTATCATCATCATGTCCATAGAAAACAGCCTACCAACCACAGTATGTCTGTATGCATGGTCCACGACTCACGGATCGGAAGTCGACGTCACTGTCACACCAATGAGCTACCTATCATCGCATTACATAAGTGAAAACAAAATAATACTAAACCCAACTTAAATTTTTATTCAACTTCTTAAAAATTATCTAACTATCGTTAAATTATCTTAAAAGCCTAACTTAAGTCTTATGTACACTATCTTTTTTAAGAATTTCAGTGGAGTGATTTTCTGTTTATTCAGACGATTCAAAAGAGTTTTATATTTTATATCGAAAAGAGTATCCTGTGCTCTTCGGTTTTTTTTAAAAGGGAAAAACAATGATCTTGTTATTTTCCGATCATAATAATTGGCCTCCTTTGATAAACTTTTAAACACCAGAAATATATTAGGCGATTTCGGAAGTCTGGAGTTCAATTTTCGGTGATAGCCCTCACAGGAATTGGTGGTTCGGTGCACATCATTTGCACAGCTTATCAAATTGTGATCCATGTTATACCACTGGTTTTCAAAATATTCTAAAAACCTGTGCATATTTGGTGAATCGGGAGCTGCGTTGATAATAGCTTGCCAAGCTTGTTCCATATGAGTCGACGGAAGAAGCACACAATAAGAGCAAATTCTTACAATACTTCTTCCAGATTTATAAAGTAAGTTGTTGCTGGATCTCTTCTTTGCTAATTCATAATCTTTGGCTTTTTTCCACACCGCTTTGTTAAAGTGCTGATAGCAGCCTGATACTTTTATATCCTCGTATGTGCTTTGTATTGCGTTAATTTGAGCAATTTCGTAATCGCATTTAAAAAATAATATGCGAGCTTGGAGCTTATTTTTGATTAACTCGAATAACCTTGTATATGTTTTTTTGCGATTTATTGGGCAAGAATGCATAAATAACGGGATAAACGTTTATGCTCTTATCATCTGAATAAACATCAAGGTGTAAAATATATAATTGGTAGAAAGGCTTTGGACACGTCCTAAAAGTCCCATCACCATAGTAGGAAATACTGCCGGTAGATTTTATTATTTCAATCATTTTCAAAGAACACATTACTATAATCTTTTCCTCATTTCCATCTTCTAAAATGAACATTTTCTTGGACAACCCTTTGGGAACCTTGAAATCTTCCGGCTTTTTGAACACTAGTTTATCCGATTCCAAAAATAGTTTTCTTGCCCTATACAAGGAACTTTTGACAGAGTTATACGTAGGTATATTATATGCAGGAAGGTCTGAGTTACGGTCTACAAATTCATTCAGCATACCTTCAAATATTTGTTCGATTGGATTAAGATTATAACATACTTCTTTCTTGATATCATTCAAAAGTTGCATAATTATTGTTTTATCTTCCCTTGTCACGCATTTATGAACAGATTCTCGTAGTATCTTGTTTTTATCTGCACTTAAAGTCACGGTGGCCGTACAAGAATCACGGTTTGTACACTTCCACCGCGTCGAACCATCTTTATTTGGTTTCCCATCTTTGCTTAGGGTATACTTTCCATTTATTATTAGCATATCATTGTTTTTCTGATTTTTAATAAACTCAAGAGCTTGAAACATTATATTTAAAATAACGTGACTTTATAATTGTAAACTCGACATTGACTGACAATCCGGGCCTGAAGAAATAAATCGATGACAATTTCAAGTGGCCAGTATCTTAGGTATTATATTCTTAACTAAAGAGGTTTCGTGGAAATAGTACCTACTCAGGAAACTGAAACTCTAGCGTGGGTACTTTCCTCTGAGTAGGTACTGAAACATATTGAAACATTTTGCCATGTCAACATTTTAGGATTCAACGTTTGGTTATATTTAACGTTATGAGAATTCAACGTTTTGGGACTCAACTTTTTTGCCATGTCAACATTTTAGGACTCAACGTTTTGGTATATTCAACATTATAAGAATACAACATTTTGCCAAATTCAACATTCCGGGCCTGAAGGAAAAAATCGAATAGTGTGATTAAAAGGCAAAGCGAAACTGAAATTAAACCTGTTAATATTAATTATTCGCAGCTTCTGTTAATCTTTGTCGAAAGATTAATGTGGCAACATTTAGTGCCGCATTCAGCGTTGACTAATGTTAGTTGCCTGTTTAGTAAATTTTATAAGCGTGGTTTAGATGTTTTCAAATAGCGGAGTGGTTGTAAATTTCTGGTACGTTTATGTGTATTCAAATGCTTTCAAGTTTTTTACACCATTGCTCAAGATTTTGCTGATTGCGTCGCAAGAGAAGCCTTCCAACACAAATAAGGTCCGTAGTTAACCCGCTTACATCCGTAATGAATTCGTCATACTACGATAGTTTTTATAATAAAACCTTCAAAGAAGCTTTTTAGAACACCCAATAAATGAATAAAAATTTTGAACATTCAAACGTTTTTGAATTTTCACTCTTCTTCTACTTAATATGGTTGTCAGAACAGGCGTGGTTATATTGCAAAGGATTTGATCGGATATCACTCTCTCTTTTTTCTCTTCTTGGCTATAATTAATCTTTTTAGTGTCAACAACTCTTCCTTACTATTTCAACAACATTGACAACACACACTACATCTAGTGACAAATTCACAACGCATTCAATTTACAAGTAATTCCAGTCTACAAGTGTTATTTTGACCCCTTCACCAGTCGCCGGGCGATAGATACCAATTGAACGAACCTACTCGTTCAATAAAAGATCTCGATCTCGATTCATAATGGGGTCGACATCAATTTGTATAAATAGAATGACGTACATATGCAATTGGCTCCACTGGCTACTGAATTTGTATTATGTGAAGAGGATAGTGACAGTAGAGAATAAATTATTACCTTTTCTTCGTCTATGTACGTACCAACATAGCTCACAGGTTTATTGGTAGGGTAACAAAACCAAAACTTATAAAATCATTCGACAGACAAACACCTAAAAGTAGTGAATCTGTTTTTATCATACTGAGGGAAAATACGAGATCAAGTCGTTTTTTTTTAATATTATTTGATTTCTTAGAAATTACCCAGTGTGAGAGGGATTACGCACTATTTTAACAAAACCTTAGGTAGACATCAGCGGCATTATCTAAAAGCGATCTCTTCCAGATAACCTTTGGATGGACAGGAGAGGAGGTAATGGCTTCTAAAATGTAACCACGTAGTTAAGTACTAAGGAATACTGTAGCTATCGGTGAAATAATTATATAAATCAGCAGGCATTGTAAAGAATTAATCACAATAAAGTGGAACTTACAACATTGAGAATTTTAACAAAAGATTTGCTAACGAAAAATCAGACATTGACCAGGGCCGACAGTAAATAAATCATGCACCAGTTATGATTTACTCATGTGATCACCAAAGTTGGCAAAGTATTTTCAATACAAGAAGCAATCTTTTAAACAGTATAAACAATTCATCGATTATCAGTTAGTAAAAAACCTTTTAAATAAAACATCGTCTACCTATTTCAATCTGCTCCGAATCTTACAAATAATAAAAATATTCTCTAAGGACAATGGGATTGATTATAATTTCAAATATACGTTTAATAAGCGTGTATTTAGTTTTTTCTGATCTGCCTCATGCATCAGTGATCACAATTATGTGTACTATCGCGGGATTTATCTGAATTGTTGCGTGACTGGGGATTATATAGTAGAACCGAACGTAAAACCTTGAAAAGATCTCTATTTTTTACTGAGAGCTTCTTGTCTTAATCAATATAATTTTTTGATTTCTTGAATAAAGCTAATTAATAATAAAAAAGCTGAAATAAAGCGTGGACGCCGCGGCGTAGTAACAATAGAGTATTATGCATGTGACTTCAAAAAGCTGTTTTTTTTACGTATTGTATTTTATGATGTTTTTATTGTGAAATATTAATAATTGAAAAGTACATATTATAATCTCAACCGTAAAATTTCTAAACGCAACGATAATGGCACCCGAACCTTGACGTCATACTTGAACATATTGACTTTGAGTTGACATAGGGGATCCGATGAACCGTGACGTCATAAAATGCAAAGGCTAATGCTAGACAGCGTTTTTATCACCCGAAACTAAGTGTAGTTTTACTTTGGTATTATACCTATTAGTTTCTTTAAATAATCGATAAAAAAAGACGTGTGGCACTCGGGGACTGCCGCGGTAAAGCTATTGCATAGCATTTTTATCTCAATGCCACCTAGAGGCGAGTTGCTGAACTAAAGAGACAAGCGTGATATTTCAAAAAGTCATTAAAAGTTCTGCTATTCATCGATAGATGGCAAAACTAAAAAGTATCACCGCTGTGCCGGTCGGAGTGGGGGGTGTTAGGTTATTTTCGTTACGGAATTTCTGGATTCGGTCTCCACGCTCAAGGCCCGCGATAGAAGCTATGCAATAGATTAAAAATCCATGCATCCTATTGTAGGACGCCTTCCGGCCAGTGTCGACCTGCGAATGACTGCAGGCAGAGGCTCGTGCGGAAAGTTAAAGACGGGGCAGTTTTGGCGCTGGATAGGGATGAACTGGCTGATGATGTTGGTGATGAAGGTCGTCTCAATATAATATAATTAAATTTATTGGCGAAAGATAATTTATTTTGTCTTAAAAAACTATAAACCGACTTAAATTTTTATAGTTTTTTGGATTCATGAAAATTCTTGAAAAAACTATCAAAATGGAAGTCTCGAGAAGTTTTTGAAAACAAAATTTATTATTGTATAAAACGACAAAAGAAATAATACGTATCTAATATCATCTGATATACTAACTAACGGACTAATGAGAATCAGCCTCAGGCCTATTGAGCTAACTGCAGACTTTTGCAAAGAATCTATAGATAGCTCAACCGATCTATATAAACACCAGTCGGAAGCGTTACCAAGCTGGCTACATTTCTCCTCTGTATGGTAATGCTGATGCATTGCACTGCACCAGATACTTACCATCTTTCGATCTTGCGATCTGCGACACAGTATTTATACTTCTGCAGGTCGTATCGCTGCCTATTTCTGTTATTTTACCTGTGAATTATGTTCCTAAATAAAGACTTTTTACATTATGAATGTAAGCGGGTTAACTACGAACCTTGTTTGTGTTGGAAGAACACCAACGTTTACCCGCTTACATTCATAATGAATTCGTCAAACTACGAAAGTTTCCATAGTAAAAAAAAAGTTGTTACATTTTTTTACTTTACTTTCGGGTGGCTACGTCCAGTCGCAGTTCGAATTTCGTTGATATTCTTGCTTAGTCGTTATTTTCCGCGCCCGTACTTTTGATATTAATCTAAACCTGATGAGTTGTTTCCAAGGCTTCTCGATTCTCATCTATTGTATTGTCTTCAAGACGGTATGTAATATTGTTCAGTATAACTCAAAGATCAACTGATAAGTAAATATCATCCGGTACGTTTAATTTTATGATTGAAGGTCGTATGATCGGCGAGTATTTTTAACCGACTTCAAAAAGATGGTTGTTGATGGGAGGTTCTCAATTCGACTGTATTTTTTTAATGTTTTTTTTTATGGCTGTAATCTCAGAACTTTTGACTGGGTGGTTCGATTTTCATGATTATTTTTTATTTTAAAGTTGGTGCCTTGTGGTCCCTTTTTAATTTGTTCCAGTTCTGACAACGGGATCCATGAAAAACTGTATAATTGAAGTCGGTTTATAGTTTTGTAAAACATAATCAATTATATAGGTTACTTTTTTTTACCTAATATTAGCAATTGTGAAAAATCAATTACGACCGTAATTGATCTTGTATCAGCCCACTAAAATCCTAACATTTCTTACAAAAGAAGATATTTATATTTCAAATAACAACTAGATAACTAGATTATTAAGTGTTTATATTTAAGTAAGCTGTTATATTCATTCCACTAACTACATACGCCAATTATTTTACTCTAGAAAACCAATTAAATCAAACCATAACGAAACAATCCAATCTTAAACTTTATTACCTCAGTTTAAAGTTTAAAATCTCCTTTGGCTTGAACAGATTTTGTTCCAGTAGTACGGGAGGTGGTTCGTGTCGTTAATTAATCGAATTAACGAACTCTTTTTAATGAGATTATTGATCCGTGACCATTAAATCCGCTTGCAGTCGAAAGACGTAAATTGTGATGTCAGGATAGGCACAGTGTACTCGTTACAGTAGGTAAACTTCTCTAGTGATCCTTTTGGTAAAAAAGGACCCTTAAAATATAAAAGAAAAAAAAATGTATTGTATTGTATTGTATGGCTTTTGACTATGCAAAAGCCATACAAAACAATACAATACAAATACTCCTCATTGCACACAAAGATAAAGAAAATTGGAAAAGAAAAACTTCTTAGGTTGGGATTCTGTTGAATGGTTGCATAACACAGAACATTTTTGACTAACATAATATGGATCTACATTTATTTTTTTCTGCTATCTGAAATAAATAAAAATAAATCTTGCACCCTATAGTCTTATTTAGATTAGACCAAGGAAATAATTACAATGTCCTACATTTGTCACAAAAGACCACCTACCACCACCTATGAAGATATGACAAGGAACATGTTGAATAAGAATTCAACATTGAATAAAAAACATAACTAGGAAATTATACATTTTGGAATTTCCACATTTTGCAAAGTCAACCAAATGGTCTTAAAGTTTACTGGTTACCGTAAAAACTCTACACTGTGCCCCTTGACACTCGTCTTCATTACTTTAGCGAATAAATGACTATTATTACGTTTGCTGGTAAAATATTGTCGCAATAAATAAAAGGATTAGCTCCTTTTCTTTATAAATTACCGGGTAACCTCTAATTCTTTTCGCTTTATTTGCACTGACGACTCTATCTTGTTTTTATGGATTAGTTTCTGCTCGCGGTTTCGTACCCATTGCTATGGAAAAGTTTAAAAATTATTTCTAATGTATAGGAACAATTTTTTAAGGAATAAAAAGTCCATAAGAAATCAAATAGGTAACTCATAGTGTAAACTATGATAACCAAAACTTTTAAAAGCCCATGTTTGCTTCCAGGCTTAGAGTTCTATGCAAAATTTTAGCCTGATCGGTTCAGTCGTTATGGTTTGAAGAGGTCACAAACATCCTACCATTCAAACATCTAAACTTTTGCATATATAATATATATATTCAAAAGGAAAATAAATGGAAATTCAACTATAAGGAGCTATACCATGAAAACCCTATATTTATATGTGGGTCTTTTTATGATTTCTGTGATTCCTTCCGTGTTTGAAAGGATTAGAAACTAGGCTGGTATTTTATCAGACATACGTCCACTGTTGAACTTACCTCCAAAGTACTCCAAACAATAAAGTTTTTTAAACTTACGCGATCAGAACACATTATTATAAATATATACATGTACATCTTTTGAAACGTCGCGTCGTCGGGTAAAATTGGTAAATACCCGATATATCCGTGAATAACACACTAATATTATAAACTAGTTTAGCCCCGCGGCTTCGCACGCGTTCTTTCTATAGAAACGTTCTAAGCCACGGGAAGTGATTTATGGGATAAAAAGCCTTCTCTCTACTTTATTAGGTACAGTCAAACAGTCAAGCACTAAGATGTGACACTTTAGTACCATGTTGTTTTAAAGTACTACTTATACTAGAATGTGTAAGTTTAATTTATGGTACAAGTTAGTGTTGATTTTAATAAAAATTCTACATAATATAGGTATGTCTTAAACGTTGTATTTTTTTCTTTGAAAGAACCATTTGTGCTTTTTTAAGTTACTGTACCGAATTGGTACCTGTTTTGAAACAAATTACGAATCGGATCAGTTGACTCACTTAAATCATATTAAATATTCAGGGCGTCAACTCGTCCGAAGTGGATGAGATTTTTTCGGATGACAAGACCACCTTTCCTCGACAACTGCGTTCTATCTGCCAAGAGGCGCTCTTTTCTATGATATAAACATTTTAAGCCCATTAGTACTTATCCCGCAAAATTTAATAGTTGTGTAAAATTAAGGGATTCGAAATCGGTTTAATACAAAATCATCAAATTACCTATGTTTTTCGTTTTATGTGTTTTATACCCTATACACTTGTCTACATTTTAGGATTCAACTGTTTGCAAACTCAAAATTTTAGAAATTAAAGCTTCTGCAAATTAAACATTTTGGGAAATTATACATTCTAAGATTTTAACATTTTGCAAAGTCAACCGAATAGTCCTAAAGGATTTATTTTTTTTCCTTTCTAATGCGTAACTTATACCTTGGCCAATAACTTTTAAAATAATTAAGATTCAAGAAAAAGGAAGGTTTTTTACGAGCTACTAAGTAATACTTAGTAAAACTATAGTTTTTTTAAATCAAATTTTTTATCTCTTTCTATCTCTATTTTCAAAAACAAATAATCTAATGAGTTTTCACACTTTAATGAAATCATTCGATTCATTCGCATCCTTATTCTGTGATCCCATAGTTACGCAACGCGCACGTCCGATTTAATTTGTTTTTATTTGATTTCGACGTGTTCCGCCGATGAGCTAGGGTTGGACGTGACTAGAATAAAATGCTTGTAAAATAACTGACATTCACAGTTAGATAAAAAAACTATTTATATAATCCATACAAATTAATATTAAAGTTTACCTGGTTTCTATTCTCGTCCTAGGACAAATGTTTGTTTCGTCTGTAAATATTTGTCCCGGGCTGATTATTTTCATTTTATGTTGTTCTTAGATAATTCATTGTCATCAATGAGTTCATTGTCACTAATGAGCGCCATAGCGCCCTGTCTTCATCTTGACGCATCCAACTTCTGACTGCAGTCTTTCGCAGATCGTCATCCCAACTGGCCGGAGGGTGTTACACTACGTTTGCGGAGTCGCAATCTCCACTCAATAACTCGTTCCCCCATAGGTTGTCGGTTCTTTGCGAGATATGGCCGGCCCATTGCCACCTCAACTTGCTAATTCTAAGATAATTAAGTTTATACAAAAAAAATACGTTAATCCGATTAGTCGTAAAAGACAAGGAGCAATAAGCTTTTAATGTTACATAAATAAATAATGCTGGACAATTCACCCAGCATTATCTAGCCCCAAGCTAAGCAGAGCTTGTGATATGGGTACTAGATAACTGATATACATAATACAATACACTACATTGATAGATATTATACATAGTAAACATCCAGAACGCCCTGAACAAACGCCTGCAGATCGTACACACATATGTCCCGAGGCGGGAATAGAACCCGCAACCTCCTGCGTCATACGTACTGGGTATCTTAGCTACTGACTAACATTATAATTAAGATGTCATAAACGGAAGTATTTCTTAAATTAATAAAATTTAAAGACGTAATTGTTTATAATGATAATGTTTTTCCTGATGTGCGGGCTGTGCGGCCAGGGACCATTGTTTCGAAAATATTTATTTTCATCGTTTTATCGTGATAATGAATCCATAAAAGTTTTATAATTTTACAATTTGAAATAAAGAACGCTGTCACGAGTAGTTTTTTAATTTCCTCTGGAGTGCTAACCGACGATTAGACAATAGATAAGTAAAGTGACTCATTTCTTTTTATATAGTTTTTTATTGTTTTTGTATAAAATTATTACATTTGTCGTGACGAACTAATGAAATTCAAAAGTTATTTACAACGGGATATTTACCATGATTTGAATTTTGAGCTTTCTAATATTTCGGCACAGTTGGGCACTGCAATTTTGTTTGTTAGTCATTTTTATTTTTATTAAATTAATAATTAGCAGCGCCCCGCGGTTTCACCTGCGTAGTTCCCGTTCCCGTGGGAATTTCGGAATAAAATATAGCCTTTGTCACTCCCTGAAAAGTAAGCTTTTTAATAATGGAAGAATTGTTTAATACGAATTAGTAGTTTCCGCGCCTGTTCATTACAAAAAAACAATCAATCAAATCTTTTCGCTTTATAATATTAATAGTTAATAGTATACCTCAACCTCAACAGCCTGTATCGATCCACCGCTGGACGCATTTATCTAATCGGGGATAATGCCCATAATCCCCACGCCATGGGGGCATGTCCGCATTTGGGTATGCGGGTTGGGGATCGCAGTTCGGTGGTAAAATTGTTCAGCAGGGGGCTCTGCTGCCCGCCCCTCGTAGATATTAGTATAGATTTACACAAATCCATTGATTAATTAAAAAGGGAAGATAGGTTACGTTCTCCCAGCGCCCACTCAAAAATTGGCATGTGTTTCAACTACACGCAAACACATACGCTCACAGTTATATTTTATACCGGTTATACCAGTCCTGTGCAATACAAAGAAGAACAAAGACGGAAAGACGTACCTAAGAACGAAATGAGACCGAGACAACAATATTTCTCGCTAGTACGACCGCCCATGCCGCCGGTCAGACGGTGACTGCGGTGGGAGCACACAATTTTACACAATTTGAGGTTGCCACTTTCGAGAAACCAGTACCTCATCTTCTCTTTTTAATAAATAAATGCACAAATCTCTTAAAAGTAAGCAAATAATCGAAACAATTTCGCCAATTTTCATAAGACTTAAAATAAATACTCAATGATAAAAAATAGTTGCCAACTGGCCTTAAATTTTGGTGACTGCGGTGGGAGCACACAATTTTACACAATTTGAGGTTGCCACTTTCGAGAAACCAGTACCTCATCTTCTCTTTTTAATAAATAAATGCACAAATCTCTTAAAAGTAAGCAAATAATCGAAACAATTTCGCCAATTTTCATAAGACTTAAAATAAATACTCAATGATAAAAAATAGTTGCCAACTGGCCTTAAATTTTGCGAACTATTTTGCGCAGCCCTAGAATCGAACACCAGTAAGGCAATTAGTATCATATCACAGTTAACAATACCAGAGCAAAAACATTCGATTAATAATACAATTCCATACTCATTTGCGTACACTGTGTAGTTAAATCCTTTTTAGGGTACCGTATCGAACTGGTGCTAACGCGATCCTATTAGGTACTTAGCCCAAACTACTCACACGTCAGTCTAACCGCATTCTTTTTCAAAAACTGACTCCAATTTTTCAAAATATGAAAAGAAATAAGAAAAGATAATATAAGTTGCCTGGAAGAGATCACTCGTAGCTATATTCACTCATAAGACCACCCATTATACTGCCTCTGTTCTAATGGTCTGCTTTTATTGTTTTCTTTATTTGTGTTGTATAGTGAAGTATTTTCTATCTATGTATCTAAATTTATTAGTAGGGTATTCACATTCACACTAATATTATAAATGCGAAAGTTTTTATGGATGTATAGATGGATGGATGTTGGTTAGCTCTTCAGGCCAAAACTACTGAACGGATCGAGTTGAAATTTTGCATACAGGTGATTCTAATCTTGGAATCAAACATTGGCTACTTTTTGTGCCATAAATCAGTTCCCGTGGGATAAAAATCACCTTTAAACGTTACCATAGGAAAAACGCGCGCAAAGCCGCGGGGCGCAGCTAGTCAGAGAATACATCACACATCACACATACACCACAAAAACTAAACAACGAAACCTTTAGTGCAGGAGATGTGACTCACACTTAGCCCGTGATTTTTTAAGCGTTAAGATTTTAAGTAATTCGCTTTTTATGCTCGAAGTGAGTAGTGGTTTTTGCTCAGAACAATAAAATTGTTTTCTTTTGATCCATAAAACGGCTTGAGACGTGATGATCTCACGGTAAATCATGGTTCCTTTGTACTAGATATTTTCCCCCAAAAAAAAATACTTAGATACTTACCTACTCAATACGATTTTACCAGCGATGGTAAGGTATAGTTTTCGAATGTGTCTGTGATTCAACCTCAACCTCAACAGCCTGTATTGGTCCACTGCTGGACGCAGGACTCCCCCTGATAAGCGCCTTATTAGCTTTTATCTCATCGAGGGTAATGCCCACTATCCCCACGCTGGGTATGCAGGTTGGGGATCGCAGTTCGGTTGTATAATTGTTCTGCAAGGGGCGCTGCTGCCCTACCCCAGGTGGATATCCCTTAGTCGCCTCTTACGACACCCGCCAGCACCACACAGCGGTTATTTTTGTGATTATTTTATACAATTTACTATAGATGATGTGGCGGGCGAATGTCCGCCTGTGACGTAAGAGATTGCGGCTTCGATTCCCGCCTTGCAATAAATGTTTGTACGATTTGCGAACATTTCATTGGGGTGTTCCGGGTATTTTCTATGTATAATAAAAATATATTTCTAGGTAGTGTGTTGTATTAAGTATATTAGTAATCTAGCTCTGCTTAGCTTGGAGCTAGCTGATGCTGTGTGAATAATCCAGTATTATTTTTTATTTATTGTTTATTACTTCGAAGCATCCAAATGGCTGAAGCATTTTGAAAAATGAGTTCTGAAAATATATGTCTGGTCTGTAAGGTTCTAGATACATTTTTAGGCCTTAGGTAGCTGTATCATTTTGCGAAAAATCATTCAGAGGTCTTTTTTGAAGTCGGTTATAAGGAGTAAAGATCGGGAACCGAATTAGGATTTTATAGTTTTCAATTATTTGTACTCTTCAACCAAGGTATTTTGGCATCTAGACATGCCTTACCGTGTTTTGTTTATGGTGCAGTAGTGGAAACCTAAAAATGGCTTTTAAAGGAAAAGATCTGTAAAAAACAACCAATAGAATCTCGGAAGCATGACGTGATTTGAACACGATGCTATTGGTTGATAAATGTGCAGCCAGGATTAACTCATCGACAGATAAGTATTTACTGTACTTAATCCCTATTCTAGGTAAAGATGATGCAATGCTACTGTTTACAAGAAGCATGCTTGTTTACCTATTTATAGGATGAAGTTCACGGAATCATTAAACAGCCGTTTAAAAAAATCCATTTAGATTTTCTAGAAAACTGGCATCGTTTTTTTTTCTATACTCAACAGGCACTAATATTATTGTTATATCAAATATTTTAAGTAAGCTTCGGTAGTGGCTGAAGCTTACATGCATTAAAGAGGGAATAAACTATGGTTAGTGAGATACCAGAAGAGTTTCGTACTCAAACAAGAAAACCCTAAAAAACGTTTTCAATTTCATCGTCATCTAAAGTAAAGCCCTATTCATTCCACTGTTGGGCGAGCCCCCTTTACTTACTCCAACCTCCTCAGTCGTCTAAACGCGAGGGTCGACCTACTTCCAAAAACTTATCACCAGGTAAGTTTAAGTACTCCACAATCAGTATTAAAAAAAATAAAATCCAACAAGAAAACCTAAAATATATTTAATTCAATACATTATGTATTATTAATACTTAAAGGCTTTTTTTGCAGTAGGTAGAGACATCACTCGATATCCAACTTAACGGTAGAGTAACATTGCGTTGGTGAAGTTGGCCCTGAGTCATCTTTAATCGTGACTTTTGGATCCTGTTACGGATGTAGGCACCATTGTATTTATTTATTACGATGTCATGTATAGGCAATCATAGTTTATTCAAAGAAGTTAATACGGTGACATTAACATACAAATACGAGCCATTTACTAAGTAATGTAATTTACTATAATAATTGAAATTCTGGTATAAGCTACACGGGTATTTCTCGTTATTATTTACTTTTGATTTTTCCGTATTTTCGATAGGTTAACACATTCCAGTTTTACCATTATCAGTCTAAAACATCGTCTGAACGGTAAGACCCGAGGTTACTACCAGATGGTTAAATTTTGACTGTGTGTTGTTGGCTTAGAATTTACACCACACCAACTCTTACCGCGGGTGTCGTAAGAGGCGACTAAGGAATATCCACCGGGGGCGGGCAGCAGCGCCCCCTGCAGAACAATTGTACAACCAAACTGCGATCCCCAACCCGCATGCCCAGCGTGGGGATTATGGGCATTACCCTCCATGAGATAAACGCAAATAAGGCGCTTATCAGAGGAACAGCATAAATTGGTCCACTACTGGACGCAGGCCTTCCCCATATAAGCTTTTATCTCGGGGGAGGGGGGGTAGTGCCCATAATCCCACGCTGGGCATGCTGGTTGGGGATTGCAGCTTGGTGTTAGAATTGTTCTGCAGGAGGCGCTGCTGTCCGTCGCTCTCTTACAACTCCCGCGTGTAGAGATGGGACCTCATAATCACCAGAAAAAAAACAAATTCTAAAGTAATTTACAATAAAAAAGTGGCTTGCCTGCTACTTAAGGCCGCGTAGACTTGCATTAGTAGGCATTTAGCGCTGTCCAGGGCCGCGCGTAAAATACATCGCGCGGACGCAGCGCCGGTGAACTTGCGTAACTCCGCCAGCGTCACAGTATGTATAGAATGCAGTAGGATAATTTTATGCATTTTTTATGATATTTTTTTTAGATTTTATTTGTTTATAGAATAGTAAAATATTCGTAAGTTTCGTAAATAAAAAAAGTAACCTGTATATTTATTATAATGGAGGATGATAAAAAAAGTTTTTATTTATATACCTACAACATGGAGACGGAAAGAGTTATTGGTATGATTACGGTTATTGTCTGTTAGACGATATTAGTGGCGCAGCGGCGAAGGTCCGCCTGCGACGCAGAAGGTTGTGGGTTCGATTCCCGCATTGGGAAAATGTTTGTACGATCTGCAAATATTTGTTCCGGGTGTTTTAGGTATTTTCTATGTATGGTAAATTTAACTATCTATGTAATGTTTTCTAGTATAGATAGGTTCCTGTCATCTAGTAACTATAACACAATCTTTGATTAGCTCGGGGCTAGATGATGCTGTGTGGATTATCCAACATTATTTATTTATGTTAATGATTTTTAGTGCAACCTTTAATAAAAAGTAGTAAGTCTAACTACGTTTGTTATATTCTCTGATTGGTTATTGATCTTCTTTAGGACGTAGTTATACAAACAGGGACCAACCCACAACTTGGTCGAAATGGAGTTATGTGCACAGGGAGGTTCCAAGTCATGTATTCTATGTGCTCAAATAAGATCCTGGCTATCTAACGACTCTAGCAAAGAAAGCAGCAAAGATATGAGTAGGTCACACGGGAACTAACCCACATTTGGTAATTACATATTTTACAAACTAGCATTAAACTAGCTACAAAGCAGCATTTTTAGAACCATGCAGCGTGTTTTACAATAATCAGCCGATTTAATATTTTAAATGGAAACATAGCATATGGTACCCATAAAACTTTGACATTTCAATAATACAAACTAGAACCAAACCACAAGGAAACCACTGGATCGTGTCTAGGAAGACCAAAACAGGGCAAAAAACGGTCAATATAATCGAGAAAAAGGGGAATTATCTCAATTTATCCTATGTTAATTCAAGGAAGAAAACGATAACCAGCATTTTTAGATTATCGCTGTGACTGTCCAAAGTAAAGCAACGGTAAAGTTTCAAAACAAGAAAAATGATCAAAATTTATAAAATTCTATGAAATTGGTTCATATTTAGCCTAGAACCTATTGTCTAGTAACTTGCGTAAAAGAAAAACCTGTGAACGGTACCTTCTCAATACTGATGTTTCAAAGAAAAACAGGCCTAGAACGTTTTCTCGAGAGTATTTTTTGTGTGTGATAAGTTCATGTTTTTAAAAACTCTTAAGGTATCTTCAAAGAAAAAGAGGGTAAATACAACTCTATTAAAAAAACGCTCCTCCTTGACAGGGGGGGGGGGGGGGGGAGATAAACAAGCTGAACACAAATCTAATGATAAATAGATTTTAGAAGAAGACGACAATGGTGTCGATTCTGTTGTTTTAGGATTAGCTAATATTAGGATTTCGGAATTTCAAATAGATGAAAACGATTCTATGGTCGTAAAATTTGACTGACACGTTTAAAATTAGGATGACAGCTCTAACATGAAGCAATTTAGTTAAAATGGCTATAACCATATTCCTTGAAAAATTAAACAAACGAGTTTAAAATTAGGATGACAGCTCTAAAATTAGATCTAAAACAGCTTAACTTAGTTATAAGTAGCTTTAACCCTATTATTTGCATTAAATTTTAGCTATGGTTAGAAACGTCTACCTAATTTTAGCAGGCATCTAATTAGGTCATGATTAATATTTATCGATTTTAAACTAGTATCGTTTTGAATTTCTAAACAATTTCTCAAATAATGGATGAACTGTTTGACCCATGTAAAGAAGTATTTTAAAATAACATTTTAGAAAAAAAACATATTTTGCTCGCAGCAAAATCCCAACCACTCAACTCAGAGAGGTATTGCGATTTTGAAAAACGTTCTAATATAGGTATTTTTAGGACCTTTATAGGGAATACAATAATTTTTAGGTCTACCTAGCATAGAAAATTTAGAAATCTATTAACATGTAATATAACTAATAAAACTTATTAAAAAATCGCGATTTGTTAACATGATTCATGATTTTATCGGGTAATAACAGAAGGCGCGATAATACCAATAAAATCATTAATTAATATAACTACTACTTGTTGTTTAACATTGTAATATAAAACAAGACAATAAGTACACTTCATTAAAGTAGTGCTGATACCCATACTGATATTGTTATATTATAACAAAATCAGAATGGGTATCAGCACTATTTACGCGCTGGTCAGAACCCGGATTTACATAGACATTTAAATAATCATATACGAATAGTATTACAACTTGGAATAATGGATTAAAAACACACTAATTTTAGCTTGTATCCGAGTCATAATGATAATTTTTGATGATTGTTTGAACCACTTAACTTACCTGTGTTAAATATTTAGTTTGTAAGTTTTTTTTTAGTAAAACATAAATAAACTTAATGATTTACTTTTATTTTTACACAAAGGAACCTGACAAACCTTTTGTTACGGGGAAACAACCCACAAAAATAATACTACTTGTTTGAGCATAAAAAAATCTAAACAATTTAGGCTCTCTATAAAGCCTTTAACACCCCCACACAAGACTGTAAATTAATTGAACCCATATGAGCTACCTCGACATCTTCACAAGTTTTTTTCTTTAAACTAAATAGGGTATATGCATGGATATTTTTTTTAATCGTTTATTAAGGTTAATCGAACAAAAAATATAACAGCCAAAAAATTTTAAATGATTAGGAAAAAAAACAAAAAGTAAAACTACACTCTGTTTTGGATGATAAAAACGCTGTTATGTTAGCCCTTGCATTTTGTGACATCACAGTTCATGGGATCCTCTATGTTAACTCAAAGTCAAAACTTCATGCCCGAACAAAAATGTTTAAGTATGACGCCACGGTTCGGGAGCCAAAAGCGTTGCGTTAAAATTTCACAATAAAAACATCATAAAATACAAAAATAAATATACAGGTATATTTATTTGTCAATAGCAATTACGTAAAAAAAATATTACCTTTTTAAAGTCACATGCATATACCCTATTATCTCGAAAGTAACATTTTATGGGTTGGTCCCTGTTTGCATAACTACGTCCTTATTTGGTTATTGATTTCAAATTCCGTTTGGCATAAACAAAAAAAACTACAAATTTATTAAATTGAATAGATATTATCTCAAAATTCTCTAAAATTCATTTTGTTGTGTACGTGGTTGCAAATCTGATTGGAGATGAGAGGACGTTTTGTAAGTAAGGGTTGATTTTCTCCAGACCAGATTATAGCACAGAGTCGTCTTTCAGTAACGTAAAGTCCCTGTATTTGATAGAACCAATTTTTAGTTTTTATTTATTGTGCGGGTGTTGCTGGGCTGCCCCATTGTCCTACGATAAAAAGTAAATAAAGTAGGCCACCTATTGCACCACCACCTATAATCATCATCAGCTATAGCACCTATTGCACAGGTTTCATTTCTAGATATAAGTACACACACATTTATTTTTCGTTAGCAAACGGCACGCAGTTCCGGTCTAGACAAAATTTTAAATATCATAATTTGATTACTTTGAAAAATTTTAAAACAGGCTTCGAATCCCTTACTTTGAAACTGTTTTTAAGTTATATGGGATAAATACGAGTGGTCATAAAAAAATTAATACCGAAAATATTTTTTTTATGACCACGTCGGAAGCATCCTCTATACAACTAAAAATAATCATCCAAATCGGTCCATAAATGACGGAGTAATCGGTGAACATACAGACAGCCGAACAGAGAACCTACTCCTTTTTTCGAAGTCGGTTATAAATCATACATAGCGAGATTAGTAGTTATACCTACTGATATTCTGGTCGGCACTATGACCGTAAGTTTCGAAGCATGATAATACGAGTATTATCTTTAGCAATTTATCGATCAGAAATTGAAGATTCTAAGAATGAAAGGTCAATTACCCATTATGGATTACTTGCAACAATTATAAATTCTTCACGAAAACTCGACAAAATTAAATTGCCGCGGAAAAAATTGACACAGGTCCGTCGTCCGTGAGCGTCAGCGCGCGACTGATCACGTCCGCCAAGTTGCCGGACTCGTGGATTTTGTAGGTATTTAAGCATAGTCATTAAGTTAATCATTTTATCAAGTAAAACTCTGCGACTATGTTTAGAAATGTTAAGTGTCCTTAGGTTAGTACAAAAAAAAATATGAAAATTATCAGTAGTTTAGTCATAATATTGAAAAAACATGACGAAAAGAGGTAACTTTGGGATTTTTTTCTATCGAGTGAAGTTCATTCGATCATGTAACTGACTGCGACTTTGACTAGAATAGATCCTCAAGTAATACATATATTATTTTTCGGAATTATAAGGACTATATTCTATGTCTCAGATGGTTTTAAAAATCACAAAAGTGCGGCCATCCTCTCCTGGCTCGCCTTAAGGCGCATACCCGAGCCAATATGACACCAATACCTATTTTATCATATTTTTACGTTAATCATAGGAATTTTTAAAAATCCTATAAATCCGTTCAGTTTGTGGTATCTATTATAAGCTATTTTTTAATACTTCTTTCATATTTCATATTTTATCTCATATAGTTTAGGAGGAGATGCGAAAATAGAGTTTGGTGGCCAAACAGCGCAACTTCGTATCTCTGCCTAAGCTTTATAAAATGAAACTATTACAGAGGCATTAATAAATAACTTATAATAGATACCACAAACTAACGTAGGATTTTTGAACTTGCTGCGTTTAACGTAATAATAAGTTATAATTGTTGGGGGCGCCACTTTCACTGTATGGGTGTATGGGCCTTAACAACATTTGTAACAGATATCTCTATTTCGCCAATAGTCAAATGACACAGTAATCATAAAGTCCTTCACAAGCCTATCATTACGCTCGCTGCGCTCGGACGTCACGTGACACAGATGCATTCAAAATGCGAGGGCTGATTGCAATGTTTTACACAATATTGTAGAAATGACACATCGCTTCGTGGACGGAATTTTAAGTATTTGTTATCAAGGATTCTAAGGTAGGAACTTGCAGTGGTATAACATATTTGTTCTGTCTCTTTTTTTATTCTTAATCGATTCAGAAAAGACAAAAACAAAAGAAGAGAAAAAAGGTATTCTTTTCAACTGTTTGTTTTTCAGTTAAATGCTCAAAAAATCGTATTTTTCAACGAAATGTTTAAAGGTAGGCTTTACGATTCGTTTGGATTTTCTAATACACCGACGAATCTTGATATTAACTAATTGATTTACAATAAATGTCAACCGACTTTAGTGCCATTTCTAACCCTGCAAAATTAAGTCAAGATTCCGACGGGTAAATATGGTAAAAACAACGCATTTATAATACAATTTTTATCCACAATTTTCTTGTCTGTCTGACACGACTCTGACTTCTATAACGTAATGTAATTGCCCTCATTAAGCGCCGCGCCGGTACTCAAACCCGCACTAGGTTACCACTAATTCCATGCCACTTATAGTCGATAATAGTTTTTAACTCATTGTTTATCGTTGTTCGTTTTTGGTATGGTAAAATGGTAGCTTTTAACAAACAGCTAGTTCGATAACATTAAATAAATGTTATCGAATAAATGTAATCTTTTTTATACTTAGTAAAAAAACAATAGTTTCTCCTACTATATTCATTGATACACAAACCATTTTTCTTGTATGTAAAGGTCATTAACTCATATGATGAATAAATAAATCATCTTATGTCAGAAAAATGACAGCTACTTACGGCACGCGCTTTATTCTCGATAAAAAGATGCTTAAATCCTTCCCAGGGAGCAATTTCTTTGACGAACTTAATCAATATTATCGCAGTCAGTCAATTTGATCTAAAAGTCGACAAAACTTGATATAAACTTGAATGACTTAAATTTAAAAAAAGTACTTATGGATTTTATGGAAAAATGATTAAGTACTCAATGACGATGAACCACAACCAAAAGGCTCTAATAGTTTATAGTTTATTTATTTATCATCATAATGTAACATTACAGTTTAACAAAAAAACCAATTCGTTCCAACATGTAAGTACTTAAAGAATAATACCTACTTAGTAGGTCACTAGGTATATTGCTAATAGGTAGGAAGGTCTAAGACCTGTTTAAGAATTTCATTGTTTAGAAAACTGCGCTGTGTTCATCAGTTTTGAACCAGCCATCGCTCACTAAGCTATTGCCATTGTCGCCATTGTATTTGTCACTATAATTGCGTCATAATTTAAAAGTCGGCTGTATCGTTTCGCATCGGATTCATATTATTGTCGCAGTAAAAATAACAAGAAAATTCTGTAATGCATCTGTAATGATGTACATTATTTACGATACTGTAAACTAATAAAATAGGGTTTCTAGGATTTTAAATGTTTCTATAAATAACCTGTCACAGCGAAAGTGGACATGTTTGTGTGAGGCATTAAGTTATCTTTTAAAGATGTTCAAACAAAAAATTTCCAAAAAAAAATGAGTTAAGAAGTAAAATCATCTATTCATCCAGGTGGAAAATGAATGGATGAGTATCCATCAATTTATCCAAACATTCGTATTTAGAATTTTGGTATAATATTAGTGCGATAAGTCAGGACTTCTAACATTAAAAGAGGTTTTTTTTACTCTTATTTAAGGGACATTGAGTCATTGCTGACTATTTCGGTACCGTATTTTAACAAATTAACTACTTAGGTAGTTAAGGTCAAAGTAAATTATATTTAAAACTAACCTCAACCTCAACAGCCTGTATTGGTCCACTGCTGGACCCAGGACTCCCCCTGATAAGCGCCTCATTGCAGTTTATCTTATGGGGGTAATGCCCATAATCCCCCCGCATGCGGTTGGGGATCGCAGTTTGGTAGTAGAATTGTTTTGCAGGGCCCGCTACTGCCCGCCCCCGGTGGATATCCCTTAGTCGCCTCTAACGACACCCGCGGGAAGAGTTGGGGTGTAAATTCCAGCACCACACAGTTGAACTAAAACTAACCTAAATAATTTAATTGCCGCCTCACTCAGTAAAGCGGCTAAATTTATTTGGATAACACCAGAGACCAGAATCCGAAAGGTTAACATTGTACAGGTAACTTATCTCTAATAATAATGTGTAACAATGTTTGTAGGTATGTCCTTTTAATTCAAGGCAGTTAGATACCTAACTCTAAACATATAAGAGACTAGCAGCGCTTGGCGGTTTCACCCGCGTAGTTCCCGTGGCAATTCCGGGATAAAATGTGGCCCCGTAAACGGACTAAAGTACAAGACGTCACTGAGCTGATATTGGGGCTCAAATGGAGTTGGGCAGGATACTTGGCCAGACGGAGTGACCACAGGTCTAAAGCACTGACAGAGTGGTGGCCGAGAGACGCCTGTAGAAGCAGGGGACGTCCGCCGGCGCGATGGGTTGACGACATCCGAAAGACCGTGGGCTACACCTGGCCCAGACTGGCACAGGACCGAGGCGAATGGCATAAGCATAGAGAGGCCTATGCCCAGCAGTGGGTCGCAAAGGGCTGATGATGATGATGATGTCACTCTCTGAAAAGTAAGCTTTTTAATGGGGAAAGATTTTTTCAAATCGGACAAGTACTTTCGGAGACTATTCCATACAAACAAACAAAGTCAAAGTCAAAGTCAAATCGTTTATTTCTTTAGACTTACAAAATAAGTACTTAGACAAGTCAAACTTTTACTATATAAACAGCTTGATAAATAGTTATTAAACAAATATTTCCTCTTTATAATATAAGTACTTATAGATTATTGAGGTAAAGACTATTGCAATAATATTTGTAAGTAGGTGAAGGTATAATTTGGATAAATACGACAACAGTAATTTTATTGCTTTATAACGAGGAACTAAAGTTATCTTTTTCAAGTCATTGTAAATAGATATTGAGTTCGGTGTTTCTTTGAAGTTATCGTGAACTTAGTTAATCTAAGTACCTATAATAAAATATAAGAACCTATTTGGCGAGGACGATGATGAATCACCTTGATTCATTGACTTTTTATAATGACTTAGAGTTTTGTAGATATTATCTTTTTTATCTAAGACTAAGCCCGTAAACTTCATGACACCTACATTTCCCCCAATTTTGTTTTGCACCTATCTTATTTTAGGGCAACAAAGTAAATCAAAATCAAATTGGTCAAGCTGTTTTGAGTAGCGAGACTATGGTTTATCCATTTTGAATGGAGCATGTTTGTAAACAAAATACGACACAAATAACAAAATCTTACTTGCTTGGCGTCGAGTTTCAGATATAATTGTAAGCAATTTTTATTGAAGGGAGGATCTAAAATCGACAAGTAATGTAAATTACGTATAAAAGGACGCGCCAACAAAGTGAATTTTAGGTTAAGTATGGGCGGTTTGTTTGCGTTTATGCTCCATTCAAAATGGACACGGTATAGATATACAAATGTATATTATGTAGGTACTAACTGCGCCCCGCGGCTTTTGACGCGTTATCCCACGGGAACTGATTTATGGGTTAAAAAGTATGTGTGTTCCAGGTGTTATTCCAGGCCTAGAACTAATTTTATGCAAAATTGCAGCCCGATCCGTTCAATAGTTTTTGCGTGAAAGAGCAACAAACATACATACATACATACATGTTTACAAACTTTCGCGTTTGTAATATTAGTTGGATTATAAAGTTAACGAAATCGGGAGCAGAAGCTAATATCGTAAATCATAAATTGCCCGTCAGTTAGTATATAGTTAGGTTTTGAAGTGTCTAGATACAAGGGCTGCAGTTTTTGTTGAAACAATAAAAAATAGAGTACATTACCTGTTTATGACGATACGCGGTATGAGCTACCCGAAGCGGCAGCAAAAGCTTTTTTTTTTAATAATGTAGGACAAATCACACAGTATTCTAGATACAAGGGCTGCAGTTTTAGTTGAAACAATAGAAATAGAGTACATTACCTGTTTATGACGATACGCGGTATGGGCTACCCGAAGCGGCAGCATAAGCTTTTTTTTTAATAATGTTGGGCAAATCACACAGAATTATCTAGCCCCAATTAAGCAGAGCTTATGTTATGGGATAACTGATATACTTAATACAATACACTACATAGAAAGATATATTTTTATTATTCATAGAAAACATCCAGAACGCCCTGAACAAATATTTCCAGATCGTACACATATTTGTCCCGAGGCGGGAATCAAACCCGAAACCTCCTGCGTCGTAGACGGACCTTCGCCTACCGCGCCACAGAGGTCGTCAAAAGCTGAGTGGGTGGGTATACGGTACTTACAAAAAGCTCAGCGAGATGACGCGTGAAAAGTCTCGGTGCCAATCTGGGTAGAAAATACCGCGATGTTCTGAACAGACATTCAAATAATATTAAAGCAATATAATATTTCAATTTGTGGTTAAAGGTGGACGCCGCAGTACAAATAAATAGCAATATCTCATGACATCACACTGCAGTTGACATGTGATATATTCGTGTGCTCCTAAAACCCTTCATTAGGTGCTTTATACAGGGTGGTGCATAATAGGCCGGTCGTCATCTGGCGTAAAATGAACGTCGACCTTTTTACAAGCAACGTCATTACACTAGTGTTTGTGTTTTGTTGTCCGATGATCTCATCGTAACTATCATTGTCTGCAACGGCATTTTACCAACTGAAAGAAGAAAGAAAATACATATATTTGGAGCCAATTACATGACACACATAACAGGCACATAAAAAATTGACTTGTCCAAGTGCTTATTTTGTAAGTCTGTGTATATAAAAATAAGAAAAGAATTACATATAATGAGACAAGAAAAGTAGTACATAAATAAAAGAGCAGGAACATGGTAATGAAAGTTATATAGGGGCCAAAATATCCCTGTCTGCTCGCAGTTTGTACCACCACGCACGTGCTACCGTATCAGAGATTATTGGCGAAGATCATCAATCGCTGTATCATAGTTGTCGTCTTCTTTATTTATTTGTAATATAATTTATATATTTGTAATAAGAGTATTCAAAGAGCACATAAATGTTAAAGTTTGAATGGATTGACGGATGGCTGGCTGGATAGTCGTTCGATACTCCTCGCTTCTCTCAAAACTATGGAACGAATTGGGCTAAAATTTTGCATCAATGGCCTGGAAGAAAAGACATGACTTAATCACACTAATATTATAAATGCGAAAGTTTGTATGGATGTATGGATGGATCGATGGATGGATGTTTGTTACCTCTTCACGCCAAAACTACTGAACAGCTCTAGTTGAAATTTTGCATACAGGTAATCGAATCAAACATAGGCTACTTTTTACCCCATAAATCAATTCCCGTGGGATAAAAATCACCTTTAAACGTTTTCATGGGAATAACGCGTGCGAAGCCGTTGGGCGCAGCTAGTATTTCATAAATCAGTTCCAATAGAGTAGATATAATTAACTTGTTAATTTTTCCATAGATACGCGGGCACGCTTTGAGCGTGCTGCCAAAAAAGCCCCAGTCTGAAACTAGTTTATTATGAGAAAAAGATGGCAAACCATCGACCGCATTGACCTTATATCCGTTTATTCAACAAATTTAACTTCGTAACCAAGTTCCAGATATATCGTTTCCCAAACCTCAACTTGGTTTATTTTCCTCTCCACTCTCTAATCCTGTTCACCCTCTTCAAAATCGAAGCGGGCTAAAACCAGCTTTGAAATTGACACGATGACAAATTTTAAATTCAAATTCGTTTTTGCCAAGGCCGAAATCTGTATTTGGCTAACATAAGGGACAGCCTGTATACCGATCCCACAAATCGTATTTCCATCTGGCGAATCCCGCATTTATGTTTATCAAATCAGAATCCCATTAATTTTGGACCAGTAGATACTGCTATATTATCTGTGACGCCGGATATTTACGTTGGTAAAGATGCTTTCAGACTAGACGTTGTTTTAGCAATCGCTTGGTAATGTTTGATAGGTTATTTGATTGATTTAAGAGTAAAACTGTCAAAACAAAACAGTTAAAAGCTTTAATTTTTGTTCGCTAAACTTATTAGACGATTTTTTTCATCATTTAAATCCTTCGATCAGGGAGCCTAAGGGATATGGTATAAGACCTTTTTTGAGTAAACTCATCCACATTCATAATTTGAGCTTGACTAACTTTTTTTAATCGATGTCGATCTAATTTGGTAAATCATTAAATTCAATTTTGCTCAATAAATGCACAAAATAGCGATACTATAGTAGACTAGCTGCGCCCCGCGGCTTCGCACGCGTTGTTCCTAGGGAAACGTTTAAAGGTGATTTATATCCCAAGGAACTGTTTTATGGGATAAAAAGCCTATGTTTGATTCCAGGATGAGAATTACCTGTATACAAAATTTCAGCTAGATCCGTTCAGTAGTTTTGAAGTGAAGAGGTAACAAACATCCATACATCCATACATCCATACAAACTGTTATAATATTAGTGCGATAGTGCGAAGTGCGATGCCGTACTAAAAATAAAAGTCCGAAATATGTAAAGTAGCAAAAATTTGCTTATTTCGATACTGGGAGATAATTATTCTTCAAGTCTATGATTATCAATAACCCCGCTCTAAGTTCTATTTCAAACTTTTAATAAGAACCAGTTTGCAGTTCCGTTGCGAATTTTATTTTCTGTTTACTTGTACTTACCCAGTTAATTAAAGGACAGGTGCAAAACTATAATTGTGCAGGAATCTTTATTGATCAGTGAGTAAAAATAATACTTTGTTTTTTGTAAATAATAGCCCGTGGCTTGTATATAAATTGTTTGTTTAGCGGTTAAGGAGTTGAAGTTTTTTTTTGTTATTCTTACTTTTGTCTAGTTTTAGCGAAGGCCTCCGCGTAAATTATTAAATGCATAAGTATTATAATCATATCACACTATATAGAATGCTATAAATGTATTTATGTATAACGAAAGTTTGGATGTATTTGTATGGATGTTTTTTACTTCACACAAAACTAATAAACCGATCAGGCTGTATTTTTTTCGGCAAATTGAAATGTTTATATGTATCTGTATTAGGTTTAGCTATTGTAAATACCTCCTTACCTAACCTTCAAAACCGAAATTTAATACCAAGTTAAAAAGATCAAAAAATCATTCTTTGGATGGGAAAGAAATTTACAAAACCTTTTATCGGCATTACGAGTATTAACGTTTGCCTAATTTTAATTTTTTTTGTCTAAAGCTGGAGTGGAAGACAGGTAGACTAGAGACCTCATTTATAAATTTACATACTTAAATTAGTCTACGTATTGTGTCTGGGTGTAATAGGTTTAGTTTGTAGCTAGACTTTTTTGGTTGATTTTACTTATTAAAAAAACTGGTAAAAACTATTATGTAAAGTTATAGATGAGTTGACCACTAAACATTTTGGATTGACCGACTCATCCAAGCTGGAGGAAATTAAGTGACAATAATGACTACCTATTCTAAATCTTACCCAAAATCACAATACTCTAAAAACTATCGTAGTTTGACAAGTTCATGATGGATGTAAGCACTCACCCTGAAGATGTCCCTCGTTAAGAGATGAAACGTTAGTGTTCTATCAGCACAAATAAGGTTTGTAGTTTACCCGCTTACATGCCCTAATGGATCACAATACTCGTTAAAATCCATTTCAGTTTCTAAAGCCACAGTACACTCCCAGAGATTTCGTAACTGACCCATAAACGAAACAAACTTTAATAGGCCGTGTTCCCACGAATTTTAATTTAAAAGATCGCTTTATACCCCATTGTATCCGCTGGGTGGGACGGTAATAAAGTACGGTTCGATAATCACCAGTATTCGTCGACATGTATCGATATGTATCGATTGATATCGACTCGAACTGTTGATTGTTCGACTTTTTTTATTGGCTCGTTAGGTTACGATTGTAAAGTGTTGAGGTGATGATACTAAGTAATGGGTTTTATTATATTGATCAGTAGAAAAATTTAACTTGAGTGGGGTACCTATATCTTCGAAATCGATTTAACATTGACAATATGGATAATTTTATTGTATTCAAATACATTTTGCAACGACGCGTTCGACTCGATTGTATCGGAATTTGCGAATTCGAACGTCATTGGAAATGTATTTGATTATTCACTGAGTGTGAAGCGAATCATCGGATTGATTCGATGATGTTTAATGGAAGATTATCCGGAGTATTGTCTGTGTCCTTTTATAGAAATAGGTTAAACATTACGTAAGCTTCACTTTTTTTGTAAAAGGACACAGACAATAATGTTTTCTTGTTTAGTTATCAAGTTATTTAAGGGAAAAATTTAAGTGAATTCAGAAACGAGTGGTAACTTGCGACAATAAGATTAACTAAATAAATATTTACCTATGCCAATGTTAGGTCAGATAACAGTTTATTTCTGTATCAATAAAAAGGATTTACTGGTTTTATTATTTTATCTAGTTTATAGAATACTTTTTATTATGTTTTAATGTTCGGCGTATAAAACATTTACGCCATCTTAAAAAATATACCGATAGAGAAATTGTTTTACAGCCAGCGACACTCGGTTTAATAGGCTTTTTTATATCTTTGTTTCGGAATTGTTTTTGCAATAAGATATTTAAGCCCATTTTTTATGGAAGAAACATAGCAGCTTTATTAGATCATTAGAAATAACTACTCATTTAAAAAAAAAAGTACTTACCATAGACACTGAGGCCTACGAACAAACCGAATTACGGTTTATATTAGCTGTAGATTATTTTATTATTGAAGAGTTGTTGGAACTAATATTTTATTTGTGTTAAGTTTAAATATACGTTGTCTGAGTAGGATTGTAAGTATTTGTTTATATTATCATATATGACGATTGAAGGAAATCGGAAATCAACGAATAGTACTTTTAGATATTTATTATAATACTTAATTATCGATTATTTCAGATATCAAGATCCATACAAGTATAGGTGCACATTCATTTTTAAGTACTAATTACAATAAGAATGAAATAAAATAAAAATAAAATAAGTAGGTACCTACTTTAGTTATAGCTACAAACGTGTGTGTGTGTAGTAACGCTAATAAATCGAATATCTAGTAAGTAAGGTAGGTACCTATTAGCAATATACGTAGTGACCTACTAAGTAGGTATTATTCTTTAAGTACTTACATGTTGTAACGCATTGGTTTTTTTGTTAAACTGTAATGTTACAATATGATGATAATAAATAAAATTAACTATAAACAATCTAAGTGGCTGTTCCACCCTATGGTTTATCCATCCAGCATGGAGCATGTTAGTAAATAAACCACGATACAAATAACAAAAACTCACTTGCTTGGCGTCGAGTTTCAGATACAATTGTAAGCAATTTTTATTGAAGGGAGGATCTAAAATCGACAAGTAATGTAAATTACGTATAAAAGGACGCGCCAACAAAGTAAATTTTAGGTTAAGTATGAGCGGTTTGTATACGTTTATGCCTCATTCAAAATGGACACGGTATAGGTTTATATGTGTTTGTTAACACAATTCGGTCAGACAGCCATTTACAGACACTTTTTGTTGTTAATTTTTTACTGGTCAATGATAGGCATTGACAAACTACAAAGCAGGTTTATTTACATCACATTACCAAACCAGCATTCATCGATATCATAACAAAACCCATCCCTATAGGGCTGTCATGACACTTGTCACGGGCGAGTAAACCTTCCATTGTCAGGCTAATTGCCCATCGATTGGGAACTGAACTATGCACTGCGGGCTGCTTTGTCCCAGTATTGTATTGTGTTGTGAGATGAGCGACAAGCGGAGCGGTTTTGTAAGAAAAAGCGACGGTTTCCGTACGTCGTCATAATTTATTTGTCGAATTTTATTAAGGCGCATACCCGAGTCAAAGTGGCGCCGCCATATATTCTATCTTATTATTACGTTTAACACAGGAAATTTCAAAAATCCATCGTAATATTTGTGTTACCTTATTAAAAGCTATGTAATAGTTTCATTTTGTAAAGCTTATGCAGAGTTGCCCTTTGTGGCCAACAAACTCTATTTTCGCATCTCTGCATAAACTATATAAAGTAATGATTATAGTTTAGGTATAGAAAGTAATTATATTTAATAGCTTAATGACGTTGGTTATTTTCAAGAAATCAGAGGGCACAAGAAATCTAGACAATGTAACAATCGATGTCGAAAACGATAGTAGAAAAGTCCTAAAATGTTTGGGTTTGACATATGCCCTAGCCAGATAATGTCACGTGATCTGTTTCGAATGTTTCCCTATGAATCTTTCAATTGTTTTCGATTCGCTTCATTTCGAATGCCGGTTGGCTACGCCTTCAGATATGCGTTCGCTTATCGCTCCGCTCATAATAGCTGTTACCTTAGCTCTAATGGCCCGATACGTTTTTCGAACCTTTTGTCGGGTGACCATTGTTAATTCGGGATTCATTAGTAGTATTATGATACCGTTTCGGATGTTTTGGTTCTTTGGTTCCTCGGTCCGATGAATAGGTACTAGTCAGTACAAGTAACTGGCACAATAAGTGGAGGCCATACCTATTCAATTTTTTAGACTTAGCTTCCTACAAACTTTCTCACCTCACCTCATCAGCCTATATTGGTCCACTGCTGGACTCTGGCCTTCCCCTGATAAGCGCCTTATTAGATTTTATCTCACGGGGGGTAGTGCCCATAGTCCCCACGCTGGGCATGTGGTTTGGGCATCGCAGTTCGTTGGAAGAATGGTTCTTCAGGAGGCACTGCTGCCCGCCCCCGGTAGATATCCCTTACGACACCCGCGGGAAGAGTTGAAGTGGTGCAAATTTTACGCCGGCACCACACGGCATCCTACAACACCTAGTTGGACTATAGTGGATGGTTTTCTCTTTACTGTTTTTATTAGTATATGTTTTACTCATATAACGTCATTCGCGTACTGCCCGCAGGTTTTAAAATCTGATATATATATAATTTTAAAGCTGTTGATTCAAAGCTTTAAAATTTATCAGATTTCAAAACTCGCATTTTCATTTTTCTTTTTATTATTCTATGTTTCACTCAAAATAATACAATGCAATTATTCAGTCATCTTAGTCGATGGTTAAGGCTATTATATATTGTGCTGCCTTTATTATCTATGTAAAATAATAATTAGGTTTGTTTAAAAAAAAACTATAAGTTGACTCCAATTTTATTTCTAATGGATGCCATAGTCATAACTGGGCCAAATTTAAATGGGACAACAGAAAAAAAAGAATCATCAAAATCGGATCACCCAGGCAAAAGTTCTTAGTTAAAAAATATTTTCTAAAAAACTCGAGAACCTCCTACTTTTTTTTTGTAGTCGGTTAATAATTCAACACCTTTTTGTTAGTATTAGTTTTAACACAAAGAACGCTTTCCGAAAATTTGTACGCATAAAAACTGATTTCAACTCGCAAACTTAATTTGTGTTTTAGCCACCAGAACTAGGTGGCTGAAAGCAAAATCTAAATAAGGCGAAAATCTGCTAAACTTTGAATCAAAACTCGCAGTATGCCAACCGGATTTTACCGGATATATCCAGTACCTTACCTCTCAGTAACTGACATATTGTTTATTAATGTGGATACGAAGTCAGAAACAGCTAAGGGAAAAGGGAAGTTGTAAATATTTTGATTCTACTTTTATTATGATGTCAAAACGCTACGATCAAAGGCTTGCGATATTAACTCGATATAAAACTGGGAAATGTGTTTGTAGATTGGCTATTCATAGGAATGGTTATGATAATCTGTGCTAATAAGTTCCACTGGTGGAAAAAGGTCTCATTTATCGAGCAGTGGCACAACGGGCAAAGGTCCGCCTGCGATGCAGTCTCCTGCAATTTGTACGGTCTGAAGATTGGTTGGTTGTTCCAGGTGTTCTGGGCGTTAAACTTTCCATGTATGCTTTCCACTCTGTCTCCTTATCTAGAAACTCAAAAACGTAAGGATTGCCTAGCATTATATTATATTATATTTTAGCTAGGTGAAGAGGATGACAGCGACTCTTTTGCTTCCCATAGCCACTTATACAATTTACCATGAGCTAACTAAAACAACTAAACCAAAGATTACCAAAACATCCAAACTACGCATATGTTAACTAAGTCTTAGAATAGATATAACTAATTAGAACCCTCATGCAATTTCACGGTTCACCGGCCACCAGCACAGTCTGTTATCTACTTTAACATGACTTCTGGTTGGATATTTTGTTGCTCGCTAGCTGAATTTAAAGGTGGAGAATTTGCGCCACCCCAACTCTTGGGTGTTGAGAGGCGACTAAGATCCCTTAGTCGCCACTCTCCAAACAGGGAGAGTTGAAGTGGTGCTGAAAAATTATACCACCGAAGTGCGAACACCCCGCATGTCCAGCGTGTGGATTAGTGTATTACCCCAAATGAGACAAACGCCAATAAGGCGTTTATCAGGAGGAATCCTGCCTCAATACAGGCTGTTGAAGTTGAGATATTTAAAGGTACCCGCTGACCGGTATTGCAGTGCATAATTTGCCAACATCACAGCCAACATTGTAATATGTTACGCCGTGTGCTAAAATCCGTTTCGTTGCTCGTTGCAAGGTCCTTCTTTCCCCATACTGACTGAACGAACGCTCGCTATGTAACACTTTAGAATTAGATTACGCTCCGTAACACCGGGCAGTCTGAACTCTATTTATTAACTAGCTGCGCCCCGCGGCTTCGCACGCGTTGTTTCTATGAAAACGTTTAATGGTGATTTTTATGCCATGGGAACAGATTTACGGGATAAAAGTAGCCTATGTTTTATTCCAATATTAGAATTACCTGTATGCAATTTTCAGCCAGATCCGTTCAGTAGTTTTGGCGTGAAGAAGTAACAAACATCCATCCATCCAAACATCCATACAAACTTTCGCATTTATAATATTAGTGTGATTAGCTTTATGTTCGCAGAAATCAAATAAAAAATCTTGTTATCTTTTGTTACAATAGATGTGCACGTGAGAAACGTCAGATTATAGCAGCTTATAAGCATGGTGAAGAATTTGATACCAAATCGCGAAAGTAGTTAAAAAGAATATTAAAAGTATCGATGCGAGAATGATAATTGTAAGAGACATTTGATCGAAAATTAGTTGAAAATGGTCTTCAAAAGCGTGGGTTCAACAGTCTTGGGATCGTGACTATGGGACATTTTTTTAATTTATCATGGCCAAGCGTGGCCACCAACTTATTTTAAGAAAGCGAAGATGTAAGCTAAGATCAAGCACGCCTATCCAGGAACTTATTTACTCTGGATTTGAAGACTCCAAGTTTGTACTCTAATGGGAAAACATGAAGGGATCAGGAGAAGACCTTTGCTTGCTATCATCAAGCTATTGCCAAATCTTAAAAAGGAACTCGAAAATACTCTTCAAATAATAGTTTCATCCTTTTTGTGTGGATACAATATTGAAATGTTTTAAGGAAAGTACATATTTAAACCTTTTAAAATTAAGGAATATTTTTTCATGACCTATGTATTAGGAAGAGTGAAAAAATTTAGGGTATCCTGTTTGTCCAGCTGTGGGACGGAATAGGCTGAGAAAAATGTAGGTTAGGTAATCTGCGTCGTATCTTTAAAACAGCAAAGACCAGCGGCCCACTTACCGCAGTCAATCTATTCGGTCACAGTTCGCCAGTGACATGTGATATGGTCTGTTTTCTTTATATTTTCCGCTCCAATAACTGCGTGCGCGCCGCTCGCTTTGATCTATTCGAGGAGCGTCTGGTGCGTTGTGTTAGTATAAAATATTGGGAACAATTAAGAATTTTGTCGTTTTCAGTGTCTGTAAAGAGTTTTATGTAAAAAGAGACTCTTTAGAGAGCTTAGAGAACCTTTTTGTTCTGGTTTAAGGTGATGTAGTCTAGAAGCATAATAAATCGCTTATGTCTGATTGATCTCGTTAATGATAATCGTGACAATCGTAATCGCGTAAACCAAAGTGTTCTTTGGTTTTTCGGATGTCATGTATAAATTTTACCCGAAATTAAATAATATCATAAAATAGTTACGACTTTGATGGGTCTTGAAACAGCAATCTTCAGTCTACGGGAATGCCTGTGAGCCCGAATGATGTCATGGCATCTTTGAACATAGAAAAAAGGGAACCGATTTTGCTGTTTCAATTTATTTTATGTTAGTTCTAAACCGCTATTATGTGACCTCGCATATCAAGGGAGGTATATGTCCAGCTGTACACTAACATGAATTTAAAAACCACTATTGAAAAAAAAGCTGTGCCTAATTTCAGTGATGGTCAAAAGACCATGCATGTTTTACATCAAGAGAGTTTCAACAATTTTCAATGAACAATGGTAGCACCTTTCATAAAAATCCGCAAACTAACCCCATTCTCTCCTTGTCCACAGGTACATTATGAAAAGTGCTAGTTCGAACCCCATGCGCGCGCGCGTGTTTTTGTGTTGATGAGGATCAGCTGATCGAGCTGGCGTGGTACGGGGGGGCGGCGATGCAGGCAGGGGGGGGATGGTTCGTGCCCTGGACTATGGGGGGCATGGGCATGCAGAAGTTCGCGGTGGCCCTGCCCATGGGCGGGGTGATGCCGATCGTGCCCCAGATGCTGGCGGCGCTGCCGCCGCAGCCGCCGCAGTTGAGGCTGATTGCGCCACCGCCGATGCAGCATCCTGGACGGAAGGTAGGTGTCTCTTGCCATAAGACACAGTAGTGTGGTAAAAACGTCTCCGGGTAAAATTGTCATCATAAAAATCTAGTGTAACTTTGTCATCGCTCAAATGATTTTAATAATTTTAGGGTAAGTTTGTCACTGCCTATTTTTAAACCACTACAGTACATTAAGCGATACACAGCAATTATTAGTTGACAGTTAATAATACATATAAAAAATATTCGTAAACCTGAATATTTTTTGTATACAAAAATAGGTTGGTTTATGGAACTCAAATGGTCAGGACTTAACAAGGCGATATGAGGTGAAGGCAGATAACAGAAGACGAGAAATGGAAGTCACCCAGACACGCTATAGGTCGGTGACTTAGTAATTTCACGAGAATACCTAAATACGTAGAGCGTGGATAGATGGATGGATGTTTGTTAACTCTTCACGCTAAAACTACTGATCGGATCGAGCTGAAATTTTGCATACAGATAATTTTAAACCTAAAATCAAACATAGGCTACTTTTTATCCCACAAATCAGTTCCCGTGGGAAATTAATCACCTTTAAACGTTTCCATAGAATCAACGCGTGCGAAGGCGCGGGGCGCAGCTAGTAGCATGTAATGTAACGTGTAACAGCGACAGTTGGTGCAGCCAGTATGGAAAAAGAAAGCGTCTGCAACGACTAATCTTACCGATTTAGCACACTGCGTAACGTTATAAGCTCGCTGCTAATGGTACGTAATGTAACGTGTAACACAGCGACAGTTGGTGCAGCCAGTATGGAAAAAGAAAGCGTCTGCAACGACTAATCTTACCGATTTAGCACACTGCGTAACGTTATAAGCTCGCTGCTAATGGTACGTAATGTAACGTGTAACACAGCGACAGTTGGTGCAGCCAGTATGGAAAAAGAAAGCGTTTGCAACGACTAATCTTACCGTTTTAGCACACGGGGCGTAACATTATAAGCTCGCTGCTAATGGTACGTAATGTAACGTGTAACACAGCGACAGTTGGTGCAGCCAGTATGGAAAAAGAAAGCGTTTGCAACAACTAATCTTACCGATTTAGCACACTGCGTAACGTTATAAGCTCCCTGCTAATGGTACATTACGCGCCGTACAACCAACGGTCACTACACGGCTTAAGAGAGATCATTTTATTCCTTTAACAGATTAGTTAGGCTTAACATTACCCACAGAGAGATATGGGATATCATAGAATATCAGGAACATGATGAGGTTTAGTAGGATTGGAAAGTATATAGTTTGGTCATGATGGTCATTCCTTAGAAAATTTAATCAGCTTCATATAACTTTAACACGGATGAAACATGTGAAGCTTTGGGAAATACGTAGGTATGCCCTTCTTGTTTTGAACGTTTTGATCTTGAAAGATAGTGTTTGAGCTAGTTTTAAATAATTTTGATTCTTATTTGACTAATTTGACTCTATTTCTGACTGAGTTAGAGTCAAATAAGAAATAAGGTGCAATTGACTCCAATTCGCTTAAATTTTTTTGTCCACTAGCGGAAGAAGTGAAAAAGAAACCACTAGCAAGTTTATCGCATAACATTTAATACAATATTTGCATATCTAAGTCTAAATATAATGCGACTTGACGACGTGGAAAGTTGTCATATTTGTAAATATAAGTAAGTCTCTCTCTCTCTGTGGTCAGTACTTCATGATTGAAGATCGTGGTCACTATAGGATGTCTCTATTGTGCTGAAGTGGACGGCTTGTCTCCAGCGAATTCTGTTTGTAGCCATTTTCACCACGTCCTAAAACTTGCGACCCACAGCGAGCTGATCTGTCCATTTTGTTAGAGAACTACCGCGAGATCGCTTGCCCTCCACGTTGCCGATAACAGTAGTATAAATAAGTAAATCTATCACAACTAATTTATGTTCTTACATACTATTGTCGGTACGGATGAGAAATTATAAGTAAAATCAGTCCGTTATTTTGGCTATCCTTCACAAGAAATCTTCTGTGTATGGTCAACTCAGCCCAGCTGGAATAATAAATGATGTAATAGAAAAGGCACCGTGACAAGGGTCCCCTATCTATTATGGAGGGGGAAGGGGGAGGGCAATAAGGGAAGACGTTGGTTTCACTCATTTGTACGATATCATTTAGGTTTACGGCCCTGGGGCACAGTAGATATGTCTTAACAGTACTCTAGGCATCTTATCTTTTAAATTATGTAGAAAATCTCATTTTTTTTATTTCGATTTACTAGGTAACCGTCCAAAGTTCTTACTAACTAAACTAAAACTAAGTTAACGTACGTAGTACTTTATGAAAATATAAAATCCCCTCGTCTTTGTGCTTACATATGCAAAGATGTTGTTGTTTTCGAAAACACATAATAACATGAGCAGAGCAAGTCCAAAGATTCGCTGCTGAAATCAATTAGCACTGGTCACCATTAGGACGCCCCCTGCGTGACCTACCCCGAATTAATGACAAAGCGTTCATAGTATAACTGATACCGCTATCTTCATTAACCCTTAACTCAAACATCATATTTTATACGTCACCTGAAGCGGTACATTATTTTGACAATAATAATAGTAGATTTTCCGGCCTGTTCGAGAGCGGTCGGCAAATTTTCATTATAGCCGTGTTTTTGCGGCCCACAATGTATTTCGAATTCTATTTTGTTTTTGGAATAGTTCGGTGCATAAAGGTTCTATGCCTAATAAGCAGTATGAGCTTCAGCAGTGAAAACTTGGAACACTTCAAAATCCTCGGTTCACTATGTAGGGGTCTGTCCTTTCTACAAACTTACGCAGCTTCTTTATGTAACAGAATATCGGAAAGTTGACTTACTGTATATATATACACTGTCCTTCTGTTTTCTATTGAGATGTCTGCCCTAGAAACCTTTGGTAAATGTCGAATTGTTTCAATGGAGGAATAAGGGAAAGGTGTTTTTATCGCGCCCAGAAAATGTTTATAGTTATGGACTGTTAAATGTTTTATAGCGAATTTTGGAGCAATTCACCTTTCTTTACATCCAGCTGTTTGTATTTAGTTTATACCTTTAAATATACGAATGAACTCTTGAAGCGTGACTCTATTTGACTTTATTAACGAGACGTGGTCGTGGCGTCTCCGTCGTATGGGGATTTGCATAGTCGTATCGTGCGGACAGAATTTTATGGGAAATGGAAACGTCGCGATTACGTCTCGTTCCTAACGTCAAATAGACTCATCCTCCTGGTATCCTGAAGAGACACGACGCCAAGGCAGGCCAAGAAAACGATGGAGATGACTTGGACCGACAGAATAGCGGCATGCTAGAGATAAACGGATTAGGTCTTTAGACACAGCAAAGAGAACAAAAAGGCTCTTTAAAAAATTGGAACTCCTGTTATTACCATTGCTTATAATATAACAGGCCAATAACTCGCAAGTCATGCACGCTAGGAATGTGTTATAATAAGGTACTATGCAGACAACGCAACTTTATTTGAAAAAAATATCAACTTTTCAATATTTTCATTATTAAAAGTTTCAGTTTAAGAAGAATTGCAAAAGTATGTATTTTTTGTTTGTTTATATACTTACCTATCTACTTGTCTATTTCTTACTGTATTCTGTGTTTTCCTTGTAAACCAAATAAACCATCTATCTATCTATCAATATGTAAACAGATTGTTTCGAGTTGCCTGTTTCCGCAATATAGATAACAAGTTTGTTCTGTCTGCATAGCGCTTAAGATGCATTGCCCCACCTGTCAACCTATAAGGCCCTTCTCCTCTCACAAAAATACAGCAGAAGGTAGGTTCTAATACTCCAGAGCTAAGTGTCTGTTTCATAGCGGATCTCTCGTACAGCTAGGTGACAAAAGGCACGGCTGTGGATGGATTCGCGCTAATATACTTAAGGTCTGTGTTCACCAAAAGATAATCGGACAATTAGTCAGGTTGGTCGTTAAACTTAGACACTTACCCCCAAACACTCAAACGCATCTCAGACTTAAACACGTCTCAAGAAGCGATTTTTTGACAGTTTACAATAAAAATCTGTCGAAAATTCGTCACTTTAGACGTGCATATATTATCTGAGATGTATTTAAGTATTCGGGCATTAAACAACTAAGCGAATCTGAATGCGAAAGGAAAGATTTAAGTAAAATTTGGTAGAATTCGGCTGAATTTGTATCTATGGGGTAGGAGCTAATTTCTTAGAACACTTTATAAGGAAGGGGCGGGACGAATTATTAGATTTCACTCTTGTCTTCGTATAATGTCCTTCCATTCTGAGAACACGTTTAGTTTATAAAATATCATAAAATATGCTAACTACCCCGATGGTAATCATAAACTTATGAGACTGGGTGGATATTTACATCGTACATGTTATGCAAATGTAAATATTCAACTTACACTTACGTTATATTACATTCGTTTTCCGTTCATCGTTAAAAGAAAGTAATGTTATGTCAACGTTATTATTTTTGTTGTCATTGTAGCATACCGTTTATTTTTATCCTCTTAAGAAAACTAAGGAAACTTATAGGTCATTAAGACGGTTAAGTTAGGTCAAGTTTTATCAACTAATCAGTATAAGAAACAGGATCGATTGGCATGAAAAAAGTTTTTGAGAAAATCGCCCATTTTCTTGAAATCTGTAACAATCTTTGAAAATCTGTGAACAGAAGTGATATTTTTTTAAAAAGGGTGGGCAGTTTCCTTGAAACATTTTCATGTAAGTAGCTTCAACGGCTAAGGTACCGGCCCTTACTGCCCCGTCCAAAATTTCCACCTCCACTACTCCACTCCATCTAGCAGTGTGTAAAATTTGGCTTACAATGATGATGATGATGCTGATTATGAAATATTACACAATGTTGCCACACTTGCTGAAATTAGAACTGCCGTATCTGCAAACTTGCCAATTTTTTCATTCACTTACTCGCTCGATTAAATATGGATTTCCACACTACCTTACAAAGTAACCCAGTAGTTGTTACTTATAAACAAGAAGCTACGTGCACATCGCATAGATTGCGCACACGCATGTAATTACGATTACCCCACTAGTTAAAAAGGTAAAAAAACTGTTGAGGTGGAACGCTTACTATCGTTTAGGTGCACTTTATAAATTTAACACTAACTCCTGCGTGTACATTTTCTCGGTACTCAGTAGAAATTTCTAATGCGTTACTCACTTATTATTACCTACCTAATGCCCTAAAACAAATACATTAAAGGTCTGGATTAGTTGATCTTACTGTAGATTTTTTGCAACAGTTTCCTAAAATTTTTAATTGTAAATACAAGTTCTAATTTATTTCTAATAATATTGATTGTAATTTAATTTGTCAATAAAGAGTTTATACATTTCTGAGTTACATTTATTACAATTATAATTACGCGTAATTTTTTCTTCTCCAGAAAATTTTAAACTTACCTATTAAACATATAGTCTGGACTTTTAATATCATGGAAATGATACTTTTCGTCACCCAATGATTCTGTTAAACTATCTATTGCATGTGCTACAATTATTGTGTATAGAGGCGTTCCACCTTAACCCTTAATTCGCGCACGGTCTCAAAGACCGCCTTGAATTAATTGGACCGACCGCCTCGAAATTAGGTCTTAATGTTGGATAAGATGGTCACGACTTTGATCCTCGTGGTCTGGCTATCATCAGATCAACCAACTCGAAGCAGGTGTAGATATGTACCACTGATCTGCGAAGGAAGTTTAAGAGACCACACTAAGTGGAACGGCTTAATAGGGCTTCTGTCCAATTCAGATATATTTGTGAGTGTATCGCCCGCTCATAATATTTTGGCTGCTTTAAATGGCTAATTTTCTTTTGTTTTTTATTCGTAATCAAAATGCAACTAATGAACAGCGAAGATATAATGAGTACTCACGATGGTATATTGACTAGCTGGCGGACGTTCCTGCACCTCAAAAGCCTATTATAATGGACCACTGCTGGACTTAGATAAGCGCCTATTTTGCTGTTATCTCATGGGATTAACGCCATTATAGTCCCCACGCCGGGCAAGTGGGTTGGAGATCGCAGAATGATGGTAGAATAGTTCTGCAGGAGACGCGTTACACATTGACACGTATTTCTTTAAATAGATTCAACAGTTTAATACGTAATACACAGTCAATGAAAAAAATAACAAAAAAAAACAATAAACGTTTACGTTATCAAAAACATACAATGTCCAAACAAATTTGGCATTAACAACACATAACTAAACATAATAACATTAATGGAAAAAAAACCAAATGCTTATTTCGCATTTGTATAAAAATGGACTATTCACTTTGCGAAAAAAGTTACACAAATATTGCCGACCGTTCCATCGATTTTGCCACAATATCACCCGTATGACTCTTTATTTGTTGACGCTTTAGTTGCGTGTGTTAGCGTAGATTAAAAATACAATATCATAAAATGTCTGTTTGCATGAAAGGTGTCTAGTATTTATTGTATAGGTCAAACATAAAACGCATATATTTTATTTACCTACCTGCAGATAAACGTGTTATTATTTTGAATTTATTATTTAACCCTTATCTGATGCAGTCCTTGGATACAAAAAGACTAAACGGTCCTTTTTACAGCTACAAAATATTAAAAAATAAAAAATATACATTCGCAAAACCAAAAAAGTTTTATAATAGAAACTCTAATATTTAAAACATGTACACACACGATTAAATTATAAACTCCCGTCATACGGCGTACGGGACATAAGCTATTAATATTAAACGTGTACTTGATACACTTAATCATAAATAATAAAAAATAAACATTAATCTAAGAACCGTATAAGCCGCGTTCTCACAGTGTCCAGTCTAGTCAATTTGTCTTCTTTTTATCTGTTTTCTAGCGAGTATGAAACCTGGATCTAGGCATAGATTAAATGACTAGAATTACTTACTAAACCTCCTTCTACCAGTGAAGTCACGTTACCTAATCTGTGGTCTCAGTTAGTTGATATTTTTCTCACGTTTCTAAAAATCTTGTAATTGGTTCGATTAATTTGTAGTTTTTTATGGAAAAGGAAGCTTTTAATATAACTTGTCCAATGCTCTGCGATGTGACATAAGTAGCCCGCTGTAAAGTAGCCCGAAGTAGATCATGGGCAATGAACGTGTTAAATCCGTCCTTGATACATTTATCTCTTTACCAAACAAAGGTCTGTTCCGCCGATTATTTGTAAAAAAATACACAATTATAATGAACGGACAGGGCTTTTATACAAACATTTTAATTTGGTTCAGTTCTGACAATGGAATCCATGAAAATCCTAAAAAAACTACAATAATTTAAGTCGGTTTATAGTTATTTAAAACAAAATTAATTATTTTGGTAAATGATCTTCCTCGACGAGTAAAAAAATGCCCAGATGACAATCAGAAATTATAGTCTATGTATAGCTTTCGACAGAATAACCAACACAACACCCTTAGCGGACACTGTACGTACAGTCAGCGTAATTAAGCTTGCATACTTTGCATAGTCAGCACAGTGCCGCAAGTCCTAATTCGCGGCTGTGTTAGCTAATGACCCCGTCCATAGTGGCTATTACAATTTGATTTATGAATAGCCCCTGTTATTGTTGCGACGGGTAACGTGTTAATTCTAGTTGTAATCTAGCGCCGCGAATGGCGTGATATGGCGGAATGAAAGAAAAAGTTTCTTCTTTATAATTTTATGGGAGCATAATTTTTCTTTATAATTAAAGTGTTTATTATTTTATGTTGAAAATGAAAGTTTCAAATTGCATTTTCAATTGAAAAAAAATATTTCGAATTCACTCGAAAAAAAAAATATCTGTATTTTAGATATCCTGCGAAAACGGTCAATGAGAAATGGCAAACTAGCAAACTAGTTTTTTTATGTTACCTATTTGAATTTTTGGAACTCAATTGTTCATCCTTTAAACTGCTGTAAAATTATTAAAAAAGTTAGTTTTTTTGATGTAATAAAACGGAACATATGTCTAGCAGTGGACTGTACAGGCTGATGGTGAAAAGAAACCTAGCGGCGGCGGGGCAGCAGCACTGGCATATAAAGTGCCTCTACTTTTTGTTTTTACCTGTTTTATCTAAGTCATGTTTAAATTTTTTCAATCTGTGTAAACTTGTTTTTATTGTAAAAGAAAGTTGTAGAGGCGTATGTGGCCCTGTTAAATATAGCTCTACTTATAAGTTATTATATCGCTCACGTCCGTAGGTGTTGACCCTCTGTTACCCTGCACGTGTCCTCTGGGTGGTGCTAAGAGCGGTACCCTCTGGTGGTAGGCTTCGGCCGTGGCTTGTTACCACCCTCCGGACTGGGCCAGTCCGTGAAGCAACTCTGTTGTGTTTCGGAATGTGGTCCGGAGTAGCCATCTTCTAGACCTTAGCGATACATCGTCGGCCGCATCTTCGCTTTCCAACAGGTGAGATTGCGGTCAAACAAAGGTCTATTTCTGATAAAAAAAGTTAATCTTGTGAAACTTAGTGGGGATATAGATAGATACACTTTATGCGCGTCGAATTACGACTCTTAGTATGCGGTTAAATAGTTAAAAATATACTTTTTCTCGATAAAACTATTGCACGAATCGGTCTGAACTCTTGCGTATAGGACTTGTAGTTCAAAGTTTTATTCTGGTACAACGCGTGATATGCCGCGGAGAGGCAAGTTTGAAAATAAAAGTCGAAGTACAACTTTGTAACAGAGGTGAAATAAAATGTTGAAGTTTCCTCAGCGGGTAACGCTAGGTATATAATATAGTAAAGCTTCATTTCCTACATCCGGAATAACGTTTGGTTTACACTGAACTGGAGTTGAGGCGAAAAACAATAAATAACATAGTGATTACAGATTTTCTTGCTTGTTTTTATATAGAATATACATTTATTTAGCACACACATAGGGACACACAACACAGAGGTTAAGTAAAATACAGAACAAATAGGGTTACAAATAAAACTAGTACTATGACTAAACTTAAAAATTAAACAGCTCTACGAGACAGTCTGAAGAGAAAAAATGGTCATTATCAGAAAAATGGCATCGCATCGTCATACTTTGTGTAAATTATTAAAGTTGAAGGAATGAATTTCAAACATTTTACGCATTCGATGACAAAGTGACGTAATTTTTTTTCTATTCTACCCTACACTACAATCCCCGTGCTAGCTCTACAGGACAAGAAAATCTTTTATTTATCTTGTTTTAACTCTCAAGACTGTTATGGAACGGATGGTTAGGAACAGTAATTACGTCATTTAATTTCTTACTTCAATTCTAAAAATACTTATAGTATGTTTATGCAATGGAATACTATAGTCTACAAACGAATATATCTGAGATTATTTTTGGTCTGGTGGTAAAGATTGGCAGTGAACGTAGGCAACTGGGGCCTAATTCCACTATTTTTTAAACACAAAAAGAGATTTAGTTGTAAATTTATTTGTTTTTTTACCATAAGATTACAATCTCTATGACTTCTACTAGCGTGTCAATGGTGTGGTGGGGCAAGTTTGACCTCATTCATCATTAAATAAATTATCATACAGGATGTTTAATACAACGTTTGGCATTTTATCCTATCTTCCCCCAGTTATCAAACGTTGAACCGAACGCCTATAATAATTTATTTAATGATGTGTGCATGTTTTATGGCCACACTTGCCCCACCGCACCATTGAACGGTCAAATTGTCAAACGGTTCCCATAATCGTAATAGTCATAGCTATGGTATGAACAAAAAAAGATCTTGTTAGTAGAATACCAAAAGGTGTCAATCGCGGTGATTAATACGCGATAATGAAGCGATAATATTGTCATATGAGGCGATTGTGTTAGTGGAATCAGGTCCATGCACCATAGATGGATACTATGCTCTTAAAGCTGGTTAACTGCATACTCGTTTAAACGCCCATCCGTCACTGGATTGCGCATACAATGTAGAGCAAGTCGAGTTAATCCGATGACATCGGCGTCTATTAAACGCCTTACACCGCCGAGACTCAAGCAATTACTTATGCGATGCTTAAGGCAGAGTCGGTAGCGGTTTTAGGTACTTTAAGCGTGAGCGGGAGCGTTCAATAGAAGCTTAAGGATAGAATATAGAGTAAGTCTAGTTAATCCGATGACAACGGCGGCGTCTATAAACGCCTTACGCCGCCGAGGCTCTAGCAATTATTTATGCGATGGTTAAGTCAGCGGCGGTAGCGGTTTTTAGTGCTTTTAGCATGAGTGGAAGCGTTAAATAGTATAAGCATGCAATGTAGAGCAAGTCGAGGTAATCTGATGACAATGGAGTCTATTTAATGTCTTACCCTACCGAGACTCTAGCAAGGGATTACTTATGCGATGGTTAAGGTAGGGGCGCAGCGTTTTATAGAAATTTAAGTATGAGCGGGAGCTGAACGCTCCATAGATTCTTGGCAAAATAATGTAAAGCAAGTCAGCATTCACTGTCTGCATTTACAGCATTTGTGTCCGGGTTACCAAATCAAATCAAATCAAATAATTTATTTGCAAGAATACAAAATTATACAATGTCTGATCTTATAACTAATTTGAGTAAATGTATTCTGCCTGCATGCAGGCGTGCAAATGTTATGCGAGTCATTATTATAATTAATTATATATTAAATTAAATTATATTAGTCACAGTTCAAATTTCTAGATATTCGTTGACAGTATAAAAACATTTTTCAAGAAGCCATCCTCTTAACTTATTCCTAAATACATTTCCATTTAATTCTACCCAAAGTATTAATCCGATAACAATGTCAAAAAATTAAAAAAATAGATTAAATGTTTAATCTATTTTTTTAATTTTTTATTGCATAAAAAAGTACATAAATATCCGAGACTGACAATAGGGTATATGCATCGATTTTTTTATTGTTTTAATCGATTATTCAGGTCATTATTTAACCGAGGAATGATGAGACGCTCACTGAATTTCGCATTAACAAGGTAAAAAAAACAAATCAAAACTACAATCATTTTCGGGTGATAAAAACGCTGCCATATTGGCGCCATGTTTATGTGACGTCGACGTACACACTCGATTAAAACCTTTGGTGACGACCTCGGTAGTGATCATCTCAGGAAAGAGGTTTTCCGAAAAAACTGAAAATAATCGACAATACGAAATGTCAAGTGGGCAGAATAGTGTGAAATCAAGGTGCAGCAAGCAGAATAAAAAAAAAAAAACGTGTACAGTGATGTCACGTCCGCTCTAGTCAATGGCGTAGCGTTTTGAAATTTTGCGATTGAGATTTAAAATATCAATTTTTCAATGGTTAAATTCTACAATTAAAACATCTCAAAATGCAAAAATAAATATGTAGATATGTTTCTGTATCGATAGAGAATACGTATATATTTTTTTAGCCATTTTGAAATCACATGCATATACCCTATTAATTAATTATTCATTTGTTACTTTGGTCGTCTAACATTATTCTAAGTTGAGTTTCTTTTGTTTTCTATCATAAGCTGAAGCGGCAGTGTTCATGAATCTACGTCACATATTTTTTTGATTTTGACTTACCCTTTTATGCAGGGAAATGGGATAGAGTTTTTGCCGCTTCTCCCTTACAATCTAGACCTAACTTTAAGTACAAGTAAAACTGGTCCCTACCCCATTAATAATAACGAGTAAACATGATACTAACGCAAGAAAGGGAACTGCGCCTGTTGTAGAACTCCACTTTATTTTTAATTTTCAGATACAGAATCTTGATTAGAATTTTATTCCATGAACAGATTAAATTGTTTCGTTAAACAAACTAAATGATAAAGTCTTTGAACTGGATTGGATAAACTTCAATGTTCCCCCTGTGGGTGGAGCTAACGGGCGCTAAAGTCCGTATGAAGTCACACAGATTTTTAACGTCTACGTCACTTGACCTCGTGGTGTAGTTGGTTATCATATTTCCGTACTGAGGGGAGGACGCGGGTTCAAATCCGTTGAAAATGAACTGTTTTGGGATACCAACAATATCTATAATAACCAAAAACTTCATATAATATTGGCTATGCTAAAAGATTTGGAAAACTGCCACAAATTCCCTCAACCTCAACCTCAACAGCCTGTATTGGTCCACTGCTGAACGCAGGCCTCCCCCTGATAAACCTCTTACTGGCGTTTATCTCATGGGGGCTAATGCCCCTAATGCCCCTGCTGGGCATGCGGGTTGGGTATCGCAGATCGGTGGTAGAATTGTTCTGCAGGGGCGCTACTGCCCGCGCACCGGGGGATATCCTTTAATCGCCTCTTACGACACCCGCGGGAAGAGTTGGGTGGTGCAAATTCTAAGCCAAAACCACACAGCTTACTACTTTCTTGCTTCAAGGTTTACAAGTTATAAAAAAATGTGGTTAACAAATAAATACAAAAATCCTAAACAGGATCTAGGTAAGTACTTAGACATTTGATCAATGAAACAATAAACTTGAAAACCTCGTATAACTTCTAATTGCTAGTTTTACAAAACAAAACGGATCGGGCATGTGTAAAAACATCAGTCGCATGGTGTCAAAAAAAATAGTAGGTGTCATTGTACCTACTTATTTTAAACCACGTCATGTTTTCGAGATTATAATAATTCGTTTTTGCACAAAATGTCATAAGTAAATCAATAATTATTAGTTTAATTTTATTTTACTGATCATGGCTTGTAATATTTGATTTTACCAATAAAATAGCTATATCTAATACCTTCGTCTGTTTAGAGAAACAGTCAAAAGCCTATCTAAGCGTTATAATATAACTTCCACTTTCCATACCCAAATACAAACGAATCAGCATCAAAATCCCTACCTTGCATATCGTCGCCTGTTTACATATCGATAGCTATCTCGATTAGTCGATTATTCCAACACCAATATCGATTATACAATCGTTCCAGCATCGATTCTCACGTAATTCTACTCGTTAAACCGACTGCGCGTGTCGAATTTTAAATACCTTTGTGTCGGGTTTTTTATATTTTTTTAGAGACTCATGAACAAAAAATACGTAAACATTTTTGAAGGGCATTCAATTTGGAGGTTTGAGGAATTCTATTATTTGTAATGAACCTATCATGAACAGTGATTTTTGATTGAATTGAAAGCACTTTCACATGTGCCTATCTTAAATGATACATGGCGTCAGCAAATTTTTATCCACCCTGGGCGTGACCGCTTTGTTTAGTGCCTGAGATATAGGTGCTTACTCTATATTTACTTTTAAATAGGACTTCTTTTTTTAATTTTAAGGTTTTGGCTGTAAAACTGGACCGAGCGTTGACGCTCCTACTATTACAAAGCAGGATCAAAAACCATTTTTTTTACTACTGATCATCTTTTTGTATCATCTTCACGTTAAATGATTTTGATTTCCGTGAGTATGTTTTATACGAGTAGGTACGTACGTTTTTTGTACTGTTGTCGAAATAATTGTTTATTTATTATCAGCTTTTAAACAATATCTCGTTTAAAAGAGCTAGTACGTCTAATGACGTCTATCTCATAAATTGATATCGAAAAATTGTATTAAATAATTAATTAGTTGTAGTTATCTATAAATAAACTTATTTTCTTTCTTTCAATTGATAAGATGATCATAATGCTTCTTAGAGGGCATTTAAATTGTTATAAGTTAGTATGTAAATTTATTTATAAAGTGTGTAAAACTGTTTGTTCTCCGAATAAAGCAAAAAAAAATATTATTTCGTGAAGATGATATCTTGAACATGTTTCTATGTTGTTTGTTTGTATCTACGCTGTGAAATTCATTTCTGTTTAGAAAACAAATAATCTCCATACTTATTAAGGACACATCACGACTCACGGTCTAACCATCCTACACGCATAGATAATCAAATATATTCTAATCCAGAATACATACATTTTATACACGAGAATAGGGACTTCCCTATTCTCGCTTCAATGTTCGATATCATGCTCACATCCATAGAAAGCCACTCGACATTCATCTCATGCACCAGATCCCAGAATAACCCCCTGTCATTACATTTCATTGAATCCTCGGCCCTCGTCCACCCGCAAAACCAACTAACTTTACCCCAATGAAATAAGGTTTGGAATCCCGCGATTTTTTCCAGATTGATGCAAAATTGTTCAATCAATACAAATCACGGGAGGCATTCAAAGTCGTGTGCTTGGAAAGCAATTTCCTTTTCCTTTCATATTGTAATGTAAGTGGAGACCTCTGTGATCGGTCGGCGATATTTACGATCGACAAAGTTTATCTAGTCGGAGTTGGGAGTTTTTGAGTTTGCCGTGATTGGTTGGGGCTGTTTTACCGGAAAGAAATTTCGAGGAGTAAAATGAGCACAATATAGACTAATAGAGATAATAATGAGTGTTTCGATAATTATCATTTATAATTATAACATGGCATCATGAGCATAAGACAAGTATAAAGACTAGAACCCATAAGATAATAATGTTCCACAACATAATGACCAACATACATACATGATTATACAAACTAAATGCATCGTGTCATGTCCTTCCACAAAACTTCTTGAACACGACACCTTTCGGCCAAAATCCTAGAGAATATTCATCATCATCAGCCTATATTAGTCCACTGCTGGACATAGGCCTTCCTTAATGAGCGCCATAGCGCTCTGTTTTCAGCTTGACGCATCCAGCATCTGCCTGCAGTCTTTCGCAGACCGTCATCCCACCTGGCCGGAAGGCGTCCTAACACTACATTTGCCTAGTCGCGGTCTCCACTCAAGAACTCGTTTATCCCAGCGGTTGTTCGTTCTTCGCGAGATATGGCCGGCCTACTGCTACTTAACTTATATCTTTGGTTCTCTGTCGGATGTATTCGTTACGAATCCTAGAGAATATTATATTATTATAAAATACTTTAATAAAGAGAAGCGCATTTTAAATCAAATAAACAACATCTGTTGATCAGATGTTGTAAATTGTAATAAGAAGCTCTCTGACTTTTCGTGAGAGGATGAGAATAGGAAACGTCTCACGGGAGACGTTGGGAATACTTTTCGTGAGATGTTGGGAATAACTCAAAAATGTGATATTGATTAGGAAAATGTTCTGCACAATAATACTCGTATGAATCAGCCGAAAACGTAAATCCTTAGTATCTTTTCACACGTGTCTCCGTGTTACTGGTGTCGGGTAAATCACGGCGGCGAATTTTAAGCAAAATATGCCGATACGCCATTTTATGCCCTTGGTAGTGGTAAGAAAACAATTAATATACCAAAAAAAAACGACTTGGTACTTCCTTCGGAGTCTAGCGCTGTTAGATAGATAAATAGATGTATTGATATAAGAATGATACCTTTTGGAAAGTATTATGGTTTATCTAGACATTTTTAGGGTTCTCTAATATAAACTTTATACACGCTCAATAATAAGGACAAACACGCACACAGGCACAGCTTAGTTTCACACAGTTAAGGAAGGAAAGGGTGCAAATCCCATCGAAGCTTTTTTTTTGGGATTTTATTAGATGTTATGAAGTTAATCTGATTGATGAAACTCTTACGCACTATATTAACAACAATCAGTGTCTCTCGGTTTCACCGTTTCACGTTCCCGTGGGAATTCCGGGATAAAGTATAGCCTATATCATACCTTGAAAAGTAAGCATTTTTTTTATCGGTCTAGTATCAGATCCTATTCAATTCAAACAATCAAATCTTTCCTCTTTAATAGAAAACCTTAGAGCCATACTAGTGGAACTAAACGTAGGTATATGCTACTATATTTTTACTCTTTGGTTTTTCAGTAACGACAGTAGGTACTGTAAGTAGAAACTTGGACGTCTGCTCGGGTCAGTTTCCTAATTGATTCCAAGTAAAAGTATCCCGAAATATTCTTGGGATTTTTTCCACCGTCGAGAGGTCAATCAGTAACTTGTGTATGATTTGACGATGAAATGTAGTTATAGAAGTTTGGTAACTAGTTATTTTATGAGTAATTTTTTTCTGTATTTACGAAAAAAATCCGTGATTTTCCATAATTTTTTTGGCGTGTAAGCTTCTTTCATAACTAACATGTGTCGAATTGCCTCCTTAAAAATATATTATTCGTAGAAACATTCCAAAACTCAAACAAGAAATAGTAATAAATAAAGATTTGTCGATTTAATTTCCCATGTAATGCACATAACTAACGTTTGACGTTTTGTTATATAATGTAATTATATCAGTAAAGTTTGAATAAACAAATAATCTGATTTATTATAATAAATCGCACCAGCAATAATGCCATCGTTATTATTTAGTTTCGTTCTCAAGTTAGTTTTCTTTACCCGACTTAACAATAATGTGATAAGACAAATTGGTTTCCCCTTCGTAGCCTCAATATTTCCCAATTATTAGATAACATATCCGGGAATTCCGTATATTTTTTCAAAAACAATACCCTAACGAGATGTGTACTGAACCAAACTCGCTCCTGTTCAAGAGCACTTTGATCATCCAATCCCTCTGAAGTGAGGCTTTATTAAAATTTTACGAGAACACTCACTCACTTCACTGTATTGAATTGTATAATTTTTAATGATTAATATTAAATACTACCTGACTCGACAGACGTTGTGTAACTGTTAGTAAATATAATACTTGGGCATTCTAAATACTGGAGATATAGATATATTCGTCTGATTCATACATATGCACTGCATACAAACCCCGCCGTGTGCGCAAAATTAGATATTATACAAGATGTTTCTCCCACCAGACAACAAAGAAATAAATCGCCACATCTAACCTTGAATTTCTTCACAATACCTTACTTATAGCTGAAGAGAGTAATAGCTCCGTAACTCATCATGACATGTATAAAATACTTTAATTTGTGAAAACGAAAAAAACGTTGCATTTTCAAAGTAAGTTTGGTCAGAAATAAAGTTAACACATTTAACCTCTTCAAGAGTCGTTTGTTGGTTTTTTTCTCTAGACTTGACATGGTCCGGCCAACTTTATGTATCATGTACGTACATTGTTCTAAATAAATTATTTTGTATTTTTTTTTACTACAACCTGTAAGTGTAAGTGTGCCTTGAGACACATCGACGCGTCGGCCACATCGGCACTTACCATCAAGTGAGATTGTGGTCATACGAAGGTTTATTGACAATAAAATAATAGTCAGAATGATGATGATTGTCGTTCTATTCCTGAACGTCATTTGTTAAAAAAAGTTATATTTTAGAAACAACTTTTTCCGTTCACGGATAAATTTAACAAATAGCTATAGCAAAGATGCATGTCGGCTATAAAAGTTCCGTTAGTGCACCAGCTGTTTAAAATAGTAGCGTAACCAAAAAAATATTAAAAACCAACTGTTGTCACGACGAGGAGTGGTTTTTGAAAGGGTCAAGCGATTCGCCCTTAGTTTTTTCTCCTTTTCTAATTTGAGTAAAACGGACGAGCAGCGAATTTCTTTGTAATCAACGTAATTTTTTTGTGCTAACCTCTGAGCAAATATTCGGAGTATCTTAATTGAGTCTGGGTGGTTCGGAGAGAATTTAGAATGTGTTTTTAGAATAATTCTTAGTCTTACAGATAGATTGAATATTACCTAACTTAGTAGATACGATATAATTTTTCTGTGATTTGGCTTATATGTTTATATAAATAGCCGACAATTTTCTTCATTTATTTTTAAATCATCGTAAGTACAACTTTAAAAATACGCTATCTAAAGCTTATAGCTTATCTTATAGCTGATGGTAATGGTAATTCTGTCTTTCTGTCTGTCATAAATAGAACTTAATGAAATTTGGAAGGCAGGTAGAGAACCCCGAGGACGGACTACTTTTAGTTCCGAATAAGAGAGACCGGGCACGAGCTCGTTTCCAATAACACAACTAACGCTCCTTCTTACACAGTCGGGTAACAATTCCACAAAATTCTCCTAAAAACAGCGGCATTCGAAAAGGAACCAGCGCCAATTATCAATCAATTAAATTAATTAATTCGATTAATTTGTTCTCTCGGAACTCGAGTGCCGCAGAAAATCGATTAAGCTTTTTGTCCTGTCGTATCCATGGCATAGGAACGCTAAATGCCATGTTCTTTGCTTAGTCATTTGAGGTGCAATGAAATTAGCTGGTGTAGCTTTTTACCCGGCTAATTATGTTTCCACGTAGCGCTGAAACTACACGTTCGATTTCAACAAATGCGGTATCGATTGATTCGGGTATATGACGTCAGTCGATTTTGAGGGTCTAACGAGATAGGGAGATCGAAGTAGGGGCGAAAGTTTCTTTGTAAAAATAATAAGCACAGTCGGTAAACTCCGTAGTCGGCTTTTAGTTTATTTTATCTCTTTTTACGATTTAAACTACGAAGTAAACTAAGCTTTATTTGGTTTCCACGAGCTCTTGCTTCATAATTTTGATAATATTATTTTTAATGCTCAGTTTATCTCACCGATTTCATTAGGGCTTGATAAAAATTTACTTGTAGCTAAACAATACTGACTAGTCTAATTCAGTGTGAAATGTTAGTATACCAACTACTTACTACACAAAAACGAAGGCCCGTATTATGAAAGCTTGCTCAGTCAAAAAGCTATGCTTGAGTGACGTTAATGCCATAGGAAAGCGTTGCTCAAGCATAGATCGATGACTGAGCAAGTTTTCATAATACGGGCCTAAGACTCACTTGGCTTGCGTCGAGTTTCAGATATACATAATTGTGAGCAATATTCATGGGAGTAAAAGGTTCTCAAATCAGTAGTAAGTAAATTGCGTATAAAAAGAAGCGGCTACTGAGTGAAATTTTGTTTAAGCATGGGCGGTTTGTTGTCAAACATTAAACATAAATTTTAGCTAGTGTACAACTTAAACGTTTCGTCGTTTTACTATCACGTAGACTTCATGCAAGCAATGATTTCATGTGAGCCTGTTTTTAGTCAAGCCAAATAGTTAAAACCTCATCTCACCTCAACAGCGTATATTGCTCCACGGCTGGACGCATGCCTCCCACTGATAAGCGCCTTGTTGACTGTTATCTTTTGTGCCCATAATCCCAACGCTGGGCATACGGATTGGGTATTGCAATTCTGTGGTAGAATTGTTCTGCTAGTAACGCTGCTGCCCGCTCCCGGTGTATATCCCTTAGTCGCCTCTTACGACACCCGCGGGAAGAGTTGACGTGGTGCAAATTTTAAGCCAGCAACACAAGGTAAACTATTCCGAATTATAACTATATGCCTGACTAATGAGAACATTATATCAAATCAATGTAATCATGTTATTTTAGGTTGTTTGGTGAATAACGCCGGCCATATCAGTGAGTTATTAATTACCAGCTTTCAATCAAAATATGCGTTTTAATATGGATTAAGTACTAGTTTTTGTCCGCGGCTTTGCACGCGTTGTTTCTATAGAAACGTTGAAAGGTAATTTCTATTGCACGGTAACTGGTTTTATGGCATAAAAAGTAGCATATGTTTGAGTCCGGGGCTAAAATAACCTGTATGTAAAACTTGCAGTCCGATCCGTTGTGTGTGTTTTACGTTTACTAGGTACAATGTAAGTATTCAGTATTCAGTATTTATGGCATTGATACAATCAGGTCGATCACAGTATGTACCCATTATAGGTGTTGCAATGGAAAACAGGCAGGTATCGCGCAGTATCTTTATTATGACAGTATCGCTCACGTCCGTAGGTGTTGACCCTCTGTTACCCTACACGTGTCCTCTTGGTGGTGCTAAGCGGTACCCTCTGGTGGTAGGCTTCGGCCGTGGCTTGTCACCACCCTCCGGACTGGGCCAGTCCGTGAAGCAACTCTGTTGTGTTTCGGAATGTGGTCCGGAGTAGCCATCTTCTAGACCTTCGTGATACATCGTCGGCCGCATCTTCGCTTTCCATCGGGTGAGATTGCGGTCAAACGAAGATCTATTTCTGATAAAAAAAAGTTTAACTTACTATTTGGTACACTAATTTATAATTTAATTTGCGAGTCGCTAAAAGGATCATTGAAGAAGTCGTCAAGTTCGTTACACAACAAACAGATTTTTATGATATCTCTTTCAGTTTGGTTACGAAAGTGTTATTTTTTTTCAAGACATCAAATTTTTCTGGCGTTTTATTGTAAACTTTTACCGCCATCGAGTTGGTCGAGTTGGGGGAGGATTGGTTTATTTTAAGTTTGCTTTACTTATTCTTTTTTCTATGGAAATGTGCAAGTAAGGTAAACTTCCCGCTTAGTTCGCTGTCATATTACCATAGAAAATAGAGTAACGTAAACTTTGTTGTAAACAGAATGGCAGTTAACATTCATGTTGAGTGTTAACTGCCATTCTGTTTACAACGCAATAACAGTAGTTTTGGCTTGAAGAGTAAAAGAATCCATCCATTAATACATACAACTAAACATCCAAACTTTCGCACTTATAATTTTAGTGTGGGTTTTATTTTAGCCGTTATAACAATTGATTAATGTTTCCAGTTAATATAGATTAACACAAACTCTCTATTATCAGGTAACCAATAGTGGTTACCTGATAATAGAGAGTTTGTGTTTGAATTATTTAGATTGAAAATAAACAGCAGATATTTCAGATATTTGAATCTGCAAATAAATGCAGATTCAAATATCATAATCAGTTATTTTATGTAAATACATATTTTTAGTGGAAATTCGTTGAAACACTGAAATATTATTTTACCACCATGCTTCTGTTTCATGTATTGGTGCATTAAAGCAATAACCTATCTATAGACTGTTTGCAACCGTCTGTAGTTAGCTCAATTGTTTCAATTGTAAATACTAAGATAAAGATAATAAGATAAAGAATTTATTGTTGTAAACTAGGTGTTACATGAATATTGATCTTATAAATAATATTATAGAATCTGTAGTGTGCCGGTTAGGCTTACACTAGTTTTAATTACGTACCTAAGTAGGTAAGGACTTTGTCAAAATGCAAAACTCTGGGCACTACTGCTGGGCTATACCTGTGCCATAGTATTTTTAATCTTATCGTACTACAGTTTAAGTGCTTTTGGAAAAAAGACGTGTGGCACTCGGGGACTGCCGCGGTAAAGCTATTGCATAGCATTTTGTATCTACTTATGCAATTATAATTTTATTTATTTATTTTATTCATGCAGTATTGCTTTTTCTTTGATATTAATTCAAGTTTCACTTTTTGAGCGTGGTGACCCTATACACCTATATACTTTTTCATAAACAGCTGCTTATGTATTCGACGTTAGACGATGCACGGCCTTCAAGCCACACCTCCTTGCCCGGCGGAGTGGGGAGCGTGAGGTTTTTTCGTTACGGAATTTCTGGATTCGGTCACCGCGCTCAAGGCCCGCGATAGAAGCTATGCAATAGCTTAAAAATTGCGAACATATTAGGCATTATAGACACCGTTTAGGGTGCAACGAAATAGCTAAAAGGGATCACCCCTTTCAGCTTAGTAGACCGGAGAGGATCAACTTTTTTGAATTTTGAATTGTTTTTATTTTTTATTTAAAGTTAAACGGGCTCGTGGCTTGTGTAGAGCTTGACACTACTTTATTTAGGTAGATAAGTTTTTTATTTTTATTTTAGGGCTAGTGGCAACGGTAAAAACCACTGAGGTAACTCTACCTTGGTATGACACTATACACACCTTGTTTACACCACTTTCTTTTTTGACATTGCAGTATTAACCAATGATCCTATCCATCCACGGTTGTCTGGTAGAGATCGCTCTTGAGCGATAAGACCGCCACTTGTCACTTAGTTTTTAAGCTGTTCTATTGTATTGTTTCTTTTAATAAGCGTGCAATAAATAATTTTCTATCTATCTATCTATTGCAATATGCGAGTGGAATAGTGACACATCGAAAATGACCTTATCTAACCTATCAGTTAGTATCATCATCATCAGCCTAGTCCACAGCTGGACTGGACATACTAGGCTGATGATGGCCTAGTAGGTATAGGCCATAGGCCTCTTCTCACTAGTGCAAAAGTGCTCTTCCTTCAGCTTGCCGCATCCAGATCTGCCTGTAATCTTTCGCAGATCGTCCCTATGAGTATCTAACCATGTCTGCGTTGCTCGATCGAATCCAGGAATATCCAATCTTGAAAATAAATAAAAATAAATAAAAATAAAAATCATTTATTTCAGACAGTCATGGGCCATATCGGTACATTTTACAATAAATTACACAGTTAGAAAAGGAAATAACATTGAAATAACATTACACAACATTGCTTACAGCTGCAGGTGTGCACTCAGTGCCAGGTGTAGGTTGCAAGCACTGAATGCACCCCTACCTAATGCCGCAGGAATCGGCCGTTCAAAGGCCGGTAAAAGACTTAACTCAACTGTGCTTTTTATTTTTCCGTGTGATAGTCTTTTTATTTTTCCGGCTTTTCCCTGTACTCCCTACCTGGGGTAAACACCCGTGTAACTGGTTCAGGGCCGTTAACGTCACGTGGACCGTGACCGCCAAAAATATACGTGGTCCCAAATACTTGTATATAACACACCCCCAACAGGCTACACGTACACTCACATAAACACTGGCTGATCTTATTATTATAATAACACATTGTAGTTGTTAAAAAAAGTTTGTAGACCTAAACCTTCACTGTTTTTAATTGTATTTTCTTTTTTTACATTTACTGTGTTTTCTTTCTCTTTAATAGGGTATATGCATGTGACTTCAAAAAAGCTAATATTTTTTTTACGTATTCTCTATTGATATAGAAATATATATGTATATTTATTTGTGTATTTTATGATGTTTTTACTGTGAAATTTAATCATTGAAAAGTAGATATTTTAAGTCTCAACATCAAAATGTCTAAACGCAGCGCTATTGGCATGTGAAGCGTGACGTCATACTTGAACATTTTTGTATGGGCATGAAGTTTTGACTTTGAGTTTACATATGGGACTCGATGATCCGTGACGTCATAAAATGCAATGGCTAACATGGCAGCGTTTTTATCACCCGAAACCGAGTGTAGTTTTATTTTTAGTTTTTTACCTCAATAACAATACAAAACCGGTTTATTTGTCCCATGTTTTACCAATAAAACAAGACATTCAATAAAACTAGTTTTGCACAAGGACGCCAAAACTATGTAGTTTTCACTATTTATCAGTGACAAGCAGCGCCTCGCGGTTTTACCCACGTAGTTTCAAAATTTCAGCCCGATCCGTTCAGTTGTTTTGGCGTGAAGAGCATCCAAACATCCATCCATCCAGAGTCAGAGTCAGAGTCGAATCGTTTATTTCTTTAGACTTACAAAATGAGCACTTAGACAAGTCATTTTTACCCGCGACGGAACGGAGACGGTATATGCGTTTAGGGTGTGATTAATATACAAACAGCTTGATAAATAGTTATTACTATCAAACAAGAAATAAGGTGCAATTGACTCTAATTCACTTAATTTTTTTGTCCACTAGCGGAAGAAGTGAAAAAGAAACCACTAGCAAGTTTATCGCTTATCAACTAATACAATCTTAGCATAACTAAGTCTAACTGTTCTTACATACTATTGTCGGTGTGGAACTGGGCGACATCCGGCCAAGCATTATATAGGCTTTCTTGATAAGATTTCGTTTTATATACAGTTTAAATTTACGAATAGGGAGCTCAGTTGCTTCAGATGGAAGCTTATTAAAGAATCTTACGCAATTGCCCACAAATGATTTCCCTACCATTCGTAATTATGATGGGATATGTAATTCCATACATCCATACATCCATACAAACTTTCGCATTTATTATATTAGTTAATAGAAAACAAAATAAAATTCCGGTGACTGTAACATAATACAAGTAATGTATAATGTTACAGTGACCTGATCTTTAATAACTTGCAGTGAAATTTCAAAAACCTTGTTAACATCGAATGCTCAAAACAGAAATCCTTCAACTCAACGAGCTCTTGACTCGAGTAACCTACTACACCACAAGCATGGGTTGGACCTTTAATATAAACACGGAAAATGATTCTGCCACTCATGGCACCCTATACCTTTTCTTTTAATACCTTTATTTACACAGGGTGCCCCGAAAAGGAGTACTAAGCCGAAAAGGGGTAAAATAGTAAGAGAACTTTATCTTTTGTAATAGAAATTGGAATCGGTGTAGTAGTTGTGAAATAAAAAAATCGGTGTAGCGCTGTTTCGCACCAAATTTTTTGCACGACAAGCTAAAAGTAATACCTAATAACATACATGTTTACAATAAAACTTTTAAATTTATCATGGTTATTAATACTAAAGTTATTTAATCTATTTAGTTATTTATTCTCAAATCATGGTAAATATCCCGTTGTAAATAGCTTTAGTACATGTTTACAAACTTTCGCGCTTATAATATAAGTAGGATACACTGCAGTTGAAAGAACTAAATGTTGAAGTCTTTGACAGGTATTGAAAATGTTATTAATACATACGTAAATCTCATTAAAATATTGACGATAGTTTCAATGATAAACTTTAGTAAATGTAAAGTTATTGCACGTAATTCTCCCAAAAATATTTTTGCATACCGATAAACTGCTAAACGGATCGGGCTGAAATTTTGCATACAGGAGTACTAAACCACCTTTTATCCCATAAATCAGTTCCCGTGGGATAGGCGTACGAAGCCGCGGGGCGCAGCTAGTCTGTCATAAATTCATCTTTTGATCTTTTGTTCGAAAGACGAATCTATGACAGATTTTCATCCCGTAACGGTATAGCATGTTGATTCATAAAATGTATTTACCTGTTACCTTACATTCTCATAACACATGTTTTGGCAAATAAATCTTTATCATTGCTCATTGCTCGTCAGTCGTCTTTACCCAGGTTTCCAGATAGAAGCCTCTGAAAAACGCTGATCCGTTTCATCCGCTGATGTGTAGCAATAAAGCCCAACCGTTTTCGTTTCCCAGAAGTGTCTCGGCTTCCCTTTGTCCCCAGGCATTCGAATCAGCTTTATTTTAATTCCTTTCGCCGTCACAGCTTTGCCAGACCGACGATGAGTTAGGAAAGTATTAGAACCGATAAGTTTAATAAATTTGATGAATGGTTCTCGAAGAGATCAAATTTAATTGAATTTCTGTTACCTCTTTGACGCCTTTTAGTTTTGATTTTAGAATTAATGAACAATTTATTGTACTAATAATAAAGAATACTTATACATAAAGTCTAAAGTCTCGTCTTATATCTAAATAATAAATATAATACAAAATGCGATTTCTCCCAGGCAACCTCAGAGTATTTCTTTACTAGCTTTAGCTCGCGTTTTTGCACGCATTTCTGCTAGGTTCAGGGCCGTAAAGTAGACTATACGTCGACTATACTCAAGTTATACTTAAGGTAATATGTTTGTTAACACAAAAATCCTTAAACTCCTATATCGCGTAGAGTTTGCAATATAATTGTGATACATGATAATAAAATGCTCAAATTGATGCAAATTCTGCCAAAAATCAACAACAAGAAACTGATTTTTAGGTTAAGTGAGGGCAATGTTTACAAATATTGTATCACGAGTTTCGCCGGAGTATAACTTGCCTGCCGCGAAGTAGTCGGATAAATTAGCCTTGTTATTCCATGCCTAGAACTGCTTAGCCACACGTGACTGTGATGTGTTACTCCTTACGAAATACAATTTATGTGCGTCCGTAACGTAACCGCACGAAACGTATCTAACTCCTCCTAATTCAAGGCGAGAAAGTGGCATTACTGCACTCACCTCCTTAGAGCATTTTCACACACTCCGGTTGCCGGATAGCTGATATAGGCGAATCGTATGCAAAAAAATTATTTTGTTTTAAAAAACAAATCAATTTTTATAGTTTTTTCTTGAATTTTCATGGATCCCAATGTCGGAACTGGACCAAATTAAAATGGGAGCACACGGGAAGCCAGCTGTCATATAAAAAAGAATCATGAAAATCGGACAACCCCGATCAAAAGTTCTAAGGTAACAAACATAAAAAAAATACAGTCGAATTGAGAACCTCCTCCTTTTTTTGAAGTCGATTAATTATGATGATACGACGTGTGAAAGATATCGTACTCGTACATGCCCATTTGCCCATATTGCCCATACACTTCGCCGCCGGGTCTCTAGCACCGGCTACCCGGAAACCGGGACGTCTGAAAAGGCATAATCACACACACACATAATCTATGTTAAAACTGATGTAAGGATAATGTGTTTAATCGTGCAACATTTACTTAAAATAGTAGTTAGTATACTTAAAAAAACCAGACCAACTTCAACTGAAAAGAATTTGGAAAAACAACGCCCATAATTTGTAAAAGCAACTAGTCAATTTAAGATGTATTCAACAGTGTTATATAAATAATATTTTTGACGCTCATTTTCTTCCGTTAACTGACTTAGAAAAATGTTCGTCGATTTCTTCGCCATTAAGGACTTATTAAGAAAATTGTCCAGCTGCTCCTCAAAAAAGCTGAAAAGGGGTAACCCCATAGTGAGTAAAAACCGGAGTTATGAGTACTTATTCTTTGGTACGTCAATGTGAAGATCGACTGTAGTCCGTCACCGTTGAAATATCGTCGTTTGTTTTCGGTCGCGAATTTTTTAGTTGCTTTTTCTTTGTTCCGAAATTCGACGAAGGTTTTTTACGGTCCATAAAACTGGCTTCGAGAATTTAATAGGACCTCCACGTGAGGTTGTGAGGGCTCTGCTCTTTTGTGAAGGCTCTGCTCTTTTGTATTTGTTGCGAAAATTTAGCTTTTGAACTGTGCGTTTTTAAGTTTAGGAGTAGAGTTGGGGTAAACGTTTCCCTGAGTGGAGACCGCGACACGGCAAACGTAGTCAGATTTGGATGATTCTCTTGTAGTTGTATGATGAAGTTGTAAGTTTCCCTGAGTGGAGACCGCGACACGACAAACGTCAGATTTGGATGATTCTCTTGTAGTTGTATGATGAAGTTGTAGATGAAGGATGATTCCGAGGTGGTCCAATATTTTTTTTTCCTAGGGATTAGTATTTATCCAAAACAAGTTTCAATATAAGGGACTTGATGTCGGTTGTAGGTCTAAAACTAATCTCAGCAAACGACACACATGTTTCAGAATTTTGCAGCTCTTCGCAAAAAATAAGGAAACAACACAACGGCTAACTGAGCGTACAGAAAACTATTGTTATTTCATTATTTTGGCCACAAGCGCGGGCCCTTCTAAGCGTTTGCTTTTTCTGCTTTTGATAATACGCCACTGAGTAAGCTTGGAGGAATTAAAATACACTACATTCATATCCCAAATCAAAATCATTAGAGTTACATCGCACATCACATCATTATAACAATTATTTAGTGATCATGATCATAATTACAGATAATACCAGTAATGGTGTGTAATCTTCGTGATTTCTATTAAGCCATACTTTGGCATTACTTGACAGCTGATGATTGCCGTATTAGTCAATCTGTTGAGAAAATTAGTGGTAGTCTTCAAGGACGTAGTGTCATATTTTGAAAATCGTATAATTTTTGTTAGTTATTGAATATTATCAAAGATGTAACATTACATTTATATACAAACAGCATACAGCTATGTCGTTACATTATGTACCTACATCATAAAAATTATAAAAAGAAAATGAAATTTAACACCGAATTACAATAATCAGATAGCGAAAATGTTTAAACAAAATAGAATCTACATAGATTTTAACCCATGAATTGGCTTATAAAAATAAAATAATACAAAAAAAATTACAACATATAGGACATGTACAAAGGAGAGCATAAGCTTGCCTCGCCTAAGCTTGCATAAGCAAACCAAATAACTTTAGTTATCGTCTTTAAAATAGGTGTGGTACATATACGTAGAGGCCGTAAGGGTGTTACACTCATACACGATTTAATTTCAATTAATTTATTGAAATAGTAATGGAGAAGCAATTCACCACTAACACTTAACAAATTATCACTTACCTAAAAAAACTAAACTTAAAATAACCGCACGCATACGAGTAGCAGAAAAGAAGCCTTCTTTAGAGTTGGTAACTTTGAGCGACGTACCAAAATTTTAATTTTAAATATATTCTAAGTATAATAAATCCGTAGGTACCAATAATGAGCGACATTTCTGACAACCTTTGCCCGCAGTAAAGACAGCCAACTCGTTTACCACAATTATTAAATATTTCGCTGTACGCCATGTTCCTTTGAAGAAAATTGTGAATTCTTGAGTTATCACCTTTTGTTGTTTAAGTGCGGTACCACAAAAACACATTCAAATCATTTTGTTGCTCTTGTTCTACAATAAGACTTGGTTAGTGTATACGTCATAAAAATCAATTGTTCTAAGGGAATAACAAAATAAGTGTCGTCTTTTTTCAATTCGATTTTTCTAATGTTTTTTGAACTTCATTCACAAGGATGACTTATTCTTTGCCAGCTGACCGAACAACATTGTGTTCCATCAAAAAAACCCTATAAAAATCCGATTTTCCAAGTTTTCCGGACATTTGTGATCCATATTTTAGCATTGAATTTTTATTTTCATTAGTTTTCTTTCTCTAATACATTCGTCTTTAAAAAAAACATATCACCCTAAAAATAATCTAGCCATTTTGAATTTATGGACATATCAACAAAAAGAAATACTTGACAAGCTTTACATCGTCACATTTCGAGTTGTTATCGAGAAGTCGTAGTAAAGGTTACATTATAGTGCCCCAGTGTCGGACAGTAAAGCACGGTGTTAAACTGTAATCACTCCTCTTTAATATCACATTGTTCTTTAAATGGACTGACTTAATGCTGTTTACAACGTTACGGAACGGAAAACTTCTAGAAAAAATATTGGGGCCTAAGTAGCCATTGATTAAAAAGGGAAGATAGGTTACGTTCTCCCAGCGCTTACTCAAAAATTGGCATGTGTTACAACAACTACACGCAAACACAATAAGCTCACAGTTATATTTCCAGTCCTGTGCAATACAAAGAAGAACAAAGACGGAAAGACGTATCTAGGACCGAAGTGAGACTGAGACAACAATATTTCACGCGAATCACGACCGCCCGTGCCACCGGTCAGACGGTGACTGATGTGGGAGAACACAATTTTACACAATTTGAGGTTGCCACTTTCGAGCAACCAGTACCTCATCTTCGTTTTTAATAAATCAATGTAAGTAGCCCAACTTATGAGCGCTTCCTAGTTTTTTATAGCTTCAATAATTGAAAGTGATATTCAACAAACATAAAATTCCGCCTCACTAAATTTCTCTTATTTTTTTATTATTTGTGATAGCTGGGTTCATTTACTATTACAATTACTTTACTTAATTCAATGTTTTTTTGACTATGTAAGTACATAATTGGTTAATTAAATCGTATTAGTTGTTTAATAAATAAATATAAAAACTAAAATATACCAAATACCCGTCCCTATCCCGTCCCGTAACCTCATAAAAGGATTTCACAGGCCCAGATCATAAGGTCAAGGTGCGTATCCATCTTGCGTGATAAAACTAAATGGCTAAAGACGTCCAATTGAATCAGTGCTTACTAAGTTTTTATTGGGCCATTTATTTGGTGATTTTCTTCTTTAATTTTTATATGGAGTATTAGTACTACATAACCCTTTTTTTACACTTTTTGTCTCCCTAGAAACTCTACCACTTTTTTTATCCCCTTAGAGATTGATTTAAGAACAATACATATCTGTGTATGTGCAGTACTAACCTATGTTTCTATGTGTTGTTTGAGAACCTAAACTGGTGTATATACACCAAATTTCATCAGTTACGGAGATACGTGGTAAAAAACATTCATACAAACTTTCGCATTTAAAATATTAGTAGGATCATCCTCTGCAAACTAAACCAGCTCTGAGCCTAACACTTAAACCGTATCTAAGATAATCCAGACAAAGAGTAATTTAATCTCTGACTAACTACAAACCACCCTGCCAGGACCACACATTGTAGATTTTATTAATAACAGTGAGGTAGTTCAGAGTTTTATGTATTGCAGTTGAATCTTTGAATACAATGAAAAATCGGCTGTGTTCATCAAGTAGATAGGTTTTTATTGCATTGTTTGGTTTTTGAATAGAATATATAGATAGATAGGATATAAAATACCTTATTATAAATCATCATCATCATCAGTCTCTATTAGTCTACTGCTGGACATAGGCCTTCCCTAATGAGCGCCATAGCGCCCTGTCTTCAGCTTGACGCATCCAGCATCTGCCTGCAGTCTCTCGCAGATCGTCACACCTGGCCGGATGGCGCCCTACACTACGTTCGCGGTCTCCACTCAGGAACTAACCGAGTTCCCCATGGGTTGTCTGTTCTTCGCGAGATATGGTTGCACTGCCACTTTGGTTCTCTGTCGGATGTATTCGTTACGAATCCTATCCTTCAGAGAGACTCCGAGCATAGCTCCTTTCATAGCTCGCTGAGCGACTTTGAACTGGTGGACCAACCCTATCGTAGGTGTCCACATCTCAGCTCCGTAGGTCATGACGGGTTGGACGCACTGATTGAAAACTTTGGTTTAGGTCTCAAATACACGGATGGCTATTTTCCCGTCAACTGCAGTTGAATGCCAGACGGCAACTTGCCATCCGTGTATTTGAAATGTGCACTGCGCTTTAATAAAGTATAAAATTTGCTGTTTTAGTGCTTAAAGTCAAGTTAGTTAAGAAGACTAAGAGTTAGTAAAACTAAGCAATCTAATCAACAGGATACTTTACGGAAGCAGTAAACTATCTTAGCATATAAGACCGACTTTTTATAGCGTATTTGAACTTTACAGCCAGTAAAAGTCATATTCGTCAAGCACCGTAGACAGCAATCTAGCTAGGGTTTAGAGTACACAACAAGACCATACCATAGACTACACAAAATATTACCATAGACTGTTGATATTACGACCGAAAACCCCCGACGTACCAACATTACTTAATTTACAAATAAAGTTTCTTTGTTTGTATTGAATAGGCTCTGAAACTACTGGACCGATAAAAAAAATTGTACATCATTAAAAAGCTTACTTTTCACGGATCGACATAGGCTATATTTTATCCCGGATTTCCCACGGGAACAAAAACTACGCCGGTGAAACCGCGAGGCGCTGCTAGTACAAAATAAAATTATATGTATATATAGGTTAGTTAGATAGATAGATAGACTCTTTATTTGTACCACACAAACATAAAATACAATACAGAAGGAAATGTACAGAATCATGGAAGTACAAAGGACGGCCTTATCGCTTTGAGCGATCTATTATTTGTTGATTAGGTTATTTTAGTTAATAAAACATATCTTTTCTAATTAAATTGTTATGTAACATAAGTGACTAGTGTTATGATAATTTCTGGACTATCGTACTATTCTACTAATCCTACTTGTATTAAAAACGCGAAAGTTTGTAAGAATGTTTGGATGTATGTTTATTACTCTTTCACGCAAAAACTACTGAACGGATCGGGCTGAAGTTTTGCATACAGGTAATTCTAATCCTGGAATCAAATATAGGCAACTTTTTATACCATAAATCAGTTCCAGTGGGATAAAAGAAATCACCTTTAAACGTTTCCATAGGAACAACGCGTGCGAAGCCGCGGGGCGCAGCTAGTAAATAAATAGAATAAGCCAGTTATTGATTTGATATTTTTGATCAGCGCGTGTCGCTGTGGCCCACAGAGGCTGGGCAGTGAAAGTGTTAATAATCCAGGTGTTGGCGTGCTGGGAAAATGTAATAAGGAAACGTTATCGTAAACTCGTGTACAGCTAATCTGTTGAACTTTACAAGATTATTTATAGCAAGAATCGAATACCCGACACTACGTGCCGATAGACCAGACAAATCACTCGTCAATCGTCACCCGTGACTAAACTTTTAGCGATCAAACAACTGGTAGCAATTGGCGATCGCTCTATGAAACTTCTAGAACCGAGTCATGCAATGGTATGCATTTTCGGATAAAGGCGTATTTTATTCGGTTCAGAGATTCATGTGTGTGGTAGATACAAGAAAATATTCATGCCAAATATTTTAAATGTACTAGTATCTTTTTTAATATTGGTACCTAACCTACCTAACACAGTTGCAAATATAAAAACATAAATTTACAATAACCGGTAAATATAAAAAAACTATTATTATAGGAACACATAATTATATCATAAAATACAAGTACCTACTCTATACCTAGTAGTAATTATGTCTTGTCGTTGTCGTAAACTGATTTCTAATGGGCGCATGCATTGAGTTGTTGTGTTACCTGTTTTGTTATATTCCGCGTCATACCCCGATTTAAAATGTGACAGAACTTCGAAGTATCTACATATAATTGTATATATCGTCAAAGTATATATTTTACGTCACATTTCTAGTTACTGACAATGCGCGCGTTGTCACAGGAGAAATGCATACATATATATAGTAGTACTAGCTGCGCCCCGCGGCTTCGCACGCGTTGTTTCTATGGAAACGTTTAAAGGTGATTTTTATCCCACGGGAACTGATTTATGGGATAAAAAGCAGCCTATTTTTGATTCCAGGATTAGAATTACCTTTATGCAAATTTCGCCCGATCCGATCAGTTGTTTTGGCGTGAAGAGGTAACATACATCCATACATCCATATAAACTTTCGCATTTATAATTATTAGTGTGTATTGTATATGGCGATGTCAAAATGTGGTAGGTAGCCTGCAAAAGTGAATTTCTGACCATTTTTGTATCGTTCTAAATCGTTCTTACCTATGGTATTTACTTGTTCTGATAACAGAGTTCACAAATACAATCAAATAATAGAAACATAAAAACTAATAAGTATGTGTTTACAATTAAAACAACTGCTGTTCCAAAAATGTAAAGAAAGAAAGAAAGAAAGAAATGAAAGAAAAATATTTTTATTCACCTTATAAAGAAAAAATACATACAAATGTTTCATAATGTATAATTTAAGCAGAGATGCGAAAATATAGGTGGCCGCAAAAGGCAACTTCGTATCTCTGCCTAAGCTTTACAAAATAAAACTATTACAGAGGCATTATTAATAAATAACTTATGTATATACCACAAACTGAGCGATGGATTAAAATGAATAAAAATGCCATCTATCTTGCGCTCCAATTATTAGCAGATCATACAAACATTTGCCACACATTCTTAGGCAGTAAAATGGCATCCAAGCTTGAACACACCTTGGGTAAATGAAATGTAAAACTATAAATGCATTGGCTGTGCTCCAAACCGATAGGTCAGCGAGGTGGGCGACGACTGTAGACACCATTGTTTCTGTTTCTGATAATAGTTAAATGAAAATAACTGTGCTAACGTTACGTTATTCATATAACTCAATACACGAGCGGGGAGAGGTTAATCGCTGTACCAACGGCTTAACCTTTTTTCCAAGGCACGGTGTTGTCACTTATTTATTAGTTTCACAAAATCCACAGCCCCAATTAATAAATATATTTAATTATAAAAACTTACGGCCATAAAAGGATTTACTTTTAATACAATAATACCGCTAGCTTTTCAGACTGGGCTACTGTGAATTTTTTATTTGTTATTTTAGATAGCCTATCTTTGTACTGATTTATTTCGACCATCGATCAAAAATTTTGCGGCCTCCCCCAGCGAAATTTTTGATAGATGATTTGGACTAATCCTTCTCGACATCCATTATTTTTTAAAGAAAACACCTAATACGATCGATCTCTCAGTATTTGTGATATATAGAGAGTGTTCTGCCTACTGTTTACTACTACTTGTTTACGTTAGCTGTATGGTGCTGGCTTAGAATTTAGCATCATCCCAATTCTTCCCGTGAGTGTCGTAAGAGGCAGCGCCCCCTGCAGAAAAAATCTACTGAACTGCGATCCCCATCCCGCATGCCCAGCTTGGGGATTATGGACACTACCCCCATGAGACAAATGCCAATAAGTCGCTTATCAGGGGGCGGCCTGCGTCCAGGAGTGGACCAACACAGGCTGCTTTGAGGTTTGAGGATACCTTACTCTATTATCTATGAAAATGTGAAAGTTAATGGAACTTCCCGCTTGGTGCGCTGTCACTTTTCCATGGAAAATAGAGTAACGGAATCTTTGTAGCCAATAGTATGGCAGTACACACTCAGCATTCTTCAGTCTTGTAACATAATTTTGTAACATAACAATGATGACATTTACACAATTTATTGTGTAGCTGTCTTCACGCGCGCGTTAATCAATTTGACCATCCGTTGCGTACTTATTTACGACGCGCTGATTGGTCATCGCGTTTTGTCGCTCGTCTGTGCCGCCTTATAAAGTTTTATGGCTCGTATGCATAGCCCATTAAATTTCCAATTGCTTTTGCATTGCTTTGTAGGTTTTTGATTTCGTTTTACTGTAGCGTAAATTAGTTATAGTCAAGATCTTTCGCTCTACTTTTTCGCGTGATTTAAATGGACTTGGTGTGTGGTGTGTCGTAAGAGGCGACTAAAGGATATCCACCGGGAGCGGGCAGCAACGCCGCTTGCAGAACAATTCTACCACCGAACTGCGATCACCAACCAGCATGCTCGGAGTGTAGACCCCCATGAGATAAAAGCCGAAAAGGCGCTCATCAGGAGGAGGCATCCGTCCAGCAGTGGACCAAATAGGTTGTTGAGGTTGACGTTAAATGGAATAAATCCACAAAACTTTCATACCTACCAATTGAAATATAAAAATCGCTTAGCTACAAAAGTGTATATACCGCTGCGTCATAAAATTTTGATACTTCAATACAATACAAATATAATTTAATTTAATGCAGCAAATTTACTGGACCATCCATCTAACATGTAATAACGCAATTAGTATACATTTTCTTTACTTATTTTTATTTTTTACTGTTGTACCCGCCGGTGATATCCCGGTACGCGCCCAGTCATCTGACTGGCGCCCTAGGAATGCTCAAAGCATACCAGCTGTCTGCTCTGATGAATCGCCCAGTACTGATGGAATCCTATGAACCACCGGCCACTATCGACCTGGATTCTAAGAACAAAGATCACGTGGAAAAGTACCGGTTAAGGGGGTTTTCGATTGGAGACAACCATAATTGATTTTGTCTTAAAAACTAAACCGACTTCAATTATATCGTTTTTCATAGATACCATTGTTAGAATCGGACCACACGGGATGCACCAGCTTTCAAATAAAAAAATAATCATGAAAATCGGACCACCCTGCAAAAAGTTCTGAGAAAACCAAAAAAATACAGTTGAATTGAGAACCTCCTTCTTTTTTGAAGTCGGTTAAAAATAAACGAATAATGCTGGATAATCCACACAGCAGTACCTATCTAACTCCAAGCTAAGCAGAGCTTGTGTTATGGATGACTGATATATTTAATACAATACATTACATAGATAGATATTTTTTATTTTGCATAGACAACCCCCAGAACACCTGGAACAAATATTTGCGGATCATTCAAACATTTTTCCCAAAGCGGAAATTGTACCGGCAACCTCCTGCGACGCAGGCGGACCTTTGCAGCACCATGGCGCGCCACATCGGTCGTCAAAACAAGATCAAGTGCCAGCCAGATAGGTTTAGTTAGATGTACCAGAGCAAGAGTAACAGAGGGCCTAGACAATGTAACAATCGATGTCGAAAGCGATAATAGAAAAGTCCAAAAATGTATGGGTATGACATATGCCTGATATGTCACGTGATCTATTTAGGATTTTTCCCTACGAATCTCAACGAACGCTTCATAACGAATGCCGGTTGGCTACGGCCTCTGGTTTATTTTCTCTCTCCTTCTTTTATATCGAACCCCTTGCTCGACAAAAAAAGAAGTGCTGAACGCAGGCCTCCCCCTGATAAGTGCCTTATTGGCTTTCATCTCACGGTGGGTCCATAATCCCTATGCTGGACATCCAGTCCGAATGTCCAGCATAGGGATTATGGACCCCCCGTGAGATGAAAGCCCATAATCCCATAATCCCTATGCTTGACATGCGGACTGGGGATCGCAGTTCGGTGGTAGAATTGTTCTGCAGTTGGCGCTTTAAAACATACAAATTAATGTAATCGCTAGATTTTCACACAGAGCTATCGAATTGGTTGGATGGATTTGACTCATTACATCGTTGACTACACTGCTAATATCTGGTGGAAACGCACCCTAATACAAGGAACTCGTTTGAAGATCTCGCTGTAGGTATTCCAACCAATAGGATCTTGAATGCGTGACGTGATGAACACGTGACGTTATTTCCACTATTCTCGATTGTTTTCGATTGTTCGATTTTTCCGCTCCAAAGGAAACGCACCCTTAATGTTTTCAGTTCATAGTTTAGTTTTCGTTATCCCGAAAGGCATTCGTGCTACTCGCAATAAATTCAATAGATGGCTCTATTTCTATGAAGTTGAATTGATCGGCCGAAAATTGCTCGCATCGGATGTCGGAATAGGCTGTTTTCGTATTTAATGAAGCTTCGTCACGGTCGCCTGGAACTTGGGGTGAGGGATAAGATATATATATAAACTAGCTGCGCCCCGCGGCTTCGCACGCGTTGATTTTCTCACCTTTTAAACCTTCCATAGACCTCCACGAACATTTCAAGACCAAGATAAGATAAATCCGTTCAGCCGTTCTCGAGTTATAGCGAGACTAACGAACAGCAATTCATTTTATATACGTATATAGATATATATTTTATTATTATAATTTACTGGCTTCTCCCCGCGGTTTCACACGCATTTTTTGGAATGAATCATTCATGAATCGCCTGTATGTTATTCCAGGTAGTTCTTTGTGTGCAAAATTTCAGACCGATCCATTCAGAAGATTCGGCGTTGTCTTCAGCCAAACATCTTCGCAACGTTTTGACAACAATGAAATATTTCTTACACAATTATCATCTATACCTGATCTATAGATTTAAAACTCAAGCATAACTCAAGCTAAAAGCCATAGATAGATAGATATAAAAAAAATGCCACTACAGACACAAACAATTAAATGGAGATACAATTTTAACAAATGTACAATAGGTTTCATAATTCAGACAAACACTTTACAAAGTTTACATAGAACCGTTTACACCCATCCCTTGCACCACCTCCAAGTTGCTCATAGTGATAGAGCCACTCTAGAGCACCCTAGCACGCAACCTCGTGATGCGATATGTTACTGTAACATGCAAAGATGGATAGATAGATAGATAATACTTTATTGCACACTTAAATCTAAAAGGAACTATTTACAACCAGAATAGTTAAAACTAAGCGACAATTGGCGGTCTCATCGCTCAAGAGCGATCTCTACCATTTTACGCTCCCAATTCGGTACTACAGACGAGGGAGCAAAGGACTGAGAACTGTAAAGCTGAACCTGCCAAATCCCCCTAGGTTGTGAAAATAATTTAAAACGGTAGAACTATGAGGGTAAAGATAAAGATAAAGATTTATTTATTTGCTTCAACTTAATGTCGGTTACAGTTGTAGATCTTAAATAATAATTAATATTTCAATTATGTTCTACCTTAAAACCAAGTTGGCAGAGATCGCTCTTGAGCGATAAGACCGCCAATTGTCACTTAGTTTTATTTGTCATTTGTAAATTGTTTCTTAGTTTAAGGCCCATACACCAGCGAAAGTGGCGCCCCCAACTATTATATCTTATTATTACGTTGAACCCAGGAATTTTAAAAAATCCTACGTTCAGTTTGTGGTATCTATTATAAGCTATTAATTAATGCCTCTGTAATAGTTTCATTTTGTAAAGCTTAGGAAGAGATACGAAGTTGCGCTTTTTGGCCACCAAACTCTATTTTTGCATCTCCTCCTAAACTATATGAGATAAAATTATAAAAGAGGTATTGAAAAATAGCTTATAATAGATACCACAAACTGAACGTAGGATTTTTAAAAATTCCTGTGATAAACGCAAAAATATGATAAAATAGGAATTGCTGTCAGATTGGCTCGGGTATGCGCCTTAAAGTGAGCAGTAAAGTATTTTCTATCTATCTATCTACCTATCTAAAATTAAGCATGCAAATATTTAAAATTGTATTTGTAATAGGTAAATTGCTTTAAAAATTAAATAGTCAATGTTTCAGATCGTCAAATAAAAAGTCAATAACATTGTGCTGGTGCTGGAATTAATTGAATTCCTGGGCCCGCAATCCTTTTTACCACTTATAATATTTAAAATTGTGTAGGTACTTACGTGATAAGAGTGTTCCATAAGAAAATAACTTCAAAATCGTATTTCAACTTAATCTCAGAATCTGTGAGAGCTTCCTTCATATTTAGGGAAATGTTACTCTTCAACTTTTATCTTGAATTACGTGTTTTAGTATTTATTCAGTTGCCCTTTAATTTTTCGATTGGTTGTATCATTAACTTGTAATTCGAAATGTGGAGAAAAATCAACACATATCATTGATGTTCATATCTGCAAAGCTATGAACATATTCATATTCATATCATTTATGGTGATTTTATGCATACAGGTATTGTTCTTGGGTGTAGGTCTTAATGGGTAAAATAACGGCTTAGAATCAGTAAAAAGTACATATTGTAGTAGGTATACATGGTACTTACGACAAAACACAAACGTTTGTCTTTCTGTATGTTTGTTGAGCCTATGCATGAATTGGCTAGACATATTTGGACCGGACTTTCACTAACAGAGCTAATGTTATAGCTGGTAACATAAGCTAATTTTACTATAGAAAAAATCGCGCAATAAAATGTAATAGACCGTAACTAAAAAACTGTGACAGGTGAGAATAATCATCAAATATCTACTTTCCTAAGAAGTACAATTAATATTTACGACGATAAATGTTTAAAATAAGTTTATGGTAATAAACTTTATCATTCAGAATCTAATATCCAAAATAAAACCCTTTATTTGTAAACACCAGCCATGAAATCCAAAACGTCACGTTTTAAATGACACATAAATAATCGTGGAATCTATACGATTCGTGCGAACAAATCAAAATTATCTTCAAATACGTGTGGAATATTCAAACTATAAATTACTAAGATCGCATGCTGTTTGATGCAGTTATAAATTCTTATACGTAGTGGTATTAAGTTTTTATTGTGCTAGACTTTGGCTATGGGCTATATTTTAAAAATATTACAAGCGCTGATACATAAAAACGTTTTATTTAATGTAAATCGTTTAGTTACGAGTATATTGTTGAATTACAATTACAATTACATTATTATTAGTTAATTATTACCTATTCGTTTACCATTAAAAGACAGAAATATAAACTCTATTGCTTGTAATGCTTATACTTCGCAGTACCTATCGAGTTTTAGGTCAAGACTTAAGTATTATGCAAGTACGATAAAATGAGAACTGTTTGTATATTTGTAAGATGGTACTTACGGATATTCTTGGAGAAGATTTTATGTGTGTGTTAAAGTTAAGGGCTCTTATACACGAACACGTCTCAAATACACCGTACAAATTGTCGACTGCAAGGCTCAACTGCAGCCGACTGGCAGTCGACGGAGTCGACGATTGCCGTCGCCTGCAGTGAACGGTCAACTTGCCGTCCCCTAAGATCTTATTATTTAATTCATTTGTAGAAGATTACCGTTTACTGGAAGTTATTGTACCTCGTACCCAAAACTAGAATTACAAACATTTAAAAATAAAGTACGATCAGTAAACAAATTTACTGAAATTTCTCTAAGTATCATTTCGATTTAATTTCAATGCTCAGAGGGCCGAGTCTTTTTACGTTAATTAATTTTGTTTTAAAAAACTATTAACCGACTTAGTTTTTTTATAGTTTTTTCATGGATTTTCATGGATCCCATTGTCAGAACTGGAGTAAATTATAAAAATGGGACCACAAGGGAAGCACCAGCTTACATATAAAAATTATGAAAATCGGACCACCCAGTCAAAAGTTCTGAGGTAACAAACATAAAAACAAAAAATAAACAGTCGAATTGAGAACCTCCTCCTTTTTTTGAAGTAGGTTAAAAACGAGACGTAATCGTGACTATTTTATGGAAAAAGGAGTTTTTTGTGCCATTTAGTGGAGCGCTTCTTCGTGCGAACAAAACACAGATCCCATACAAAAGGGAAACGTCACCATCACGTCTCGTTACTTACGTCATATAGACTCTCCCCTGATCACTGTAAAGTTGTTTGGTTGTTATCTTTATCCGATTTATCGATAAATATAATTTTAGTCTATCGGCGTTTCATCACAGCTTCGCACTCTTTCAATTAAAAGTTTGGACAAATTGTTGGTGTTTTCAAATTGTTTTCATAATCCCTTCGACGATGAACTGCGAAATTATGGTTTACTTTGGAGTGTTCCTTGCTTTGAAATTCTAAGATCGAAGGTTTTGCATGTGCTCTGTGTAAAAACGTAGTTCGTAAATTTTCACAAACTTCATGAAGTTGATCTACAGAACCATTTGTTTACTAAAATAACAGACAGCCGAAAAGACAACCTACTCTTTTTTGGTTTCGGTGAAAAATAGATGTGAGTTTTTTCATGTGTCTTATCTATCTTTTTCTAATTATTTCAGGGAGAAAAGGACAACAGTAAGAACTGTATACTGGCATGCGAGAAAAGGAAAGCAGATGACACAGATGTCAATAAGGATTTGAAAAAGGTAAGATTATAGTATTATATTATTATTATAGAGAGAAGTCAAAGGTTGACAATAAAAAAAATTAGAAAGTTCTTTTTTTCATTAAGAATAACCTACTAACAATGAAGGCTTTTAAATGCAATATTTAAATAAAAAACAATCACGCTTTTTATTTTGACACTTAATGGCGCTGCACAAAAGCCAATGTCAAACGTCATAAAATAAACAACGAAATTTTCTTATTACGATTTTTGACACTTGATTTTCATACAGCGCCATCTATCTTATTCTATGGCAACAATTTTTTTATAGATCCTTTTGAAAATCCCTCATTGATTATTTTTTTACTGGCTTTTGACTGGCTTACCGGCACAGAGCTATGATAGTAGAGGATATGCATAAAACAAAATGATAAAATTCGAACACACTAGGTCATAGTTAATTTTACTACTCCAGTAATTTCACCACCAACCATAACCCTCAAACTGAAACAGCAATGCTGCTTGACAGCAAAGAAGACATGGTGATAGCACAGCCGTGTGTTGCTTGCTATATTAGAATTTACACCACACCTCTTCCTCCGGGTGTCGTAAGAGGCGACGAAGGGATATCCACTGGGGGTGGCCGCAACGCATCCTGCAGAACAATTCTACCGAACTGCGATTCCCAGCCCGCATGCCCAACGCTTATCGGAAGCAAAGAAAGAAAGGAAATACTTATTTTTACTTATTAATTTCTATGCCGACTCTCTGTGGCGCGGTGGGCGAAGGTCCACCTGCCACGCAGGAGGTTGCGGGTTCGATTCCCGCCTCGGGACATATATTTGTATGATCTGCAGATATTTGTTAAGGGCGTTCTGGATGTTTTATATAATAAAAAATATCTATCTATGTAAGTGTATTGTATTATGTATATCAGTTATCTGGTACCCATAACACAAGCTCTGCTTAGCTTGGGGCCAGATAATGCTGTGTGAATTGTCCAGCATTATTTATTATTTATTTTATTTATGTAGACAGACTAACAGACTAGGTAGTTACTAATATCTAAAAGTAAAATTAGAAGACTTTGCGTCCAGCCGTGGACCAATACATATGGGCTGTTGCGGAGGTTGAACAAAGTAAAAACTTACACCGACGACCATTTTCATACTACGCCTAGCCACCTGAATACATACGTTATCAGGTCCCGGGACGAAACTTTGATCCCAGTTAGAAATCTACGTTATTTCCTGCATATTAATCTCACATGAATGTACATTCATATACTCAATTAACATAATTATTCACATACGAATATGACAATCATTTGAACGAGCTTATAGACTGTTGGATTCCCGCCAGCGCATCTATCTGTCAGCGAATTTGATTAGTCTGCAGTGGGATTAGACACCTAGAGGAATAGCTGGTGTGACGTAACGGCACTTCGACATATTTTAATATCGTAGTTTGACGAATTTATTACGAATGTAAGTGGATTAACGACGATCCTTATTTGTGTTGGAAGAACACCAACGTTTCACCCCTTAACAAGGGACTTCATCAGGGTGAGTGCAGTACAGGTGCGACGAGAACCGCACTTACCCTGATGAAGGTCAAAATCCCTTTTTAAGGCTAGAACCTAGTGGATTGGTAAAAAAACCAGGCCTAGATCTAAGTAACACGGGATCCCCGTGGTAAAACAAGTATTACAAAAAAATCATCATTTTTTTCTTCGGTTCCTTGGTTGTGAAAATATGATTTATTAAAAAAATTACGATAAAAATCATGAAGGTGCACAATAAAATAAAGTTCGCAATGAACCTCGACATATTGTCTACTTATGTACAGCTGCATAGATAGGTAACCCTTCGTTAAGTTTAGAAGAAACCAATTCCTAATTAAGGCCTGTTCAGGAGTCCTGGAGTCCTACTTTGAAACATGAAATACAAAATTTCGAGTGGCGCATCGCACGAAACGAACAACCTTAGGGCCTACTCGGAAAAAGAAAATGAAAATTTCGTTTTCGGTGTCATGCAAAACCAATTCGTAACTTGCATAGGATTAGCGTTTGCACGAAAAGGAATTAGAAATGTCGATTTCGTTTTTAAGATAACGGGCCTCGACCATCGTCTTGTCTCTTCTCAAATTTTATTGTACACTAGCTGCGCCCCGCGGCTTCGCAGGCGTTGTTCCTATGGAAACGTTTGAACGTGATTTTTATCCCACGGGAACTGATTTATGAGATAAAAAGTAGCCTATGTTTGATTGCGGGATTAGAATTACCCGTGTGCAAAAATTTCAACACGATCCGTTCTGTAGTTTTGGCGTGAAGAGGTAAGAAACATTCATCCATCCATACAACTTTCGCATTTATAATATTAGTGCCATGTGACTAATCCTTCCAAGTAAAGGTATCCTCTGCATCCCACCACCGTACAATTACCAGCAAGTGGCCTCGTAATGTATTTAAATTACGATCGAGGGCCTCAAGGGCCCGTAAATATTCGCCACGGTGATAGTGGAATATGGAAACTGAGACCCTGTTATAACTCACTTATACCTATTCTGTGCCAATTCTTACACTTGCATTTGCTCTTGACTTTCTATGCCTGAAAACACGAACAAAGCAAGGAGGAAGATAAAATAGACGATGAAAAATGTGTTTAGTGTGTTTACTGTTTAGGCTGCCTCCTACAATGCTATACATCCCTTTCAACCTCAACCACAACAGCAGTATATTGGTCCACTGCTGGACGCAGAGGGTAGTGCCCATAATCTTCACGCTGGGCATGCGGGTTGTAATTTCGCTGATGTAAACAATGCAATCTCAAATGTAGTTCATTGGTTTAGTGTCAACTATCTTTTGCTTAACGGAACCAAAACGAAATGTATTAGATTTACTCTTCCTAATATTAAACAAGTTAAGGCTGATGTAAACGTAAATGGAGAAACGTTAGAAATGATAGAAAATACCGTATTTTTAGGAATCACCTTAGATAATAAACTTCAATGGGGCCCACACATAGATATGTAAGCTAAAAAAATCCGTGATCTCACAGACGTGGACACATCTAGACTGGTTTATTTCAGCTACCTCCATAGTATTATGTCTTATGGTATACTGCTTTGGGGGAACGCTGCAGATATTAACACCATATTTGTGCTGCAGAAGAGGGCTGTTCGTGCCATCTATAAAATGGGTCCCAGAGAATCCCTACGTGATTAATTCAAAGAAATAAATATAATGACAGTACCAAGTCAATATATTTATGGAAACTTGTTGTATACTCATAAAAATATCAATAGTTTCCCAAAAAATAGCGATATACAAAATTTAAATACTAGAAATAAACATAAACTCGCTGTACCCACAACTAGGCTTCATAAAATTAATGTATCTTTTAAAGGGCAATGCATACGTTTCTACTACAAAACCCGGAAATAAAGCATTTTTGAGTTTGAGTTTGAGTTGGGGATCGCAGTTTCGTGGTATAATTGTTCTGCAGAGGGTGATGCTGCTCACAGCCCGGTGGATATCCCTGGTGGATATCCCTTAGTCGCCTCTTACGACACCCATGGGAAGAGATTGGGTGGAGCACATTCTAAGCCAGCACCACACAGCGTAACAACATACCTCTACAATACATTTATTGATAGCACCAAGTTTTATGTTGAGTACTAAAATACAACAGTTACTGTACTACAACATTTATTATTTTAATAACCATACTAAAATCATAATTATAAATTCAGACTATAAAAATATTTAATATAAAACATTACTCTAAAACCCTTAACGATTATTTGGTAGACTTTGCAAAATGTTGAAATCCCAAAATGTATTATTTCCCATACTTTCACAAACCCTGCAAGTTATTTTACTTGCGTACTTAGAGAATGGGATTAACGATAACGACATTTATCATGCCAGGACAGAATCTGGGACTATAGTTCGTCGCGAATTTAATCAGTGCGGGACAGCATGGCAGATAGCTTCATTCTCAACCCCATTATTTTATTAAGAAAGTTATACCTGCGGCACAGATTCTACTACCTACTTTTCAATCCCGGATCACGTCGTCATGGATTCTAAACGATCACACAACCTCCCACCCTAACTTATACTAATTTAATTTAATATTTTCTTGTTATTTAATATACCTAACTCCTTGTTCTCTAACATATGGTACCTATATTTTCACGTATATCGTGAAAATATAGGTCCTCGTATAAGTAATGAAAACGGCTGCGACCCGCGGTCAAGAGGCCATTCGTTCCGCTATGGATATTAAAAACGAAATAGCAGGACATTATTTATGGAAAAGCCTACTTTATTTCCCTCAGGAGCCAAATGCTTATTTGTAGTTTGCGACAGTATTGTTTGCCTAGTTTTAATTGCGTGACTCCATTGTAGGGTTCCGTACTGGAGTAGTACAAACGGGAGCTAAAAGAATTAACTTAGGTTACGCCGTTTTTTTTCGGAACCAAAACTGAAAGTTTTTTTTTACATCTTTAGAGTTCTGACGTTAGATGACTGTTTGATGATGAAGTGCGTGAAAAAACAGAATTATTGTCATTAAGTAATGATAATATCTTATGGTATGAATATGGAACCCGAAGTTTGTTTATTCAGCTCGTACATAACCGATTTTATCGTAGTTTACTCATTGTGAAAGTTTCGAACTCTATCGCCCTTCCATTAAAAACTTTTCTAATAAAACCTTAATGTAGGCGTTTACAAAAAGTTTTTTGGTAATCAAAACTCATTAAAAATGGAGTTTCCACTAATTATCTCGGATCACACTGATTACATTGGTTAGATTTACCGATCACTATTTGACAGATATTATATTATAAGCCAAAACTTGCGACTTCAAGGGGAACTTTGTAAATATTTTTTTACGCTTCCGACTGGAATTGATATTGATCCACCCAACTACCAGTTGAATGTAGATTGTTTGTCATTGTGAGTCATTGGTTAACTCAATTACTTTAATTGTAAATACTAGTTCTAATGTATTTAGATTTTTTTATTGTAGTTTTCTTTTTAAATTAATATTATTTCCATAGATTATTTCCTAGGATTTAACCCAGAGTGTGACGGTTTATGCACTATAATAACAACAGCACTATTTAATCCGAAAATTATCCATACCCATTGGCAGGTGGATAAAAAGTTTACTTTTAATCCCCTTTTTAATTTACGCATCAACTCGACCGCCATTCAGCCACCTCGTGATATTAATCAGTGTTGCCATTTCAATCAGGCCGATATTCCATTTTATATCTCGAAATTCGGGAAAACACGTTTCATTTCTCATTTTTGCGTATTTCGACGGCTTCGGTGGATTAATACGAGTTGTAAATGTGATTCGAGTAGTTGTAATTGGTATGTGAAACTATGGATAAAAGTTATCAGTTTATATTTAACTAGCTGCGCCCCACGGCTTCGCACGCCTATCCCACGGGAACTGATTTATGGGATAAAAAGTAAGCATATGTGTTAATTCAGGCCTAGAACTACCTTTTCACAAAATTTCAGCCCGATCCGTTGAGTAGTTTTTGCGTGAAAACGTAACAAACATACATACATGTTTACACACATACTTTGTTTACAAACTTTCGCGTTTATAAAATTAGAAGCATTTGGGACATTTGGCTTTTTATGCATCATCTAGTTCACTAAAAAATATAAGGATGTACATTTTAGTATCAAATTCGTAAAAAACCTGCAATAAAATCTAACATATTATAAATATTAATACGAATATAACCGCGGAAGTGTTACTAAATATTTTTATCCTCATATTTACAATGGATTTCCGCAAAGTGACGAATCTATTTTGTATCTTAGTTAACTATAGCAAAACAATAGAGATCTGGAATTAATAAAAAATGTAAATTGAAACATTTTGTTATCATGAACACAAAAATTAAGACAGATGCTTGAGGCTTATATAATAAACTATCAATAATTTAATTAATACCTACTTCCTTATTGTTTATCCGTTTTATTTTAAAGGAGTGGAACTTTTTCTAGGTTATGCACCGATTATATCTTTTCCATGGAAAATAATGGCAATATACATAGAAGCAGTCGCATGAGTGTCGATGATAGTTCGCCATTTGACACAGTAATATCATTCAAATCAAATAAAATTGTGATCCCTCCTGGATCCAGCACGCAAAAATCTCGTTATAAAAGTTTTAATTATTCAGAACTGCCTAAAAATCCGTAAAATTTGTAAAATATGACGTGAGACCGCCACATCCTGAAGCGGTGAATTATTTCGTTTAAAAAAGTTTTCTCATTTCGCACGGCCGTAGTTAGTGTTTCATAATCTATTGCGTGTTGCCAGTTGACTGGTTTTTTGACGAAAGTTAGGGAGAATCGTCCATCGTAGGTACTATAATTGTTTAAAGTTTCGCGGTAAGTTAAAACGGTTAATATCCCAGTTTAAGTATACAAATCATACTCAGTGTGGTAAGAACTTTTTAGGCGGTTTTTTATCCTTATCACAATGAAGCAAGGTTTAATTTAATCTGATGCCAAGATATATAGAAAACTTATTAAAAATAAGGTACCCAATTTTTTTCTACTAATAAATATAGCCTATGTTACTCAGGAATAATGCAGCATTCTAACGATGAAAGAATTGTTGAAATCAGTCATTTTTGAGTTTATCTATTATACTAATATTATAAAGAGGAAAGATTTAATTGTTTGTTTGTTTGTTTTGAATAGGTTCCGATAATACAGGACCGATTGAAAAAAAAATCATTAAAAAGCTAACTTTTCAGTAGGAAAAAAGACATAGGTTGTATTTTATCCCGCAATTCCCACGGGAACGGGATCTGCGCTTGAAACCACGAGGCGCTGCTTGTTCATTATAAACACAAAACAAAATATAAATCTTTCCTCATTGTAATATAAATTTGTCCCACCCTGTATACGCACTGTATCGGAGCAATTTTTTGGCCCCTTAAATGTCGAGCGAACATGGGTAGAGACATAAGCCTTCAAAATTAGCCTACCAACTTTAAAAAAGAAGTTACAAACGAATTTAAATTAAGACCCATTGAATGAGTGACATTGTTGTTTTCACTTACTCGTTTTTTCATAGAAAATGACCTTACGATTTGATTTGTTATGTTACTTTGGGAAAAGTGTCCCTGTTTGGAAATAGAGTCGATTATGACCAACTTGTTTTTTTTCACAAATGTATTTTTTTGGGAGAATCGTACTTTTTTTTAAAAAACGAAAAATTGCAATATTTTTTTCTACAAAATGAAATTGAAGGTTCCTAAGAACAGAACCTTCTATTTAACTACAAAAGAAACGGTAGCTATCCCTAAGGGGCCAAAAATTTGCCCCATCCTGTATATATATCGATCTAAGTAGTATAATGTTTTAAGATATTAGTCATCTAGTACCCTTAAGCTTTGCTTATTATGGGGCTAGATGATCCTGTATGAATTTATTGTCAAGCATTATTTATTTATTTTTTAAATTTTTTGTTTTAGGCAAAATTGGAAACGAAGGCACTAAAGGCGAAAAGGCCGGGCTTCACGGACGACAGGTACAACGAGACATCATATTACATGGAAAATGGTGAGTTTTCACATGCGTCAATATTTAAACACTTTCATAGTCATGACCATGTCCATCCACCTTGCAGCGTGGCGGCGGCGGCGCACAATGGTCCCGATTTATGAAATCAGGGACATAGACATCGAAGTCCGAATTTTGATCTGATTTTTTTAAATTAAGGTCTTTGGGTGATTTTAAACCACTTTTATGGTATAAGTTTTTTTGATATATCTGCCCGTTTCGAAGAAAAGAAATGTTTCATTTTTTTTTGTATGGAGAAAAATGTTTTTTTTTATTTATTCCTAAACGGGCAGAGATGTTAAAACCAAACCTTTTATAATTTAAAAAAATCAGATCAAAATTCGGACTTCGACCTCTATGTCCCTGATTTCATAAATCGGGACCAGTGTGCGGCGGCGGTGTGCCCTTGCGGGTCCCACCGAGGCTGGGCAGTGAATGCGTTCTAAAAGCGCTTAGTGATCAAGTCTTTAATTTTGATGAACCAACATTAGTCCGCTGGACATAGGTCTCTACGAATGAACACCGTGGTGCAGATTGTTGCATATGCCTGCAGGCCATCATCCTATAGGAGGCCCCTAGTCTCAACGCGTTCAAATCTAAACTAAAACGCTGGCTTGTCGGGCAGACATGCTTTTTACCTTTGTTTGACCGCAATCTCACCTGATGGAAAGCGAAGATACGACGGTGTATCACGAAGGTCTAGAAGATACCTATTCACCCTTGTCTTGAAGATGCCTTCAACGAGCTCACACGCCTGAAAGTGACAAAATGAAATATTATCGTACTTGCAAATGTTAAATTGTACATATATGTATCAAAATTGTACATTAATTTGACCTGTAATGCAGATTCCATTAAGTGTAAAAAAAATAAACTGAACTGTGTCACTTAAAATTTACACATTTCCCTGCCAATGTTGCCAGCTTATAAACTACAGTCCCGTAAACTAACAAACAGAACTATCGCGGATTGTTTGAACGTCGCCTCGGTTATGAAATACTCGTTCCGCCTGCCGTTTGTACGAGTTTCGTATCTAAGGAAATTGAATGCAGAGGCAAATGGTGTTGGTTTGCTTATAAATCGACAACGCTATGTGACTGCCGTTATGTGAATCAATATGGGACGAATTTGCCCAAATTATTTTTCTTCTTCCTGACCTTACCCCACTCTTGATGGGTCCGACACAATGTGTCTTTTTTTCTCTATTTAGTATCAGCCATCATCTGTGTGACTACATTTTAACTGATATCAAAAATCTTCAAAAATCTTTTAATTTTTATGTTTGTTACCTCAGAATTTTTCACTGGGTGATCTGATTTTGATGATACTTTTTCCCATTTAAATTTGGTCCAGTTCTGACAAAGGCTGCAATGAAAAAAACATAATATTTATGTCGGTTTATAGTTTTTTTAAAACAAACCCAAATTCCCATACCAAAATGCCCAAACAAAGTTTCGTCTGTGTATATAGAATTTATAAAATAAGTATCTATATCTGAATCCCTTCCCATAAGTTTAAGCGTTACAGTAAAAAACAAAACTTACATCAATACTTGCTTGAAGTAACGGTCATAATAATATAATAGGATCAGTGGCAATACTGCCGTAAAATAACGGTCCCCGTTTCTTAGAATACCTAAGCTATCCAAACATAAGCAATTTATAAGTCGTTACCGCTACCCGCATAGCTCTATGCCTACCCCTAAATGGGTGAACAGCAATGCGGTAGATGACTAAGGCTATTTTGATCATAATGAAACACCTTGTGGTTCTATTATAGTTATGTGCTTACTAAGCACTTAACTGACAACCTACTGCTTAGGTTAGGATAGTTGTTGATTGTCTTTTAAAGGTTTACCGCATCAGCACATCCCTACATTCACTGCTAAATGTTCCTCTTCATACAGGGGGGTTTGAGTATAAACGACGAATTGGTGATCGCAGTAAAAGTTTTAAATACTCTTGTTGTCCGTGGTCCTACCGCGAAGTCCCACCGGTAGGACCAAGGGCAATTTCTTTTCTCGTTTTACTATCAATTGGACTACAGGAATTGTTGAAACAATTGAGCTAACTGCAGTATGTTGCAAATAATCTTCAGGCACCTCAACTGATCCATATCAATATTAGTCGTATACGAGCTGTATGAGAATCCGAATTCTTCAATGGTTTGGTTTAGAAGTTCAGAATGTTCAGATTAACTCTAGTCTAAATTAACATATTATCCTGGTTTTATTCTTGCACTACCTAGAAACCTTGGTTTAATTTAAACCATGGTTGGTCTACACGCAAATCCAGTAGCCCGAAATTCTACCAGTAGAACTACAGGCAAATTAAATTATTCATAGTTATATTTATACCTTATCCATCGAGCATGTAGAATGTTAGAGTCTGATTAAAAAAAGAAGAGTCGTGGGAATTGAGAGCGCTCTTGTGCCAATTAACAACTTTTGTTGCGTTGACACTGCTCTGTCAGTTCACCGCCATACGACTCTTCTCTTTTTGAACAGACTCTAGTAAACAAACTGCGACACATATAACTAAAACTCACTAGCTTAGCATCTAGTTTCAGATGTAATTTTAAGCAATATTTATTGAAAGGATCATCTGAAATCGACAAGTAATGTAAATTACGTATAAAAACAACACAGTGAATTTTAGGTAAAGTATAGGCGGTTTCTAACATTCTATAAGCTCGATGGATAAGGTATAATGCCCACTATCATATCTACCTATCTATACATATGAATAGAGGTAGATGATATACATTATATTCAGTTCCCTCGGTCACAAATATAATAATACTAGGTATAGCCTCGGTTAATCATTTACGGAATGACAGAGTGTAATGGATAGGGTACAAAATTAACACGTACCAAATCTGTTAAGGTGTTATTACAGGGATCAAATTAGCTTGTATAGTTATGTTGTTTTGGAAGGTCGGGTTTGTTTATACCTTTGCCGAGGGAAACTAGGACTTATTTACTTGGATAAAAGCATAGAAGGTGTATCAGTTCGTCTACACAAAATGTTTTATTGAAATTTTAGCACCTTAATGGTCTTTATTTATTTATTTATTTATTTATTAAAAAGGAACGCCAACAGCGTATACATAAAGCATTTTGTTTTAACTTAATATCTAGGCAGGTTCTAATATATACGCTTATAATAGGCGGACACAACATTGTTACACAATACTTTCTTAAAAATATTTAAATTATTAAATGAGATCGAAGTTAAACATTATAAATATAGGTAATAGAAATGGTCTTGATCTTTCTTCGCTCTTGTTTGCATTGCAGGTCCTAATATTAAAAAGTACACCATTGATTAAAAACTTAAGCCACCGTTTAAGGAGAACTTACCTGTGTTGCTCACAGATTTGTTTAACAAACTTACAAAACAAAAGTTCATTATCATCATATCATAGTAAGTTTATGTCTAAGTTTAAGCACGCCTTTTTGTTGTGGTTGGCAGGTAGAAAATGCCATTGGCATTATGCCCACCATTTGTGTACTTTTATATAATTGTGTGCAATAGTATTAAAATAAATAGGTAAATATCATCCTATCGACATCCACTGCTGGACACACCTTAAAGATCTCCACAGTGACCAATTTTGCGCTGCTTGCAACCAGAAAACACGCAATTTTCACCCGAATTTTATCAATTTTGACACAATATTTTTATTTTTCTATGTATAATAAAAAATATCTATCTATGATATCAGTGTATTTGTATTATGTATATCAGTTATCTAGTACCCATAACACAAGCTCTGCTTAGCTTGGGGCTAGATAATGCTGTGTGAATTGTCCAGCATCATTTATTTATTCATTTTATTTATTTAATACTTTAGCTATTTAGAACAAATGAGTATTTACGCCACTGGATTCCACTGTTGGGTATCCCAAAGTTATTTAAGTATTAATAGTTTGAAGACCTCTATGGCCTTCGCCCACCGTGGGCCAAGATCCGCCTGTAACGCAGGAGGTTGCGGGTTCGATTCCCACCTCGAAACAAATTTTAGTACGATCTGCAGTCATTTTTTCAGACTGTTCTAAATGTTTTCTATATAAAATAAATAATATCTATCAATGTAGTGTATTGTATTAAGCAAGAACCCATAACACAAGCTCTGCTTAGCTTGGGGCTAGATAATGCTGTGTGAATTGTCCAACATTATTTTACTTTCAACACAAAATACTATATTTCTAAATAACAAACTTTGTTGCAGGTCTCAGAAAAGTGTACCCCTACTACTTCACATTCACAACATTCACGAAGGGGCGGTGGGTGGGGGAGAAGATCCTGGATGTCTTCGCGAGAGAGTTCCGGGCCCACCCTGCAGCGGAGTACGAACGGTGCATCAGAGCTGGTACCCTCACGGTCAACTACGACAGGGTGGACCCTGATTACAGGCTGAAGCATAACGACCTGCTGGCCAATGTCGTTCATAGGTAAAATAAAGATGCATTGGTGTTTAAGCAAGATATAAATTATCAAGGAAACTGGTAAAAACGGGAATAGAAGTGTCTTATTCGTTTTCGTGCAAACGCTCTTATGCAAGTGATATTTTTATGAGTTGGTTTTGAACGAAAACGACTGAGAAGCTTCGATTTTCGATTTCCGTGTGAGCTCCCAGAGTTCGTACTCTAAAAAACGTATATCTGATTCTTTTCCGTGCAAATGCAGTAACCAAGTGATTTAAAAGTAGGTTTTGCACGAAAACGAATCAGATATTTTGATTTCGTTTTTCGAGTAGACGTGGGTTAAGAATCACTAGCTGCATTTTGATGAATCGCATTTGGTGTTTTAGTGAGCGGTTTGTTGCGGTTATGTGTTTAGTAACGTAATAATTTACTAATTTTAGGTAACTGATATTGCGGTATTCGCATATTAACCGAATATACGCACAGAAAACCACATATTTGATTAGTATGAACTAACCATAAATGCGTGTTTTGATTCGGTACGCGAAATGCATTATCTTTCCGCATACAGTTTCCACCGCATCTCAATTAGCGATAAACTTCATGGAGTACATCATTGCGTTTCCAACACTACAATAACCTGCTTAACAACTTGCTCGCGCTAGATTCCGATGCGGTTCGTTTAAAGCGGCAAATCAACGTTGCTAATTAATAATCGATTAGCAACTATGTCAGGTGATGCTTAAATACAGTGTTACTACGAACTATGTTAAGTAGATGCTTCGAAGCATAGCCGAGGCACATTACACACAACACTACAAGAAACAATCATGAGCATTCACACTACACAAACTACACAATCAATGTAAATATTAACAATCTCTTCTTTCTCTTGCCTCTCTATTGTGTATGTACTAAGTTACACGAATCACCGATGCCGATTGCTCTTTCGGTAAGAAAGTCTCTTCATCTGTATTTTATTCCAAAACACGTAAATAACTGCAGTTTACTAGCTTAGTATTTGTACCACCCTCTAGTACAAAACTGCAATCCCCAACCCGCATGCCCAGCGTGGGGATTCAAATTCAAAAAATGCTTTATTTCCATAAATACAATAAATGTACACTTAGAAAAGGTCAAATCATATTTTAAAAAAATACACTGACACGGAAATAAAGTGATATTTTTGGGTATTATGGGTATTTGCCACAACCTTGAGATATAAGGCACTTATTAGGGGAAGGCTTGGGTCCAGCAGTGGACCTTTATAAGCTGTTGAGGACGAGTAAATTATAAAACTAGCAGCGCCTAAACAAATGTGGGTCAAATTGACCACCTGCAAAGCGAGTATACCATTCTTATCGATCGGTTAAGCTATTTCATTCTATTTTGATCGACAATACTGAACAAACTAGGGCCTAATTCCACTATTTTTTAAACAAAATGCTATAATGGCGCCGTACGATTTAGATAGAGATTTAGTCGTAAATTTATTTGTTATTTTCTCTTACCATAAGATTACAATGTCTATGACTTATAATACTTGTAGCAGCGTGTCAATAATGTGGTGGGGCATATAATCATAATCGTAATAGTCATAGATATGGCATAAACAAAAAAGATCGTGTTAGTAGAATACCAAAAGGTGATTGTTACGCGATAATGAAGCGAAAATATTGTCATAGTGAGGCGATTGTGTTAGTGAAATCAGGCCCCAGGTCGATTAATAGTTTTGTCGTCGATTGATAGAAACTTTATTCTCCATGCAGATCCGCCGCGATTTTGCTACAAATATAAAACCTCTCCAAACTTTGTTACCCACCGAACCCCAACTACGAGTTATATGTAGCCGCGTAAAAACAGTTGTGCTCCATTTGAAGTTTTGGGATAAAATACAGATTGTGGGGTACATTGTACGGACGGAGTAAGCTTGTTTGTATTTCAGGTTGTATTTAGTCCACTATAACACAAGTTTATTAACTGAGTAGCGAACGAGCATACGAGTTGGTTGGCCATCGTCCAATAAACAAAAACGTCCTCAAATAATATGTATTCCTTTAGTTTCATCTAGATATCTGAAAATTGACGATGGTCGATCTAGTTATACTAACTCTTCAGTAACCTGTAGATTTTGTAATGTCAGAAACTAAGTCTTGTTTACAAATATTGTGATTTAAAAATGCCATGCTCATCCATTTAAATCAGTTTCAGTTTTACGAATTTCTTTTACTCAAAATAACAATGTTCACTTATATGAGTACCTACCACAGATATCAGAATCTAAGTAGTATATCTCTGTGGTACCTACTTACAATAAGTAATGCAATTTTGTTTAATGAAATCTTGTGATCGTCTTTTTTATTGATGTCTTGGTGGTTGTTATCGTCTTCGAATAAAAAATGGCATTTCTACTCGCATGCTCTTTCGTTGTTCATTGTACTCGTCTGAATTCTACCATCGGACCCTGGACGGATTCTGAGCAAAACGCTTCTCAAGTAGCTCTCTCAATTGGCAAAATAGTCGACTAGTCGTACCTTCTTTTATTTCGGTCACTTTTATCTCGATTATTCAGTGTAAAACGCCTTATTTGGGTGAAATTTTGTAGTAAATCGACGTGTTTATTTAGTTTAGAAATAGGTCATCAGATTGGCAGCAGTGGTAACTATCCAACGTAGGTACCTATAGAGTAATTTTGTGTTAAGTAACCCGAACCAATCTCACTCATCAAATGGTAACCATATCACGAAAATTTAACCCTATTAAGGCTGATTGTGGGTGATAGATAAGTGACCCGACCACATGCAACGTTACAATTAACCCCATGTCCGCAGATTGGCAACCACACACTCGTTTTAGGATCAACAGTCTATTAACCACTAATTAGTGATTTACTAGCACCCACATTTACCGGGCGGTGAGAGGCAGTAATCGATTCCACGTATCAGCTACCATTCCCGAATAATCGATCATACTGTGAGGCCATTCCACCGGACTGCCTTCGGGAATTACCTACGTCCGTTCTCTCTACAGACCACTGTTTTGGCACTTGTTTTCCGAATGATCGTAACGCTAACCATTATAGTAGACTCATTTGTTACTAGTCGAATTCATAACGGGAATTAACCCCTTGACTGCGATAGACCACAGCGCGGTACAGACCATATTTACTACAGACCAGTGGCAGACCACGCGTGACGTCACACGTTAGCAAAGAAGCTACCCTCGTTTTGCACAGAATCCAGTCCTGACGTCATTATCGTTACAGGCACGAGGTCCCAGTCACCAGCCAACCGATCAACCTCGTACATATGGACGAGGAGATTGTGGTTGTCAACAAACCGGCTTCAATCCCCGTAAGTGGCCATTGAGACAGCCATGTTATGTACGCTTCTTGTATACTTGCTGCTTTACTAACTATGCTGCTGTAGATAATCATTCATAATACACAATATCACTGTACCATAAACCGTCAATTCAGATGTATTCGTGGGTGTATTCATACTATTAGTACATTGGTTCTTGAGGTGACAACAACCGCTTACTACATATATTTACAAATATTTCAAGCAACAATGATTACTTTACTTTTATTTTTTTGCCGTTAAATGGTTACTTTTTAATGGTTTTTTATGAATAAAAATGCTTTCTGTGCGCGGTGAAAACAGTATGATACACTCAAAAATACATCTTTATAACAGACCAGCTGGCCAAAATGTGTTAAGACCACGAGCCGCGACTAATCCAAGAGCATTATTTTTAATCCTGGAGAGCGTAGTCTGCAGGTTAAATAAAATGCTGTTGGACACGAATTCGGAAACATTTACGTATTTCACAGCCATGTTATGTACACTTCTTGTAATCTTACTGCTTCGCTAATGTTACTGCTGAAGAAAACCATACACATTTTACTATAGAAACTTTCGTAGTCTGATGAATTCATTATGAATGTAAGCGTAACTAGGAACCTAGTTTGTGTTGTAACAACACCAAAATACAAAATACGTTTCATCCCTTAACAGTGACTTTATCAGGGTGAGTGCGGAACGCGTCGTGGTGAAGTCCTTAGTCAAGGAATAAAATATCGCTGTTCTTTCAACACAAACTAGGTTCGTAGTTAACCCGCTTAATGTAAGCGTTCACATAATGAAAACCATACACAATTTGTACGCTGAATATGCATTATGTGGTGCATACCAAAGCGTATTCAGGAATTTCCAAATCCTAAATTTTAATGTACAATCGCACGAACTTCGCTCAACATCCTTCCCTTATTTGAATCCAGAATGAGACCATTTTCTAAATATATAAAACTGGTGAAGGTGTTTTGTCATAATTATGAACGCAAAGATCGCTTGCTTTTAAACATTTCGCACCGGGTCTAATCCGTATTACGCTTCCGATTCTAAATCCTTGAATATACCTAAGTACCTACAGATTTAGAAAACTAGATTTTTTTTAGTATTTTCTCAAATTCGAAACGAAACGCAAACTCTCTTATAAAAGTAGATATCTAGTACCAAAACTTCGGAGAACCATTCGCGATTCTAAACAGAATGGACCGCAGTGCAACTATACTCTGACTCATATCGACAACCATTCATTTCACAATCGTTTATTCTATATCTATTTATTTTCTTCAGCGGTCACTTTAGTCTCTGCTTGCTTACTTTATTGTTACTATCTGTACTGTAGATCTGACTGCACTAAGATGTATGTACCTTCTTTAATACCTTGTCATGCGATCAAAGATTTAGATATCACTAAAATTTTAAATGAACAAGGTTCTAAGGTGGCATCTTAGCGCAGTCTGTACTTTAGGGTGCGTTTACATTTGTAGTAAATATAAAAAAACGGCGGCATTTCGTACCATCACCGGCGGCGTAAAATAGAAACTTACTATTACATCCTAAGTTGAGGCACCTACCTACTACAAATATGAACGTATTTCTAAGTATGTCTGCCTGTTATGTGTAGTGTGCTAACTATAGTATCAATACAAAATAATTACTGTCTGCGAGGAACAAGAAATCTGGTTATCGAGACCTTAGAACAAACGCCACTTATGTTTTTTTTTTCATTTACCAAGGAAATTTTAGTAACTACCATTTCAAAATTGTAAAATATTGACATATTCGAGAACCGCTCGTAGTATATGGGAGACAGATTGAATACGGCCACACTAAAACCGTTCTTCATTTAGCTCGACTTCACTGTTGAGCCGACTAAAAAAATTGCGACGTAACGTCTCGCTACGTGACTGGAATAATTCTTTCAAGTCACTATTTTAGTGTGACAAGGTATCTGTCGATATCTCGTTACATTAATTTCAGCTCTCTTTTCACAGTATTCATGGTTTCAGGAGGTGAATGACCGTATTTCTTCGACCTTGCTGACTGAACTTTTTCATATGCATTTTATGGGCTATAAAACATAACTGCATAACCCTAAACTTCATAATTTCATGCATATTAACCACCTACCTCGAATAACTAGAAGTCTAGTAAAGTTGTAAAATTTCGACAGTAAAATTAAAATAAAAGGTACCTACTTTAAAAGTAGGTATGTATATTATTGACATTATTTAGCGATTTTTTCTACCATTTACTTGAAAACATTTAAGTCCACTTTTATTCCATTATTCATTGAAATAGGAAATAAGTAGTCTACTTTATAACAATCATACTTTACACCGGATTAACACGACTATTGAAATGAAATGATTAAGAATAAATTGAATAATTCAATTGAAATAAATTCCGGGATAAAAAAAGTATCCTTTATTACTAGTTAAGCTTTACACAGGGCTAGCACCCGGCGTGATCTCCAACGTTAATTATATAATCAAATACAATCAAAACAAGTGACATATATCTTAACGTGATTGTACCTAGATGTAATTGTGATTGTAGGCGATCAAAAGCACGCTAAAAAATCTTGAAATAGTCGCACGGAGGTAAACAAAGTAGCGAAAGCACGTCCCGATTCCATTCGTCCCACGATCCCCATATAAATCCCTAATGATATATTATGGGCCTTCGAGCCGCTTTCGCAAAAAGCCTTCAAACTCTTGTAGGCGTAAAGCGGTCAGAGGGGATTTTAAGAAATCTAACTTAATAATTTGAAAAGGGACTATTTATTCGGTGAGATGGCGGCTGAGCGTTAGCCAATAAATAAAAGCATATTTACTTGATCACCGGATATCGGGATTAGAATTTGGACCATAACAAGTATCACTGGGGAAGTTGTGACTTATAATGGGTATCCACCAGAGGGCGCCTTCTGCAGAAGAGATTTGCCAACGAACTGCGATCCTCAATCCACATGCCCAGCAGCATGGCATTACCACCTCAGAGTACCATTAAGGCGTTTATTAGTGTGGCCTATGTCCAGCTGTGGACTAGCATAGACTATACATGATTTTACTATTTGGTCTAATCATGGCTGTAACTAATTTGATTGGGTAATTAAAATAAAGATTGCCTCATTAATTACCACAAAAACGTTTGCACGTATGACTCTGAGAACAAATAATTATTAGTATTATTAACGGGTATTTATCTTGTTTATTTACCCTCTTTTCCCGACGTTTCAACAGGTTTACACACTGTCATGGTCACGGGATGACAACGTCGGCAAATAAATGCGACAAATACCTGTTCAATAATTCTAATAATAATGTGTTCAAAACGCGTAATTTTGAAACTATCAGAGAACAAAGTTCTTTTTTTATTCTTGATTAAAGGCTTTTTCGCACATGCGATTATGATGCCCGAATAAAGATCTGAGACCAAAGGACGGCCCTATAGTAACAAAATGTACTTAAATGTAATAAACACCAAAATATATTGACCATTACAAAACCTTTGTAACTCAGCGGCCGTATTGTGTTACGACTCCAATTAGCAAACAAATTGAAAGCGAAATAAGTACATTACTTTGTAAAGTCTACGCAAACATGCAATCGTTTAAAATCATAAATGACAGACTTAGACTACACGTTTTACCCAACTAGGCGAATTACATAACATGATTCGATGTTTTTTTCCTAATTTAACTCATTTTGAACTATCTCCCATTGTTTTTAGATCTAAAACATTAGAGCTGTAGTTTTGATATGAGATCCAATATAGTGGTCTTAAAACATGAATGTAAGCATGCTTGTAGGTATCTGATATCGGTATTTGCATGCAAAGTGGACTTTAGCAGTAAAGGCACACTTGCTAGGGCAGATCAGCACCAAATCAAGAGGATGTGGTTGATATAGCTGTGTTCGACGCCCCCAATTCTAACAAAATAACAAAAAAAAACATTTTGCTTTTGCACTTAGTACAAGTAGGTATATGACAAAAGTCATTCTTAAGAAAATTATAATAGGGTATATGCATGGATTTTTTTTAATCGTTTATTTAGGTTAATACATAAACGAAAAAAAAAAAAAATTGAGGTAAAAAACTAAAAGTAAAACCACACTCAGTTTGGGGTGATAAAAACGCTGCCATGTTAGACATTGCATTTTATGACGTCATGGATCATAGAGTCACATATGTAAACTCAAAGTCAAAACTTCATGCTCATACAAAAATCTTCAAGTATGACGTCACGCTTCACATGCCAATAGCGTTGCGTTTAGACATTTTTGCTGTTGAGACTTAAAATATCTACTTTTCAATGATTAAATTTCATAATAAAAACATTATAAAATACAAAAATAAATATAAAGATATATTTCTATATACGTAAAAAAAAGATTAGCTTTGTTGTAGTCACTTGCATATACCCTATACGTCAACCTAGATGTCATTAAAATGCGTTACACAAAATGGAAACTATCCTTTTTTGTGCAATCGCAACGAAACTAGTTATTGTGAGAAGGGGTTGAGTTGAGGGTTAGGGTGAGTTTTAGGGTCAACGCGATTTTACTTAACACGCATACACCAGTGAAAGTGGCGCCCCCACCTATTTTATCTTATCATTACGTTAAACACAGGAAGTTTTAAAAATCCATCGTACAGTTTATGGTATCTATTATAAGTTATTTATTAATACCTCTGTGATAGTTTCATTTGCAAACTAATCAAACTCTATTTTCGCATATCTTTCTATACTATGTTTATAAGATAAAACTATTACAGAGGTATTAAAAAATTGCTTATACTCGTAATAGATACCACAAACTGTACGATGTATTTTTAAATTTTCCTATGTTAGACGTAATAATATGATAAAATAGCTGGCGCTGTCATATTGGCTCGGCTTTTTAGATAGATAGCTATACTTGTACTCGTCGTCTTTTTTAACCGTATTTACATAATTAATAGTACCTAATATATTCGTGTTTTCGTAAATTCATAATTCTCAATTGGTTTCTCTAATCCGCCATCGATTGTGTGATGATTTTGTGCCATTATTCCTCAGAATCATTAGTGATTGCTGCTTCAAAGCAATAAGTATGATCCAACCCTTCCATAAGCTAGCAACGTTTTTGCCATGCAGGCTTGTAAAGCATTTTGAGCTCGTGTCGAAATAGCATACGTCCAGTTTTACTTAGATTAGATGTTACGTGTTTTGCGAACTTTAGCTAAATAGCTTTTACGTAAATGAAAAATTCAAATAAGCGCAAGAATTTTAAATGGAAGGGGTTTTTACTAGAGCTACTTAACACGCGGGCTTGATGTTAAAATTTAGGGAATTTATTTCGTAATTTGTGAGGTATTTTAAGTACGGTTTTTTCTACAATCATGACACCACCATAATCAAGTGGCTTCAATGGGCAAAGCTTCGACGAATTTTGTCGACCGTTATGTGTCGTTGTTTGCGTCGTGCGAAACAAATAAACGACAAAAAAAAAATTTGCGACTTGTGTCATTTGTCCCCTGAAAAGTTAAACTGATAAATAAATACATTTCAACTTTTACTCATTAGTAGCTATAATTTACTTAACCAATTGTTTGATACCTATTAAATCGAAAACTGTATGATAACCATACAAGTTTGTTTTTCACCCATTTTCGCCATTCTATTATGTGTATTATTATCATCACTCACAAAAATATCATCTTTTTTTTGTGTTTTGTCTCCGACTCGTCCATCCTCTCTATCTTTTGTCTCTGTTACTCTTCAGCACAGATTAATCAAGACAAAGCTTTGCTTAGTTCCTTCCTTAAGTTAAGCTTCAGCTTCTAGGGAAACCCAATCATTGACTCAAAATTTCACAGCAAAAGTAGGAACTAATTAAAGCTTTCTGCAAACAACTCTATTGTGTTTGTCTTAACGCACATAATTGGTTCTCCTATCTCTTACACAACCCAAGATCTGAACAAAACAGAGTACACAATAGTTCATGTATTAGAGACGGTAACAGGGCCGAAGCTAGGACTGGAATTTGGGCTTCACAATCCGTAATTAATTTAAGACTCTAATTTAAGAGTCTAGTATACTCGTACTCCAGTATACTAGTCATATATTATTGATATATGTATTCATAAACTATATGAAAGACTATTTGCAAAGAATCATGTTCGAGTGTAAGTTTTTTTTAATATAAAAGGCTTATTTATTTATTTTAAAATGTGCAATAAAAAATTACATTTTTATCGACACCCTTAAATTGACAACAATCATTATAAAAGTCGGTCTTTCTTAAGCTAGATTGGGCATTTATGTGTTTTTACTAAAAAATAAATACAAGTATTTTTCATATTGTTTGTGAATAAGGTTGTTACTGAATGATATAGCTGCCAAGCTGAGTTTACCATTTCCTTTTACCCCTTTTCGCGGCCGCGGCCCTTGCTACGGCCCTGTGCTATCCCGCCACAGAGCAGTTGGGATTTAGATACTCGTCTCGTAAATAACACGGCGATGCTGAACGAAATTGTGTTTGCTCGCTCGCTGTGCATTCTCTTATTATTTATTACTCTATGATGTTGTAATTTACTTTGTTTCTTATTAGTGTTGTCTTGATTTTTTTATTGATTTATGTGCATTTTTAGGTACATGATCATTCCATTTCATAGGGTTTTTGTCACATTACGATATCATAATTACGTAAAGTTAACCTACGTAACGTCACACGAAACATAAAAGGTATCACAATCAATTTAAATTATATATGTACTTTTGTTATCATTCAATGTTTTTGTTTAGCACTATGAAGCCGATTTAAGCATGACACAAATATTCTAATTCAATAAAACCATGAATTAGGGTTTTAGTGACCAATACTCAAAGTCAACGAAACCACGACTCAAAGTTGTCACACTTTGTCCCAAAGTCAGTAAAACCTTGACTCAAAGTTAGTTACAACATCAAACAGCGTAGTATCCGTATTGACGTTGTTATTCGTGGTGGGCCAGGCACGAAACTCCAGTGCTCGCTTGTCCCTTGCGCGTCATACATGTGGACGAAGACCTCCTTGTGCTAGACAAGCCTTGCTCGCTGCCGGTGAGTGCGATGACCTTTGTATTAAACTGTTGGACTCTGATTGGCTGAAATATTACCTACTCAAAGTGACCACAAGCGACCAGTGTATTGGTGTTTGGTCAGTTCGTAAAAATCATTTGTCATGCATGAAATTTATTAGATAACAACAGTAGGTGGATCAAAACATAAATGGACAGCCGATTCAGATCGTAAAGGGGTTCAAGTACCTTGATCATATTGTGATGTCGAGCCTTAAAGACGATGAGGATATCAAGCAACAGCGTAGAGCGCTAAAATATGAAAATTTGCTCAGTCAGACGATTTAAAACTGACGCTATTTAAATCGTTCTGTCAGTCTTTTTACACTTGTCAATCTTGGACACCCTACACCAAAACAGCACTTGGAGGTATCAGGGTCGTTAACAATAACATCTATACGCAGGGTTGGCAGATGTTAAAAATAGTATTACATCCAGTCTGACAGATCGATTAATACAGACAAATGTATACAAACGGCAGATGGAATAAGCATCCTAAGTTCAAAGGGACAGTTCGTGTTTTTGTTAATTTTAAATTATTTTTAATTGTTTTATGTACATACCTGACTATTTTACTCTCTAAATATAATTGTATAAGGATCATAAGTGTGTAAAAAAAGCATATTATTATTATTATTATTATCAAGAATTCTCCGTCTATTCTCTGAGATAACTAACTCAAAATTATTTATTAGTTCCAAATTAGTAAAATCGCTATAGTTATTATCAAAAAAGCAAAAATATATTTGTAAAAGTAAGTTGACACTACACAGAGTCTGGAGGAGTGCGCCTACAGCGCTGGTCCCCGTGAAACCTTGTTGGTAAAGCAAAAAACAATAGCGGCAAAGTAATTTATAAAGAACTTTTATAGAATCAACAATTTACCAATAACAAAGAAGTTGATAACAAAAGCTTTCATCTGTTGCGCTCCTAAATGTACAAATATTCTAGGTAAAGAGAAATTTCTTTAACAATGGCTTTTGTACGTCGTCGTCTTATCTTGTGCAAGGGACACACCACTTATTCGCAGAAGGTTAATAAGACCCGTAGTAAAGCTTAAGCATCTGACCTCGTTTATAAATGTTCACTTTAAAGTCAGTTTTAAAAAGGAAAAAGAAGAAAACACACCCGAACAAATCCAGTTTAAATACAACGGTAGAAAGTCACCTCGTCAAATCTACCAAGACAATTCTAATCTAAATTTATAGCGAAAATTCAGAGCAATATTTCTCCCGTATAACTTTTTAAATCACAATTTCTTTGTCTACAATTTTATCTGAATTACGACAAGTCTCAAAGGATGTGGAAACTCCAATGAGAAAAGAAAGTAACAACACTGAACACGGAGATAAAATGGTGGCAACCGTCGTGTTAAATGAAACTTTTTCTTGTGCTCCGAGTCTACAGGGTGGCTGGAAGAATTTATGGTGAAGGGTTAATCTTTATTGAATCGGACTTTTATCTACCGGAGATTGTATTAGAATCAGTCTAACATTTTCAATAGTTACAAACGACAAGTAAAACTGCGTATATATTCGGTAATATGGAAATATTAGATACTCGCCATTTCGATAAAAAAATATAGATAGAGGTCAAAAGGCAAAACATCTCTAGGAGAAAGAAAAAAACAGAAAATCAATCGGAACCTTCAGGTTACCTCATATACCCCGCCCTGATTCCATCCCTGCATCTCAAATTCGCCATCAGAGTCCGACACGATTGTAATCTGCACAAAGTTTGGGATTGTTTATAATTATTTACGGAATTTAAATATACGGTCTCGAAATGCCACTTGCATGTGGTTCACTTGATATGCGAGCCTTCTTTCTATTATCTTCTCTATCTATCTCTACTTCTTGTTTCTTCTGTTAAGAAGTTTCATATGTCAGCAAATGACTTTAGTTTACAAAAAAAACTTTTCCATGGAAATGTTCGAGTACTTACCTGATTAGATTAGTATGAACATTACACGTGTTTTCAAATATAATATAACAAGGATTTGGTAGCTTAGTAAGCAAAATTTTGATGTCATAATATATTAAGTTAACTTCAAAAGTTGCGAAAGTTAATTCAAACATTTCACGTCTTAAAGCAAGAGCAAGTCACTCTAATTTATCGCCCCGTTAATACAAAATGTTGAATACATTTTCAATGGAATTTACAAAGTTTTAGCTAATGATGAGCTTTTCTCGCAACAGTAACTTACTATACAAATCAGCTTTCCGAGTGCGAAGTTGGTATAAATTAATATACGGAACAGAGAAAAGTACAAAACTGGAGGTATTTTGTATAGAACAATGTATTAAAGAACAACCTGCTTTCTAAGATATAACAATGAGTTGGTAAAGTCAAGCGAAAACTAAGTTAAACCATCAATTGTGACTTGTTCATTCACTTTAGTTTACCTAAGCAGAAACACGAAAAAAATCGTTTTAAATCTACAATAGTTTGCTTACTTAGAAACGCCTAAGACTGTAACTTAATTTCTATTTCTATGACTTTAATATATTGCATGCTATAAAATTATTTGTCTGTTACTCAAGCTGAGGAACAGTGTTTGAAATTTTGGGCATGTGTAAAACAAGAACATTAACATTTTTATTTTCTTCGCTATATATTTCTATTTGCTTGCATGTCATCACGGCTTTTATGTGTGTAATTTTGGACTTGCCACGCAGTAGGTATCTACTATTGCTTTTGAACTAACATTAAAACTATTTCTTTAAATTTAATATCCATATCAAACAGTGACTCCTGTACATTTAAATTATGTCTATGTTCTTTTTATGTCTCCTTAATTTCATTATCCATGTACAAAACATATAGTAAAGGACCTAGTGAACTCCCCTGACGAACTCCAGTTAAAATGTTCTAATGAGACAAGCTTGTTTTCCATAGGTTCATCCGTGTGGTAGATACAGGCACAACACGGTTGTTTTCATACTTGCAAAGGAGTACAACTTGAAGAACTTGAGGACTATCCACAGGCTAGACAGGTTAACTTCAGGTAAGCATAAAGACGTAACATCAAGAATCTGTACCCAAACTGTCATCAGGTCTTTGAATTGTCTAGCGTCATTTGCCGTTTAAATCATTTGACGCCCATCATCAGCCAAGCATTCTAAAATACTAGGTGAAAATTGGACGAACAGCGTATGCATTCTTGACATACCGCCTATTAGAATGCTTATTGGACGGATAGCTTTTTGGACGAACTGTGTATGAATTCTTGACGAAACGCGATTTGGACAAATCGCTTTTTGGACTAACAGCTAAAAACCAATATAATAGAGAGAGAGAAAACACGACTAAGAAATCCTATCTATTGGATATTGGATTGAGGTAAAATTTGCCTATTGGATTTCTCATCACGACATTGCCACCTGCGACGCAGGAGGTTGCGGGTTCGATTCCCGCCTCGGGACAAATGTGTGTACGATCTGCAAAAAAATATCTATCTATGTCTACGAATAAGAATAGTCAGGAACAGTAACTGCTTTAAAAAAATGCCCCAACCAAAGTTGTGCTAAAGTAGGCGGGGCTTAAAAGTCGGGCTCAGCGCGCCATCAGTCGGTTATTTATCTTGCAAGCGAACACACGTCCAGTCTGCACAGACGTTTTCGTGAGTATCTTTGTGAAATAGCTGTGAATCATCATGCCAACATGTGTTGTGAAGTGGTGCAGGAGCCATACAAGATTAAAATGCCTAGGGATCACTTTTCACTAGTAAGTAGTAGCTAAATTATAATTACATTCATAGATGTTCAAAAACGTCATCAAAATGAAATGTTCAATACTATGTATGCAATATGAAGTCAGTAAATTTTTGACTTCGTTTTTTTGTTATTAATACAAAACAATATTATGGTCAATAATACGCAAATTGAAGTCAGTTATTGATTTATTAATTATTATAATATTCTGAGTTACTGAAATATTTGAGATACATATTTTTTAATCTTAGAATTTTTTTTTTCTTGTTGATGAAATATTGAAATGTAATCATCAGTAATATCAACACAGTGTTTTTCTAAAATATTTGATGCTGAAGATATTATCGTTGAACTTCTGAAAATCCGTCTTCACTCTCACATTGCGAAGAAAGACTTTTTTTAATGTCTTCTAGACTAAAACTTAATAAATTAATCATATTTCGCGGAACATAGATTTCATTCATGTGTACAAAGTAACAAAAACAAATTAATAAAAAAACATTGTTAACCATTATATTATTTTATTAATAACTTGGTTCGCTCTACTTATTGCATAACATCATCCACGCCGCCTTGTTTCAGCTGTCATAGCAGACATTGCAGTACGCGCGCGAACCAATCACCGCTTTCATTTAGCAAACGCCAACCAATCCCTGCTTTTGTTCTGAATTCAACGAATCACGAAGCAATGTCTAATTGGAACTTTGGCTATGATTCGTTTCTTGACATATACGTCATTTTGGTTTGAGCTAGGCCCACTTTTTGTTTGAAGTTTGTTCTGAATTACCCTTCCTGACTATTCTTATTCGCAGATCTATGTAGTATATTGTATTAAGTATAACAGTTATCTAGTACCCATAACACAAGCTCTTTTAAGCTTGGGGCTAGATAATGCTGTGTGAATTGTCCAACATTATTTATTTATTTATAATGTTTTAATATCGTGATGGTTACCTGAAGTCATTTAAGTGCTTAAATGACTTCAGGTAACCATCACGATATTAAAACATTATAAATAAATAAATTATATAAATATATAAATAAATAAACACTGTGCAGTGTTATGGGCTATTTTTATAAATGCAATTACTTGCCGTGACTAATGAATCGGCTATTTTTTAGATAAGAAATAAAAACTGGAAAGTAAGGAGCGTAAAATACGGGACATGAAAATAAAGCTCGTTTCAATAAATGTCTACTTTAAGTAAAAATAACAGTGGTGTTATTTGTTAAAAAAAATTGCATTATCAGGCTCTGAGTAGAAACATTTGGAGGAGGCTTATAACCAGCAGCGGGGTGGAATCGGCCGATAAAATAAATATAAGATATAAGTTTCTTGTCAAGTTGAAAAGTGGCCTAGAAGATACCATTAAATTCCCTGTATATTTCCAATTAACTTAAAACATCTTCACACATTTGCGTAACGAATCAAACATTGATCAAGTTTACTCTCTTGACATCCAATTGAAATGTCTATAAAATTCACCTCATTTCGGATGTCGACATTGTAAACAACTATAGAGTACTTGAAGTGTTTGTTGACGCGTCATGTTTGTCGCAATCAGGTCTGCTATTGTTCGGGCGGAGTCCCAAGAAGGCGCGACAGATGGAACACCAGATCAGGAATCGACAGGTGCAGAAGGAGTATGTTTGCAGGGTTGATGGCGTGTTCCCTGAGTGAGTACATTTTTTTTAAGATCTTAATATGAAAGCAAACTCAAAAAATATTTCATAAAAGTAACAAAAGATTGGAAAAATAACACAAAAGAAGTCTTAAGGTTGACGCTTACACGGCCAACACCGCTACCGCACAAGACAAAAATAGGCATTCAAATATGGTTATTCGTTATCCTTAGATGCATTTTACAATGACGAAATGGCTTCCTCCAGCTTTGAACGAGTGTCTGGTCTGTTATCGGATGTCGTCAATATAAAAGCATTTAAATATAACGAGTGAAATCTTATATTTGAATGCTTATTTTTGTGATTGCGGTACGCGACGTGTAATCGCCAACCTTCTACTGTGCCGATTTTAAACTCTTTTATTATTTTCTAATTTTGCATATGATTTCGTTCAAAGTAATAAACATACTGAAAGGCTTAATTATTTACTAAGGCAAGACTTAGTTTATTGCAATTTTAGTAAAGATGGCAAAATCACCTATTCTATGTATACCTTTAAATCAAGGCTGTCAAAACCCCCCGTTTTATAAAATAATAACTTGACAGCCTGACATCGAAACGGAAAGTGATGTAGTCCACAGCGTGTTGTCCCTATATAGTGTTGCTGCATAAATCTACAATAAATGCAATTTAAAAAGCAAACACTAACGCATTTGCACTTTATACTGCAAATGCATTTTATGATGTCAGAGGCAGGATAGACGAGCGACAAAATAACGACAGAAACTCTGAAAAGTTATATGGGACTGTGAATTTATTATTAGTTAAGCTAACATTGCTAAAACTCTGTAAAACAATCTTGAAGTCGCTATTTAAATAATCAAACTATGATAATCTAATCCATTTAGAAATTTAAAACTCGTTTTACATCGGGGTAGGTACAATTTTTGTGATAACAGCAGAAGTATAAAATTAAAATAAAGTAATGTTAACTCGATATTTTTTATGATATTATCGTTATATTGTTCATGCGACATTTTGTCGACAGTTTGAGCAGATATTTAATTACGACCCGTATTGTCAAACTGCAAGCAAATGCGACTCTGGACTTCCATTCAGTGTTGCTTCGAGTTTACTTTTCATCAGTGAACTAATCTATTCAGTGTTGCAGAACCCTGCTATGAAGAATACCTACTGTTTGTCGGGTAGTTTAGGGATTTTGGCTGTTCTTTTTTTCTCTTTGTAAATCTTTGCGTATAACTTAATTTAATAGGTAGCAAGAAAAGAAACGTAATTGTTTCATTGTACTGATTCGACCCTGCTCTTTCAACGGCTTTAGTAGTTTCACAGGATCGTCAGAAAAAAAATTACGCGTTATGTTTTAAAAATTGTTCATCTTTCTTTACAACACTATTGAGTAAATCGCCGACTTGGGCTATAATATGAACTGTTTGGTTATTTTTATTTACCAATGATTTCGCAACGACTTCGTCTGTAGGTATATGCGTTATCGCGTCAGCAGACAAAAGCATATTAAAATAACTGTACCAATTTTAGTTAAACATAGCAAAGACAGAGAAGCAACCATAAGTTTCCAAAAATATATTCAATCCAAATTGGTTCATCCGCAAGAAAGTTGTAAAGCCGACGACGAAAATCACTGCGGTTATATAAAGTATTGGGTCCCATTTTGAAAAAAAAGAACGAAATATATTTTATCTTTATCCAAATTGGTTTCTATTATTGGTTTGTAATGATGTTATTTTTCCGCAGCGACGAGATCGAATGCCTAGAACCGATAGAAGTAGTGAGCTACAAGATCGGCGTCTGCAAAGTGTCGCCAAAAGGCAAGGACTGCTCGACTACGTTCAAACGGCTGGGGTACAACGCGGTCAGCAACACCAGCGTGGTGCTGTGCAAGCCCAAGACTGGACGGATGCACCAGATACGTGTGCATTTGCAGTATTTGGGTAAGAAAAATATACATTTTGGACATCGTCAGATAAAATAACCTATGGTTTATCCATTTTGAATGAAGCATGTTAGTAAACAAAATACGACACAAATAAAAAAATCTAATTTGCTTGGCGTAGAGTTTCAGATATAATTGTAAGCAATTTTTATTGAAGGGAGGATCTAAAATCGATAAGTAATGTAAATCTATCTATATATATAAAAGAAAGTCGTGTTAGTTACACTATTTATAACTCAAGAACGGCTGAAGCGACTTGGCTGAAAATTAGTCGGGAGGTAGCTTAAAACCAGGAGACGGACATAGGATACTTTTTATCCCGTTCCCGTGGGATGTGAGATAATTACCACAAGGGCGAAGCCGCGGGGTGCAGCTAGTTACGTATAAAAGGACGCGCCAACAAAGTTAATTTTAGGTTAAGTATGGGCGGTTTGTTTACGTTTATGCTTCATTAAAAATGGACATGGTATAGGTATTGTAAATCCTACTTCCTACTAATATTATAAACGCGAAAGTTTGTAAACATGTTTGTTGCTCTTTCACGCAAAAACTACTGAACGGATTGGGCTGTAATTTTGCATACAGGTAGTTCTAGGCATAAATCAGTTCCTGTGGGATAGGCGTGCGAAACCGTGGGGCGCAGCTAGTGTATGTATATTTATTATGTAGGTTAATTTGGATAAGTCTAAAGCAGAAAGTTAGTACCTAACATTAGATATGCAGCTGTAGATGAGAAAATTTAGAAGTTACTTCAATAAGACTTCGAAAGGAAAACTTCTTTGATTGAACGAAAACAACCTTTCTTTGTTTATTACTGTAGTTTCTTCTACTGTACAGAGTTGGAGTATAGTACAGAGCGTTCATATAATTATAATATGTTAGAAAATCAAAACTCGAATTATGTAAATTTTTGAAACAAACTGGGGTCCTGGTATCTTCGAAAGGATAGGAAGTTCTATGTATGTTCTGCGATTTTTTTCGGTTTTAAAGTTAGAGCCTAATTTAAGTCCACGAGCTTTGACCATCGCACTCCAAAGAATATGGTGGTAAAATATATGTATAAGGTCGTTAATAATGTCTTTGTCGGCCATAACTATCCTAACTCGGTGGGTCTGGGCGTGGAAGAATGTCGGTCCAAATAAAGTACACCACTATTTTCACAAATCACAAACTTGTTATTCACTGAATTAGGTAGTCTTTTTACAACAAGTTTAAAGATATCTAACTAAACACTTTGTTTCACTGTTTCACAAGATATCCAACTAAACACTTTGTTTCTCTCTAGCGCCGCGAGGTGGCGCTTGCGTTGCATTGACGAGATAACGTAGTACTATGAAGTCAATACCGTGTCTGTGTAGTCAATTCACCAACTATTCCGACATATAGATCTATTAAATTATAAGATACTAGCTGCGCCCTGCGGCTTCGCCCCTGTGGATTTTTTTTATGTCAGGTCCCACGAGAACTGGATATGTCCGTCTCCTGGTTCTAAGCTACCTCCCCGCTAATTTTCAGCCAAACCGGTTCAGCCGTCCTTGAATTATAAATAGTGTTAAACATGACTTTCTTTTATAAATATAGATTACGTTCTCCCAACGCTGACTCAACAAAATGGTCTGTGTTGTTTTACAATTTTAAAATGTGTTACTTTAATATGTAATTTTACTTAGATCTAAAGTATCAAACGATGTGTCGCTTGATTCTAGATTAAAACACAATACAGCGGGTTAACATTATTCAGAATTAGTCGAATACATTAGCTTGCAATGATTACACCCGAGTTCGAACCGTAGACAGCTCACGTGAGCAAACAACCTAAAACAAACATGCAGATGACTAGAGAATAGTAAGCTCTACATTGTGTACACAACCTACCTTGTAGTGTAGACTAAACTCGCATGTATTGTTATTTTGAGTACAGTACAGACTCAAGCGTAAAGATTTTGAGTCATACATACTGTCTCTCTTATCTACCTGTCACATTATTTGTAATAACAACAAGAAAACACAACTTATGTGTAAAGTTACCAATTTGCACACTAAAAACGAAATGCTTATTTTGGAGAATTAAATAGAACTCCAGGTTTATCCACTGTCCAGAAAATGCGCTCAAATTAGTTTTCACTTTAAAAAATTTTGACGACCTCCGTGGCGCTGTTGGCGTAAGTCCGCCTGCGACGCAGGAGGTATCGGGTTCGATTCCCGCCTCGGGACAAATGTGTGTACGATCTGCAGATATTTGTTCAGGGCGTTCTGGATGTTTTCTATGTATACTAAAAAATATCTATCTATGTAGTGTATTGTATTAGTATATCAGTTATCTAGTACCCATAACACAAGCTCTGCTTAGCTTAGGGCTAGATAATGCTGTGTGGAGGTCCTGCATTATTATTATTATTATTACTTTAAAAATGTTTTAAAGACGGTCTATCAAGCAATCTCCACAAGATGTTACATAAGTTGTGTTTTCTTGTTGTTATTACAAATAAATAATGTGACAGGTAGAGAAGAGACACATGTATGCTTCACGATCTTAACGCTTGAGTCTGGACTCCAAATAACAATACATGCGCAATAATTCTTTATTCAGGTGTGTTAGAGTACAGCAGTTGGACGAAACGAAAAACGCAATTTCGTGTCTGAGAATTAAAATAGGCCTCTGAACCGTCACGCTCGGTTCGGTTACGCTGAATCGCGGTTACTCGGCTCCAGTCATATCCACGTTTACTGTCCCACAATTCATTGCTTCAAGAACTACGTTCATCATTATTTATTATGATTTATGAGTTGGAGCGACGACCTAGTAAAGATGGCGGTAAGCCGCTGAATACGGGCCGATCAGATCCGGTCATTGTGGCGATCTTTGAGGAGGTCTATGTTTTTGACTTTGTTTCGATGATACAATAAGAATAAGAATGTTTATTTCAAAAAATTTACAGGGTAGCCTTAAAGTTATTTTTATAGCTATTGATACAATTAAATTAATAAATTTATTTATGAGTTAACTTAATACAAACATATTATAAAGGTGCACACACATTAAAACTTCATTAAGGGAAGGAACGAGACACACATAGAAGCCTTAAAGTATGTACTTTAAGGCTTCTATGTGTGTCTCGTTCCTTCCGTGCTAGTTATAAAACTGTATTACGGCAAGGTAGAACTTGCTACAATGATAACAAGGTATAACTTGTTCGAAACAAGTATACAAGCGTACCATTTTATTAGATTTAAAATATATCATAGCACTTTCTCCTAATAACATCATACGCCATTTCCAGGATACCCCGTAGTGAACGACCCCCTATACAACCACCCTGTATTCGGCCCCCTGCGGGGCAAGGGGGGCGACACGGGGGGCAAGACCGATGAGCAACTAGTCCGCGACCTGATCGCTATACACAATGCCGAGAACTGGCTGGGCGTTGATGCTGCTGATGATGACATGCTGTTCTCTAAGCCGGCGCCTGATGACAAAGGTAACTAACTATTCACGGGATTTTACTCTTTATTGAACAGATTTTGAGAGTTCGCTAGGTTATTATACTCTGCATTCGTTTGTAGACCCTATACGTCAACTTTAAACATACTTGTGTCACGAATACGAGTTATGCCAGTCAATACACATTATAGCTTATACATGAGTATTTTTCTTCAAGTTTTTACACACGTATATAAATAAAAACCGTGATCGGCGCAAGAAACTATAACAATTATTAGATGGTAGGTATCAAATTAACATCGTATTACAAAAATATAACAAAGTTATAAAATATATATATATAATTTATGTGGTTTATTGACGGCCCTAACTTTATCTTCTTAACTTCAACCTGTTATGTAATTCTAATTTTAATTATTTGATTCATCTTCTATTTGAATTTCACTAGTTTATCTTATTGTTTATTTAATTAAGCCAGTATATTGTTTTAATTGTACTTTTATGACGTAGCCTCTTTACAGCTGAACATTTTATCAACTATGTACTTACTACTTTTTGTGTGTATGTATTATTATTTAGACATAAGAATTAATTTAAATTTATTATTATTTAGACATAGGCAATCATGTAATTTTTTGACATAACCAAGTGCTCCTTGTGTTCCTATGGTTGAAATTAATGAAATGAAAATGACTTAACTTTCATCTTTGCAGTGGGTGAATATGATTGCGACACGGGCCCAGCGTCGCGGGAATCTTCGCCAAGGCTCGAGTCTCCCGCGCCGGGGCTCACTCCGTCTTCTGTCATGACTCGTAAGTTTAAAACATTATGTCATCTTTGACAATATACAGGGTGGGGAAAATTCTTGGCCCCTTAAGAGTAGCTACCGTTTCTTTTGTAGTTAGAAGGTTTTGTTGTTAGGAACCTTCTGTTTTATTTTAAAGAAAAAAATATTGCCATTTTTAGTTTTTTGAAAAAATTAACGGGTCGCCCAAAAAATGACATTTGTCAAAAAACAAGTCTTAATCGACTCTATTTCCAATCAGGAACAGTTTTTGAACAGGCAATATTTTTTTCTTCAAAATAAAACAGAAGGTTCCTAAGAACAAAACCTAACTACAAAAGAAACGGTAGCTCCTTAAGGGGCCAAAAATTTTCCCCACCCTGTATACTATCTTCAGTTAAACCGTCCTCTGAAAATAAACATCTGGGGCTCATAAATAATCAAATGATTGCAGATCTTTTGCTAATCGTGTTTCGTAAGTTTCTTAATAATCGTCTTGAAAAGAAGAAACTATTATAGAGAAACTATAAGAAGAAAATATTGTCAGTGAATTTATATATTTATCAGTGAATTTATAATCTATAACGGGAAATTTACTGAAGTAGTTGATAATCGAAAATTTACCATTTACTTAAATATACATTACATATACCCATAGCAACTAACTGGATGTAGAAAATTAGCATTTTTTTATGAATGCAAGTTAGTTGCTGTCATGGCCACAAACGTCTCGTCTACTTTGATCCACATTTCCCAATTAAATTGTTTTCAAAGGTCTATGATGTCCGTCCACCTATTTCTTGCCTTGTTACTCGATAATAACTTTTCTTGTCCACTTGTGTAGCCACTCTGCCAAGTGCATGCAGCGGTGCGCAGGCGCCGATGGAGGCGGCGGAGTCGCCCGCGGCCACGTCGCCGGCGCAGCCCTCGCCCGTCGCTTCGCCTTCTCTCAATGACGACTCCAATGATGCCAAGGTTAGTTTTCTTATTCAGCTTTGAATTTTTTTTATGAAACACATATCTTGGTGGTGTGTTGTCCTGATGATGTCTTGTGGAGAGACGAAACTAGTTGACGACTTACTTTGATAAGTGTTCTTTCATTTTGTTTAAATGTATAATTTTGATTAATTTGTTAGATTTATAGCATAAGGTTTTCTCGTGGAATTGTAACCAAATATTTTCATATTTATACATATATACCTACGAATAAGAATAGTAAGGAACAGTAACTGCTTTAAAAAAATGCCCCAACCAAAGTTGTGCTAAAGTAGGCGGGGCTTAAAAGTCGGGCTCAGCGCGCCATCAGTCGGATATTTATCTTGCAAGCGAACACACGTCCAGTCTGCGCAGACGTTTTCGTTAGTATCTTTGTGAAATAGCTGTGAATCATCATGCCAACATGTGTTGTGAAGTGGTGCAGGAGCCATACAAGATTAAAATGCCTAGAAATCACTTTTCACTAGTAAGTAGTAGCTAAATTATAATTACATTCATAGATGTTCAAATACGTCATCAAAATGAAATGTTCAATACTATGCAATATGAAGTCAGTAAATTTTTGACTTCGTTTTTTTGTGAAAATTTATATTTTCACAAGCTAATTAATTTCAAAGATTTCGATGTACTCTCGTATCCATCGGTGGTTTTGTTTAAAATATGCTCACGCACCGAGACACTAATAAGATATAAATAATAAATGACCACGGAAAATCATTTACTCGAGCTAGTAATCTGTCAGTAATATCAACACAGTGTTTTTCTAAAATATTTGATACTGAAGATATTATCGTTGAACTTTTGAAAATCCGTCTTCACTACATTGCGAAGAAAGACTCTTTTTTAATGTCTTCTAGACTAAAACTTAATAAATTAATCATATTTCGCGGAACATATATTTCATTGATGTGTACAAAGTAACAAAAACAAATTAATAAAAAAACATTGTTAACCATTATATTATTTTATTAATAACTTGGTTCGCTCTACTTATTGCATAACATCATCCACGCCGCCTTGTTTTAGCTGTCATAGCAGACATTGCAGTACGCGCGCGAACCAATCACCGCTTTCATTTAGCAAGCGCCAACCAATCCCTGCTTTCGTTCTGAATTCAACTAATCACGAAGCAATGTCTAATTGGAACTTTGGCTATGATTCGTTTTTTGACTTATACGTCATTTTGGTTTGAGCTAGGCCCACTTTTTGTTTGAAGTTTGTTCTGAATTAGAGTTCCTGACTATTCTTATTCGTAGATATATACATTACATATCATCGTCATCATCATCATCAGCCCGTAAGTATACGTTTACTGCTGAACATAGGCCTACCCTAAACGACGCCACGAAGAGCGGTCCTGACTCCTGATGACTTAAATTATAAATAACACTCTATAAACCGGCATGTACATAACTTGTGAGATTAGCTTTGAAGATTATTAGAAGAAGATTTTTATTTACATTGTATACCTAGTTGATTGATTAGCTGACAAAATATTGTTATTGATGCTTTAGTAGACTTTACAAAAGTTTGAGATACATTCAATCACATGCGTGCGTTAAAATAGTAGCGGTGTTGCCCAAGGCAGAGTTTTCTGACCTTAACTCTTCCTTATGTTCGTTAACAATGTCATTCTATGAAAGCCTTTTCTAAGTGAAGTTATTTCCTCCACAGTCGGACAAAGTAACAGTTGCGACGCAGACAGGGTGCTCGGCGACTGCCACGCGCTCAGTGCCGACGGCGGCGGTCGACGCGCTCAGCGCTGACCCTCATTGCTACGAGTGCCGCGTGCGGTACCGCGACCCGCGCCCGCGCGATCTCGTCATGTATCTGCATGCGTGGAAGTACAAGGTAACTTCTTCACTGTTTTCCTGTTACAGCGTGTGCAACAGCCCAAGCCGAGGCTCACGCCTAAGTGGTCGCCTTTGTGCATTTCACCTGATCTAACTTTACGCGCGAGGCGTTCTCTGCGTCCGCTAACGCAAGCCCGGGCAAAGGCACGGACGGCAGTCGTAGTCTGCCGTCCTCTACTGTCGACTACCGCTGACTGCCGTGGACTGCTGTCGCTTGCAGTCAAAGGGTATAGATGCCTTGCTGTCCGTTTATTTGAGACGTGCAATCCGGTCAACAGCATTTGAGTCCTTTTGATAAGAAGAGTGAACGTGATTACAATGGGGTCCTGGAATGGTCCTCGTAAACGATTGCTCGCGCAAGGCTTCGCTATCTGCCAATGTTGGATGCATTATGGGAGCATTCGGTGTTAGTGGGGAACTGCAATCTGAACTGAAGTCTCGCTCGGACTAGTCATCTGTATCATCCATCTGTCTATTCAGGCCCTAAGCAACCGAACTCCTTGAAGAAGCAGAGTAGGAATGGTGCTTGAATGCTGCGCTACAGTATCTAATACATTTCATATTTCATTTATTGCATTCATAATTATAGGTAGGTATTGAGACATGAATATATGTATAACTATTCTAACACTGTTAGTTGGTAGATCTTATGTACCAGGTCAGAGTGTGGTAACTTGAGAAGATGGCTACTTTTGTTAATTTTAAATTATTTACAAAGTCTGTTTACAAAATCTGGGAGGGTGTTGACGAAGGTGTTTTGAGACCTAAATATTCAATGGGAACTACAAAACTACCTAGATCTACTTCGGCATCGAAGTTAAGCGCTCTGCTTACTTACATCCGATCTGCTGCGTAATCTTACGACTTGTCTTTCTGTTAGATTCGATGACGAGTATGTTATTATTATTCTGATGTCCGTTTTAAGTTCCCTTTCATTATTTTGTGAGTAAACTTTAGAAATACGTTAACTTTGATAAGACTTAGTATCAACCAAGCTAAATGTGATGTTTTTTGCAGGGACCTGGCTGGGAATACGAAACCGAGCTTCCCCAATGGGCAGGCGTCGACTGGCAGGAGCAGGAGACCTCATAATCATCACTGACCACGCGCCTCGCCCGCCTTCACGTCACTGACAGAACCTATTGACAGATGACAGTGACATTCGCTGTCAGAATTAGGCAAGAGGTGCATTTTGGGGCGTCACATTCAATATCCGTAGATCGACATCATAATTCTTAAGTGATATGATAGTCATGTCAAAACCAAAATAGTAGCAGTATAATATATAAAGTAATGGAAATTTTAATGTTCCTTTGTGACGCCCCCCTACCCGGCAGACAGCTGGTTTTTAATAGCTAAGAAATAAGTGAGATTTAGAATATGTGCCTGTTCATCACCTAGGGCGGTAGCCATTTTGTAGGACTATCATTTTTAAAGTTGACGTTAATTTGTTTTGTTTTGAATCGTTTCGCGGTAGAAAAGGTGGTAACAGGTAGCCTAGTTTCTATATGTTTTAGTAATTTTAAGAGCACTTTTGGTTCTGTTGTAATTACCACAGATGCTCTGTAAAATATGGTGTGGTAATTTTTTTAACAACTTATGTGTATAAGTTTAGTTTTCAGTTCCTATCGGCCTAGAAAGTTTTTGTCAAGCTTTTTGTAGTGTTTTAGAATAAATTTGTACCTAATAACGGTTATCAATAGTGTTGTAAATTGCTTAAACGAGGCAGGGTCTATACCAGAATCATGATGGATATGAATATAAAGTTAATCGTTTTTAATATAAACCCCATAACGGGATAGCTCTTCTGAAATATTTCAAAATTCTTTGATTATTTTGTCAAAAATTGTTATTGGTTTTTTGTTTGTAAATAAATGTTAATTCATCAAACTCGGACCAGTATTATAAAAAAAAACTTAAATAGGACCAGAAAAAGAAAAGCTATCTCTATTAATAAAAGTCACTTAGATAACTGTAATTATACGTTTGTACAATGTTATTGCATGCTCGTCGACGTCTTTGCAACGTCACATTTTGGCTTCCATAGTTTTGAAGTAGTGACATTTAAAAAATATAATATTTATTCATGAAATTTTGTACTTTACATACATAACGTAGATTTAAACTATGTAAAGGTATCTTCGAGATAACGTAATAGTGTAATGAACGAAGATGTTATGCGAAAACCTTTTTTATGTTATTATTATTATTTTTCCCAGAGATTTAAATTGTTAGATACGCCCCTTACGTCCAAAAAACTGTGGCATTTTCTTTGAATGCCAGCGTTAATAAAATGGAGACGCATTAACGATATGAGTTGATATAAATATATTTTGTCAAACCTAACTGTTATTTTTGCCATTTATTGTGCAGTCTCATTGCACGAACTTTTGTGAAGATGCACACAATTCAGTGAAACCAAATGAATGAACGCACTTACTTCGCTTGGCACCAAACGTGGCACGGTCCCACTACGGAAAGGGCCTATCCAACGAATTAAATTTCAATTTGTTTAAATTTTATAAAATTATCAGAATTTTAACTTTTTTACTGCTGTTTGTGTATGAGGCCAGTCGTGAAGCGCATTTAATTGTTTTCATATTTCAAAAAGACAATTCCCACAAACCAAAGCCATATTGAAATAGTTTCGATAACTTTTTATATAAAACTGAAAGTTATCTCTCGGATTAGCAGCATTAGTAAAGACATGTGTAAGAATTTCTTGTCTATCAATATAGGTGAGTGTTTAGTGTTAGGCTCATGTTTTTTTGTTTGACATTGGATTGTTTTAAACACGCTGGTTCGTTATTTACTAGTGTTGGATTTTACTATCCTCTCGAAAAGTATCTTACTTCTTTGTCTCTTTCTCAGGCGCGGATATGTCATTTACCCGACCGAGAGCCAATATGATTCTCGATTGGATAGGTCCAACGTTATAAAGTAGGACGTATGTATACCTAATGTAGAATAAAAATTGTAAAAGACAAGTTTTTGTGACACTAAAATATTTTCACGAGCTTTTGTATAAATATAATAACGATAGTGAATATGTATATTTTATTACTTCTAGCGTAGATGTAGTTGGCAGTATATCGTTTTCAAAAATTGATTACATCAGATTTTTTACTGGGGTTTTAAAAATTTACAGGAATATCAGATATCTTATCAGATATATGTCAAGATAAAAAGTTGTTTATTAGATGGCAACTTAATTAATATGCCTCTTTAGCTGTCGACTGTAAATATGGCTTGAATATAGATATTATCTCGTTCATGCTTTTTTTGTTTCATCACAATCAAAATTACTATCATCCTGGCTGTTCATCACATGTTTTGGGATCAAGTTAAATTATATAAAAAAGATATAAAATCGGGAGTAAATATGGGTACAGAAAAACTATAAAACACTTTTGTTCCATAAATGACTTTGTTTTTTTTAATAAATAAATGTTTGTATTGTATAAGTATTATACAAAATAAGGGTTAAAACGGATTGAATGTAAAAATTCTGTGTAAAATTCGAAATCACTTTTATTTAATCCTTAATAACTTTTGTGCAAGTGATTGTATAATAATGAAAGATGTTTACTTATTTATATTAGTAACCATCTTTCATTTTTATACAATTATAACCTTATGGTTAGTTTTACACAGTATTTCTATATAAATCCAAGTTTGTGGCATATCACCTAGGTACCACCTGTTTGCGTTATCGGCCAGAGTCGAAACGTTCTCAAGAATTGTTGTATTTTTATATAGTGCGTAAGGATACCCGTATCATGAACTTACTATCGTGTCATTACAGTAACGATACGAAAACTCGACATGTTGATCAGATTAATAACTGGATTTTGTTGATACTTACACATTTTTTTCGATGTCAATTATGGTTCAAATATTTTGTACATAACTGAACGATGGAATAGAAAGAAATAATCGAATGATTGAGCTTGCATGATCGCTGGTGATACAGTAGCAAAATCGTACTGAAATGTATGAACTTTCATACACCAGTCTTATGTATATTTCAATTATACAGACTTGTTTTTATCAATTATCGAAAATTAGTTTGCTTTTTATTCAAAATACAGACATTTTTGTCACAATTATCAGTTAATTCATTTATTTGTAAGTAAATTTTCATGTGCCTTCTCAAAATAATGTTAAAAATATAGATAAATTTGTAATAGTATCTTTTAACAGTTACATTGTTACGCGTTCTAACGTAAGTAGGATAACATCGGCACTATCGAGCCTTTTGTTGTTGACATGTTATTAGAGAATGCAAAATAGAGAACATTCTAAAAGTTTTGGTCGAATCATTGGGCTTATTAAAAAACTATGTGCAACAGGCCCAACAACTGAAACTGGAATAATTAACTGTTTGGAATATAAACAACACAGTGTGTACGGGTCTTATTATAAATTTTGCATTCTCTAGTTGCAAGCTCGTTTTCGGCACTTCGCGAAGTTTTGAATTTTTTTTGCATATTTTTTTAACTAATAGCGTTCGCATTGTGTATAGTTTTTACTCAACCGTGGAGTGAGGGTAATGATTTCGTCGTGCCATAAACGGCTTCTGCGAACTTGTGTTTTTTATTTAACATACGATGACATGATGAAAGACATTGTTTATTTAATAAGTATTTCATAATTAAGCGTATAATAGTGTTTTCTTCTTTAGACTCATGTTATAAGGTTCATGTTTCCACTTAAACTTAATTAGAATAAAATTCATCATTGAATGTTTGTTAGTTTTATTTTAGTACCAATCAACTTAATATTAATAAGCCCATTGTAGTCGTTGAAGGTTTCTGCCCCTAGTGGAGTGGACTCAGTTTAACTCGCAAGAGTAGACTGCATAGCAATAAATAATCGAGCGGAAAGTACAGGAAAAAATACCTTGAAGTTAACGTTTGTAACACAGCAGAAATCGTTGAAATGAACTCCGCCCACTCATCTCTCATTTTCCGCTCATTAACACAGAAATAAATTTGGTATCCTTTTGATGTGGAAGTACAATTTATGGCTTTAGTAGTAGGTACTACAAAAAAAAATACAATTAAATAGGTGTGAAAGTCATGTCAGTTAACGTACATTATATTTTCTACAGGGTCTTAGAAAGGGAAAGAAATTGTCCTAAAATAAGGAAATGAAACGTAGGTATGTATATAAAAGAATGTTTATCCGAACCTATGAATACTTAATAAAGTGTGCGAATGTATTATCGACCTTTTGGGTGTTGATTTAGGGCAGAAAGTTAAGGTGACCCTTTTATGGATTGAAGAGATATGTATGCAAAGTGTCAGATCCCGTCAGCCGACAGGAATAATAGTGTCACTTAATCATTACCCATCGCTTAATATGAACAGTTTACTTTAACAGATATTCTTGTACCATTATAATGAACACCCCTTATTAAATTCAAATAGCAGCTTGATTTTCTTCAAACATAACTTACGCTTTGCGTATAACTGTTGTTAAAACTAAAAACGCACCTAAGTTTAAACTAGCTCAAAATGTATTTCTAACCCCGCAAGCCACATCTGGCATCTCGAATCTCAAGATAATCTCAGTTAATTAATGTTGGGATTAGCACGGCTTTCACGGTTTGCTGGGCCGGATGATTAACCGATGACAGCACGTGGCTCTGATTACAGATCGATGTAACATGAACACAGGTGAAGCGTGTGCGTGAACCTTTCAACCTATGACGAGAGAGGTTGAGTTGATCAATCACATTTAGATCGATAGGATAGATAGACAGAAGAGTACTTGTACCTCAACAGCCTGTATTGGTCCAATGCTGGGGCCTGATTCCACTAACACAATCGCCTCACGTAGAATTGACACTATTATCGCTTCATTATCGCGTAACAATCACCGCCATTGACACCTTTTGGTATTCTACTAACACGATCTTTTTTTGTTTATGCCATATCTATGATATAATTATATGCCCCACCACATTATTGACACTCTATTATAAGTCATAGAGATTGTAATCTTATGGTAAGAGAATACCAATTAAATTTACGACTCAATCTCTATCTCATTCGTATGGCGCTATTATGGCATTTTGTTTAAAAAATAGTGGAATTAGGACCCTGGACGCTGGCCTCCCCCCTGATAAGCACGTTGGTGTTTATCTCATGGGGGGTAATGTCCATGCCCACGCTGTGCATGGGAGTTGGGGATCGCAGTTCGGTGGTAGAATTGTTCTGCAGGGGGCGCTGCTGCCCGCCCCCGGTGGATATCCCTCAGTCGCCTCTTACGACACCGACGGGAAGAGATGGGGTGATGCAAATTTTAATCCAACACCACACAGCTACGTATAAAACGTTGTACATCAAAGCGAAAACCATTTTATAAATTGCATAACTATAATGGACATGAATGCAATAAATATCTATCTATAATATACAGGGTGTCCCATGCAAACTGTACCAGCGAAGGCTTGGGGTCACAAGCAACTGTCGATCGTTTTGGAGTTTGTAACCGATGACGTAGTCGGTTTTAACCACGTGACGGTGATGTCTTGGAGGGTGTGATTATACCATGGGTCGGATGATGACAGCACGTATAGGTACATTTTTTTCTATTTTTTTTTTACGGTAAATAGACCTTCGCTTGACCGCAATCTCTCCTGATGGAAAGCGAAGATGCGGCCGAAGGTGTATTACGAAGTTCTAGAAGATACCTATTCAGCCTTGTCTTGAATAGACTCGGGTTGTAATTGGCCGGAAAAACAGAGGCAGGGAGCGAGTTCCATTCCTTTGCGGTGCGAATAATAAAGGTGGAGGAAAACCGCCTAGTGCTAGTGGAGGGTACATCCACCAAGTATGGATGGCGCGTGCGTCTGCTTGTCCTGGGGGGTTATGCTCTATGACCCCCTGGAGTGGGAGGGGGATGGTGGGATCAGGTCATGTGGTTTAAGTGAGCATTCTCCAAAATGTATCCTATAAAGGATCGGTACTGATCGGTGTTACAAGAACGCAGCTGAATCCCTTTGAACCTGACGAGAGAAATCAATCACATTAAGATACAGGATGGATAGATATAATATTCTACGTAGTACTACTTATATATTTCATTTGACGACCTCTGTGGCGCGGTGGGTGAAGATTTGCCTGCGATACAGGTGGTTGCGGGTTCGATTCCCGCCTCGAAACAGTTTTTTGTACGATCTACAGATATTTGTTTAGGGCGTTCTAGATGTTTTCTATGTATAATAAAAAAAAATATATATCATGAAGTGTATTGTATTATGTATATCTATTGTCTAGTACCCATAGCACAAGCTCTGCTTAGCTTGGGGCTAGTACTATTATTATTTATTCAGTAAAAAAATTATAGGAACTTGTAATGGACATGAATGCAATAAATATCTATATAATACCATAAACAAAACAAACCCAATTTCCTTTGGTCACGACATCACTTGTAAACGGCTGGACCAATTACGCTTATTACTGTTTACATTCTATTAATAGTGTACACTAGATTGTAATTTTTCTTTTTCAATAAAGTGTACACTTGATTTTCACGCACGTAGCACCGTCAACATGCTACGTCAGCGCGTAGCAGTTTTAGCTACGTCGTAGCAGAAGCGCTACGACGTAGACTGAAGTGTCTACGCCGTAGCTACTTATGATCTTTTTCATTATAGAGTACTTGATGTTCACGCTTGTAGCACCGACGACCTCTTGGCCCGGTGGGCGAAGGTCCGCTTGCGACGCAGCAGGTTGCGGTTTCGATTCCCGCCTCGGGATAAATGTATGTACGATCTGCAGATATTTGTTCAGGGCGTTCTGGATGTTTTCTATATACCTACTGTAACGTAATACGTTACATACTTTCGTATTTATAAAAATCATTTTTAATTAATTTTATTCTAATCGATTATTTATAACATTACAAATAGTCAAATCAAAGCCACTCGACTAATTGCGAGTCTATGATAGACGGCCCATAGATAAGTTCGTCAACACGTCGCTAACTTCACGTCGTCGCTCCCGATGCACTGTCTATGGCCTTCAATTTGGTCGAGTCACTTTCGCTGCGCAGGAGACGGACAAAGGAGCAATCTTGGCTCGATAACTTTATTTTATCGTCCCTCCTTGCCATTTTAAATAATACAATATTATATTTGTATATCTGTGAAGTTTTATAAACCCCGTTGGGTAAGTTTTGCACTGATTCGTAATGTAGGCTGTAATCACTCATTCCAATGCTCAAAGATGGGAGCTTTCTTTCAACTTGCCATGTCATCCCTCATATCATACCTATTGTTCACGGGCTAAGGATTTTATGGCTTAAATTCACTTATTCATGTTTCATTTCTTCACACTTCACTCTGTATTATTTTTAGTAAATTCTATTTTCACATATTTGTAAAATCATCTCCCGTTCTGATTGTGACTTCCACGGCATCATGAACCCTTAGTGCTTCTGCTTTTTGTGCTGCCGTGGGAGCCCGTCACCTTGCAAGACCTGGCTGTAATGCCTTGCTTTATGCGCATTCCAGGGTTCAAAGTCCACCCTAGGGCAGTCTTCGTTTCCGGCCGGACTTTCAATGAGCGCCCCCTTTTTGGACCTGGGCCTTCTCAACGCCTGAACCTTTCGCCGTCGGGACGCTGCTACACCCGCGGCGCACTAAAAGGACAGTACTGGTGAAGAGAAAAACAAGGAGAAGACTCATAATCTGGTAGAATCAGCCATCTGTAGGATTTAACGAACCCACTAACTAGCCCCTCTGGCGAGTTAGTTTAACTTCATTTAATTAGCATCATAGCCCCTCCGGCTCCATACTTGATCTTTATTAATTAAATTGTAACTTATTTAAACGTGTCTTTAATTTTAATTCTGGTAGGTTTACTAGTCCGTAGCTTCCCGAGTCCCTAAAACGGCAAGGTTCCCTAAGACCGGACAGTTACTAAACAGGACTTTTACCTAAGACCGGACAGCAGTTTTTTAAGGCGGGACACTACAGTAAAAAAATATCTATCTATGTAGTGTTACGTATTAAGTATATCAGTTATCTAGTACCCATAACACAAACTTTGCTTAGCTTGGGGCTAGATAATGCTGTGTTAATTGTCCAACATTTTTTTTATGTACTAGGTTCTGCCCTCGGCTTTGTTCACGTGGTAGGTATCCGTATAAAACGTAAACTTTAGATACTTTAGCTACCCAATATAGAAAAAGAATGTCTGGACTAGTAGTTTCCTTAACCTCAACCTCAATGGCCTGTATTGGTCCACTGCTGGACGCAGGCCTCTCCCTCATAAGCGCCTTATTTTGCCTGCGTTTATCTAATGGGGGGGGGTAATGCCCATAATCCTAACACTGGGCATGCGAGTTGGGGATCGCAGTTCAGTGGTATAATTATTCTGCACGGGGCGCTGCTGCCCGCACCCCGATGTATAGTCGACCTTTAGTCGTTTCTTACGACACCCACGGGAAGAGATGGGGTGGTGCAAATTCTATGCCAGCACCACACAGCTAAGCACAGCTAGTAGTTTCGTAGATTACCAATTACTGACGGTAGTATTTAGGTACTACGGATGGATTGTTTGTCCTAAAAAACAATTTGTATGAGTATAAAATATTGGAAATGTCGTGTTTTATTTACTTGTGTCTTAAAATGTTTGATCGTTAGGGTAATTTGTGCTGGTCACGATAGCCAGGCTACTAGAATATACAAGCTGGAGTTGAAACGGAGTAGGGCTGCCTGTTATGTTTTCCATTAACTTGTTAGAGAAGTATCATGCATGAAATTGAAAAATGTTTCATGATTCTCTGAATAACGACTCAGTTTAAAGGCTCGAACCTAGTGTATTTGTTAAAAAAACTAGGCTTAGATCTCAGTAATCACAGGATCCCCGCCGTAAAAAAACAAGAACTACCTACGTGGTGTTAAACACGATTCATTAAGGCCCATACACCAGCGAAAGTGGCGCCCTCAACTATTTTATCTTATAATTACGTTAAACGCAGCAAGTTTTAAAAATCCTATGTTCAGTTTGTGGTATCTATTATAAGTTATTTATTAATGCCTCTGTAATAGTTTCATTTTGTAAAGCTTAGGAAGAGATACGAAGTTGCGCTTTTTGGCCACCAAACTCTATTTTTGTATCTCCTCCTAAACTATAAGAGATAAAATTATAAAAGAGGTATTAAAAAATAGCTTATAATAGATACCACAAACTGAACGTAGGATTTTAAAAAATTCCTATGATAAATGTAAAAATATGATAAAATAGGTATCGCTGTCATATTGGCTCGGGTATGCGCCTTAAAACAATTACGATAAAAAAAAACATGAAAGTGCACTGTTTTGCACCAAATTTGATCTAGACCTCAAGAACCCAGCTGTCTGTAGAAAATATGTGTGTTTTGATTCGTAGGTCATTACCAATTCTTTGGTTCCTTAGGTTTTTTCATAAGTGGTATATATTTTATTAAATTGTATGAGAGGGCGCATATTCTGACTGCTACGAGCGTGTTTGTATGAAGTCTACTGACTGCACTTGCGTGACAAGCGTCTTTGTATGTAATTGTTTAAGAGGGCGCATTGCGCGCCATTATGTGAAAAGGCAGTCAGTTGACTTCGTACAAACACGCTCGTTGCAGTCAGAATATTAGCAGATATATTTTAACACAAGTTCATCTTATACCCCAAGAACGTTACATGAATTTATTTCGTCGTTGACTGTAATTACTTGAGGGTAACTACCAATTTTGTGTATGAATTAACCTAAAATAAATAATAATAATAATAATAAATTCATTTATTTGACACAAGTAAACATACACTATACAAATGAATCCATAGACTCCCGAACTAGTAAAAACTGTATTTCAGAAAAACAAATATCTTTATTGTAAAAGAAAATTATCATCAAAAAATGAAATAAATCAAAATTAATATTGACAATTGAAAAAACCATTAACCTTAAATAACGATCACAACTTCAATAAAATAGATTCAAGCCCAACGCGACTAAATAACTCGATATTACATAGCTATAACAAAAAACTACACACACCGTTTTCCTGACAATTGCCAATTGACGCCCTTCCAAGACAAACTATAACAGTAACAGACAGCCCTATCGGCCGGGGTTTCTAAAAAGGTTGACACAACCTTACACAAATAAGTCGACCAGGGAAGGCGATCCATCAACCTGTTTCCTCCAGAAGAATTGTTTCTGAGTCACGCGACAGCAGAGCACTGCTGTTAGTGAGGTACCTACAGTTGTCAACATGTCCTTTTAACTTACTATCTCTCTAATATCGAGGCTCTCCGAGTTTTTTTTTTAATAATAAGTATGGATAGATAAATAAAATATTTGATACAGACACACATACAATTCAGAGTCAGAGTCAGAGTCAAATCGTTTATTTCTTTAGACTTACAAAATAAGCACTTAGACAAGTCAATTTTTTAATATACAAACAGCTTGATAAATAGTTATTACTATCAAACAAGAAATAAGGTGCAATTGACTCTACTCTTCACTTCAATTTTTTGTCCACTAGCGGAAGAAGTGTCCGAAGCAACATGTCCTTTTAACTTACTATCTCTCTAATATCGAGGCTCATCGAGTTTTTTTTAATAATAAGTATAGATAGATTAATAAAATATGTGGTACTACAGACACAAATACAATTATTAGCTTAGATAAACAATTAACAATTACAATTATACAAAGTACAATAATGATTCATAATTCAGACAAGCACTTAATTAATTCTTAAAACTTGAAGTCTTAAGAATTAGTAAAGTTAGTTGTTTTTATAGTTTTTTTTTTGGATCCCATTATCAGAACTGGACAAAATTAAAATGGGACTACACAGGAAGCACCCCAGCTTTCATATAAAAAAATACTCATGAAAATCGGACCGATTTTGGCAGTCAAAAGTTCTGAGGTAACAGACATAAAAAAAATACATTCGAATTGAGAACCTCCTCCTGTTTTTGAAGTCGGTTAAAAAGTATACCGAATGTGAACTGCCATCGACTACCATAATACACTACGTTGCGTTACTCTATTTTAAATGAAAAGGTGACAGCTGTAATGTTATGTAACTTTATCGCTTGGAGCGATGAAAGAAATATGCAATTAAAGTCGGTTTATAGAATTATTAGAAACTAGCTGCGCCCCGCGGCTTCACGCCCGTTGTTCCTATGAAAACGTTTAAAGGTAATTTTTATCCCACGGGAACTGATTAATGGGATAAAAAGCCTTTGTTTGAATTTGCGATTAGAAATACCTCTGAGTCCACTTCACCTTTTCAATTCGCCATTTAATAGACCCCAAAACAACCTACACACTACCTACCAAAGCTGTTGGTGAAATCGGAGCCCGCAATACCCAAATACCTTCAATATTTATTCTTCCTCTCCCCAGGTATTGCTTTGAAAACCATCAATAAATCGAAGGTACAAATATGGTATTACAAACAGCTCTGCGATTGCTGAACCGAATCTACTCGGCCACAGGGGAAATCCAACGCTGTAGGTTCAATGTACGTAATGAGTTTTCCGCTTTCTTTACGTTTCGTTGCAAATACAAAAAACGGACTAAAAGGTAACTTATACAATTGTAAAATCGTTTCTTGTGTGTTGCCGCTGACCATTTATTATTTTATAAGTAACTAGTTTTTGTCCGCGGATTCGCACGCGTTATGTTTGGAAACGTTTAAAGGTTGTTTCTATTCCATGGGAACTAATATAATGGGCAAAACGTACGTTATATTCGTCTTGAACTACATCTATGCCCGATCCGCTTAGTAGTTTTGGCGTGAAGTAACAAACATCCATTCATTCATCCAAACTTTCGCATTTATAATATTAGTGTATACATCACACTTATATTATAAACCATATTCACATTTGTCTGATGTTTTGTGACGTGCGTGATACATCAGAAAGGTATTGATTTCATATTTATATTTATATTTTTTATATTTAATTTTAGATGTTTTCTGTGTATAATAAAATATCTATCCATGTTGTGTATTGTATTATGTATATCAGTTATCTAGTACCCATAACACAAGCTCTGCTTAGCTTGGGGCTAGATAATGCTGTGTGATTTGTCCTACATTATTATTATTATATATTTAAGAGTGTGCAATAACGCCGCTACGAGATGGATTTCGAGCGGGATGTCTAGATGTGGTTTTTTCGCGAGTGAGAAGTACAGAGCAGAGAAGTGCATCGAATTTCTATGCGACAAAACAGTTTTTACCAATTAGGTACTATTAATTAACTAGTTAATGAAACAACCAATCGAAAAATGAAAAGACATGACTAAAGAAATACTCCTAGGTTTCTTAAGTAAAACAAAACCGAAGAAAAAGAGTGTGCTTTAAAAACTTTCACCTACTGTGTTTTAAAAGACGTAATTCAAGATGAAGTTTTTTGATGGTAGGTATCTTTGTTTAACCGACTTCAAAAGGAAGGAACGACTTTTTTTTGTTTGATACCTCAGAACTTTTGACTGGTCCGATTTTCATGATTTTTTTATAAAGCTGGTGCTTCCCATGTGGTCTCATTTTAATTTGGTCCAGTTCTGATAATGGGATCCATGTAAATCCATGAAAAAACTATATAATTGAAGTCGGTTTATAGTTTTTTAAAACAAAATCAATTATTTGAAAATAAAAAGGTTTGTTTGTTTTTGTTGAATACGTTTTCATTTGACGTTTTGTTTGCATATTCTTTAATAAAAATAATAAGGTTAATTCTCAAAATTAATTAATTTCAATCCAAACAGGAAGTTCACATCACCACTCGCTGTATGCAAGCTGCATCCGTGCACATGACGTCACTTCCGTTTCCGGGATCAAGTGTTGCCAGCGATAGCGGTATTTATGACTTTATAAATCGAGGGATCAAAATAAAATACCAATTCCACCGCTGAGCCAGTGAAAATACCACTGAAGTTAGTGAATTTCACAGTATTAAGTTTAACATAAATATAAAGAAATAATGCATAAATCCATTTGAGTAAAATCAAATCGCTATAGGTAACTGAGTTAAGCAGCGTCGGTCGATCGTTTTTCTAGCTCTAAAATAATATGTTAATTAAATTAATTATTTTTCTTTTAATTCTTTTATATTCTAAATTCTATGATATTCTATTTTTCTTCTAAATTGAAATCTAAATTTATATTCTAAAAAGTATCCCAGAAAAAAACAACCTAGGCAAAATTTGTACCAAACATCATGGTCTTCAAATAATAGTTGCCTTAGCAATAATAATTGCCCAGTTTCACTTTCATTATTATATTCACTTGCCTTTTCTTATTATTATCATATTTTTGATCGACCTAAAGGCGCACAAAAAATGTTAAACAGTAGAATTTCCCCATTAAAAAAATACGAATCAAAGATCGTGTTTTGAAGCGCCTTCGATGAAAAATCACCCCGACTTAAGTCATTGCGATGTTCCGGAAATTAAGGCAGCTCTCCTCGGCGTCTCTGATCATTTTCCGTGTCTATTGACGAACCCTCGCTGCTTTATTAATAAAATGAATAATCTAGTTTAAAACATACACTTAATACATAACTAGTCTAAAAACCAAAGTCGCGGGCCGACTTTACAAAACAAGAGTTAATGAAAGTCTCCTTGACCATCGTAATACATTCGTGATTGACTACGTTGTTCCTTACCGTAGCACTATATAAACTCTATGTTCCTTACCATTAGGTGAGATTGTGTTGGGTGAAATTAAGGCCTATTTTATACTGTATAAGCACTAAAAATATCATAGAGTTAAATATTGCACGAAGCGGCCAGGCCGTGTCGCATATTTTAAAGTGCGAATCTTCTGATTGCCTGCAAGACAAATAAGCCAAATTCACCTTACAAAGTACCTATTCTATTAAATAAACGACACTCAGTTCAAAGCTGGAACTAATAAGGCTTAGGAGAGTAGTGCTATACTATCACATCACACTATTACATTACACTAATATTATAAAGGCGAAAGTTTGTATGGATGTATAGATGGATGTTTTTTACCTCTTCACGCCAAAACTACTGAACGGATCGGGCTGAAATTTAGCATATAGGTGATTCTAATCCTAGAATCAAACATAGGCTACTTTTTATCCCAATAATTAGTTCTCGTGGGATTAAAATCACCTTTAAACGTTTCCATATGAACAACGCGTGCGAAGCCGCGGGGCGCAGCTAACCAATAGGTTTTAGTGAGATAAGCAGTTTAAAAACTTTAGATTGTAGGTACAGCACATTAATGGCTACTACAGGTGGCAAAATAATGAGTAAGTCTGCCATACTACATATACATATAACCAGCAGTTGAAAAAAGAGGATGGTGGTTAAAAAAGTAAAAGAAAAAATAATCAAATAATGCGAAGATCTAAGCCAGATGCAATCGTTTATTTCTAACGCAGTTATATGCTCATCAATCAAAGCCTTCCTTCGGTCAGAGGCGAAAGATCATATCCGCTTAGGAAATCAACTTAGTTGTATAACTTACCTAAAAGTTATATAAAAAAACCTATTTGATAATCTTGATATAAAATCCTGAAACTGTTAATATGGTTGCCTACCGCCCGATGCAAAGGATATAGGACAAAATGGAATGGCCATGTAGATAAGTTATATAAAATTTTACCAAAATAATTTCATGCAAAACATAATAAAAGTATAAGAACTTCAATAATTTTAATATCTTCACTAAACGATTTATTATTTATTATTAATACCATAATTTCTGTGCCGTTTTATCTAGTAAGTTTAAAAATAAAGAAAATACTATAATGTTGGCTAATCAACACATCATTATCAAGCCCCAAGCTATGCAGAGTTTGTGTACAATAAACTCCGAAACTCAAAATGATTCAATCGTATCATACGAGCAATAGGTAAATCGGTTAAGGTGTATACCCACTAAATCGGTTAAGGTGCAAACCCACTACATTCGTTAGCTGAGCGACGTGTGTAGATAATAGAGCCCGGTGAGATACAACTGACGCAGGTGTAGCAATTTCGGTCATAGGGTTGCCACATGTTGGCGAGAGAGGTTTTAGTGGGTATAACGTGACCATGAGGGCGTCGAGCCATTATAATTCTAGTCCCCTCAGATTTTATTCGTAAACGATTTTTTCCTCGACGAATAAAAAAAGATTTTTTTTTTTTTTTTTGTTTTTTTTTTTTATCATAGATATCTATAGACGGAGATTACATTAGGTGTTGAGTGCAATATTCAAAAAACATTAGGCAATATCTTTTTTAAAAGAAGAATGATACGAATTACAGATTTCTGACGTGTCCAAGAGTCTTGTAAAGTCTAAAGGAAATAAAGTTGAATTCTTTATATATAAAATAATTTATTGAAAAAGAAAATGACAATCAAATAATAGAAATAAATTAAAAGTAGTATTTATAATTGAAACAATTGAGTTAACTGCAGACCGTTGCAAACAATCTACAGGTAGCTCAACTGATCCATATTAATACTAGTCGGAAGCGTACCCAAGACGCTATACAGGATGTCATTTTGTGGAGGAAAGTACTCTTAATATTGTAAATAGAAAATTTTACTCAAAGTTAACATTCCTTTATTTTATAAAATTCCACACTCTGGAATGAAACCGACTAAAATCGGAAAGTGAAGATAGAGCAAGCAAGCTTTCCCAGAAGAACCCTTAAATCGTTTGATATTATATGATTTGTTTGTAGCAACCCTACCTCGTGGACACACTGCTGAAACTCGTCAATTTATGAGCCGCATAACCATACCTTGCCGAGTGCCAACCCTAGTGGGCATTTCTCTGCATGCTGCTATTTTACCGGTCAATGTGGTTATAAGTAAAACTGGTTAACGCTTTCACTGCCCAACCTGAGGTAGTCGGAGCTGAAGACGGACAGTGCGTCATCTACACTTCTACACTAATTATTATTATTAAGAGGACATATATTGCAGTTAACTCAATAGGGTATAATGCATAGTATTTTTTTTAAATCGATTGTTTAGGTTAATAAATAACCGAAAAGTATATAACATCTACAAAATTATAAATTACTGACGTAAAAAACAAAAAGTAAAACTGCTCTCAGTTTGGGGTGATAAAAACGCTGACATGTTGGCCCTTGCATTCTGTGACGTTACATTTCACCGACTCACCTCACAGTCAAAGCTTCATGACCATACGTCACATTTCATCCATGTGTGACGTCACATTTCACCCATGTCAACTCAAAGTCAAAGCTTCATGACCATACAAAACAAAAATGTACAAGTGTGAGGTCACGGTTTGGCTGCCAATAGATATAATAGCGTTTAGAAATTTTAAAATATCAATGATTTTCAATGATTTTTCACAATAAAAACATCAAAAGATACCAAAATAAGTATAAATAAATAGAGCAAAAGTAAAAAAATATTAGCTATTTTGAAGTCGCATGCATACCCTAATCCCTAGAGATGTTTCAGTTGTAAATACTAGTTCTAATTAATTTCTATTATTTTATTGTAATTTTCTTTGTTAATAAAGTAAGATTTACTTTGAAGTTAAAAGAGGACTACTAGAATCAGAATCTAGGTATGAACTTGAATCTACAATGTTTCATTATTGAAAGCTTGTTAATAAAACTTCAAAGTTTTAATAATTTACTGGTTTATTTTCACAAAAAAAAACTCAGAGATACAGATATTGACTTAAATAATACTGAAATGTAAATACACTTTGCAAATTGATATCATACGATATGTATATGATATGTATGTACTCGTATATAGGCAGATTTATTTATTTTATTAAATTAAGGCAATATAATAAACCTTTTTTGTATAAACAATGCATAGATTTAATGTGTCCTCATAAAAATCTTGCCTAAATTTTCAAACAATAGCAGTAGATGAGCGTTTTCAAAATAAAGTTTTTAAAAACACACCTCCTGCTATTTTTAGAGTTATTCCAGTTTTCATAGTTTACAGTTACAGTACATATATTCATAACTTAACATTACAGGTTACTCAAAATCAGTTATGTTAATCTATTTAAAAAAGAAATCCGTGTTAGTAACACTATTTATAACTAAAGAACGGCTGAATCGATTTCGCTGAAAATTGGTGCTGAGGTAGCTTTGAACCAGGAGACGGACAAAGGATATCCCGTTCCCGTGGGACGTGACAAATTCCACGGGTTTGCCGCCGCGGGGCGCAGCTTAGTAATACATAGCTTAATAAATTAATTCTTAATATAAAAAAAATATCATCAACAAAATTAAATCATCAATAACGGGAAGTTTTTGTGGGAATTAGTTTTTATTGTTCTTGCCCATAATCCTCATACCATTTTCTTGTTAAAGCGTAATCGTAAATTCATATAGTGGAACTTTGGCGCGTGTGTAGACATAACATAGCTGTTAGAACTTTAATAGCTTTGTCAACGTAAATTTCGTCTCTGGCATCATTTTCTTGTTTTTGGTGCTTTCAGATAATGTGTAGGTTGCTCTGTACGCCACTTTCTGAAACGATCAAATAAATATGTTACTTAATAATAATATAAATAATACAAAAATATGTTATTTAATCATTAATAACAAAGAAAAATATTCTAAATATTCTAGAATATTGTCTGCAGTTTTAATTGTTAGCTCTTATTTGATTGTAATATTCTTTATTTCTCTTATTTGATTGTAATTTGCTTTGTTATTACAACGCTGCTTAGTTAGAGTGAGACAGATGAGAAAAGAGATATCTGAAGAAGCCTTGTGTCGGGGGCCAAACTCAAGAATCAATATTTGTAGACATCCGCCCTAGGCCCACATATCCTCACCTCTCCTCAGCCATCTTTATTGGTCCACTACTGGACGCAGGCCTCTGATAGATAAGCGCCATTTGGCGTTTATCTCATAGGGGTAATATAGGTGTGGCAAATTTTTGGCCCCTTAAGGGTAGCTACCGTTTCTTTTGTAGTTAGAAGGTTTTGTTCTTAGGAACCTTCTGTTTTATTTTGAAGAAAAAAAAAACATTTTTGTAAAACAAATGTAATGTTTTGGCTGAATAGTACTTTTTTTCAAAAAACTAAAAATGGCAATATTTTTTTCTTCAAAATAAAACAGAAGGTTGGTCTTAAATTGATTTTATTTCTATTTAATCTGATTCAATTTATTGCCTATTTAAATTTGTTTGTTTTAGTGTAAATGTAGTAGGTAGTCTAAGATAATTTTAATATTAGCGATAAGTATGTACCTTAGTGACTAACATTTAATTTAAGAAACTACCTACTAACAAAATATGGATTATGCTATCTGAAATAAAATGATTATTATTATTATTAGTCAACTCTATTTCCAACCAGGAACACTTTTCCCAAAGTGACATAAGTTTAGGCTTTAATTAAAAAAATCAATTCCTATACATTTTCTATGAAAAAACGAGTAAGTGAAAACAACAGGCCTCTTTAAGGGGCCAAAAATTTGCCCCACCCTGTATATATATATAGCCTATAATACTTAAGCTGGGCATGCGGGTTGGGGATCTTAGTTCAGTGGTAGAATTGTTTTGAAGGAGGCGTTGCGGCCCGACCCCAGAGGATATCCACTGTTGATGTCTGACCATGACCGCAATACCCGGTTTACGGCACGGTTATAAAAGCGTGTGGTTACCTGGTTGACCAGTGAGAGCATCTGGAGCAGATCCAGTTCCTCATGCCGTTCCTCCAGCACCTCGCACAAAGCCTGCATCAGCCAGCTACCGTTGGAGTCGCGATATGCGTAGTGCTCTGAAGAAAATTATATCACACTAATATTATAAATGCGAAAGTTTGTATGGATGTATGGATGTTTGTTACTTTTTCACGCCAAAACTACTGAACGGATCTGGCTGAAATTTAAAATAGACATAGTCCTAGGTCTGGAATAAAACATAGGCTACTTTTTATCCCATAAATCTGTTCCCGTGGGATGAAAATCATCTTTTAACGTTTCCATAGGAACAACGCGTTCGAAGCCGCGAGGCGCAGCTAGTATAGAATATAGAAAATTTTGACTTCGTAAAATTTAGGTTAGGAATCCTAAAAGAACAGAATCGACATCATTACATATTTAAATTTAAATTCTTAGCAGTTTCCCTCGCACTATAAAAACAAAAAACAAGCTGAGTTCATAAATTACTTTCAGCCGTAGCCAGCGTGATGAGGGAATCAGCGTGCGTCGGCAGCACTATGCTGGCATGGCCGTCTGTCTGGATGCGTTTGCCGTCATCCATGCCGTCTCCTCGACAAGCCTGGAACAGAGTTTAAAATCTTTATTTATTTTTATTAGTAATATATTTGTTTATTTATTTAAAGAACACAAACATCATATATTTTATGTCTATATCTAACACAATCTTAATAGTAATTATTCTAATACGTATGACAATTTTAATAATATATTTTCAAGTAAATGGAATATCATGAGGAAGATATTCTATTCAAGGGGGCAAGGCCTTATTCATAATGGTCTGCTAAAATACGTAAAATACCTGCTAAGTAGTGTTTATTTCTCAGTCTGACTTAATATGTCAATAGAACAGCGAGATTTAGTAGTGTGCTAAAATAGCAGACTATTATGAATACGACGACCTCTATGGCGCGGTGGGCGAAGGTCTGCCTGCGACGCAGGAGGTAGCGGGTTCGATTCCCGCCTCGGGACAAATTTGTGTACGATCTGCAGAATTTTGTTCAGGGCGTTCTGGATGTTTTTCTATGTAGTGTATTGTATTATGTATATCAGTTATCTAGTACCCATAACACAAGCTCTGCTTAACTTGGGGCTAGATAATGCTGTGTGAATTGTCCAGCATTATTTATTATTATTATTATTATCAATAAGGGAACCTACTTAAGAGACCCCCTTGAAGAGAGCAACTCCGTTGTGATATTCTATTTAGATTTAGAATTTAGTAAGACGATTTACATGTGTGTAAAAACGATACCTTAAAATTCCATGAATTAACTGGAAACAATAGATCATTTTTTTTTTTTTTTTTTTTTTTTTTAGATAACAGTAGTTAGCTAACAGTTTACACCAAAGCACTAACTACGCTAAATACAGATATTAGAACTATAATTAATTAAGAATACAGTACACAGACACATACATAATAATAAAACCAAACATTCTGGTTCATTTTGGGCAAGGTAGCAGCGCCTCTTGCAGATATTCATCTAGAAAATTCTACCTCTGAACTGCGATACCCAACCCGCATGCCCAGTGAGGGAATTATGAGCATCACCCCCCATGAGACAAAAGGGGGGGGGCTGTTTATTGAGGTTAAAGTTACATCAGGAGTATTGAAATAGGTACCTGAACAAACAGCAGTTTCGGTTTCCCCACGAGGCCGGGAGAGTTCTGCAAGAGGTTGGTGACGTCACTGAGCTGGTAGGGTCGGTCGGCTGCGTAGACGCTGTTGTCTTCGTCGCCGTGCGTCATTATGGCGATGGCGATGCAGGAGGTACCTCGGTGGTCTTTGCTGCAGACTGCAGAGGTAGAGATTCCGATTTTATCTGAGAGTCTGGTCGGAGCGACGCGTGACCCGAGAGCTGGTGAGTGTCTGACGCGGCGCATCAGCATTGTCAAGCAGGCAGCGTGGAGACTTTTGAAGACGCTTCCGACTGGTATTGATATGGATCAGGGGAATTCCCTGTTTGCAACTGTCTGCAGTCAGCTCTATTGTTTTATTTGTTTATATTATTATTACCTTAAAGCGAGCAATTTTTTTTTTTATTTTACGCCCCACAACAAAAGGCATTGTCGCAGAGCGACCACATCGCCTAGAGCAATTCTTGTATTTATATAGGTATATATAAATATATATATAATCTGAATCTCGGAAACAGCTCCAACGATTTTCATGAAATTTAGTATACAGAGGGTTGCGGGGCAATAAATCGATTTAGCTAGGATTCATTTTTAGAAAATATAGTTGTATTCGTGTTTTCAATATACTTTCATCAACTTTATCGTAATCAATGGACTCTTCCTGACCTATTGGTTGGTGAATAGCAGTACTATTTTATTCGTGTTTTCAATAATCAACTTTATCACTAAACTGAAAAATATAACTGTTCCTGACATCTATTGGCGAGTAATACTATAATTTCTAACAAGCACAATTAATTTTACCAATAAAATACCGAGCGATCAGGTACATCCGTCATCCAGGTACTACAGATAATCGAGGTGGAAATCGCCCGCAATCTTATGTGTAGTACAGACATGGCAGGAGTGTACCTTCCTTCATCTCCTTGATGACATCAGCGTGTCGCAGGTTATGGTGCACTGTGGTGGTGAACCCCAGCTTGGTAAACGTGTGGTGTAAGCTCTTTACGTCCTCTTCTGTGCCTTTTCGCTCTGGGGGGCGCTGCCCGCTGAAATTGTAAAGGTGTTTAAAGATCCAAGCTCCAACATCAGTCACTATTTTATTTCTCATCATCGCCACGTTCAATAAACGTTATTTACAAAAAATCGTTATACTTTTAAAAAGTACCTATAACGTTTATTGTAGAAAATATATTAAGTGTCTTCTACACTTATATAAGAATAAGAATCATTTATTTGCCAAAACATGACTATTAACATAATTGCATATGTTAACATATAAATTAAATAACCTACATGTTTGCCATTACTGGCGTGCAAATAGGAGAGGGCACACTGCCGATTTGTCACTAATGTGATATGTCTTTTTTAAATAGTACAACCATATTCAAAAATTAGCAGAAAAACTTAAAATTAATGATATATTACAATAGGTACATATATAAAATCAAAATTTGTCAAACAGAAATATATATACATAAGTAAATTTTTCAATTGCTCGTTTAGAGGTAAAGGATTCCCTTTGTAAATAATTATTGTTAATTATTGTATTATGTACTCGTATGTTTCGCTGACCTTGATTGTTTTGTAGCCTTATAATTAAACCGCCAAGTGTGAGTCGGACTCGCGCACGAAGGGTTTCGTACTATTTTCTAAGAAAACGACAAAAGTATTTTACATACTTTTGTCGTTTTCAAATACTAAAAAACAGCATATTATATGCTGTTTGATATGCTGTTTTTTAGTATTTGTTGTTATAGCGGCAACAGACGCTAAAACTCGTTTTGGAGTGACAAAATGGCGTCCTGTGTAGTGGGAGCGAAAATGTGCACTTTAATTATTAATTATTTTTTCGCGACAAACCTTATCCAGGGCGACTGTTTCCGCGTGCTAAGTTATATAGAAACAGAATCTAGTTCAAATTTCAAAAACGTAATTTATTTAGGTTTTCAAATAATTTGATAGAATGATTACTACTAAATTTTGACTTCTTATTGATGAATGTCAGTGTTATTGAATTTCTCTTCACTTTTGCCTAGTGTTTTAACTTACAGAAAATAAGGAGTTTTTTCATAAGCCTTGTGATTAAAAACCACTAAGATCCGTTCCCCAGACATGTCGTAGTACCAATCGTGGGGGTTGAATGGGACCCGAGGAGGTAGGGCTCTGTCCGTGTCATCTCTTGCATCATCCCTGGTCTGCAGGGCTAATGGCTCTTGAGCCCTGGCTTCAGGGGAACTGGAAAAAAGCAATATTGTACTAATGTTATTAACAGGCTGTCCCACGAAAAATCTGTTTATTTTTCTTCCTACTCATGTTCTTCTACTCTCTTCTTCTTCTTCTTTACTAAATTTCTTTAATTATATTTCTTTACTTAATCAGTGAATGTTGAGGATTTTTTCCTACTAGTGTTCTTTTGCTGGCATTAAATAGCATTATAAAATATTACACACTTGTTTTTTTGAGTGTTTTCAAGAAAAACACAGTGTTTTGTCGTGAACACATCATACAATTTTAAAGAATTAAAATTATGTTAATCCTTTGTACTCAAAACAATAATAATAATCTGAGAATACAGAATATAAAGAAAATTCTCTCCTTAAAAACATATATCAAAATTATAAAAAATAAAATAAAAATAAAATATATTATTTATAAAATTAAATTAAATTAAATTGAATTTTTATATATTTTATATATTACATATAATTTATGTGCCATCACACAATATAAATTAACAATATTTAATTAAAGATTAAAAACTATACTGTGATTCAAAAACCTAGACATTTTTTGTATCTACAAAGAGGTTTCTAAACCTGAGGAATATGATTGGAAAATATTTTAAGACATTGGTATCATCGAAACTAAGCACAGTAGCTCGACACAATTTTTTTATTTGAAAGCTTTCATTCATCATTTCATTGACCTATTTTTCGTTTTCGAATTCAGATTTAAACATTATTTTGCTGCACATGTGAGATTTTGCGTTGTTGAAGATAACCAATACCTCGTTGTTTTCTGTTATTGTTGTAGGATTTTGTTTAGTTTTCATTGATGAATGTTTTTGTTGTTATAAAATATCTTGGATTCTGAATCGGAGTAAGTATCATCAAATAATTACAAATAAGTAGAAAATAATTAAGCAGAAAATGGACCTAGGCTCATAATAAAATAATCCCAACTGTTGTGAACAGAAGGCGCTTTATTCTGCCTAGACCAAAACAAAAACAATCGCAGGACCTTGCAAGCAGGAAATAATTTTGTACCACTGTCAAATAATTGAAAGCTCTGCGCTCATTAATGGAATATTGCTACCATACAGCACAACGCGCGCGTTATTGTAAAGTGGTTTTCATTTAGTTTTATTTCCATTAATTAGTTTAGAATGTTCTGTCCTTTAAGGAAAATGGAAATAACAAACATTTATTATATATATACAAACATTTATTATTAATAACATCATTTTTAGTCATATTCCAGTTGCTCTGCGTACGAATGATAAAACGTTTACCTAATTGTAAATGAATTTAAACCAAAACAAACAGGTAACAAAACACAAGAAATTGGTTGTAACTTGTGATTTGTTATTCAATTCAATTCAATTCAATTCTTTATTAAAACCAGACATAACATTACACTCCGATGCGTTACTTAAAAGACATCTATTTGCTAGTGAAAATAAAATTACAACAACATTAAACAACCACGGCTCTGTTTATTTTGTTTTTTTTTTATCAAAGATCCACATTAGTCTTATCAGCTTGCTTCAGTTATCAAATCGGACAACTATCACTTTTATCAAAAGATAAACCTTTGCACTGCACATCAACAAAGAAAGTTTCAAACAAAAACTTCCTTAAATAACACTATATTAGAAACCTGCTCTATATACCTTGAATTTGCGGATTTAAGCCCAAACCACTTCACATCAGCCTCTGTCAGATCCTTGTCTGCCATCTGTTCAAGACTTATTAACACTATAAACTCGTCGGCACGTCTGTATCCCTCGACCACTTGTTTGCGAATGAAAGGAAAAAGAAATGACTCATCAATGATTGAATGTTAAAGTACAGATTCGATTGGTTGCTCGCCCGGCGCGTGAGTGACGACATCAGTATGTTATCCTTGTTTTAAAAATTCCTAATATCTTTAGCATGTGAATCAAGGTCAACCCACCAGTCAAGTCTGAGTTGAACGCGCACGTTTAATAACACAACACAGGCTTTGGGGGGCTCCTCAGCTTGGGGCTAGATGATGCTGTGTGAAATGTCCAGCATTATTTATTTTATGCTAGTTTCTGCCCGCGGTTTCGCATGCGTTGTTTCTACTAGTATTCTAATTTAAATGTTTCTAAATTCCATGTGAACTGTTTTATGGAATAAATAGTTGCCTGTTTTAGTAGGCCAAGAACCACTTAGGTAATTCAGCTTTATCTGTTCAGTAGTTTTGGCGTGAAGAAGTAACAAGTTAATAAAAAACTCGTTAGATGTGGTTGGGAACTAATGTTAAGTTTTCTTTTCCGAGAACAATGGGTTTGGATATCATGGGAAATCCATAACTAAGTCTCCTAAACATTCAAACTTTCGCATTTATAATATTAAGGACCTGGATGACCGAGCTTCGCTCGGTTTTTAATCGGTAAATTTTATTTTATTCTTATACGTCAATAGATGTCAGGAAGAGTCATATTTTTCAGTTTAATGTTTAAGGCCCATACACCAGCGAAAGTGGCGCCCCCAACTATTATATCTTATTATTACGTTGAACGCAGGAATTTTTAAAAATCCTACGTTCAGTTTGTGGTATCTATTATAAGCTATTTATTAATGCCTCTGTAATAGTTTCATTTTGTAAAGCTCAGGAAGAGATACGAAGTTGCGCTTTTTGGCCACCAAACTCTATTTTTCAATCTCCTCCTAAACTATATGAGATAAAATTATAAAAGAGGTATTAAAAAATAGCTTACAATAGATACCACAAACTAAACGTAGGATTTTTAAAAATTCCTATGATAAACGTAAAAATATAATAAAATAGGAATTTCTGTCAGATTGGCTCGGGTATGCGCCTTAAGTTGATAAAAATAAAGTTGATTATTGAAAACACGAGTCAAATAGTATTACTTTTCGCCAATGGATGTCAGGAAGAGTCATATTTTTCAGTTTAATGTTTAAGTTGATTACGGTAAAATTGATTATTGAAAACACGACTATAATAGTATTACTAATCGCCAATAGATGTCAGGATGAGTCAATTGATTACGATAAAGTTGATGAAAGTTTATTGAAAACACGCATAAAACAAAATTTTCTAAAAAACGGGGGCTATAAATCGATCCTAGCTAGATCGATTTATAGCCCCCGAAACCCCCTGTATACTAAATTTCATGAAAATCGTTGAGCCTTTTCGGAAATTCAGAATATATATATTGTTCGTTTAAAGGTATAAGATAATCTAGCTTATAGTTTAATGTGACTTTTAAGGCCCATACAGCAGCGAAAGTGGCGCCCCCAATTATTTTATCTTATTATTACGTTAAACACAGGAATTTTTAAAAATCCTACGTTCAGTTTGTGGTATCTATTATAAGCTATTTATTAATGCCTCTGTAATAGTTTCATTTTGTAAAGCTTAGGAAGAGATACGAAGTTGCGCTTTTTGGCCACCAAACTCTATTTTTGCATCTCCTCCTAAACTATATGAGATAAAATTATAAAAGAGGTATTAAAAAATAGCTTATAATAGATACCACAAACTGAACGTAGGATTTTTAAAAATTCCTATGATAAACGTAAAAATATGATAAAACAGGAATTGCTGTCAGATTGGCTCGGGTATGCGCCTTAAGTAAATAAATATTTATTGAAAACGCAATTTAAACTAGTATTTACAATTGAAGCAATTGAGTTAACTGCAAACTGAATTAATGTGATCGTCTTGCAAAATCATTTTTAGACAGCGGGATGAATTGACAAAAGAAAATTAATAAAATTAAATGTTAGATCAACTCATCTGGTGCGATGAGATTAGAGCGGCCTCAGTTGACTAAAGAGCCAAATAATTTACTTCGTACTATATAACAGAACCCACTCTTTAGTTGTTGGCTCAGGATAATGTACGTTGTAGTAGTAATCAAATTACGTTTTAGGTTTGCAGTTAATGTAAACTAGTAGAAAATTACTTTAAAAAATATACACTTAATATAAAAAAAAACTAGCTGCGCCCCACGCCTTCGCACGCCTTTCCCACAGGAACTGATTTATGGGATAAAAATTGGCCTATGTGTTATTCCAGGGGCCTAATTCCACTATTTTTTAAACAAAATGCCATAATGGCGCCATACGATTAAGATGGAGATTTAGTCGTAAATTTATTTGGTATTCCAATACCATAAGATTACAATCTCTATGACTTATAATATCGTGTCAATAATGTGGTGGGGCATATAATCATAATCGTAATAGTCATAGATATGGCATAAACAAAAAAAGATCGTGTTAGTAGTATTCTACTAACACGATCTTTTTTTGTTTATGCCATATCTATGACTATTACGTCATCGTTATCGTGTTAGAATACTACTAACACGATCTTTTTTTGTTTATGCCATATCTATGACTATTACGATTATGACCAAAAGGTGTCAATGGCGGTGATTGTAACGCGATAATGAAGCGATAATATTGTCATAGTGAAGCGATTGTGTTAGTGGAATCAGGTCCCAGGGCTAAAACTACCTCAATGCAAATTTCTGCCTGATCCTTTCAGTAAATTTAGCGTGAAAGAGCAACAAACATACATAGACATGTTACAAACTTTCGCGTTTATAATAATTATTAAGATTACAGCTAAACAATAGAATCAAACTACTACTTTTTACAATTGGAATAGTCTAGCTAACTGTAGACTGTTGCAAAAAGTCGAAAGGTAGCAGAAATAGAAATAGAAACGCTGAATGTTCCATACCAATACCAATCGGAAGCGTCCTTATGACGCTGGCTGTATGGCCCCGCTGCTATAATATGGCAATAGCAATGCTGATGCGTTGCGCCAGACAGTCGCCATTCTCCTGAAAAATAAAAAGTCTGTATTAAATATTATTCTATACTAGCTGCGCCCCGCGGCTTCGCACGCGTTGTTCCTATGGAAACGTTTAATGGTGATTTTTATCTGCGGGATCAGATTTATTGGATAAAAGTAGCCTATGTTTGATTCCAGGATCAGAATTACCTGTATGCAAAATTTCAGCCAGATCCGTTCAGTAGTTTTGGCGTGAAGAGGTAACAAACATCCATCCATCCATCCATCCATCCATACAAACTTTCACATTTATGATATTAGTGTGACGTAGTATGATAATTTTACAAATTTCAGTTCAAATCGAACAATATCACGTACTCATTAATTTATCTATTGACAGCGACCTCTGTAGCGCATTGGGCGAAGGTCCGCATGTGACGCAGGAGATTGCGGGTTCGATTCCCGCCTCGGGACAAATGTAAGTACGATCTGCAGAGAAACATAAACATTTTATTTATAATTTTTCACATTAAACGTCTCATTGATTTAAATTAATAAAATAAAAATAGTATATTAATAATGATTAATTAATTAATTAACAATCAGAATTTAAAAATTTGTCGTAGGTATAGAACGTCTTCTCGACGAGCCCAGTTTTTTCTTAAAATTTTCAAGACTTTTTGCGTCCTTGTCTGGGAGCTTGTTGTTGGTAGTTGGCTCCATTACGTGCGTCAACTTGTCCGATTTGCCCAGTCGTCTTGTCGCGGGCACCAGCCAGCCACCGGTGGCATTGCAAGTGTTGTAGCAATGCATCTCCGCTTGTTTTTGAAACGAATTTATGTTTAGACGGACATGCAATGATAAATAGCTACCTGATAAATAGCTATCGATGGGAAGGAAATATTTAGCTGGGTAATAGTATGGTCGTACAGATTTTCTTCGCGACACGCGTACTATCGCACGTACGGCTACGGATATTGGTTCAAGGTGTTCTGGATGTTTTCTATGTATGGTAAAAATATCTATCTACATTAAAGTACAGTCTTTAAACATTTATTTCACTTTTGTACAGAATTATTCCGAGGATTTTATTCCAAATTATTTGTTATTGATAAGTCGTTGTGCCGCAAAATTTAAAAACGGTGTAAATAAAGATTATTCGTTTTCAAAGTTTTGAATGTTTCCAAAAGAATCAAATCAATTGCATATAAAACTATTATTCGAAAAGGAAAGATTTGATTGTTCGTTTGAATGGAATAGGCTCTACTGGACCGACTTTAAAAATTCTTTCATCATTACAAAGCTTACTCTTCAGGGTGTGACTTAGGCTATATTTTATCCTGGAATTCTTACGGGAACGAAAACTACGCGGGTGAAACCGCGAGGCGCTGCTAGCCATAGATAAAGTAGGTATCATTGTTATCGTTGTCATATATTTATTTTCATTGTGGGCACTCGACACTGAGAGAGCGTGGCCAGGATAAGCGCAACCAACGCAAGCGTGCCAAGCCTTGAATTAGTAAATGAACATGGCAACACCAAACCAAACCAGCTGCAGGATTTATAAAACTGCAGCATTAACAAAAAATAACAGGTTTTGGCTCCAAAGTCATTTCTGGGGATTTATACTCGGAACGAAACCATGACTTTTAAATTAGATTTTGTGGGTAGTTAAAAATATTTGAGCCTACCTAAAGTTACCGTGTTCCCGGACATTTCATAGAAAAATATATGTGCTTTATTATCTTTACATCTTACAGAACTCTTCGACACGTCACAAAATTCAAATAACATAAGTAAAAGTAGGAAATAAAGAGATTTGGTATACTTACGCGAAGGATATTTGCGCGAGAAGACATTTGCGCGAATGACACTTGCCGAGACCTGCGTAGCAGAGCGTGCTACAATGCTACGAGGGAAAATTATAAAACGAATGATATTTCTCGAAGGACGCTTTGCAGAAAGTTTTACATTTCACCACTCTGTGTTGTAGCACGTTCTATGATGCTACGAGAGATCGGCGTAGCATACAAAAGACTTCAACGCGGACGCACCTGTTCTGACTCTTTAGTTCGTAGATCATCGTTAAAATTTGTTTGCTTTGCTATCACACACAAAATTTCTCGTTATTGGAAAGAAAGTGGGAGAGGAAGGCAAGGGGAAATTTCCTAAACAGTAGTGAAATTCGCAACTCTCTGCGACGTAGTATTTGTGCACGCACGTGAGTATTTCGCGCAAGTGCCCTTCGCGCAAGTGTCCATTCGCGAAAATGTCCTTTCGCGCAAGTGTCCTGATACTAGAAATTTTAGTATAGCATAAACCTGCCCTACCAATATTGGTAGGATGTCCTCGTAGATAAATAATCTATAGTATTAATAATATTATAAGGTGGAAAGATTTAATTGTTTGTTTATTTGTTTGTTTGTATTGAATAGGCTCTGAAACTACTGGACCGATTTAAAAAATCTTTCACCAATAAAAACCTTTCTTTTTGACGACGCAAGAGGTTGCGGGTTCAATTCCCGCCTCGGGACAAATGTGTGTAATCTGCAGATTGTTCAGGGCGTTCTGGGTGTTTTCTATATATAATAAAAAAATATATATCTATGCAGTTTCTTGTATTATGTATATCAGTTTTCTAGTACCCATAACACAAGCTCTGTTTAGCTTGGGGCTAGACAATGCTGTGTGAATTGTCCTACATTATTATTATTATATTTTTTTAAGTGACTTAAGCAATATTTTATGCCGGAATTCCCACGGGAACGGGAAATACACGGCTGAAACCGCGAGGCGCTGCTTGTTATGTATATGTATATAACAACTTCAATTTAAAACCTTTATCTCGAAAAACTTAAAAAGTTCTGACGAGAAATAAAAATGTTTTTATACAAACACTTGGTGGTAATTAGCTACTTCTTAGAAAGCTTTTTATTGTTAGGCACAAACTTTGTGCATCTTTTTTCAGAGTGCCACTGTGTTGAAATTTTTTTCTTGTTAAAAACATTCTTAGGTTTTCAGATTTCTTCAAGTTTTGTAATCTTTTTCGATTAAAACATGTAATCTAACTTAGGTTAATTTTGTACTTAGAGAACTGTTTCACAACTGTTTGAAAAAGTTTCTTGAAAATATTAACATCTTTTGTTAGGTAAGTACCTACCTAAGTACCTACCTTCGATCAGGTATTTCGAGGTATTTTCAGGTGTTAAGTCGTTCATATAATAAGGTTCTCTATAATTTATTTAAAAAGGGAAGATAGGTTACGTTCTCCCAGCGCTTACTCAAAAATTGGCATGTGTTACAACTACACGCAAACACATACGCTCACAGTTATATTTCCAGTCCTGTGCAATACAAAGAAGAACAAAGACGGAAAGACGTATCTAGGACCGAAGTGAGACAGACAACAATATTTCACGCGAATCACGACCGCCCGTGCCGCCGGTCAGACGGTGACTGATGTGGGAGAACACAATTTTACACAATTTGAGGTTGCCACTTTCGAGCAAGCAGTGCCTCATCTTCGTTTTTAATAAATCAATGTTCTCTATAAATTTAAACTCGTTTGATCATGTCATGATTTAGGAAGTAGAAATGTAATTATAAACCAGTAAACATTTCCGATCCATATTGGAGGGAAAAAAGCGTACAAACAAAAACAACATGAAATTAATACATAATACCTACATATTATTATAATAGGGGTACTTAATTAAATTACCTACCAACTCGTACCATGTAAGTAGGTAACGTTATGTTGGACGTGTTTTTACGTCAACTCCAAACAAAATCAAAACTCCTACAAAATCAAAAGCATTTCCCTTTATAAACTGAGAAAGGCAGAGACCTCATTATTAAGTCCAAAGGACCTGAGTTTTATGAAATACTTCTCATTAACCCGGCCTTAATGAGACGCTTGCTTACAGAAAGAAATTCTAAGGATATTTTCAACTAGGGATCGTTTCAAAGTTCGTTCCCTTACTTAGAAAATAATACGCGAAGAGCGTTTTTCTATGGAATTTAGATTTTGCAGGACTCGGCTCAAGTTTAACGCACATTATTCCAACGCCGCCGCCGCACAGTACAAATATGTGCATTCCGAAAACCGGGCAAGTGCGAGTCGGACTCGCGCACGAAGGGTTCCGTACCTATAAAAACAGCAAAAAAATCATGTCTGTTGTATAAATATTTATTTAATTATGTGAAAATTTCTACTGTTTAACTATCACGGTTCATGAGATACACAGCTTGGTGACAGACGGACAGACGGACGCTCGGACAATAGGGTCCCGTTTTATTCCAGAAACTTATAAAATGAAGTAATCGTTATAAACAGGTACATTTTACCTGCATTTTTTATGTTTTTATTGCGAAATTTAATCATTGAAAATCGCAACGCTATTCGATGGTAGAAAATAGTTATTCTACCACCAAACTGCGACCCCATGTGCAGCGTGGGGCTAGAATTTGCACCACCCCAACTCATCCCGTGGGTGTTGTAAGAGGCGACTAAGGGATATACATCGGGGGCGGGCAGCAGAGACTCTTGCAGAGTTCTGCAGGGGGCGCTGCTACACCCATGGGATGAGTTGGGGTGGTGCAAATTCACTATTCCTTCATACAAATTGTAGGTAGAAATTGTTTGTTTATCGTAAAGGACTTTACACTTTGGACCAAGGTATCATGTTATTATTATTTTCAGACTTTAAACTTTGCCCTGATCGATGCCCTCATTCCCTTATCATAGGATTTATTACATTACAAAGTCTAAAGGTCGCATATGAAGTGACGGATGTCCTTATTGCCATATCATGGGATTAAATTATAATACCTAGTCATCTAAGTATCTATTCTAATTAAACTTTATTCGTTTTAACTGACTTCGAAAAAGGTGGAGGTTCTCAATTCAACTGTATTTTATTTTTTGTGTTTGTTACTTTAGAACTTCTGACTGGGTGGTCCGATTTTCATGACTTTTGAAAATTACAAAGTAAGTAGGTACCTAGCATTTATCTAAAAAATTGAGAATTACATGTCTAATTTTTTTATGCTAAGGGCTATTCATTTTGTAGAGTTTTAATGAAACTTTTAGATTTAGAAGTTAAATCATAACTCTACATACCGAAGCGTAAGCGTTAACGCTTGCGTAAATAACCATGATGCATCCATCATTAAGCATCAGTCATTTACAACGGGACATTAACCATGATCTGAGTTTTGATCTTTCGAATATTTCGGCATAGATAAAACTGTGACGAAATATTGGAAAACGCCATGATCACGGAAAACTCTAATCATTTGTAAATATTCCGTTGTAAGAGACTTTATCCTTGATTAAATCATTAAAATAATTTAGATCAATTCCCAAAAAACCTATTACAAACATACGGCAGAGCTAGATAGATAGATAGATAGAGCTAGGTAGAATAAATATTCTACCCAACGTCATCTATTTTTACCTTGAGCAGAGCATCTCATTTCCAAAGTTAATTTTGAAAATTCTCATTTAAAAGTGGTGTCCCCGACAATGTATCTCCATGGCACTTAATGTTAATTCTCGCTAGAGGCAGCTATAACGTGCCCGCCTGACTAAAAAGTAAAAAATGCGGGTACTTCATTATTGACTACTGGAAGCCGTGAAAGAATGGAGAAGGCGTTTTGTACAGCAACGCTTTAGAGCCTTACTTAAGAACGGAACGGATACCTTAGCCCCCATACAAACGTACTTTCTACGAATTGTACGAAAATACGTTTCCGATCGTATTGAAATTTTCCATTCATAATAGGATGACAAATAGCTATGTTTGTAGTGTTTTAGCTTTTTAAAAATATTATGATCATTGAATGAGTGAAACTAATTTGCCATATTTTGACCACCAAATCGAGTCATTTTCAAGCTATTTTTTATGCATGTTATACACCTTTATTCGAAAATCTGTCACACTGCAAACATCCTAAATATATTCACCATTAGAAATAAATAAAAATATTTCTGAAATCAGTCGTTTATTCAAATTGAATCGCAATGTACAAAAAAATATATAAAAAGACGTGTGGCACTCGGGGACTGCCGCGGTAAAGCTATTGCAATGCCATCTAGAGGCGAGTTGCTGAACTAAAGAGACAAACGTCATATTTCAAAAAGTCATTAAAAGTTCTACTATTCATCGATAGATGGCAAAACTAAAAAGTATCACCGCTGTTCCGGTCGGAGTGGGGAGCGTGAGGTTTTTTCGTTATGGAATTTCTGGATTCGGTCCCCGCGCTCAAGGCCCGCGATAGAAGCTATGCAATAAATAAATAAATAATAAATAAATAATGCTGGACAATTCACACAGCGTTATCTAGCCCCAAGCTAAGCAGAGCTTGTGTTATGGGTACTAGATAACTGATATACATAATACAATACACTACATAGATAGATAATTTTTATTATACATAGAAAACATCCAGAACGCCCTGAACAAATATCTGCAGATCGTACAAATATTTATCCCGAGGCGGGAATCGAACCCGCAACCTCCTGCGTCGCAGGCGAACCTTCGCCCACCGCCCCACAGTGGCCGTCCCAAGTGCAAGTGCAATAGCTTAAAAAATTAGAAATTCCTTCAAATTTCTCCTTCAAACCGCTCGCTCAAACGCGGGGGGCGATGCGACACGGGGAGCACAATTCCAAAATAATGCGAATGCCGCGGAATGGCCGACACGATGCGATTCTACGTGAAACAACAACAAATTCGCTCGGGCCGGCCGCTGAGATTTGGGAGAGGTTCGTAGCCTTACTTAAGGCGCATACCCGAGCCAATATGACAGCGATATTTATTTTATCATATTTTTACGTTTATCATAGGAATTTTTAAAAATCCTACGTTCAGTTTGTGGTATCTATTATAAGCTATTTTTTAATACCTCTGTATTAATTTTATCTCATACAGTTTAGAAGGAGATGCGAAAATAGAGTTTGGTGGCCTAAAAGCGCAACTTCGTATCTCTACCTAAACTTTTCACAAGGAGGTTACGATTCTCAGATTATTAAACTAAAGCAACGTAATTTAAAAACATACAGGTAGAGATAAACTATTCTAAAAATGCACGTAGAGTGTAGGTTTTCTTCAATTCGAATCATTAATTCATTGTTTACATGTGGTTGTTGTTACTGTTAGGTACATGAATCAGGTGATAAAAATAAAGTATTGGAGCTGGCGATGGAGGCGTCTCCAAGGGAAATCCGTAGACCGCGCATCGGACTATCATCTCCATCCTCGAAGAACTTCGCGTCAATGAGAGTTTATCGTCGACTGTGCAGATACGAATACTGATCAGTTCTTTGAGCACGTGGTAAGGAATAATGACGATGGAGCGTCTCGTGGTCCAGGGCAGAATAGAGGACAAGAGGTCTCGTGGTCGCTCTCCGACCAGATGGTCGGATCTCATCACCACACACATCACACTCTGACACAGTCCACCATGACCGACTGCTCCCACAACGAAACCGACCGGGAACGAAGGCGGCGCATTGCACGAGCAGCCATTCATCAGGACCCCAGCATAATCACGACTACTCTGCCAAGAGTGACCGACTAAGAAGAGACGTGTTTTTATTGTTACATTGGTTTTAGGTGATAAAATAAAGTATCAGGGCGGCGTGCATTTTTAGAATGCTTCATCTCTACAGGGTTTCAGGAGGTATATATAAAATATCAGATTATATAGAGGATAAAATAGCTTGGGTCGGATTTTGCTCCAACTCAAAAAATAACAACTAACAGGCTAAAAGTTTCCTCGTCGTTTCTTTACTTTAGTCTACATACCGAAGCGATCGAAATCAAAAATACCACTTTATTTCCGTGTCAGTGTATTTTTCAATATGATTTGACCTTTTCTAAGTGTACATTTATTGTATTTATGGAAATAAAGCATTTTTGAGTTTGAGTTTGAGTTTATAGATTTTTTACGTTTCGTACATCTTTGTATCAGGTAGCGTAGCGTCGGCTCTTTAATCTCGGATGAGGCTGCCGCGAGATTTAATATTAATATTAATTCAGGAGTTCGGCCGGCACTGCGATGCACCTATTTGTAATTCTGCAGATTACTAGGTAAAGATACTTTGATTAAACTGGTTATACAACGTTTCTAAAATTTGTCGTATCAGTTGAGATGTCGGTTCTTCGAAGAACCGCGACAAATTAGTTTTACTACGATCTAATACCAAAGCTGCCTGGTGTTTAGATTTTAGGGAAGTTTGTGTCGTAACAAAATTACATAAAATTTACCCTGTGTCACTCCCTAAAAAATAAGCTTTTTAATGATGAAGAATTTTTTTTTATCGGTCTAGTAGTTTCGGAACCAATTCAATACAAACAAACAATCAAATCTTTCCTCTATATAATATTAGTATGGATAATGGACAATTCACACAGCTGCAGTTGTTTAAGTTTACAGCATTACCTAAAAATATCCGTGGCTAAGGTAATCCACAAGATCGCGGGTTCCGTAGGGGTTTATCTTCGACCGCAGAACCCTAAGCTGGTAGCATCACTGCTCAGCACGAATGGACGCTGTGACCATTATTATGGATTTTG